>CM042473.1:46478596-47678596 GCA_023621385.1 Quercus gilva | reverse complement strand
AGTACCCTTTGCCACCCTTGAGGTCCAAAAATGCGAGTGCGTTGCTGCAGCTTCTCACGGCTGGGAGTGATCGGAGACGCGGCGGCAAGACCGGTGATAGGGTGGTCATGGGGAATGGACGGCGGAGATGGAGCCACGTGGACTTGACACGTGAGGCGGGAACTACTAACGCCGCCGCGTGGGACGGATGGGCGTGGGCAAGTGAAAGCGCGTGCAATTGTGACATGTCTTGATCGGAGAAGTGTGTGGCTGTGGCACTGTGACTTTGACTGTGGAGGGTGTTGGGTTAATCGTTCGGGACTATAAAAAGGGTTGGTTGGAACTTGGAACTGAAAAATGGAAATGCAAGGGGCGTTAGAATCCAGGAAACTGTTTTATTTATTTATTTATTATTTTTAAATAACTGTCTTAAAATTCTTTTGCATTTAGTAATTAAAAAACCAACTTTGTAATATATAATACCCCTTTACAATATACCTTGTATTAAAACTTTTATTTTTTATACACTTTATTTAAATATTCTTTCTTTATTATTTTTTATTCTTCCTCTCTCTCCTTATCTCTCTCTTTCTCCTCAACCCAACTACTCTCAGCACTGTTGGCCACCACAATACCAACAGTCACCACAAAACCCACCACCTAACCACCCACCAAAAACCCACCACCCATATCACAACCACCACAAACCTACCACCCATGCCACTACTAACCAAAAAAAAAAAAAAAAAAACCTCCACATCTACCCATACCACAACCACCACATCTACCCATCATCGTCGCCACTAGCCAGATCCATCTGCATGACCTAAGAACACAGCCAGGAACTGCGACCCAAGAATCGTAACCCACGACCACGATCAAAACCACAACCCATGACCAAAGAACATCACACTGTGACCCAAGAACTGCACTGTGACCATTGGACCATCAGACCACGACCCACAACCCAAAATCAAAACCACAACTATCGAACCCACAACCCATGACCATCGGACCATAGCCCACGACGGGCAACCATCGCTAGACTACAACCATCACCAAACAACAACCATTGGGAGAGAGAAGAGAGAAGAAAGAAGTGAGAGAAGAAAGAGAAGAGAAAAGTGAAAAGAAAAAAAAAAGAGTTCGTGAAAATATATATATATATATATATATATTTTTTTTTACAATCTAACTACAATGAGCTGTTATTGAGCTGTTATCAATAACAGCTAACTGTAGCTGAATGCTAAAATATTTAGCATTTTGCATCTTTATTGTAGGTATATTTTTAAGATTTGAGGTGTTAAAAATGCTAAAAAAATAGCATTTAGCGTTTTTAACACCTTTGATGAGAATGCTTTAATGCCTTCAATCGCTATTGTATTTTTTTTTTTTTTTTAAGAAGTAATATTTTTACAATACTTTCACAACAAATTTTAAGTGACAGTTTATTATAGATTTTTAATTTGAATTTATCATTGAAATTATTTTCTTATTCACCAGTAATAACCTATAATAATTTGCCACTTAAGATTTGTTATGAAAATATTGTGAAAATTGCATTTCTCTTTCCTTTTTTTTTTTCTTAAGCACACTCTTTTTTAGGAAACTGTTGGAAGAGTTGCCAACTATCAACACAAAGATTGTCAACCAATCTAGAGAGCATAAATCTCCAATACATTCTATTGAACCCACGAGTCAATAGTCATAAGGATAAATGTTCATCGTCAAAGGGATTTTGAGGTAGAGGGCTTCGTGATTTAGCGAATGCCTTGATGTTTTAACAAAGATCTTAAGATTTGGTGAATATCTAAAATCTCTGTTGAAGGGATACAATGATATAGAGCAATAGTTACCGAAGAAGGAGATGGAGGTATGGAGATGAGTTGTGTTTATCAAATTTCAAACTGAAAAACCCTACTATGAGCACCCCAACTTGGGCCCATTAGTTTCAATAAGGTTTTCCAATAATGGACCATATTGATGGTTGCATGGTGTAGGCCCATCATGCAGATGGACCGAGAATACACTACAAGTCTCGTGGATTAGGGAAAATAAAATGAGTCATCACTCTATTTTTAATGGATTGAGAACCACTATAAAACTCATATACAAAGGACCATTAATTAGGACTGAGTTTGGAGTAAGGGTACATTCTTGGAAAGGTGTCGGGCACCCATGACTGCTCAATCATACGACTAGTCTACACTAATATTGTTGGATTATTCTTAAGAAATATGTACTAGAGAAGTTACCTTAGACACACAATTTGAATGCTAATACCCTATTTATTATGTGTTGACAATGAAAGAGAAGAACCCTAAAGCTAAGGAGCATGTTAATTGCAAATGTTTAAATAATCCAAACACCAATGTTAAGACTTTGAAAATCTAAACTAACTAGACATGTGATTAAATCAATCATACTTAAGGAATGAATTAATCATAGGGATTCAAACTACCTAGGCATGTGTGATAAAATTTATTTCTTTCATCCAAGCATGTGATCAATTTCAAACTTTCAAATTAAAGGCTCTATCTCTTATTAATTAGTTGGTACATTTATGACTAGATCGGCGAGTGGGTGAACCATGACCCAAAGGCGGAGGTCAAATGTGATTCCTCAAAATGGTGCTCAATTAACAATATTTTACCTCCAAAATTGAAGGTTTTATGTATGGAGTTGTTACTTAATCAAGAGATAATATGACTAGGTAGAAAATATCTCAATCTTTTTGGGCAAATGACAAAGCTTGCGGAGAAGGCATTGTCCTTGATACATTTATGTAAATAAGAGACTTTGTTGGGGGTATGGGTTGATCTCAACACTCTTTAATCCAGTCACTAAAGAACTTGATGAGAAGTGGTGACACCTTAATCATGGTAGCCTTACATGTGATTGAGCGACTAGGATTTTTTTCCCAATTCGACAATTGTCTCATCTATGTTTTCAATGGCATTTTCCAATTTTGGGAAGTAGATGAGAGCAATGCAATGAAGTTGGTCTAAACTTGACTTCATAGCAACACCAGCTTGCATTGAATCTTTTAGCACATTTCTCTACTCTAGTGACCTTTTTCTCATTTAATAGATCAAGGCACGACCCAAATTAGCTCTCACAGCACTCAAATACTTTGCACTCTACCTATGAAAGTATCACATCTTGATGCACAATGACTAGAACTAAAGGAGGGAAAGTTATTGAATGCGTCCTTATTACCTTTGCAAAGTTATCAACAACTTGTTCCTCCAAAATATATATATATATATATATATATCAACAACTTCAACTTCAATGTCGCACGCACATTCAATAGCACCTCCTGATTTTCTAATGCTAATATTAACTCCATTGTTGTTGTAAGGAACAAATTTGTATTCTTAGTCCACTACGTGAGTGGACTTAGGCCCAAAAAGCCCAAAATAACGATTTTGTAGAGAATGAGTTGGAAAATTGAGCTTTAGTTGATCAAATCAATATTGAAATAGATTCAGATGATAAGATAATGCATAGAAATAGGGTTGTATTAAAGAAAAATCACCTCGGCATGGTTCGAGGAGATCTGTTCATGTATATTATTCTCAAATTAGGTTACAAGTTTGGTTCTTAAATGCTACTGTGTTTTTTCCTCCCCTTTTTTGATCTCCCTTCATGAAGGGTCTATTCCCTTATATAGTTTCTTTTAAAGCATCTTGATCCTACACTTGTTGATTACTTGAATCACCATTTGAGTGATTGTCCCATCAGACACCCTCTCTGGTCGTGTATGCCTTGGGGCAGCCAACTTTGCGCTATTCAGGGGTCTTCTCCACATTAATACAGTCAGAAAGTTAGCTGCAGATCATTAAATGCGGTGATGACAGATTTCTTCCTTAGATATTTTAGGACTTCTCCCGGTTTAATGTCTTTATAATGTCTATTCATACCGACAGAACTTCTTGGGAGGTTCTCTTACATTAGTAAGTCATTTCTTCTGGCCTTGGCTTTAGCCTGCCGAGGAGACATTTATCCTTAGCTAATATCCCATTGAACCTTTGTGGCCAAAACTAACTCTTTTATTTGCTAACACGGTCTCCTCTGATGGAGATTATTCCTTCTCGGACTAGTCCTTATCTTTGGCTTGGGCCTTAGGCTCAATGTACAAATATATAATGAATTTCTAGACTTAATATCCCTGCAGTTGTCTTAACTAGTTATTTTCATTATCATTACAGCAAGTTTGAAGCCAGTGAGACTTTGCCTATGGACTTTGCACGAAAGAACCCAATTTAATCATACCAAGATACAGCCAATGCAAAAAGGAATACAAAGTGGGCATTGCATTCATCTTTATTAAGTTTGCTCAAGCCTCAAAGGTTGGCTTCAACGCCTTGTCACCACATTCAATAGACCTCCAAACCTCATCCTTAACTTGGGGGCTTCTACCTTAATAAGTGCAAAATGGGCGGTATGACTCATTTTATCTACGCCCGCGACTTTACTAGAAAAACAAAATGGATAAGCAACCTCAACCACACTTGCGCATGTAGTCAATTACAGACCACTTGTGCTCAGGGTGCTAAATGTTAAAGACAATTTTTTGTACAGCTGAATAACATGGGCCAAAACACACCACATGCACCTGACAATCTGGAAAGAAAATTGGCCGAGTACCCAGGCAAATAAAGCTTTAAAGTGAATCCAATATGAGTCTTTAAAATAGCACATAATTCATGGAGCAAAGCCTACAATTGCCCATTCAGCCCAAAAAAAAGTTTATAATTGTCCAAGCTTGTAGCCCCTAATATTCAGCCCAAGTCCATCGAAGCAAACCACGAAAATGGCAAGACATATAAGCTGTGCAAAGCCCATAACATATGACTTTTAATCTATCTATGGGCAAAAAACATTTAATCTTAATTGGGCCGAAAAAGTTAATAACATGGCCCCATTGAATTAGCAAGACCAGAACATATGGATAGCAAGAACCCCACAAACACAAGTTCAGACTCAAATATTTCCCTCCATACTTGAAATACTTGAATCTAAAACTTGGGGAGAGAGTTATCAGATTAGTATATATAAAAAAAAAAAGTGTTATCAGATTAGCTCTAGACCAGTAAACACAATATATACACACACTTGAAACATTTAAACACTCATGCATCTCGAAACCTTTAGCAACATTCAACCGATATACAAAGTATCTTTATGAGTACTTAACTACACAAATAGGACTGTCCCTTTCTCCTTCAACTTATTACTTCCTCTTTTCCATATTTCTTGAACCTAACATCTATTACCCTCAAGTTGTGAGAGTTTTGTTTTGTTTTGTTTTGTTTTTTTTTTTTTTTTGGCAAGCTTTATAGTTATTGGCGCTTCACACTTGCTAGCATGAATTCTAGGATGCCTAATTTAATTTCCATGTTCCGCATATTTTCTGAGATTATGCAAATAATAATGTATTGAGCTCCATTTATATTTTTGTACTTTCTTCATATGGTGGGGAACCCACGAAACAGATTGTTTATCCTTATGGGCAATATAATGGTCCATTCAAACTGGCTTTATACATAGGGTCCATAATTCACTTGGTTGCTTTAAGAATGCAATGTATCTACCTTCCTATCTTTTAACCACCACTTCTCAATTATATTTTATAGACACAAACCTATTTTTTTCAACCCGTGGACCATTGATCACTGCGGAAGAAGTTAATATGCGTGTCATATTCAATGGTTATCACTATCATTGCCGTATACATGAAAGTCATATATCTATAGTTCTTGACAAGGAAGTTAGTTGAATATATCTATCATTGCCAGATTGCGTACATATATCCGAAATTTGGCCTCTCATTTTATATACTACATTTCAAATGTTAGAATCACAAGTTTCAAGCTACAGTACAATCATTGTCAAAAAAGATATTATATATCATCTAATTGAAATGGCATGCCAAATAATTTCCTTATTTGACCTCAAATCATGATTAATTATAGAGAGACTAATCAAAATTCAAATGCTTGGTCATCATCATAGTGACAAATACTATAGGAAAGAACCACACTAATGGGAGAATACAAGATTGCCATAATCTTTTAATCATCCATGTTTATTTGGTAACGAGTCTCCTTTGCATGTACATATGTAATTTTGAAGCACGAAGAAAGTATGTCTGATGTGTGGAATAGGGGATTATCAAAAAAAAAAAAGAAGTGTGGAATAGCCGAATAGGGAAAAGAAATTATATTATACAGTATCTTCTGTAATTATGTGAAGCATTGTATCTGACGATTTCAGTAAAAAAAAGGCCAATTTTGATGGAAGAAAGTCCTCCAAAGCCTTCTCTAGCCATACTTACCATCTGTTGTGCCTCGTAAGCATTTGCCACCTGCAACACATGCAAGTCAATCCTTCACTATGTCTACAGATCTTAGAACTAACATAGACAATACAAACATTAATAAATGAAAAAATATACAATTTTTAATACTTTACAGTTTAAAATATTACTATGCATTTATTATCATAGTCAGGAACATAGCACAAAATTTTAAATAGCTAAAATCAAGAAAACACAAAATCATCATGCATTCCTGGTATGATAGTTATTCCACAAGTATAAGTGTTTATGGAGTGTGAGAGGGAAAATGGTCAGAGTTCAAGGCTCGGGAATGGAATTTTATACACATATAATTAGATTAAGCTAGAATAGAATTCTATCTCAAACAAAAATAAATAAATAAATAAAGGAAATAATTCTGACAAAAGATCTGCTGAAAGGGCTACCTGCATTGTTTCCATGGCATTCATCTCACACGAGTTGAAATCATGACACATGCTGCTGAAATCTTCTCAGATAGAAACTAAAAGAAACAGAAAAAGATTTTAGTTTTATAGTTTTATAGTTTTGAACAACAAGAATTCATGGTGTTTAATTAGTTACCTCAATTTGACTGTGCAGTGAGTTAATGTAGTTGATTATCACATCCAGCATTGCTGCCATTCCCATTGTCTGAAAGTCCGATAGAACAACAACAATGATAATGCTAAAAACATAATATAAATATATCATAGCCATGAGAATCAGAAGAAGAATAACGACAACACAACATGAAGCAAGGACATAAAAATGCCTAATTCTCACCTTATAGCATCCTGGCACCAGATCTTGTATATCTCAGCCTCTCATTTATTTTCTCTCTTCTTACGTACCTAGTACCGATCAAATATCAAAATAGTTAAGAAACAAATTCTGAGGTTGCCTTTTTCGATATAAGGACATATTTGTGCATAATTTTTCATATTGCATATTGTTTACTGAAAAATAATTGAACATACCCTTTCTGCCAAGCTGTGACTATCTGTAGCTTGGCCTCTCTTTGCTCTCACATGGATAACTTCTTTTGGTTTTTCTACATCTCCTTCATTATTCCTTTTTCTTTTTCTTCCACCGAGGATCTACCAAGAATCAACACCAAAAACCAATACAAACCTATGAACCTTTCTTACATACATTTGATAGTTTTTGCGGAAGTAGTATTAAAAAAACAAATTTATATTTTCATTTAAAGATCGTTGTACCACACAACTATGGATTCTAAATAGAACAAAATTATGTACCTCTCTTAGCAACTCAAGCGTGTTGCCTCCCAAGGTATTCATGTCTCTCTCTCTCTGTTTCTTTTTGGGTTTTTAGAAGACTGCAGTATCATTTAGTAGTTTTGATAGCCAACTCATGATGTGATATTTTAAAATCTTATTTTTATTTAAGACTTTTAAAACTCAAGAGAAAGATTGGACGTGGGATCCTTAGGGATCTTAATCTTCAACTGTAGGATTAATCAATAACTTTTTGAATGCTATTGACTTATCTTGAAACTCTTTCAAAATTATTCCTTAATTTTCTCAACCATATCAAGAAAATATTTGAACTTCTACATATTGCAATAATGTCCATTAACACATTGTAATTGACCCCTGAAGATTAGAAAATTACAAATGAGGTCCTATTACTTACAATTTTATATCTATGTCCTTTCACCACAATATATTCCCACAAGCCACTAGGACTGGATTAATATCACTATCATGTCCCTAGTTAGCTTATGTAACCCTTAATTTCTTGATGTCATAATTTCTATTGGACTCCAAAATATCTTTGAAAAAACTCTTTAAATATATATACACAATATTATATACATGAAAAACATTTTTGAAAAATGTCATCGGCTGGTTTTGTTTTGAGTCCAACTTCAATATGAAAATCAACTGAATATACTATCTTCTTTAGAGACTGATGAATTCATTGTTGAGCATTTACATATTTTACTCATTACACACATAACCCAACGTGTCTGTATATAGCCTTTAAAATTAGCATCACCAGTTGACACTGTTAAAGTTATGTGCATAATAAATAAATATACACAAACCTCTCATGTTTGAGGACAATAGAAAAATTGTGATAAAATAATCTTTTAATTAATAGCGATCACTCCATAAGGTGTTCTTGATCGGATCTGATTCAGTGTATGTACTTGTTATATTGTACTCACTTGTCTGCTTAAAGTCACTGCCTCAATGATGGAGTAAATCATCCTATCATATAGCAGCACAACAAGTGTAAGTTTCAGTGGTGATATTCAATTAATATCTACAGCTTAGAAAAATTTAATAATCTAAAAAAAATCATTACTCCATGTCTTTGGTTCCGTAACCATTAACATGATTTTTCTATGGAGGTAACATTATATGCCACATTTAAATAATGAAATATACCTAAAAAAAATTATTTATGTGAAAATAAAATTTTATTATCAAATAAAAAATGCATGGTATTGTTTTTGAGGGCACATAATTCTAACAACATTGACACGTCAAACTTGATCGTTTTAATGAGTAACGCTGACACATCAAACTTTTAACCACATATTACAAGAAACAACCTAAAAAAGAGAGAGAAGAAATCCACTTCTCTAACCTTACCAATCCCAGCTCTAACATTTTCAGTTCTTATGAATAGAGGCATGGTGTTGTTTTCATTCCTTTCATGTCCAAAATCCTGAGTAGCTGTTGAAGGCCAAACAATTGGGACAAGATGAGCAGAGGTATGGATAATAGGGAGCTTATGAGGCTGCTAATCAGACCAGCTGCCGGAGTAAACAATTGATCCTTGATCCTTCAGGTTAAAGTTCTCCAAGGCACTAAGGTTGTCTATAAGTTCCAAGTCTAAGTTCATCTGTAAGGAAGAAAGGGTTAATGTTTTGCATGTCTTCAATAGACAAAGCCAAAAGCCAAAAGAGAATGAGTAACAAAACTGAAAAAATCGCATTGGTTTGTTTATTAATAAAGCATTTGAGAGAGTATAATATAGGGAAGGGTAATAGATATTGCACAAAGTCTGTTACACTTATTTTTTAAGAAATTTCTTAGTTCACATTACTAGTACAATGTAAACTAATAAAAGTCTTATATTGTAAACTAATAAAAGTCTTATATTTTAAATTTGAAAACTTAAGTTAAAGTCATGTTTTCAATTAATAAAAACACAAGATGTGTATAACGTATACATACATGACAAACTGTGTGTCATAAACAAAGCCCTAGAGTGAATTATTGTAAAAATATTAGAAATTCTATATTATAATTGAGTTCTTGCAACCTGTGCAGTTTATGGTCGTATAGTACTGTTTTGACATTATATATGTGGGTGTAAAAGCCTAACGTCATGTGTTGGGCCTAGGGTCCAATTCGAATATCACTATGTGTCCGAAGAGAAGAAAGGGGTTAGGAAGGAGTCTAGGTGGAAGAAATGTACCTGGAAATGAACGAGAGGAATAGTCCGAAGAGAACCCTAATGGTCCGAAGAGGTCATTCCCCTTGGACTCCAAGGGGACTTGATCAAACAAATATACTGAATGTAAAGTTGTAATTTACAACTATGTATTTTGTTAGCTTTTATTCCGTGCCAAATTTGATTGTAATTATTATCAATCGTTTATACCCTGTATCTTTTGTGGGATTGGTTGTAAGGGTTGTGTGATAGAGAGAGAGAGAGTGTGAAGACTCAAGCAGTTGGAAGGTGAAGAATTCTCGCGGGTATGTCGCGACCTAGCTTCCCGCGAAGTGAAACATGTGCCCTGCACATGCTGGAATGCGAAGAGTCAGGTCTGCTGGAGACAATTGTGTTTTGCGAGTATCTCGTGGGTAAGGCCTTCCCGCGAGACACCCGCGAGGCATTCTGGTCTGCCAGCCTGTACTGAATGACTCACACTTTTTGTACCTCTCCTATATATACCCTCATTACCCACAATTGTTGAGGAATGCTTCAGAGAAAAAAACCCTAGCCAAACACATTGAGAATTAGAGATTATCATACCTACTTTTCTCTATATATTTGCTTGTGGTATTTCCTCAACTCTTCCCTTTCCATTTTCCATATCTTTGAGAGGTTGATAGCCTAAACACTTACCATACCTTTGAAGTGTTGAGTGACGTTTTGGTGCTGCTGGAAAGCATTGGAAGGAGCCTAGAATGACAGATGCAAAATGGAGCTTGTTGCGGGATTCGGAGAACTAAGACAAGACACGGTTCCGAGAAGTCTTGTTGGAGTAGGAGCTTGGAGGGCTTAGGTACATCGGGTAGACTAGGCTTGGAGGGTCTCTTGCTAACCCATGTATCCCAACTGATTATCTAGTGGATCGATTTCCGCTTGGAGGGCGGCGGAGAGGTTTTTCGCCGAGTTCTTCGGTTTCCTCTTCGATAACATGTTTCGGTGTTATCTGTGTTTGCATCCTTCTTCCCTACTCTTATTCATTTCATTTTTACTGCTGTGTTGCTTTAAATATGAATTAGAGTAGTTGTATTGCTTATACGCTTGTGTTTACACTATTCCGCACTTATCATTATGTTAGTGTAAAATCAACCAAGCCGTAATTTTAATTTGGGAGTCTAAACCGCTCGTGTGTTTTCGACACATTTACGAGCTTTCACTGAAGGTTTGAGTGATCTTCCCAACTATTTCCACGTCAAGGACAAGCTTTGGGCATGCCTAGAGATGATAAGAACGGAGAAATATCTAAAAGGAAAAGCTGCTACCACCGCATTTAATGCACTGCAGCAACTTTCCTGGCTGCATTTATGTGGAGAAGACCCTTGAACAGTGCAATCTCAGCTACCACCACTTACGGAAAACTAAAGCAGATATCTGATGTGACATGTACTCAAGTAGATGCTTAGATGAAGAACAGGTGTACAGTGAAGATGAGGAAGAAGAAGAATATATAAATGTAATGGGCCTCTAAATAGGGAGGGAGGAACAAAAAAAAAAAAAAAAAAGGACTGGAAGAATTGTATTCACCTTTCAATCAATAACAAACCTCTTCGGATTTGAGTTTATTTAGCTTTCCAGAGTGTTTTTACGTCAGTTCATCCTAGATTATCAGAGTGCACCATTGCTAAATTCATAACCAGCCCAGCTTTTTCACCCACTCTCTATAAATTTATTGTTCCGAGTTCGTTGGGCTCACAATCCAAATCTTTTGGGCTTGGGCTACAAAGTTTGGACCCTACAATATATATATATATATATATATATTTTTTCTTGGAATGATATTACCAATTTGTCCAAAAAATATATAGAGAATTATTTGTGAGCCAAATAAAAAGCCATGTTTGTGTGTAGTTTTTTTTTTTTTTTTTTAATAAAATAAATAAATATCAATTATTACTTTTATTTTTAGTTTAATTATATGTCTGCATTCACTTCTCTATACACTGTGCTTGATATTGTTGATTATAATATATATCCATTTTGGGTTTTCCAAGCTATTGTCCCATTTTAAAATATAGAATTCCAAAGGCTATGGATTTAGAAAGCTTTTGGTAACTCTATTGTATTTCTATTTGAATTCTAAAGGAATTGAACACGTTTTGACAAAATATATTCTTTGAAAAATTAGCATTTGGTGTCATGTTGAGATTCTCACTACAAAATAACTATAGTAAATGATTTTTTTTTTTTTTGGTTGTGTTACTAGAGAATACATTTTCCCGCTAAATACAAAATTAATTTTAAAATATTATGCAATCAATAATTATAATATATATATATATATATATTTTTTTTTTAAAAGGTGAAATAATTGGATAACTAATTTATTTTTTAAATTTATATAATTAGCTTATAATTTTTTTTGAAAAATAAAATAAAATAAACCAAGCTGAATGCTCATGAAAAGCCGACAATTTTATTTTTTTAAAAGGAAAAGTTATCTCTTTTTTTTGAATGAAAATCCATCTAATTCATACATTCTCTTTATTAAAGCTATTATTGTGCCAAGTAGCTATCTTCTCTTTGCAACAAACGATTAAATTCTCATTAATTAAGATAGTTCGGTTTAGGTATAAGTTTGTTGGCTAGATTTTAAGAAATTTAAAATTCCACTCAAACTAAAATTCTACTTCCAAAAAAATTCAGTAATTTTGATAATCTATCATGATCATGTATTTTAATATAGTAAAATTAACACATTACAAACCATCCTTAGTCCTTGTTACTTTGAGTAGCTCAAAATACGCTTGCATTTTCGATAATTGAATCTAGATGAAACTCTATATATTTAAGTTTCAAGTGGCTCACTAAAATTTCAATAATATTTCTAATATATATATATATATACACACACATATTTATTTACTTATTTATATGTAATTTTTAATCAATTTGTGCATTGCACAAGCATAATTGGTATATAAGAGTTTATAAAAAAAAAAACCATAGTTGTAAAGACACATTTTGCAGCCCAAGCCCAAAATGTAAGGGATGTTGGCTTAGTGAGCTCAGTACAATAAATTTGTAAAGAGTGGGTCAAAGAACTAGGCCTTAATGAATTTGACAACGACTAGTATGGATTCAAGAGATGATCAAGCAAGAACAAGGCACATAAGACTGAATGAATTCACTGTCCGAAGAGGCAAATCTTGTTATAAATCAATAAAACTAATTACAATTGCAACTTTGATTGCTACAGTATTCTTTCTCTATTTTTTCGATCCCCCTCTTATAGAGGGTCTCTTGCGTTATATAGATCTTCTTGGTTCATCTTGATCCCACACTTGTTGATCGTTTGAATCCTTACTTAAGTACCTGTCCCATCAGACACCCTCGTTGGTTTTCTGTGAGTTGTGGTAGCCAAGGCAACGCTGTTCAGGGGTCTTTTCAACATAAATGCGGTCAGAAAAGTAGCTGCAATGTATTCAATGTGGTGGTAGTAGCTTTCCTTTAGATATTTTTTGGGTTCCCTTCCTTTTCGCATGTTCATGATGCACGTCCCTATCAATGGAACTTCTTGGAAGGTTACCGTGATTGTTGGAACACATATTTGAGTTGTACTTAATGTATCCGAGGAGCTATTCCTCTTCAGACCAACTTCCCATTTGTATCTTGCTCATTAAATCCTGAGCCGAGCTTGAACCATTCATTACCATTTGTTCCTCTTTGGACTAGTCATGCTCTCGGCCAAGGCCCAAGACCCAATATATGATTTAGGCCCTTAACCTTACAATAGCCCCTCAAAAGTCCAATTTTTTCCTCTTATCCGAGGAGAAAATTGGGGTTTTGTTTTATAAAAGATAAAACCAACTGATTTCTCGATTCGCATGTGTGGGAGTGTCATTTAACACGCCCTATAATTGCCACTGACGCTTCGAAACTCGCTAGGCGCCATTAATTGCTTCAAGCGGCGCTTTGTTCCCTAGATCTATCGGTGAGGCGTAGATCTAACGGTTGACCTTTCTCTTGGAATTTCGAGCGGGATAACTCCCACTCATTTTCACCCTCTATATAAAACCTTGAGGGAAATCATTTTCCCCTTATTTTACGAACTTTCAAGCTCTCCATAAATCCCAAGCATTCGAACTCACAAAGCTCTCTAAGTTACTAAGCTTTCCACACCTTTTCTCTAAGAAATCCTTGAAAGTTTTTCTAAAGGTCTCAGGGACTATCTCACATCTTAGTTCTCGTAAGTTTTTGTTTCTTTAAATCTTTCTTTTTCTCCTCAGACAGCCTCCTCGGCTTTCTAGTTCTTATTTCTCCATTTATCAATTTCGGTGGTTTCCCTTTAGCTTGTCTAGATGGGTAGATTTAAGCACTTAGTGGACTCCCTTGCCAAAATAGAGGCCTTTAAGGAAAAATACCATATACCATAGGAAGTCGCCCTATGATACTGTTCCCCAAAGCAAATAGTGACAAACTGAGAAGAGGGAAAAGTTGTTATCCCCATGATAGCTTTCATAGAAGGGGGAATGACTCTCCTTATAGGTAGGATAACACAGGACTACCTTATCAACCATAGGATATGCCCTCACTAGTGCGTGCCCAACCTATTTAGGGTCTTGGGTAGCATCAATGCTTTCAACGAGCATCTGGGTATGCGGCTCACCTAGCACAATGTGGTTCACATGTACGAGTGCTACTCCCTCAAAAGTGCGGGATATTATCTCAAGTCCTGATAAGACGTTGTCACGCTAGTATCGTGTCTACCTAAATCCAACAAGGGTATGAAAGATGACTATTTGATAGCTTCGGGAGTGTGGCATGATGGCTTTCATTGTCCCATTTGAGAGGGAGTGCCAAGTGGGATACCTTAGAGTTAGGCTCCCTAGCAAGAGATTTAGGCTTTTTAACCCTTACCATAGTTTGCCCTTTTTCGTTTTGCTTTCTTTTAATGATGGATCTCAATCTTCTAATTATGTTTTGCTTCTTGGCTATTTTTGCAGATAAGAGGCAAGTAGCTCCCAGGCTTAACCTAACAAACGTTGAAGCTCTCAATGACTTGCTGAGGTTTGAGATCTTTGTAAGTGAGGATAGACAACTGCGAGCCGTCCACCTGATCTTGGATTTTCAGCCCATCTCGGAAATATATCAAGAGATAGGCCACGCCATAGGGGCAGGTGACTAGAGGTTAGCTCGGATTGACGTGTCACGCCCTAACTTCTTGGCCCAAGACGATTTTCCACCAGTCGTACTGCCACTTCATCGAGCTTCGCCTGAAGCAGCGACAGTGCCAGAGGAGGAGATTACGTCTTTGCGTCTATCACTTGAGGAGGAGATAGACCAATGAAGAAGAGAAGCTAGGGGCTATAATAGTTCAAATCTCAAACGTCGAGGACGAGACTGATAGGCACTCGGGTGTTCACGCCCCCGTTCTTATGATTGCCCGTCCAGACAGCATTTCTGAGGAACAGGAAGACGGGATGGCCTTGAACAAGGGAAACAAAAGCCTAAGGGACCTTATGAGTACGAGGAGCAAGGTGTCAACATCAAAAGAAGCCACCAAGTCCCAAGTCTCGTCCACACTCCCTCCTCTTCCTCCACTTCCCACTGATCTCGGACTAAAGGCCATTCTAGATTTGAAGAAGAAAAGGCCACTTCAGGAACTTGAAGTGGGGGAGATGGGCCTGAAGAAGGAAACCAAGCAACAGAAGGTGATCAAAGAGCCTCAGGATAAGAGGTCCACCTCTGTGGATAGTCGAGAGGATCAGACCAGGGCCGATGTGTGCCTTTTGCAACATACTTGGTCTCCTCGGCTAGAGGTGGATGGGGCTGCCATCCCTTGGAATGCCTCAGTTAGGGATTTCCAGAGGGGGTAGGCAGGTTATATTGCCGAAGCCTTAGAGCAGCCTCTTTTCCTCCCTAGAGATATGGAGGCTTACAAGCGTTTCAAGCAGAACGACCTCTTTCTGTCCCTGAAGAGGGACCTTGCTGTCCATCATATCCTTGAATTTAATTGTTAAGATGTACTTTCATTCTTTCCCTATTTTTATTTTTATTCACGTGACTCTTCCTTTGTTTTTATGCAGATTACTTAACAAGTTTATGTGGCCAAGGAATGGGTCCGCGACGCCCATAATGAGGCCAATGTTGAGGCCCTCTCCCATGTCGATATTGAGAGGTCTTTAGGGGCCCTCAAACAAGAATATGCGGAGCTGTTCGAGAAATTAAAAGAAGCCGACAAGGCTTGCCTGAGTGCTTTAGCAGGTTTAAAAACCGCGGAGAGGCAGGCCGAGGATAAGCACCAAAAACTGCACCTAACTGAGATAGACCTAGCCATCGAAAGGCAGCTGGTTAAAGATCTCAAGGCCGAGCTGTAGAAGGCCAAGGAGGCAGCTCAATTGGCCAAGAAGGCAGCTGAGGCTGAGAAGAAAGCGTCATATCAGCTCGGCGTTGAAGAAACGCAAATAAGGCTTGTTGAGGAGCTTTCAGAGGTATGCAAGGATTATTGCAACGTAACATGGGATAGAGCCCTTAGTGTTGTAGGAGTCCCTGTAGACTTTGTTTGGAGGCAACCTGAGAGCATATATTATCACCCAGATATTCGTGAAGTCCTAGGTGCCAACTTCTCTCCTCCTGCACATGCTTCAGAGGCATCCGAGCAGCCCCTGACTAGCCAAGCAGCTCTTCCTCTCCCTGAGGCTTCGAAGGGATTCGGCCAAATTGGTGATCAAGGCCAGGGGATTGAAGAGGCCAAAGACAGGGGTAAAGGCAAGGAGAAGAAGAAGCCCCTCTCGGAAGCCAAGGACAAGGAAGTTACAGCCAAGGCAGAGGAAGTAGAGGCCAAGGGTAATAAAGTTGATCCTAAAGCCAAGGACGCTGCCATCTCCCAGCCGAGCCAAACAAAAGACCCTCCTGCCCCCAAGGCCTAGTCTTAGCCTTTAGGATTTTCTTGTAGTTTTTTTTTTTTTTTTTTTTTTGGTAGTGGCACTTTGTCACAGAATATAATGTACTCCTTTTTTATTTTATTTTATTAATGAATAGAATTTTCTTTCTATCTGTTGTGTCTTTACTTTATATGCTTTCAAGCTTACTGTTATTGCAAACCAACTTGAACTGTTGCCACTTTAGTTTTAATAAAAACTAACAACAATGTCCTGCCCTCAGTATAAGTAATTTTGACTAAGCATCAATAATGAAGAGATTCACCCCATATTTGTACTGTGAATTACTCCTTATACAATGAAGGCCGAATCTAATAAAGATAAGTAATATACTTCGTAAAGAATAAAAAGGGGAGATATTCTTCACTCTGCTCAACACTTGGATAAATAACTAAGGACTTCAACTTATTTAGGCTACCAATCTGAGGAGCTAGTTAAAATCTTGGATCTGTCTTGACACTTAGTGAGAAACAAACAGATATCATAGAACGTTAATTTCCCTGAAGCATCTGGTCCAAGGACTCAGGCATAACTAAGGTTCTGTTTAAACGCTTATAAAGATATCACAGAGTGTTAATTTCCTCAAAGTATCTGGTTCAAGAACTCAGGCATAATTAAGGTTCTTTTTGAACACTTATAAGAATGTCACAGTGTTAACTTCCCCAAAGCATTTGGTCTGAGGATACAGGCATGACCAAGGTTCTGTTTAAGTACTTACAAAGATGTCATAGAGTGTTAATTTCCCCAAAGCATCCAGTCTAAGGACACAGGCATGACTAAGATTCTATTTAAGCACTTACAAAGATGTCATAGAGTGTTAATTTCCCCAAAGCATTTGGGCTGAGGACACAGGCATGACTAAGGTTCTATTTAATCACTTACAAAGATGTCATAGAGTGTTAATTTCCCCAAAGCATCTGGTCTGAGGATATAAGCATAACTAAGGTTTTGTTTAATCACTTATATAGATATTACAGAGTGTTAATTTCCCCAAAGCATCTGGTCCAAGGACACAAGTATGACTAAGGTTCTGTTTAAGCATTTACAAAAATGTCATAGAGTGTTAATTTTCCCAAAGCATTTGGTCCGAGGACACAGGTATGACTAAGGTTTTGTTTAAGCACTTACAAAGAAAGAATAATAGAAAGTACAAAGCCTTTATATAACAAATGAACATATTGATAAAGGAAACTCTTATTAATAATAATACATTTTCAGGTTGTTTACATTTTAAGAGCGTGGTATTACATGCTCATCTAGGTCTTCCAGAAAATACGCTCCTATATCAGCCACTGAGGTGATGCGATATGGTCATTCCTAATTGGGCCATAACTTTTCCCACCTGGGTTCTTTGCAGTACCAAGAACTTTTCTCAATACCAAGTCACTAGGCATTAATGGCCTCAGCTTTACATTGGCATCATAACATTGTTTGAGTTTGTGTTGGTAGTATGTCAATTGAACCATTGCATTTTCTCTTCTTTCCTCAATAAAGTCTAAGCTCTTTGCTAACAACTCATTATTACTGCTCAGATTGAATGAGCTGGTCCTTAATGTTGGAAAGCCAGTCTCCAAAGGAATAACAGCCTCAGCCCCATAAGTCATTGAAAAAGGGGTTTCTCTAGTTGACCTGCGAGGCGTGGTTCGATATGTCCATAGGACATGTGACAGCTCTTCTACCCACTTTTCTTTCACAACATCCAACCTCTTCTTGAGTCCATTAACTATGACCTTGTTAATAGCCTCGGCATGTTCATTTCCTTGGGGATAGGCTGGGGTAGAATATCTATTCGTAATTCCTAAATCACAACAGTACCCCTTGAAAGATTTGCTATCAAACTAAAGGCTATTTTCCGAAATGAGGGAACGAGGGACCTCGAACCAGGTGACAATATTTTTCTAAACAAACTTCTTGGCATCCACATCTCTAATATTTGCCAAGGGCTTGGCTTTAACCCACTTAGTGAAGTAGTCTGTACCAACTAGCAAATATCTCTTATTCCCTACTGCCTTGGGGAAAGGACCAATAATGTTCAAGCCCCATTGAGCGAATAGCCAAGGGCTAAACAAAGGATTAAGGACTCCTCTTGGTTGGTGTATGTTTGGTGCAAATCTTTGGCACTAGTCGCATTTCTTTACATATTCTTGTGCTTCCCTTTGCATGTTGGGCCACCAATAGCCTTGAGTGATGGCTCTATGCGCTAAAGATCTAACTCCAGTATAGCTTCCACAAATCCTTTCATGTAACTCCTCAAGGAGTAGCCCTGTTGCTTCGGGGTGTATGCATAGCAAGTATAGCCTAGAAAAGCAGCGTTTGTACAATTTTTGATTCTTGAACAGTCAGAACTGAGGAGCCTTTCTTCCTACCTTGTCAGCTTTTGCCCTCTCTTCGGGTAGGATATCCTCTCTCAGAAATAGTACTATGGGGTCCATCCAGCTAGGCCCCACTCTAACGTGGTGAACATGAACCACCTCCCTATTAACCTTTGTGGGTTTGCATAAGTCTTCCACAAGGATGACTCGGGGTAAGCTTTGTGCCGAGGAGGTTGTAAGTGTGGCTAGAGAATCAGCATGTATGTTTTCGCTTCTAGGGACATGCAACAGGTTGAAAGATTCAAAGCTTAACTGCAAACATCTAATTAACTTAAGTACCCTTACATTCTATTATCTTTGGCTTTAAACTCCCATTTTACCTGGCCGACGGCCAATCTCGAGTCCGAGAACACCTCTACAACCTTTCTGCTCATTTTTTGAACCATGGCCATTCCCATCAGCAGAGCTTCGTTTTCTGCTTCATTATTTATGGTCGAGAATCTCAATCTTAATGATTTCTTAATGGTAATTTTCTCGGGTTAGACCAGAACTAGCCCCACTTTGGACCCCTTCTGATTTGTTACACAATTAACGTATACTTTCCAAGATAAGGGACCTTGTTGGGAGATCATGCCAACCGATTTTTCATCCATGTTTTGATTCTCTGTTTCTACTTCCAACAGGGATTCAGTAAACTCAACTACCAGATCCACAAGGACTTGACCCTTAACAGAAGTGCGAGGCATGTATTTGATGTCAAAAGCCCCTAGGATCGTGCCCCATTTAGCAATCCTCCCCATGTAATTAGCATTTTGAAGCAAAGCTCGGAGTGGGAGCTGAGTTAGGATGATTACCGTGTATGTCTGGAAGTAATGTGGGAGTTTATGTGTAGGATATACTACCACCAAAATGACTTTCTCTAGTGGCAGATAGCAAATCTCGGCTTCATGCAGTGACTTACTCACATAATAAACTAGCCTTTGTATGCCACTATCAACTTGTATCAAGACCAAGCTTACAGCATGAAGGGCCACAGCAATATAGGCAAACAAGACCTCATCCATCATAGGACTGGACATGATAGGCGGTTGAGAAAGATAATCTTTAAGCTGCTGAAAGGCTAAGGCACACTCTTCGGTCCATTCAAACCCCTTCCATTTATTCATCAGTAGGAAGAAGGGTCTACAACTATCTGCTGACTGAGAGATAAATCGGTTCAAGACAACAATTATTTCGGTCAGTTTCTGGACTTCTTTGGGATTCCAAGGTGGTTGTAAACTATTGATTGCCTTAATATGATCAGGGTTAACTTCAATTCCATGATAAATAACCATGTAGCCTAGAAATTTGCTTGACCCCACACCAAAAGAGCATTTGGAAGCGTTAAGGCGCAACTTGTGCTTCTTGAGAATTTCAAAAATGTTGTCGAGGTCTCCCATATGCTCGGACACAACCTTACTTTTCACCACCTTGTCATCTATATAGACCTCAATACTCTTGTCTAACTGTGGTTCAAACATTTTAGTCATCATCCTTTAATAGGTAGATCCTGCATTCTTCAAATCAAAGGGCATCACCTTGTAATAGTAATTTCCAGTGGGAGTGACGAAAGCTGTTTTTTCCTGATTTTCCAGGGCTAGTGGTATCTGGTGGTACCCTTGAAAGGAATCTAAGAAGCTCATCCGAGGATGGCCTACGGTTGCATCCATTAGCTGGTCGATCCTAAGCATAGGGAAAGGATCCTTTGGACAGACCTTATTCAGATCTGTGAAGTCTACACACACTTGCCATTTCCCATTCTTCTTTTTTATGACCACAATATTGGCTAGCCATTCAGGGTAGAAAACCTTCTTGATAGCCCCTGCCTGCTTGAGCTTCTTCACCTCATCTCTGATAGCATTTGAGTGATCCTTAGATTAGCGCCGAGGTAGTTGCTTCTTAGGGGTGACAGATAGGTTAACATTTAAATGATGACAGATGAAGCTTGGATCCACCCCTAGGGCCTCTTAAGCATTCCATATAAACACATCAACATTTTTTTCTAAGAAACTCTATCAGCCTTTCCTTTTCTAAAGGAGGTAGCTAAGCCCTGATCTGAAAGAACTTCTCCAGATCATTACCAACAATGACTGTTTCCAAATCCTTACATTTCGCCTCCTCGGTCGATCCATTGACAGGTAACACCGGAGCTCTTAATTGCTATAAACCTCCTTTAGTAGTGGCCGAGAACTCAGCTTTGGATTGATGTAAGATGGTAGCCACCAGGCATTTCCTAGCAGTGGATTGACTTCTCAGGATCTCCTTGACCTGGCCCTCTGACAGATATTTCACTTTCTGGTGCAGAGTAGAAGAAATGGCTCCTAGGGTATGAAGCCAAGGTCTAGCCATAATAGTTATGTAGGGTGAATAGGCGTCCACCACTATTAAATCCACCTCCACCACTTCTGAACCAGTTTGTATGGGCAATCGAATCTGGCTCCTTGGAATGATAGTTTTCCCGTCAAAACTTACCAAAGGGGAATCGTAGGCTGTTAGGTCTTTGGGTTTCAAATTTAGCCTATTATATAGGTCGGGGTACATAATCTCATCACCACTGCCCTAGTCCACCAACACCCTTTTCACATCATACCCCCCAATCCTGAGTGTGACCACTAAAGCATCATCATGAGGTTGGATGGTTCCGATCTTATCCTCATCTAAGAAGCCCAAAATTGGATGGATTTCTATTCTAGCCTTTTTTGGCTCCAGATTAGCGCCCTCAGCCGATAGCCGAGCCACAGATACCACTCTAGAAGGGCATGAACTGGTCCTCCCTAGAGCAGCAAAGATGACATTTATCGTTCCCAAGGGCAGTCTTGAAGAATCATCTCTCCAGGATTCTGAGTTTGTCTGGCTCCCCTAGCCGCTGGAGTGATGCAAGAGTTGCTTTAACTTTCCTTCACAGACGAGCTGATCTAGATGGTCCCATAGATTTCAACAATCTTTCGTGTGGTGTCCTTGGTCTTGGTGGTATTGGCAATAAAGGTTTTGATTGCGCCTTGCAAGGTTTCTTGCCATCTTGTTTGGCCATTTAAAGAATGACTCATTCTTAATCTTCTCTAGAACTTGATGCATAGGTTCTCGGAACACAGCATTGACCGCCTGAGTATTAGCAAATCCTGATTGTCTAGCAAAATCTCTGTAACCGATTGTTATTGTATCGGTCCGACCTGAAATCCCTCCTCTCTTGAAGGATAACCTTATCCTTTCTTCTCTCCTGTTGCTGGTCTTCCTCAACCCTTTTATACCTGTCAATCTGGTCCATGAGTTAGCACACACTAGTGACAGGTTTACCAATCAAAGACTTTCTTAGACCGTGCTCGGTTGGGAGACCGACCTTGAAAGTACTGATGGCAACATCGTCAAAGTCACCATCTATCTCATTGTACATCTCCCAGTATCTATTTGAGTATGTTTCAGGGTCTCCCCTTCTCGCATAGACAAGGACAGTAGGAAGCCTATGGGCTGAGGAACTTTGCTACAAGTAACAAAGTAAGAGCCAAATGCTTGGGTGAGCTCCTGGAAGGAACCTATGGAATCTGCCCTTAAGCCATCAAACCATCTTATTGCCACGGGTCCCAAACTGGAGGGAAATACCTTGCACATCAAAGTTTCGTCCTTGGAATGGATAGCCATTCTTTGGTTGAAATGGCTCACATGCTCCACTAGGTTTGTTCAACCATTGTAGATAGTGAACGTTGGCTGGTTGAATTATCAAGGAAGTTTCGCCCCTCGATTTTGTGCGTGAAGGGCGTCTTGGAGATTTGGTTCAAAACGTTGCTCATAGCATCGTTTCCCACGCCTTTGCAAGGCGGGCTTCTGACCCTCCGTTCAAAATGGTGTTCCTCCTCATAGGAGAAAGATTCGCTAGGCGGGGTTCGAGACCTTCGCCTATAACTGACGTACCTTTCATCATCAGAAGAAAAATTAGAGTTGGAGGGGGTTCACCTTTGCCGTGCATGGCATAACTTTCTCGTTAACTAGTCAATCTTCAGCTGTATGCCTTTGTTACTCTTTGCATGGGAGATATGGCTTCCACCTCGAGGTTGATTCCTTTCACTGTGTGTGGTATGCACACTTCCTTCACGATCGCCTCTCCGCTCAAGGTTAACAAAAGGGTCGCCATGCTGGGATCCCAAAGACTCTGCTTGGTGTGGACTTGAACCTACCATTGTTAACCATTGCACTCACTATCACACAAGTTCTTTCCATAGACGGCGCCAATTGTAAGGACGTATTTTGCAACCCAAGCCCAAAATGTAAGGAATGTTGGCCCAGTAAGCCCAGTACAATAAATTTGTGAAGAGTGGGTCAAAGAACTAGGCCTTAATGAATTTGACAACGGCTAGTATGGATTCAAAAGATGATCAAGCAAGAACAAGACACATAAGACTGAATGAATTCACTGTCTGAGGAGGCAATCTTGTTATAAATCAATAAAACTGATTACAATTGCAACTTTGATTGTTACAGTATTCTTTCTCTATTTTTTCGATCCCCTTCTTATGGAGGGTCTTTTACATTATATAGATCCTCTTGGTCCATCTTAATCCTACACTTGTTGATCGTTTGAGCTCTTACTTGAGTACCTGTCCCCTCAGACACCTTCTCTAGCTTTCTATGAGTTGTGGTAGCTAAGGCAACATTGTTCAAGGGTCTTCTCCACATAAATGCGGTTAGAAAAGTTGCTGTAGTGCATTCAATGCGGTGGCAATAGCTTTCCCTTAGATATTTTCTGGGTTCCCTTCCTTTTTGTATGTTAATGATGCACGTCCCTATCAATGGAGCTTCTTGGAAGGTCACCCTGATTGTTGAAACACATATTTGAGTTGTACTTAATGTATCCGAGGAGTTATTCCTCCTTGGACTAACTTCCCATTTGTATTTTGCTCATTAAATCTTGAGCCAAAACCATTCATTACCATTTGTTCCTCTTCAGACTAGTCATGCTCTTGGCCAAGGCCCAAGGCCCAATATATGATTTGGGCCTTTAACCCTATAATAGCCATTGTGGTCTAAGGCTCTAAGCTCTAAGGGTTCTGCCAAGTGATACATTATTTGGTAAGTCTTTTCATTTAACCTTCCACATCTTCAAACATTTACATTTATGTCAAAATATTAATTTGTTATCATGTGTATATAGGTAGATGCATATATTTCTATGTGCTAATTAATTTTGTTAAAGAAATTTATGACTCTCTCTCTCTCTCTCTCTCTCTCTCTCTCTCTCTCTCTCTCTCTCTCTCTCTCTCTCTATATATATATATATATATATATGGGTTAGGTTTAAGTCACACCTAACATAAAACTAAGTAATGTTATACCACCCAAGAACTTGTTATTTTATTCATATTTTGATAATCTCACTTTTGTATTACATATTTTATATATGTTCTTAACATACGCATACCAATTTTCATGTCAATTGGATATTATTTACTATTCGATCCGCTCATTTTTTATGCATTATTTTAAACTATAAAAAAAATTGAATTTAAACAATTGAATGATGACATGATTATTGATTTTTCATTTTGAAATTTTGGAAGCATTGAGAATATCTGACGATAATATAATCTAATAGTGGATTTGCAAAAATTCATATTTAATTAAAAAATATTAAGTGATGTCATATTGCTTAAAGTTACATTAGGTGGAACTTGAATCCAACCTTATATAACCTTTTTGAACTTTTTTTTTGTATAACAAGTCAAAGAATATAGAAGCCTCTAAACAAAGGCATTTACCGAATGAAGATAGACCTCCAAAGACCTATCAGAAGAAACTAAGCCTTTAAAGGAGGGCTATAAAAATAACAAAATCAGAGGCCAAAGAGCTACACATTATTCTAGCCAATGCATCTTAACACTTGCTTCCATCTATAAAGATATGAGACATAAGGTAATTAGAAATTTGCAACAATAGAGACCTGCAATCATCCACAAGATTCATCAAACGTGGAAGAACTCTAGAGCCATTAATGCAATAAGAGATCACAACTAGAGCATCAAGCTTAACATAAGGGAAACCTAAGGATAAGGCCAAGCTCATACCAACTTGAAAGCTTGAATTTATATGAAAACACAAGAGCTGTTTAGACCCCAAAATTAAAAGTACAGCTAGGTTGATTTTACTCTAACTTAAACTAAGTGTGGAATAGAGTAAATGTGAGCGAACAAACAAAATAACTACTCTAAGCCATATTCATCAAATATCAACAATAAAATGAATGCTAAAAGAGTAGGGAAGAATAATGCAAACACAAGATAACATGCCGATGTATTATCGAAAAGGAAACTAAAGAACTCGGCGAAAAACTTCTCCACTGCCTTCCAAGTGATAAATCGATCCACTAGAGAATGAGTTAGAGTACATGAATAACAAAAGACTTTCCAAGCCTAGTCTACCCCATTTACTTGAGCCCTCCAAGCTTTTGCTACCAACTGACTTGACGAAGCCTTGTCTTCTCTAGCTCTTTGGATCACGCAATTCAGCCCGATTGCATCTACCAAACAAACGGCTTCTTCCAATGCTTTCCAGCAGCACCAAAACTTCACTTTACACTCAGGATGGGTGTGGTAAGTTTTAGGCTATCAACCTTTCAAAGATTTGGATATGGAGAGGTAGGAGTTGAGGAAAACCACAATGGATTGTGTAAAGGATTGTGGGTATGACCATCTCTCACTATCAAGGGTTATGTTTAGGGTTTTCTCTCTTGAAAGCACTCCTCTCAATATGTGGGTAATGTGGGTATATATAGTGTGGATAGAGATATGGTGTATCAGATATGACAAAATAGCAAAACAGAATGTTTCGCTGGTATCTCGTGGGAAGGCCTTACTCGCGAAATACCCGTGAAAACTAGCTGTCACCATCTGTCATGACTCTTTGCATTCCAATTATGTGCTAAGCACACGGCTTCACTTTGCGGGAAGGCTTCTCGCGAGCTACCCGCGAAAACTCCTTTGATCTTCAATTCTGTCTTGAGTCTTCAAACTGTCTCTCACACACAACCCATCCAAAGAAATCCCACATAAAATACAGGGTACATAAGATTGAACAAAATTACAATCAAATTTGGTATGGAATTAAAGCCAACACAAAATAATTGTATATCACAACTTTACAATCTCCCCCTTTGGCTATTCTGTGACAAAACCTCTAAAACAGACTCCAGACTTAAACGTGAGTTTGGGAACAGTGGTAAAACTCATTCATGCATAATCTAGAAGTTGTAAAGCACTTGCACGTATACACATGTATCTTGAAACACTCGCACAAACAAAACTTTCATTAAGCTTATGAAAAGTTGAGTACACGGTACATATATGAGCAAGTAAAGTACGATCAAGGTAATTAACAATGTATAAACAATTAAGCATATCTTGATCAAACAAAAGCAGTCATAAAAGAATGACTACAATGAACATTTAGCTAGTAAATGACCATTCGGACACGCAATGCAATTAAGAGTAACGCAAAAATCAATTGCATGTCCAACACACAACCAATGCAAAACAAGAAAAGTATTTGCATCAAGGATACGAGATCCAACAAAGGCACATGTGTGTAGTACTAAAGAAAATGCAACATAATCTAAAAGTACTTAATAATGCTACAAAGCTAAGATACATAAACAAAGTACTTAATATAAACTGAAAGTTTTAAACCAAAGTACTTAAAAACTTTAAAAGAAAGCAATGCAAATATCCAAGAGTTATAAAAACTATAAAGGTAAAGGAAAGTGAACTAGTAAAAACCAAAATTAAACCACTAAGCCACAAAAAAAAACCAATATCTATGATCTACTATGCTATGCTATGCTATGCTCCTCCTTAAACTGTGCATCTCCCCCTCAAAACTTTCTCCCCCTTTTTGACTGGAATGGCCAAAGAGGCTAGAAGTGCTCAAATTCTGAGTCGGATCCTTACTCCATCATCATGTCTTCAATTTGAGATGATAGCGCAGTAATCTGTCAATCTCTTCCTCTATGTCCCCACCTACTTCCTCAATATTGTCCCTTGGGATTTAAGAAATGCCAGTTTTTAGTCTGGTGATGTGGGCTTTGCTTTGGGTCACCGTTTAAGCACCAATGGGATAGTCCCTTTGCACGATGGTAAGACCGCTTGGAATCTTTAGCCTTGTCTTTGCTATGAGAGCCATAATGAGACTTGGGAATGGCAATATTGTTCTTGAGTTCCTCTTGGTGATGCTTTTGGTTAGGAGGTCATATATATGACCGCATATGTCAATCTCCTTATGTGCGAAGAGATCATACAGGAAAATAGTTCTTGGTGTGGACAATGTCGTTAAGTTCGTCACCGGGTAGAGGTTATGGATCATTATATAAGCCAATGTCCTCATCTCCGCGGTGAAAGGGATTGTGTTCATTGACTTCTTTTTGAGAAAGCCACCGAGGAGATCTGCCATTGGCTCAACAGAATCCAATCTATCATCATATTGTATAGAGATTTGTTGAGATGGTGGACGAACTTCTAAGAACTCTTGAATGGACTCCCTTGTGATAATGAATTCTTTTTGTCTCACCCAATAGTTGATGTGATCTCCTTCCACAGTGGCATTAGCGAATAATTCCCTTATAAGTTCAGCATAGACATTTTCACTTGGATTTAGCAACTTTGTCCAAGTTCTCTCCTTAAACACTTCAGGTATGGAAGTGTTTTCAAGGGTCTCTATTCTTACAACCCTTTCCATGATGATCGTTGCCTTTTTGTAGCAGTCGTTGTAAGCCATATTTGCCTCAATGCTTAGAAAATTCTCTGAGTTTGAGTGTGAGCGCTTTGAGGATTTCTTGGAGGAAGAGTGCTTAGTAGGAGACGTCTGCAAAAACAAACACAAAATACAAAGGAACAAGTGCAAAAACACAAAAAAAGAACACAAACTTGATTAGTACCAAGTTAGTCCATAAAACAAACACAAAGTCCTAAAAAGAACATAAACAATGTCACAAAACATGAAATATGTGTTAAACATGTAATAACATAAGTCTAGCATGATTGAAATGCAAAAATATGACAAGTGAGCAAGTGTGTGCATCAAATGTGCATATGGTGTGCATATGTGATGCATGTGCAAGGTATGACTAAGCATATTGGGGTTAAAGTGTGTATAACACACAACTAATGATCAAAACATGATAAACATGTGTAATCATGGTAATTCCCAAAGTTTGGTACTCATCGGAGTCCAAAACAATACCAAAATGCCATTTGGGCATTTTATTAAACACTTGGTATGCACCAACTAAACTAACATGTAAACAATGCATGAATATGAGTGAATTTTGCCTAAATACATGTTAAAATGCCACAATTGGCCAACACAAACACAAACACAAACAAACCAAATGGGACAAAACCCAATTAAGAAATTGAAAAATTTTTGACAAAATTTAAGGGTTCTCAACCCTTTTTCAAAATAACCCAGTTCAAGTAAAACCTAGAATTTTCTGCATAATCTAAGGAAATAAAGAGAAAAAAATTGTATAAACATACCTTAGAAATGATTTTGAAACAATTGCACTTGAGATTTGGTTGGGCTTTTGAGTGAAATTAGGTTTTGAGTTGTTTAAGGCTTGAGGAAGGCGAAGTGATGGAAAACAATTAAGTTTGAAAAACTGTCTACAACAACCTTTTAAAACTGAAAATACACATTTTTTTTTCGAGTTAGCTTCTCACGAAGTCACTTGTAAAAAATGCCTCTGAAGTATAAAACTTTTCGCAAGTAGACTTTATTTGCGAAATAGTCGCGAGACAGTTGCGAAATTTTCTGTCTGAATTTTGTGTTTTCATATTTTACCTTAACCCATTTTCGCTGGAAGAGCTTAGTCGCGAGCTTCTCGTGAAAATGCCTTTGAAAGAGTTTTTGATGAAAAACATGAAAAATGCAATTTGAACTAAAACTCAAAACATGAAAGCATAAAAACACTTTCAAAAACACATAAAATACTCAAAAATCTTTTTGAGTTTGATCGACAAGCAATTGAGTATACACATTACATTTGAACATGTACAATCACACAAATAAAATAAGAATTCATTGAACAAAAGTCTTGTGTGTTGTGTGTGTGTATCAAATGTGGAATAGTCCTTAGTCCAGAGTGAAACTTCAATGATCAATTCAATCAAGTCATACACAACTAGTACTAAGTCAAGTGGTCTATCTCAATTATATAAATGAACATATATGACCTCCCACAAGAAAATGATTACATATCTTTGAAGCTTTTCATTTTGCTTCTTTACAATTCATAACATTTGATCATTTTTTATCTTTACATCTTTTTTTGAGATCGATGCCCGAAATTTTTGATATTTCATTTTTATGAGTAAGCCTTTGGCTTTTTGGGTACCATACATTTTAATATAAGTCGCTTTCCCTTTTTCCTAGTCAAATACTACTATGTGCGACGACTTTTGTAGCTCATTATCTCTTTTCGAGATTTGACATTTGTTGAGCTATAAAGCAAAAATATAAAAGAGTGGAAAGATATATAGACACAAGTCTATGCATGTATCAAAACCATCAAGACTATTGACTAATCATTTATGACAAGCTTGAAGATCGATTTACAACAATCACACATATATTTCAAAATTTTTCCCATAGAGATAGATGTGCATACATGACAAGCTTAGCTCAAAAATGCACTATGCCATTAGTATAAAAGTACTAGGCCAAACTCACATGTGATATGCACAACACAAGCGATGAAACTTTTTAGAGATTTTTCAATTTTTATGGGTTTTTGAATTTTTCAACACACTAAAAAATAGAACAAGAAGTAAGATTAACAAAAACAACAAGTACAAAACAAACTTGAAAAGAAAAATGCTAAAATGTGAAACATAAGCAAACAACCAATCAAAGTCACAACATATAGGAAGAATTGAAGCATGGACATGGTCTAATACTTATGCATGTGTACCCTTCTTCACCCACACGGCATGTGCGTTTGGGATGATATCCCTAGAAGATTGGGTACTAGACTTGTGATTCTCAAACCTTTGGCTGAAACTTGCTAAACAAAAAGTGATGGTATCTCTTATCTTCATCACTTCACCAAAACCAGAATCAGCTTCTCACCCTTTTGATTGCTTGACATTTCAATTTCCCTTTCCTTGTCCTCTTAGCCTTTGAGAATCCGCTTTCTTCAATGCATGAAGTTTATAGTAGTTCGGTCTTGTGTGTCTTCTAACTCCACAATGGTGGCAGAAGTGTTGAACTTGAGGACCTCTTTAAGGCTTTGGGAGACACTTCCTTTTAGCCTTGGGTTTGGCCACAGATGGATTTTGAGGTTTTGTTAAAACCTTTTGAGCAATTCCGTTTGGCTTCTTCTCTACTTTTACATTCTTAACACTTGGCATTGCTACCAGTGGTTCCTTAGTTTTAACAAATTTCATCTCCTTGGACACATTGGCACTTGAACTACTCTCTCCAGAATATCCTAAGCCACTTTTGTCAGAAAAAGGCTTTTGATGTGCAAGCACTTCGTCAAGTTTCTTGAAGGCAACGCGCTCCACTTTGGCATTAGCTTGAATCACTTCAAGCTCAAGAAACTTGATCTTGGAGTAGGCCTCGGTTAGTTCTCCATTCAACGCCTCAACTTCACACTTCGTTTCCTTGTACCTTACGAGTATGCTCTTGTAGTCTTGTTCAACTTTCTTCATTTTTTTGATGGCTGCCTTAGCCATTCTAGCATACTCTTCGGTTTTCTCAAGAAGAGAATTATAGGATTCTTGCAATTCCTTGGTTTCTTCGTCTTCATCATCGGATTCTTCCCCAATTCCCATAGACTCTACTTCGGTGTGCTCATCGAGTTCTTCCACTAGAAGGCTCAAATCTTTCGATGAGTCTAAGGGTGCAATGGTCATAAATGCGGAGTAATTTCCTTCTCCGTCACAACTTTCTTCTGAATCAGAATTTGAACCATCTGAGTCACTAAGGGTAGTTGCAAAGACTTTACCCTTTGCTTTCAAATACGTGGGGCATTCATTCTTCACATGCCTATGCCTTTTGCACTCAAAGCAAGTGACCATTTGAGATGGTGAGGAATCTCTTGAATCCTTCTTCTTGAAGTCTTTCTTATCCTTCTTGAAATTTGAGAATTTGCCCTTTTTAAAAGACTTTCCATTTCTCTTGAACTTTAGGAATTTACGGAAGTTCTTAGCAAGGTATGCCACATCCTTTTCAACCTCATCCTCATCCGAGGAGTCTTGAGTTTCCAATCTCTCATTGATTGTCTTGAGAGCAAGAGATTTGCTCATCCTTTGATGGTAGAGATAGCTCATAGGTTTGAAGAGAATCAATGAGTTCTTGAATTTTAATCTCATCAAGGTCTTTGCTCTCTTCGATGGCGGTGACCTTTGCAAGGAAACTCTCTGGCAATGATCGTAGAATCTTCCTCATAATCTTGGAGTCCTCCGTCTTTTCTCCCAAGTTGAATTTTCCAATCACCACTTCATTTAGCTTTCCACAAAATGAGTCGAATAACTTGTTTTCACTCATCTTCAGCTCCTTGAAGCGTGTGGTAAGCATTTGCAACTTGGTGTCTTTCACCTTTTTGGTGCCTTCATAGGTCGTCTCCAAGATTTGTCAGCCTCCTTGGCAATTGTAACATGAGAGATCCTGTGAAATTCATCAGTAGAACTACTACAGAAAATAGCATTTAAAGCCTTGCTATCAGCATTAGCTGCCGTAAGAGCTGCCTTATCTCATGTGGATTTGGCGGCCTTCGGCCTAATCCATCTTATCTCGACGGCGTCCCAAACACTATCATTAATAAAACATAGAAATGCCCTCATATGGACTTTCCAAAAAGCATAATTGCTCCCATCAAAGTATGGAGGAGCATTAAGCGAATCCATCTAAAAAAGGGTCTTGGATCACATTTAGGTAATGAAACCACAGCAAGTGCACCCACTCTAATACCAATTGAAAGCTCGAATTTATGTGAAAACATAAGAGCTGTTTAGACCCCCAAATTAAAATTACGGCTCGGTTGATTTTACTCTAACTTAAACTAAGTGCGGAATAGAGTAAATGCGAGCGAACAAACAAAATAACTGTTCTAAGCCATATTCATCAAATATCAACAATAAAATGAAAGTTAAAAGAGTAGGGAAGAAGAATGCAAACACAAGATAACATGCCGATATGTTATTAAAGAGGAAATTGAAGAACTAGGCGAAAACCTCTTTGCCGCCCTCCAAGCGATAGATCAATCCACTAGAGAAAGAGTTGGAGTACAAGAATAACAAAAGACCCTCCAAGCCTAGTCTACCCCATGTACTTGAGCCCTCCAAGCTCCTGCTACCAACTTACTTGACGAAGCCTTGTCTTCTCTAGCTCTTCAGATCACGCAATTCAGCCCGATTGCATCCATCAAACAAATGGCCTCTTCCAATGCTTCCCAGCAGCAACAAAACTTCACTTTATACTCAAGATGGGTGTGGTAAGTGTTTGGGTTATCAACCTCTTATGGATTTGGATATGGAGAGGTAGGAGTTAAGGAAAACCATAATGGATTATATAGAGGATTGTGGGTATGACAATCTCTCACTGTCAAGGGTTATGGCTAGGGTTTTTTCTCTGAAAAGCACTCCTCTCAATATGTGGGTAATGTGGGTATATATAGTGTGGGTAGCGACATGGTGTATCAGATATGACAAAATAGCAAAATAGAATGTTTAACGGGTATCTCGCGGGAAGGCCTTACCCGCGAAATACTCACGAAAACTAACTGTCACCATCTGTCATGACTCTTCACATTTCAGGCATGTGCTGAGCACATGGCTTCACTTCGCGGGAAGGCTTCTCACGAGCTACCTGCGAAAACTCCTTTGATCTTCAATTTTGTATTGAGTCTTCACACTCTCTCTCACACAACCCACACAAAGAAATCCCACATAAAATACAGGGTACATAAGATTGAACAAAATTACAATCAAATTTGGCACGGAATTAAAGCCAACACAAAATAGTTGTAAATCACAACTTTACACATCCTTTAAAGCTCAAAGCTCAGCTAGAACACTAGACGCATGGCCAACATTACGAGCAAATCTACATGACCATGTCCCATTATGATCATGAATCAAACCACCAGCACTAACAATCTTAGGGTTGCGTAAGGAGGAATCATCTGTATTCAACTTAACCTAACCATCCCCTAGAGCCTGCCAAGAAATAGACAAAAATCTCATTTGTTAATGTTACCTCATTTAATATTTTTCTATTGGTTTATTATATTCAAAATTGTATTGTTAGATTACACATTTTAATTGTCTTTAATATGCATGTTGAATTTCATATTAATCGGATGTTATTTACTATTTGAGCAAATATTTTACAAATAAAATAGTTATTAATATTTAATCATATTTATATTTTGCAAGTATGGAGAACATAAAGAGAAAATTTAATATCTAACTGATAATATAAATTGTTTAACTCATTTGAATGATGCATAATATATAATTCAAATTATTTTCCCAAATATAATAGATGGCATATATATATATATAATATATCGAAATTAATTTTCTAGATATTATAACATATAAATGTTGCCACCCAATTTTTCACATTAGTTTGGGCCTGTAAATGAAACCCAAAGCACAACGAATTTGAGCTGGTAAATAGAAAATGTAAGAGCCACACTCGGGCCTAAGCATTTGCCCAACCTTCTTGAGTGGAGAAAAGCAAGAAAATAGGAAAGGTTGTGGTGGCCTTCGGCAGAATTCCCTTGAGCAAGTAGTGAGTGCCTGAGTGGAACATTATGCTAGAATGTAAAGAAAATACCCCGGTCAGAATTGAAATCTTAAAATGTCTTCTAATACTTTTTCACTTAGTTTCTCTCTAGTGTTTCAATATCAGTTAAGTCAAATTTTGGTCATTTGCTTATATGTTTGATGACTGTGTTTTCAAATATATATGTGCTCATGCAATGTTAATGAAATTGCTGGATGATGAAGCGCTTAGCAATGTGACTAGATTTGTGAAGTTCTATATTATTCCAGCACATAGCCCATTGAAGTGGCTCCTTATGATTGGGTTAACATTCGCGAGTATGAAAAGTGCAATGATAATTTTCCCGTTGTTGAACTTTTGAATATTTAAATATGTAAACTTTGTACAGGCTTCATTACTTTTGAGGGTTCCTTCTGGCCTTCTTTCTTTTATGGTTGTTTCACAAACCAAACTACTTTTGAGGGACATGCGGCCACCATGGCATTCGAGACTATCTTTGCTTGGGGAATGAGACAGAGACATATCTGTTTTATGACTCGGAAACAACACTGAGAAACTAAATAATCAATCTTACACGTCGGTTAGTTGATTGCCCATAAGACAAATTTGTGTTATGACTTGGAAACAACACTTAGCAACTACTAAATAATCATTCTTACATGTTGATCGAACGCCGCTAATTTTTTGAGCTCTTATTGGTTTGACAATGATGGATTTTGTCACACAGATGATGCCGTAACATGAGCATTGACAAATGACAATATTCATGCTGTTCTTCTCTCTCTCCCAAAAATAGAAGAAGCTCGTGATGGTCCAGTTTAGGGTCATAGAGTATAGGCTCTAAAACCCTTTTTTTTTCTGCGTCCCGTCCCATTACCTTGAAGTTCTTCCAAAGCACATAAAAGACTTCCTTGCCAGGGTGAGTTGCGTTTGTCTAGCCTGTCTAGGTTGATTTTCCTTTTCTTTATTTATTTATTTTATAGATAAACGATTCCTGATCAGTTAGGCCCAAAGCAAAGTTGATTTTTAGTCTATAGGTTCATGCGATGTTTGTGCCTCCATTTATGGGCCATTTTTGGTTAACTCTTTTTTTTTTTTTTTTTTTTTTTTTTTTTTTTTTTTTTTTTTTTTTTTTTTTTTTCATATGGTACATTTAAAGCACAATTTTAATGTGTTCAATTTGGGAAAAGGAAAATGAGAATGAGACAATACACAACATAAAATTGGGATACAATGTCCATATGGACGTTAGGGCTCTACCAATGTTCAATTGTATATGGTTAATTAATTTGGAATCAAATGCAAAATCAAACTGACCAATTCCTTCTTTCAGGAAATGAGGAATGGAAAATTAATATCTACTCTCTCTCTCTCTCTCTCTCTCTCTCTCTCTCTATATATATATATATATATACATATAGAAGTTGGGTTCAAGTTACACATGGTGTAACTCTAAGTTATGTTACATCATTCAATATTTCTTTATTGGATGCGAATTTTAGTAAATCCATCATTAAATTAAATTCTATTTTTAATACTCTACATGCTTGCAAAATTTCAAGATAATCTGAGATCAATAACTATGTCATCGATTATGTGTTTATATCTTAAGTTTTTGCATTTAAAATTGTGTATAAAATATGGGTTTCTAGATCAAATGGTAAATGACATTTGATTGACAAGAAACTTGTTGTGAGTGTTAAGAACACTGTAAATATATAATTCAACGTTTAGATTTTTTAAAGATTAATTCAATCAAAAGTTGTTAGGTAGTATAACATTACTTAAAGTTACTCAAGGTATAACCTGAACTTTGTCATATATATAAGCAAAGACTTCATGTGGGAAGTGTATGAGGTTTTGCTATATGATGTTCTAATTTTGCATTTAGTCTTTTTTTTTTCCCTTTTTTTATTAAGTTTTATTTTATTGCTACCCAAAAGTACACATTAACTTATTTTTACTGTTATCTCATTAATCTCTCATTAATTGTCTAAACTTACACCATACATTTCTCTCTTCATCATGTCTTTTAGCATACCCACTGTAACATATATATATATATATATGAGTAGAGACCTCATACAGGAGTGCATGAGATCCTGCCATGTGACGTTCTAATTTTGCATTTAATTTTTTTTAAACCTTTTTTCATTAAGTATTTTTACTATTACCCAATAGTACACATTAACTTATTTTTACTGTTATCTCATTAATCTCTCATTAATTGCCTGAGCTTACACTACACTTTTCTCTCTATTTCATGTCTTTTAGTATACCCACCATTTTAGTATTATAAACAAAAGCAAAAAAATAAAAATAAAAAATTAATTAAAGACTAGTATTAATAACTAACTAGATAAGGTATTGGGGAGAGATAGAGAGATATGAAAATGTTATGGGTTGTTAAATGAAACGCACTGTTTTACTATTATCAAAATAACAAGCCTAAGATTGACAAAGCATTTTTAAGAGAATGAAAGAGAAATTTGAGGGGCTGTCACCTCTGTCATATTGGTCTCCCACCACCATCAAGCTGCCAAAACCCCTATGAGTAATTTTTTTTTTTTTTTAAATAAAAAAATTATGGGCTTAAATATGATTTAGGTTTGGGTAATTTGGTTGGATAGTTTTTGTTTTTGGTATATAAGTAGAGAAAGTATTTGGTACGTAATGTAAAGTCATATTCTACCATGATCTTAAATCATCTATAAGACACATGCATACGCACTTGTTCACACTATGTCTTAGTGTTGCACTATTGATGAGTGGAAGACGATGAGAGAGTTGGGCATACTTTCATTTCATAGTATGTAATCTGTGAACAAATTAGTTGATTTTCATAGTCTTGTTACTCTTTTGCATTTATTTTGGTTTTATGATTAAAAAAAAAAAAAAAAAAATCTTATCTTGAGAAGGCTGCAAATGTGTAGTGAAACTACAAAATTAATTTTTAATATCTCAAAATGAAAATATTTCTTTACTCTACTTTAGTTTTCTTTTTCTTTATAATATATGTACAACATTCTTTAAAACCATTTTATATAAAATATTACAAAATTATCAGTGCATCACAACATGAGAAACTTACTAGTAAACTTTAATATTGTAGAACCAAAATGTTATCATTAAAAAAGAAAAATGTAAAACCTTTTTTCTTTTTTGGTTGGGTAAGCACTAAGCATGCTAAACCATGCCAAAACAAATGGAAAGCTGCTCCATTCGAATCACATTTTCCTATTTCTTTCCCAAGATTCTGAAGGCCACTTTCCCATACACTTTCTAAAGAACATTTGAGAGAGAGGGGGGGGGGGGGGGGGGGGGGGGAAGTGACTTAAACAACAATTATTGTTTTAATTTTATAGAAAGAAGTGAGATATTCTGTTTTTGCTTTTTCAAGCACTTAAGTCAGCAACTATCAGGTATCCTTTATGCGAAATCATGTGAAGGAACAACGAACAAGTGCAGTAATTCTCATGGAGTCAATGATTCTCCAAGACTAGAATCAAACTATCAATGAAGTAGCTATGCAATTGTGCTTCAAAGCTTACAAGAACAAGATGCCTATTTATGAGTGTTTAGTTTAGGCCACTCATACTGTACTTTTATGACACAATTATAATATATATTTTGCATTGTGTAATCCATGCGCATTAATATAGGTTATTATTAATTTCTTAGTTGTAAAAATGTAATGCAAACGTACATCAAACAAAGTATTCATGCATCATCATCCATGCTTCTACCCTATCCATCTCTCTTTGTCTCTCCAAATAAATGTTTGTAGGCTCAATTGATCATAGACAGTTTACCACCACCACATAAACACGCGTGCACTGATATCATGACATTTTTGTCATGTTCACGTCATTCTAGTCACAATTATTATAGGAATGTATCTTATGAATAGGTATTTACATTTTACACTAAAGTAAAACCAATTTACATGATGAGCAATCTTAGCTTTCACGTACAAAAAGGATGCCTTTTGAGTTTTGAGTGACAAAGGCATCTCTCCACTCATAGAGCTATTTACTCAATATGACAAACTCTTATCGTCACGGAAATCAACTCTCTTCACCCCAGTACAAACCCATCTCTAACCTTCAATAATTGATCCTCTTACCTATCAATTCATATCTTTAAGCCTCTCAACCCCACCACCATCTCCAACGTACAAAGCTCCCTTATCCTTGAACTCTTCTGCCCCTAAGTTTAACTTCAATAATTTTAGAGACAACATTTTTCGTACTTAGTTCACAATTTTTTATATGATTTATTGTAATTGGTGTATAATAAAAATGATGTCAATAAAGATTATCTATTGTATTCTATTATTCTATTCACAATAAAACATGCCAATAGTTGTAAAAAATGTTAGAAAGAATGTTATTCCAAGTCTTACTAGTTTAACATTTATGAGAAGCATATAGCTGCAAGTATTTTTTTTATAAAAGAAAAAGTAGTATTGGTCTACCTGTTTACCTACATTCTACATCTCATTGTAGCTTATATTATATTGACACAAAATAAAAGTGAATAGTACCAAAGTCAAATTTAGCTGCACTCTCTTTGACCTTTCTTCATGTATTTGTTTATTTCAAATGGATGGATTCTGTGATCCTTTGGGAGTCTTGTCTCTCCCTTTGATGGTGTTGAAGAAACAAAAATTACATAGGGAAAAACACTGTTTACTGTGGTTGGGGTTGGGGCTGGCATCTTTAGTCTTCCAATCACACTGTTTACTATACAATTAAAATTAGCAACGTGCTTCAATGCCGCCCTACTTAACACATACTATTATTCCACGTTTAGTTGTGTAGTTTTTCAAACAATATGTTTTGTCCAGTCAATCACGCTTCTTACTAGGATCTAGAAGAAAAAAACAATTGAAGTAATCATTCCCCGTAAGAAACACTCACCTTTCATTTTCAAGACCCAGGTCTCATCTTTCTTCCTCTTCTTAAGGCTTTTCTCAGTTTTCTCCCTCATTCCTCAAATATATATACATACACGGTCAGTAAATGAATTATAGATAATTGATAAAAATGTTACCCACTATTTCATGGTAGACCCTTTTGTTGGGGAGCAAGAAGTTAATTGTGGACCCACTTCAAAGACAATAAGATGAGTATGGCCTTGTGATTTGATCTATTGTTGATTGAGGATTAATGGCTTAGGTAGCCCTTCTATCTTACTTAGGGATGGCCATGGCCATAATCAACTTATCTGTAGGTACCTGACTTCAACAAGATTCGATGCTGCATAACATGTTTTACTTGGAGTAGTTTTAAAATCATAAATTATTTCACAATTTATTTGTCACAAGTTTGATGTGGTAGACTGTGAGTGGTTAACCATTACTTACACATGGTCCTGTCATTTTTTTCACTAATCACACTCTACTATGTTATAGTTGTGAAAAATTTTGTGGTCCTAAACTTTTTTTCTTTTTACTTGTCGTGCCGAGGGATTGGGGTAGATGTGGGTTTTTTCCCTCATAATTGAAATGGGACAGGTCAAGTGTGGGCATTAATCTCCAACCTGAACCCAACTGTTAGATTAGTGCTGGCAAATTCATGATAATGTAATGATTATTTATGTTGTAATGTCAAAAACTCAAGTGTTAGTTAAGAAATCAAGAATTAGGTCAAGTCGTTGAACATTATGGAATCTCAACAGATCTTAATCGACTCTCGATCAATTGAGATATATTTTTCAATTGACTCTCGATTGAATCTCAATTGATCAAGAATCAGAGATCTTTATTATCTTAAAGGCCCATTAAGTCAACTACCAAGTAGAAATTCGAGCCCTACGTGGAAAGGTATTAAGGGCCAATTATAGCTTACTCAAATAGATGAGAGAAAGCTTGTGTCGTGTATCTAGAGTCCAAAAACTTAGTTCCCTTAGTATCACCATACACTGAAGATCACAAGAAGAAAATGGGCAAATGCCCCTTTCAAAAAAAAAAAATCTAGCATTTTATCATCTTTCTCAAACTAATTAAGGAAATGTCCCTCTTTTGAAAATTAAGTTTCTCAAAATCGATTTAAACTCTATAGCGGTGTTTTTAAGAATCCTATAGTGACGTTTTGTAACTCGATTTCCATAAAGTCGAGTTACATGCAATTTTTTTTCTTTTTTTAACCTATAACTCAATTTCATGTATATTGAGTTACAAAACGCCACTATAGGTCCTTAAAACGTCACTATAGGGTTCTTAAAAACGCCGCTATAGGGCCTAAATCGATTTTGAGAAACTCGATTTTCAAAAGAGGGGTATTTCTCTAATTAGTTTGAGAAAGAGGGCAAAATGTTGGATTTTTTTTTTGAAAGGGGCAAAAAGCAATTTTGTCCAAGATCACAAAGAATAAATGCAGATTCATGACCATTTGTTGAAGCCATAGAGCCACCATAGTTAGTTGCTGTGAAGAAATTTTTGACGCAATTCTCGAGATCACAGACAGTTTGTGAAGAGAGATCCATATTAAAAGAGTCCAAGAGTGCTTGGAACTGTGGGTCATAGTTGTGAGTTCTAATGTAGATAGGAATTAGAAATAGAGGTCTATTTCAATTGTCCATTTCAATTCTAGTATTGGGTTTTTCTTTGGGGTTGGTGGTAACTGGCCATAAGTTGGCTAAATTGTGTTAATTAAAAACAAACAGCGGGTTCTAAAGATACTTCTCACCAATTTTTATATTAAGATTTTTTATAAAAGAAAATATATATATATGTTGAGAAAATTAAAGAAAAATGTTGCTACTTTCACCAACTCCAAAACTTAGGGACTAAGTGTGTTTGGTAAAAATTAAAAAGCCAGCTTATTTTACTATTTAGATTATTTTTGCTACTATCCATAACCCCATTGCACATTTTAATACTATTCATTGGTCCTGTATTATTTCTACAGTACTTTCAGCAAAAAGTTTTCAATTTCAACAAAATAAGCGAATCCCAAATAGACCCTAAGGCTTAGTTATTGTTGTTATTGTTGGTTTTGTTAACTTTGCCGACAACGCCGGCAAGTAGAAAAAAAAAAAAACCAATATTTAATTTAATTAAGCCCAAATATTAGCCAATAAATAAACTAATATTTTTTTTATTAAATGAAAAACAAGAAAAAAGAGAGAGACAAATGCTACGTTCGTAATATTTTTTACAATAAATCCCAAGTAGAAAGTTGTTACAAGCTATTATTAATAGCAAAAAAAAAAAAAAAAAAAAAAAAAAAAAAAAATCAATGGTAGGTTCAAATTTGAACCAGTAACAACTTAACACCTAAGATTTATTGTTAAATATATTGTGAATATAACACTTCTAAAAAAAAAAAAATACACAAAAATATTCACAAAATTTTTCACAGTAATTAAGTTGGCAAACTTTTATTAATTCTCACTTAGGTCCATTAATAACACCACTCTTTTACTTACCATTATCAATCTACTACATCAACCGGTGTGAAAAGTTTTGTCAAATTTTTTATGTCTATGAACTTTCTTAAAAAAAAAAAAAATTCAACTTGGTTTATGTTAATTAATAATAATTTTGCATCTAAAATAAGATAATAGAGTTTAAGTAATATTTTATTTTTTAAAAGTTATATTAAAATATATAAAAGATCTCAATTTCAGTTTTTTCCTTAGACCCCTAAATGCATCAAGCCACCCATGTCTGCCGATCTTGGCCTCCTCCACATTGATGCCTCCTAAGTCAAGGAGATTGCCAACTTCTTCATGACATTCACAACATTTTTCACAACACTTTTACAACAAATTCTAAGTAGAAGGTTGTTACAAGCTATTATTGATGGCAAAAAAATAATTTCAGTCGTAGGTTCAAATTTGAACTAGTAACAACTTAACACCTAAGATTTGTTGTGAAAAATATTGTGAATATAACACTTCTCCGAAAAAAAAATATACAAAAAATTCACAGTAGTTAAGTTGGCAAACTTTTATTAATTCTTGCCTAGATCCATTACTAACACCACTCTTTTACTTACCATTATCAATCTACCACATCAATAGTGTAAAAAGTTTTGTCAAATTTTTTGTGTCTATAGTCTTTCTAAAAAAAAAAAAAAAAAACAAAATTCAACTAGGTTTATGTTAATTAGTAATAATTTTGCATCTAAAATAAGATAATAGAGTTTAAGTAATATTTAATTTTTTTTAAGTTATATTTAAACATATATAAGACCTCAATTTCAGTTTTCACCTTAGGCCCCTAAATGCATCAAGCTGCCCCTGTCTACCGATCTTGGCCTCCTCTACGTCGATGCCTCCTAAGTCAAGGAGATTGCCGACTCCCTCATGGCTTTCTTCCTCGGCTTGTTGCATCCGACGCACTTGCTCTTGAGCCACACTCTCTTCGCTACTGGATGGTTTGGTTCTGTCCAAATAATTTGTGGTGTCAGTGGCATAATTTTGGGAATCATTGGTAGATCTGCCTTAGGTTGAGGCAAGTACTCATAGAAGAAACGGGTTGAGGTCAAGGGAAAAATCTTTTCCCCAAGCGGGTGTAGGTGAGATGAGGGCAAGTGACCCAACCCATACCCACCTCATAGCCATCCCTAGTCTCGCTTCATTCTTGATTATTTATGGTGCAAGAATGGTATGGTGACTCTGGTCTCTATGTAAATATGTTGCATGACCTAAGATGACCTAGGTAGGACCCATCATAGAGTCAGCCAACTCTAGCTTGGCCACCCGCGAGCTAATTAATAGAACCATGGTCCATTGCATAATGTATGACCAACCCATCTCAAAATGTTCCGTGAGGGCCTTTTTAGGGAAAGGCAAGAACATGTGGAGAAAGTGAGAAACTCTAATTGGGGATTTCTTTTCTAAATTCCAAGGTGTAGACTTAAGCCTGTTGGATTCTATAATTCTATAAATCTGTGGCTTCTTGTACTTTCACTTTCACTGCTCAAGCCTAAACAAACAATAGAAACTTCGCACACAGAAACACTCACAAGAAGCAGCTATGCCTAATGTTACAAAGAAGGTTTGCAATTCTAATGAAGATGCGGACCTCAGAAGAGGTCCATGGACTCTTGAAGAAGACAGTATGCTCATCCATTACATTGCTTGTCATGGAGAAGGTCGTTGGAACCTACTAGCTAAATTTGCAGGTAAAGAACCATTCCATAACACCCAAGATAGCTTCTTGTTTTCTTTGATTAAAATGATTCATCCTTTTTTTTTTTGGTTCCTCTTCCACTTCTTCAGGACTGAAAAGAACTGGAAAAAGTTGTAGACTGAGATGGCTGAATTATTTAAAACCCGATATTAAGCGCGGGAATCTTACTCCACAGGAACAGCTATTGATCCTTGAACTCCATTCCAAGTGGGGTAACAGGTGAATTTCGGCTGTATCATAAGCCCAAGTAGTAGTCAGGACTAAAATTATACTTTGCACTGAATAGAGTTTGGTTCATTTGTGCTACTGTTTTAGTTTACAGATTTTGCTAATTCATTAATTAACTTTGGCATTTTTCTCTATACTTGTTGATTTGAAAACTCCAGATGGTCAAAAATTGCACAACATCTACCAGGAAGGACAGATAACGAAATCAAGAATTATTGGAGAACAAGGGTGCAAAAACAGGCTCGCCAGCTTAATATCGAGTCTAATAGCAGGACGTTTCTTGAAGCAGTTAGGTGTTTCTGGATGCCAAGACTGCTTCAGAAGATGGAGCAAACTTCTTCCCCTACTTCTACCTCTAATTGTTCATTGACAACCATGAATGCCCAGGGCTCTTCAGCTCCTCTATCACCCAATCCAATAGCCTCTTCCCTTTCACCCTCATCTATTCCACCAAGAAATCTGTTACACTTTGAAAGTTATCCCACTGAAAATTCAAGTTCTATCACAAGCCCAAGTATTCATTCCTCAGATTCCTTAAAAATCTCTGAACTGCCACAAGTTCCTGAACACCCAGCTGGTCCTTTCCATGCTTTCGGCAATACAGTCTACAATACTGATTGTCACTTTGTGGATAGCAGTATCTATAACATGGAGGCTCTCAACCTGGACCCTATCTCAGCAATGGGCGCCTATGAGAACTCTCTGTTGGATTGCCATACGGCTGATGGTGATTGGCTTTCTGACAACATGGCAGAATCTTTATGGAACATGAATGAAATGTAAAAGTTTTAAGGAATTCAGATGAGAGGGGCATCTTGGGTTGTCTTGTTATTATGTGAAGGCTCTACCCATAGATTATCAAGATTTTAGTCGTGAAATTGATCCCGATAAGATTTGATATTTAGTGTAACTCAACTAAAATAATTTTAGTTTGAAGGTTGTGTTATGTAACATAAAATCTATAGCAAATTTGAAATTAACTTATGCATAGTTCATATGGTGAATTATTCTGTAATGGGGTATAGGAATATAGAGTACTTGGACAAGACTAATACAGATGAAGCAAATGTATCTTTTTTTTTTTTTTGGTTGGGGGTTGTTATCAGTGCATTTTCAACAAAGTAAATGAAATTATTTGCAGCTTGACCCTATAATGCAAACCATAGGATATCGACTGTGTAGTCAACTCAAAGAAAGGATCAAGAGGAACTGACACCAAAAGGGAAGAAAAGTGGAGTCACATCTAGTTGTGGGGGCACACATATAACATTTACATGTTTCATAGGCAAGGGCGATGAATGTGGTGAAAGTGCTATTAAGTAGGAACTAGCCAAAAATGAGAACAATTTTTTTTTTTTTTTTAATAACAAAATATTAGTAGATGATTACAACCACCATTTCTCCATCAAACTTGTCGCCCTAAAAGAAGAGATCTCATGTAGGAAAGTACTAGATTCTACCAAGTGGCGCTTTTTATGCAAAGAAAATTGAAATATTCTTAAGATAAGAACGAATTAAATATTGACTTTTTGTTTCATTTGATTCAATGTTTTAAGAATTTTCTAATTAAAAAATAAATATTCTCTGTATCCTTTGGTTTAATATTTTAAGACTTTTCATTCCTCACACATACCACAAACCTCTTTGTATTTTAATTCACAATTTTCACCTTTTGTACTTCTATCCCTTTATATATAGCTACCCGTAACCCTTCTTACCATCCCATGTCAAATGCACACAAACCAAAAATGATGTCATTTACCTCTAATCTTTCGAGCTCTCACATTATTGTTTCATCTAATCCTGCCCCATATGAGTTGGCTACAACCAAGGAAGGGGGGTTTGCATTTTATATTGAGTACAATGACAATTACTATTTTGATGTTAAGGTCGAACATTGTAGATTTAAGGGTTTTATAAATGATGTAATTGATTGTGGGTGTTTAAGATGTATATTTTGTTTTAGAATTAAAGAGAAAGAGAAAGACAAATTTTATATAAACTTTTATTCTATAATATTCCTCCAAAGTTTTTATTTTTATTTTTTATTTCTCATCACTTCAATTGATTAATTATAATGAAAATGTGTGTGCAATTTATAATTGTTGCTTTTTATGATGACCTCATTAGAAATAAAGTTCTATAACAATTATACTATAATACTTATACAACATTCTCTAAAACCATCTTACATAAAATATTATAACATTATCTGTGCATTGCATGGGTAACTTACTAGTATATATAATGTTGGAATTTTCAAATATTTCTTAATTTCATGCTTTAGCCGACTATGCAGTTACGCTAGACATATTATGTCATGACCCAAATCCAATACCCAGATTTGTGACCATGACTAGCATGTTAATATCAAGCTTGAATATGATATTAAGAAGAACCAACTAAACTTTTAAACAAAAACTTTCCTCTTTCTTTTCATTCTTATTTGTTGATATAAAATTTTCACTTAATATTCAAAGCATCTACACTATATTCAAGGAATAACATAATTCACTAGTCATTTAATTTCCACACTTTTACATAATACATCTCTAATTACACTAAAATATACAACTCCAATTAGAAGATCCTAAAATACACAATACTATAGAGCTCAACATCAAATTGCTAAATAAGGATCTAAACTTTTAAAACTAAAACTAACTCCTCCCAAAACTCGACTAAGGCTCCCTCTGTTCCTGAATAAAACTTGTTGATTGAAAGAGTGAAGGGATGAGTTACACAACTTAGTAAGGGTCAGTTACACAAGAATTTAATGAGAATGCATTCACATCAAATCATTTCATTTTATAAATATTTAGATAGAAGAAAATCTTTTCATGCATAGTATTTTATACTATTCATAATAATAAATTATACACTTTTCATAGGAAAATAATTGTTCTCTTTTTACCTATCAGAATAATATTACAAAACCTTTCAAACTAAATTTCTTTCATTTCTTACAAAGTCACCAAACTTAATATTAACTGTTTAAAATCATATATGTATTTTTATTATAAAATAATCATTTCCTTCATAGTCTTAAAACTTGATAATTTCATGATTTACTGAAATCGAATAATTTGTAGCTTTTACTTAAATCAAAACATCATCTTTATAGAATAGCAAAGCTTTTCTTCATAAATTTCTTCTCATAAAATATTATAACTTTCATATACAAAACTTAACATTTCATAATGAATAGATATTTGATAACTTTTAACATAAGCTTTCATCAAAAGCTTTATCTTTAAAGAACAACAAAACTTTAGAAACTTTTATCTTTAAAGAACAATAGAACTTCATAAATTTTTATCTTTAAAGAACATCTTTTCTTTTCATCAGAAACTTCTTCTTTTCATGAGAGCTTTTAACTTTTCATAATGCATTTCAACAAAATCAATCTCTCATGATTATAAAATAATATAGCTGTTCATAAATAACATATTGGTTAGTCTATATTTGATAAGTCTGTACAGATTTGGGAGGCTTCCAGCACACTGTGCTAGAAATCCAGCATTCCCTACAATGCCAAGGATTCTCAGGATCATATCATAACACAGATCATCAATCATGGGGGTCGATTGGCATCCTCCACAAGTTGGCCGTTCCCAACAAGAGCGGGTACAACAAAGTCCTCACCACTTTTAATGGCCAAACAGATAATATTTTCCATGGAAAGCTAGTAATTTAACCACTATTAGCCGAGTTTAGATCACCAGAGGACATAATCCGAAAACATTTCATACTTATACATCATACTGAAATTCATAGTTTGCATAACATTTCATAATAATAGCATTTCCATTATTTTCTTTAAACATCATATTTGTGGAATTAGCAATAGCCTCAATATGCTTAAATCATATACATAAGGTTTCGAAAGCTTACAAACATATCTTTGTCTGAAACATGATTATATGCCATATCGCTAGTAAAAAACCTTTTAATGTGTAATACACTTTAAAATAACCTCATGACTTACCAAATGCCCATATAACTTATCCCTTACCTGAAAGCAAAGAAACCAAGAGCCTAGAGTCGAAGGAGCTCAAACTTGAGTGCTTACAACACCTAAACCAAATATCAAAACTTATTACTATCAATTCTAGCTTAAGCATCGACTTATAAATACATCTTAAAACCTAACTCTCAAAAATCAAGTTAACCCTAATCCCACCTCAAAGAGGTTCCCCACACACATGATACATATATATATATATATATCAAACAACATGATTCACATAACTAAGGAGAAATCATTATATTCACGATTATATTCCAATCATATAATGAAGAAAACAACTTCAATTCAAATGCAAGGTTTTAATAATTCATTAGGTTCTACAGCTTGTCTACCAAATGCATTGTTCCGAAATGACATTTTCTAAATAACCAAATGGCAGAGTATTAACAAGTGATTCTTTGATTTTCTTACTTGCATTAACATTCTTAATTAACTTTAAGGAATGGGCAGCCATAAGGCAGCATAGAACTCAATCATTGCAAAGAACTCAATCATTGCAAATACAATTTCGTATAGTCATTTGGGGTTAAACTTTAAACTTAAGACAAAGACTTCAGCATCAACCAGCACATGCAAATTAATCTCACACTCTTCAAAACTAAATCTTATAAGTTCCAGAACCATATTATTATGACTATTTAACTATGTACCTTCACAAATAAATTCTACTTTTCTGATATCGTGTACATATATCATAAAAGCTATTGACTCCATTTATATTACTCTTCTATAATTCTTTATTCATTATTGTCAACCTCTTTATGTTCATTACTAAGACCTTTAGGTTCTGTTCCAAGCCTAGAAATAAGATGCATATCCAAAAGAGCATAGAAAGATCATCAATGTCACAATATGTCAATTACATGTGAAATCAATGAAATGTGATTAAAAGATCAATTGATTGAATTGAAAATCATTGAAAGAGGTCTTGAAATAGCTATAAAACTCAAACAACATGGCTGGAAAGGATAGAATGTTAACATAAATCCCTACCAAAGGATCAAATATGAACTATAATCCAATTCAAAATAGGTTTACGGTTTTGGTGCATGAAATGTCCAATCTTACATTATGTCTTTGGCAATTGAAGTTGCAGCTACTTAAATCAAGGAATACTAATAAGGATATTCAAATTTTGAATGAAATTGAATCACAATACAAGACAGCCAAGGCTAACAATTCCATGGAAGTATTGCTTACACAAAACTGATATTAGAATCGGTTTGGACTTGGATTGAATATCAAAGTGGCTCATTTTCTTTAGGCTTATCTCACAAGAGTTCCCTCTATCTCTCTCTCTTCAAATTTTCTGATCGAAATGGGTAGCAAAGGAATCATTTTGGTAGCTGAAACAACATAATTGCACGACAAAGTAGATTGAAGCAAGCTAGGTAGAGGTGTCATGTAGTGGAAGCCTTTATGCATGGGGAAGTAGGAGGTGGTGTGAGGGAAGGCTAGTGGTGTTGTTATAGGAAGCAAGAGGTGTCAAGGGCTGGATACTTTAGACTTTATTTGCAAAGTGATCACCAAGTTTCTTCCAAATTGTACTAAGTCCATGACTATTGAAATTTCATGCAACGACACTCATACTTACATTCCACATTATTTAATTAATTAAACTTCTTCTTTTATCTTAATATTCATTTACTTAAGATATTATATGATGATCATCAATGAGATAATGTAAGCGTACTTAATTGTGTGGGCACTGTACTCAGTCAATGGGCCGGTGATATGGTTGAGCTCACAATTTACTTATTATGGTGGGTGTTGAGGTTCAAAAAATCATAGCCCAAGGCCCAAGGAAATAACACATTGGGCTAACTCCATGAGAAATAAAACTAAAGAAATAAAAGAGTTGGGCTCACAAAATGAAGAGAAAAAGAAAGAAAAGAAGAAAAGGATAAGGGGCCCAAAGAGTTGGGATCCAAAGACCCATAAAGGAACAAGCTTTAGAACCCATGAAGCAAAAGGAAAGGCCCAATCAGCCAAGATCATTAAGCCAAAAGAAGCCCAATCGGAAGAACTGGGCCGGGATCCCCGAAACTGCCAGGGGCCCGGGATCCCTAGGATGCACAACATAGCCTAAATAGGATTGAAACGGCTCGAAGGAAAGCACTAAAGGGCACAAAGAACGAAGGACAGATAGGTCCCTCTCAAGCACCCAATAATACAGTAAGGAATCAGAAGGTATAAAGCAACCATTCATGAACAAAGGAACAGTACCTCAAGGAACCCAGAATGAGAAACTATAAGTGGAAGTGGCTGGAAGGAAACTTTCAACCCAGTAGTAAAAGATTCCAACTACTTGGGAAAAATGACAAGAAAAGAAGGCAGCCAAAAACTGAAAAGGTGAAAAGGGCCAATAGCTAAGGTCAGCGACCTAAGGGGATTTCGGAATAGAAAGTCAGCAAGAGGCTTTCAGCTTGGCAGCACCGAAAGAAGAAAGTTATGAGAAAGAAGGAAAGAACCAGTGTTCTAGGTAACTAACATAGCACGAGCTTTGGTACCCAGGGAGGAGCAAAAGAGAGAAATCACTAGTACTCCGGAGCCCTAGAGTCACACTATAAAAAGAAGAAGCAACCAACGTTGAAGGGGGAGGCAGAAAGAATATCACAACAGAATCATTGAGAGTACTCTGTTAAATTCAAGGAAAACAAAGAAACATCTCCCGATATCCTAGAAATAGCCACTATAGCACATATTTGGATTCAAAAGGATTCAAACTTTGCAAGTCTTAGAGGCTTGGATAGCCAACAAAGTCTATAATTTTTTAGCTTATTTGAACCTTGTATCACATCTTAGTGAACACACTGTAACCATAATCAAAGAAAATTAATAAAGTGCCTCTCATTAATCCGAGGATCCCTAACCACTGTTTTGTGTATTTTTTGATTATTTTTGCATTCCTTTGCTGTTTTCATTGTCATTCAATACAGATATTCTCGCTTGTTAGTTTATTTGTGTTGTAGGAAACTTGCCCTGTGCACCACTTGGTTCTTAAACAGCCCCTTAGTTGTGGTGAACCAAGCCCAATCCACCAAATCACAATTATTCGGCCTAGGATCCTAGGGCCTTTGTGCTAAGAAAAAAAAGCACTCTCACATTTTGCTGACTCCACTGGGGACTGGATAAAGAAGAGGGAAGAAGCAATTCCTTCACAGAGCATGGCTCTAAGACCAAGGAACTGCAAAGGTACTAATATGCCACCCGCGACCTCTGAGCCTGTGGGAGAAAATGAAGTGGCCTCTAGACAAAGAGGCGAGGTGCCCCTGACGGAGTAGGAGGTCGTGTCAAAACAAAGGAACGCAAGGCAAGAGCTAGACCTTGTGGCTCGAATGACAGCGATGTTGAAGGATTTGCAGCAAGAGGTTCGCCTTATCAAAGAAGGCAAGACACAAGAAATCAGGGACAATGTTCCCCCTGTGGGCAACCAAGACAGAGCCCAGCTAGAGGGAAGGTCAGCAATGGGAGGGGGAACCAACCCCCAGTACCTAACACTAGCAGATGCCAATGCCCTCCTAGAGCAAGAAAAGGAAAAACTTTCAAGGATCCCCAAGCAATTTTCTCGGGATCTCCCATTTCCACTAGAACTCCTTGGCAAGCCATACCCCAAAGGATATGAACCCCCAAAGTTTCATCCTTTTGATAGGAGAAATGGAATTGTTGTGGAACACGTGAGTAGGTTCATTCACACCATGGATCCCTACACAGGAGACCAAGAACTGTTTCTAAGAGAGTTTGCTAAATCCTTAAAGGACAAAGCATATACTTTGTACATCACGCTGAGACCTGGGTCCATTAAAACCTAGGACGAAATGATGGAAAGATTTTGTGCAAAATATTACCCTAGTGAGGACAAGGTCACTTTCCAAAGCTTTCAGATGGTAAGGCAGAGGCCTGGAAAGGATCCCGTCCAGTTCATCAAAAGGTTTGAAGATGTGTTCCTATATTGTTATAGGGACCACGAAGAAAAAGAACTCGTAGAAACCTGCATATCCAACATGCTTTTGATTACAGACTCAACCTCGAAAATCTATGCATCACACAGTTTGCTGACCTATTACAGAAGACTAGAAGGACAACGCAAACCATGAGGACAAAAAGGATGCTAGTATCCCAAGCTATGACAACATCAGTGGGAGAGAAAAGGAAGAGGCCTGACAGGAAGGTGTTCGAAGAACCACCGATGATCCCATGTACCACAGAGGAGTTAAACCATATCCTGGACAAATGGATTGGGGATGGGGTTGTTAGACCATTTACTGTGTCTAGGCCACCAACGGAGGAAGAAAGGAAGAATCCCTTGTTTTGCAGGATTCATAATTATGTCAAGCATTCCACTAAGGATTGCTGGACCCTCCGTAGGCTCTTTCACAAAAAGTTAACAGAAGGAACCTTGGAGCTCACTCAGAATGAGCTAGAAGTACAAAGGAACCGCTTGCCCAATCACAAAGGGAAGGGGGTAGTGGCTGTAGTAATCCATGGGAACCCAGCAGAAGCAGAAGAATTTGAAGGATCCTTCCACCCGAGCACAGTCAAGGCCCTCTAGAAGAATCCCAAGTTTAGGTCACTATTCACCTAGTTGGGATTTGGAACAAAAGCAAGAAGGGTGGCCACAAAGTCTCTCATGAGAATAGCAGCAGACTCGGGAATGGAATGTTTCATAGCAGAATCACATGCTAGTCAAGCTTTCTTAGAGACGACCAATGCCATAACCTTCACTGATGAGGATATGGAGGTTGAGCATCCAAACTATCGTAGACCCCTTTATCTAATGGCCACCATAAATGGTGTCCAAATCAGAAGAACATTGGTGGACACAGGGGCATCGCTCAACCTTATAGCCCTGAGTACCCTGGAAGATATGGGCCTGGCTAGCAGGAGGATCCTGGCGGCTCCCATGGAAATAACAGGATTTGGAGGATCAGCAGAATCAACCGAGGGATATATACAGCTGGCCTTAAGAATGGGGCCAATAGTAGCCTTGACCAGATTTCATGTAATAAACTCAGAGGTATCCTACCATGTACTGCTGGGCCACCCATGGCTCCATAAGCACCATTTTATACCATCCACGTACCATCAATGTGTTAAAGGAAGGTTGAATGGGAGGCCTATAAGGATCCCTGCCAACCATAACCCTTTCAGCCAGGGAGAAGTAAATTTTGTGGAAACAATGTTCTATGATGAGTTAGAACCAGACAATGAGAGTCCCATGCTAGAGACCCCAGGAGCACCTATCCTGGAAAAGGAAGAAGGAGGGAATACCTGCGACTTAAAAGACCTCTTGGAGAGAAAAAGGCAAAAAAGTGAGCCTAGCACCTCAGGATCCCGAGAGTGTGTAGTAGTACAAGAACCCGGAGGAAGGTTGATTTACCGCTTATGAAGGTGCGTAGGGTCTGAGTGCATCGTGCAGGAGGGTCCCGGACCTCCAGAGTGTATCGTGGCTCAAGAGGAATTCCCAGAGGAACTAGTTAAAGAGGACCAGATTCAACCTGAGGAGGAATTAAAGGAAATAAACTTGGGAGCCAAGCTAGGATCCCAAAAGTCTGTTTTTATTAGCAGTTAATTGACAGCACAAGAGAGGGAGCAATTGGTGGCCTTACTTCAGAGATACATGGACATGTTCGCATGGACCTATGATGAGATGTCTTGTCTGGACCCAGGATTGGTGGTTCATTATCTTAATGTGGACCCAGGAGTCAAACCAGTAATCCATCCAGCCAGGGTCTTTCGTATTGATGTAGAAGCTCAGATAACTCAAGAGGTCAAGAAGCTGTTAGCAGCTGGTTTTATCAAACCCATTCAACATCCCAAGTGGCTTTCCAATATAGTACCTGTAAAGAAAAAGAACGGCCAAATTTGTTGCTGTATGGACTTTCGCAACCTGAATAAGGCATGTCTAAAAGATGAGTTCCCTCTACCTAATATTGACCTCCTTGTGGATTCAGCTGCGGGAAGTTCTATGTTCTCATTCATGAATGAGTATAGTGGGTACAACCAAATTCGCATAACTGCTAAAGATGCAGAGAAGACATCATTCAGAACCCTAATTGGGAATTTTTATTATACTATAATGCCCTTAGGCCTCAAAAATGCAGGGGCCACATACCAGCGAACCATGACGGCTATCTTCCATAACATGATGCATAAGGAGAAGGAAGACTATGTGGATGATATTGTGGTCAAATCAAAAACTAGGACAGGACACCTTCAGGTACTTGAACAAGTTTTTGAAAGGTGCAGGAAGTACAAACTACGCATAAACCCCAAGAAATGTGCTTTCGGGGTGTCTGCTAGAAAGTTCATTGGGTTCCTAGTACATCACAAGGGCATAAGTGTATATCCAGCTAAAGCCACAGCCATTGCCACAATGAAAAGACCAACAACTGTAAGGGAGCTCAAAAGCTTACTAGGGAGGGTCTCCTATATTAGGAGATTTGTGCCAGGGCTGGCTTTAGTCACAAGTGGTTTATCCAAACTGTTGAAAAAGGGAATTGAGTTCACCTGGAGAACGGAACAACAGGAAGCCTTCCAAAGGATTCAGTAGATCATGAATCATTTGCCCACTCTTCAAGCACCAGTACGTAGGCGACCTCTGTTGCTGTACTTAGCATCAAATTTTCAAGTAATAGGAGCCCTGCTGGCACAGGGAGACGATGATGAGAATGAGCAGCCTATTTACTATGTAAGCAGGACACTCAAGAATGCTGAGACCAAGTACCCCAGGATAGAGAAAGCCTGCCTAGTGGTTATCTACGCATCCTAGAGGCTGAAGAGATATTTCTCAGCTCACTTGATTCTTTTGGTGACTAAGTCCCACCCCATAAAAGCACTCTTACATCAGCCTTTCCTAATAGAAAGAATAGAATAGTGGCTGGTTTTGCTCTCTCAATATGACATAGGCCTTAGGACCCCCAAGGCTATCAAAAGTCAAGCCATAACAGATCTACTAGCACAGTTCCCAAGAGAGAAAGAAAGCTCACTAAATGAAGAGATCCTAGGTGAGGTAGTAGTGGCAGAGATCCTAGGAAAGAAATGGATAATAAGATTTGATGGGTCAGCTACAACGACCTTAAATGGAGTGGGAGTTGTACTAAGTTGTGAGGATGGAGACACCATACCCTTGTTTTTCAAGCTTGGTTTCTCCTGTTCTAATAATGCAGCTGAATATGAAGCATACTTGACCGGGTTAACTGTAGCACTCAATATAGGAGTAAAGCATATGAGAATATTGCGAGACTCCAATCTTGTAGTTTCCTAGGTGAAAGGTGACTTTGCACTAAGAGAACAAAGCCTAGCAGCCGACAAGACTTGGGCACAAAGGCTGGAGTAGGAATTCCAGACATTTAGCATAGAGTACACTCAAAGGAGTGAGAACAGATTTGCTGATGCGCTTGCCACCTTGGGATCCCAAGTACCAGTTAAAGAAAGGGACACACTGATAAGAATAGGAAAGCAGGAACATTCTATGGTAAGAATCCTCCAAAAGATGTCCCCTAAAGGGTCCAAGCAGTGGGATTGGAGGAGTGAACTCAAAGAAAAAATGAAAGAGGCAGGACCTAGAGGAAGTATTAAAGAGCCGAGGGACTACACTCTAATAGAAGGGGAACTATATAGGAGGCTGCCCGGAGGGATCCTGTCTAGGTGTATCAATGAGAAGGAAGGAAAATTGAGATTAGAAGAGTTACATACCTAAGCTTGCGGGACTATAGAAAAGATCAGCCTATATAAAAGAATGCAATGCATAAAATACTATTGGCCTAATATGAACAAAGAGGCAACAACTATACAAGAAAAATGTCAAGAATGTCAACTTTCGATGGATAAGGAGGAGGGCTACGCTGTATTTGTTATAGAAGATTGGAAAACTCCCTTCATAGAATACTTGGCTCAAAAGATCCTACCAACTGACAAGATGCTAGCCCACCAGCTCAAGAAACTTGCGGTCAGGTACTTATTGCAGAACGGGATCCTATTCAAAAGGGGATATAGTGGGGATCCCCTAAGATGCCTGGGGCCAAGGGAAGCCAGGGAAGTAGTCGGGGAGGTCCATTCCGGTGATTATGGAAGTCACTTAGGAAAAAGAAGGCTCTACAAACAGCTACTACTGTTGGGGTACTATTAGCCAACAATGAAGAGGGACTCCGAGGAGCTGGTCAAAACCTGCCAAGCTGTCAAATCCTTAGAGATGCAATTCATACTCACTCAAATGTGTTGCAGGATATGACAACACCATGGCCTTTTTACACCTAGGGGCTTGATCTCATAGGGCCTACAAATCCCCCATCCAACAGTTACATTTGGATCTTAGCAGCTACCGAGTACTTTACAAAATGGGTAGAGGCCATCCCTTTGAAAAAGGCCACTAGAGCAGACGTAGCAAATTTTTCGGGATCCCCAGAAGATTGATCAGTGACAACGGGACCCCGTTCATAAACAAAGACATGAAGGGGTTGATTGAGGCATATTGCATCAAGCATGGAAGGTCCACACCATACTACCCACAAGGAAATGGCCAGGCTGAGGCCACTAATAATGTGATGCTGAAGATCCTTAAAAAGATGAAGCATGAGTATGGAGGGAAATGGAGTAACCACTTGGCAGATGTACTTTGGGCGTATAGGAGATCTGTGAAGACAGTCACGAGATTCTCACCATTCTCCCTAGTCTATGAGAAAGAAGCTATCAGTCCTATAGAATTAGTTGTCCCTACACTAAGAATAGTATTTGAGGAAAGCTAGAAGGACACCAAGGACACAAAAAATGGAAGGACGTTGGTAGATCTGGAAGGAGTAGAGGAAGAAAGAGAACTAGCCAAGAGGAGAAGTCAGAGGTACCAACAGAGAATGCCAAGGCATATGTGCAGGCAATATGCCCAAGGGCTTTCACTGAAGGACAATTGGTACTGAGGATAGTAGAGCATGTGAGGAGGAACCTACTAAGACCCTCCAAATTTGCACCAAAGTGGGAAGGACCCTACATCATCAAAGAAGCCTATGATAGTGGATATTACTACCTTACAAAGGAAGATGGGACAGTCCTGACAGAGCCCATAAATGGGAAGTGGTTGAAACAGTACTATGCATAAGAATGAGAGAGGTCTCACTACGCCGGGGTCCTTTTGACGACTCTCCAACCTGCTAAGTGTTTTCAACATTCTCTTTGCTTTTATTATGAATTCTCGTTTAAGTAATTTTGTTTAGGAACCCAAGGTAGAAGGACACTCTGTGATCTTTACTATCTTTAATGACTTTGATGTATTTCTTGAATGGTAATTGTGTTTTAATTCAATAAAATCTCTTTTATTTCTCCTAAGCTATTAAATTCTAAATACTACAAAGTCCAAGCATGGGCAAAATTAGGGGAGGATACTTGGGCCAAGGCAAAAAAAAGAAAAAAAAAATGTTTAATACATGACCTAGGACCCACCCCATAGTTAGCTTCAAATACATGATCTAGGATCCCGGGAAAATGATCAGGATACCTAGACCAGTACTCGACAAAAAGACTTGCCAAGTTCATGAAAAAAAAAAAAAAAAAGCGCCCAAAGTACCCAGTTCAGTACTTACGCAGCGAAACAACCATCAGAGTACCTGGTCCAGGACCTACAACAAAACTTGTAGGGACCATGGCCCAGGACTCAGTACAAAAAAAGAAAAAGAAAAAGAAAAAAAAAAAAAAGACAAACAAACAAATCCACATGCCATTAAGAAAATTAGAAGCAGCCTTAAAACACAAACACTTAGAAGTAGTCTCAAAACATAAATACAGATCTATGCAAAAAAAAAAAAAAAAAAAAAAAAAAAAAAAAAAAAAAAACCAAAAGTAGTGTTTAAACAGAAGAAAAAATAGAAACTTATACAACCCCAAATTGTTTATACACATCCAAACCGGCTAAAAAAAAAGGGGGAAAGCTAGGAAATAAGACCAGCCAACAAAGAACCATATGGAGAAATAGCAGGGACAGCTGAAGAAGAGAGAGCCCTCTGTCTTTTAATCTTCAAATCTTGCAAGACCTTGTGAGCATGAGTTAGGGCCTCCTCAACAGCAACGATCTCAGCATCTATACTCCTAGAGGCAGGTCTCTGGAATAGCATATGGGCCAATGAATGCAAATACTCTAGCAAGAAGGACAAGTTGAACTTGGCTTCTAGAAGGTCCTGCACTACTCTCCTCCACTCCAAGAGCTTTCCTTTAGATAAGGAGTCTAGTGAAGAATCTCTCAAGGAAATCAGCATGGCACACAGTAGCTCCATTAGGATGTTGCACAAAAATACACCTCCCCTGAAACCACTGGTAAAATCTTTATGACTCTTGAACAACCCTTCTAGCAATGATAGACCCTCCACAGGCATAGAAAAGCGTAAGAAGCTGCCATAGGAAGGTCCAAAATGATGAAAGTGGCTAGCAGGAAGGTTGTTGAACTCCAGAAGATCAAAGCGGGCTAGGAAGGTGGAGAGCCTTGAAGCAAGATCTAAAGCAGCCACTCTTGGAGCCTCCCTCATTGATGTATCACCACCTGTAGGGGCTAAGGAACCTTCAGCCCTCTGGGTAGTTTGAAGATCAGTAACCTGAACAGATCCCACAGCTCCCTCAGAATCCCTGACACCTGTATCAGCTCCTAAAAAAAAAAAAAAGAAGGGAAACAGACTTAGTTAAAAAAAAAAAAAAAAAAAAAAAAAAAAAAAAAAAAAAAGAAGAAAGTAAAAGGGGGAAGATGGGAAACCAGTATCGGCCTCCTGGGGCGGAGCCTCCTCCTCTTGCTCCTCTGCTTTTTTGGAGGACTCTGAGAATGAGCACATAGCAAGTTGAAGAAAGGGTGAGGAAGTCTCAACAAAATGGCTAAAGGAGGGTAAGGATACAGGGGGCTTCGCCATAAAAAAAGACAGGAGAAGGGCATAAAAGGAAAGGAAGAAAAAGAAACACAATAAGAGTGATCAACACCTACCTTCAGAATCCTCTGATTCTAAAGAAGAGGCAGCACCTAAGGCAGATCTCACACTAGCTTGGCCTGAAAAGAAAAAGGGAGAGAGAAAACTCAAAAAAGGGGGAGAAAGAAAGGGGACAAAAGAGAAATAGGGTTAAAAATTATTATAAAGGAGAATAAGGCTCACCTGTTTGTTTGGGTGGAGATACGCCTCCAAAAGTTTCTGTACTTAACACCGTCTAAGATAACATAGTTTTGATGGGACTGGGAGTCTGCTCTGGTTGGGGACCTGGGGACGCAGGAAGTTGGGAAGCCTTAGGATCTGGAGTAACCTGAACAACTTGCATTGGCTGCCCGACCTCCTCAGTCATGCCACCACTAGAAGGCTCTTCTTCCACACCTAGAAATGCAATAGAGGGGGCTACAACCGTTTCCTCCTTCAGAGTCCTACCAGTTATGGGAGGAGGTACTTCCACCTAAAAAATAAAACAAACAATAATAAGTGTAAGTAACAAGGCATTACAAACACACAGTACCAAAGAAGGGAATGTAAGCAAACAGAAGAAGACATGAATGAGGAAAGGCCATACCACATCATCACCAGATGACTTACTTCTGCCTTTCTTAGAGTCTGATTTGCGTTTAGACTGCAAAGAAAACAACCACTTATCAGCTGAAAAGAGGGAAAGGGTTGCAACATCAATGACAAACATAAAAGAGAGAAGAAGAAAAGAGGTCTTGCCCTTCTCTCTCTCTCTACAGATCCTTCGATGGTCTTTTGTTTACTACGAGTGCACCCAGAGGGTCCTAAGGGGTACTAAAATACAAAATCAGAGGAGCCCAAAGGACCATGGACTAAAGAAGTCACAAGAACCTAGGAGAAAGAAGACTCTACCTTAGTCTTCACTCAGGACCTTGTAGCTAAAGGTTGCCCAACTTCCTTTCCCTCAAAAATCACCAATTGCTTCTGGGATTTCCCAATCTTTCTCTTTTTCGTTTCAAGGCCAGTACCTTCTGTACTTTCTGCGAGTTCAGTTTCCTTCAACTTTTCCTACTTAATTGCTTTTTCTTTGCCCTTGCCTACGAGAGTGCTAGCACTTATGGCCTCTACTGCCCCCCTCTTAATTGGTACCCCAGTAGAAGCACCAACAATAAGGTCACATACTGACCAAGTTTCCAAGAAATCTTGTGCATAAGTTACCCAACCTCCCCTGGAAGCATGCCATTCCGCAAACCCTGTTTTGCTACTCACAGCAGCAGATACAATGCCAGTCGTAGGGAGGGACAGGCACTTGTTGGATGTCAGAGCAGAAGAAATGTCAGGATTAGGGACTCTCCCAATTATGCCGGAACCAACATAGTTAACAAAGGATTTTTGCACTCTTCTCCAATAGCCAGCATAACCGCTGGAGGCAAAAACCCCTCTCTGGGAATTAGGCACTATAAACTGAGGACTTCTTTGTGACCAATAGGAGAAGTCTTGGGATCTCAAAAAGGGGTCCAGGGAAGGGAGAGAGGGTACTATGTCCTGGAAGGATGAGGGAATATCCTGATTAAAACCGAATTGCCGAAGTAGCCGGTGTGCTGAATAACAAGTATACTTGGGACTACTTGAAGAGGGCACGAGAAGCCAAGAGGGACTAATACAAGCTAGGTAGCCTAAACTACCCTCATCACCACGGCGCAAATCAAAAGTGTTTCCTGTAGAAGTAAGGAAAGAAGACAACACAGAATCACAAACAAAACCAGGGCTGAACTCTCAGGGAAAACGCAAATGTAAATGTCCTTCCTGATCAAACAGCTCAATCAAGTTAAGGCTGCCACCTTTTAGGCTGAGCCAACGGAAGATAATAGGGTGGCTATCGGTTGAACTACCACAAAGACCTTTAATCACATCAAGGGATCCCTGGAACTTGTCTTTCACAACTTCAAATTTCTACACTTTGCTAAAGTGACCGAAAAACGATCCCACATAAATACTTGGAGGATGTTGCAATGGAGAGAAGAAGTGATTACATAACAAGAATCGCTCTCGACTTCATCTCTATAAAGTTGATCCAGTTGAGAATAGACACGGCCCAAGAACATGGGGGCTAGAGGATATTGAGCACCCCGAGCCAGAATGCAAGGAACCCAGCTCACCTAACTTCCTTATCTTTCTCGCGCGAAGGGCTCACAACCCACCTACCCATCCTAGCCGGCTTCCCACTAGGAGAAGCGGTACGCCCACCAAAATGGCTGAATAACTTATCTTCTATCTTGAGATCCTCTTCAGGAAGAGCAATATCAAAAGGATTCTCATCCCCAAACATTGGGAGGAGGAAGTTGTTGACCACATCCTTTAGGGTGATCGTTAGCTCACCAACAGAGAAGAAAAAAGTGTGAAGAGAAAGGCACCAATAGCGTACCAGATGCCTAAGACCCTTAGCATCTTTGAAACCCTCAAGATTCCTGGAGATCGCCACTGCTTTCAGAATACCAGCATGCTCCAGGCGACCCACGAACTCCACGTCAGCGAGTTCCTTATCCACCTAGATGGGCCAGCCTTGGATCTTCCCAGCGACGAAATTGAAAAAGATAGGAACTGCCTCTCGAAGTCCCTACCTGATTTGGAGATCAAAAATCTGTCTAGGGTCTGGGACCTGAGTGAACCTGGTGAAACCTGCCTAACCAGAAAATACCCAGGAGTGAGGAGACGGAGGGGCCTCACCATGGGGCACCTAAGGAAAAAAAATAGACTAAAGGTGTACCAGAGGTCCAGTAAAGGAAGGGTAGAGCGCCCAGTGACCTCATGAGACTCGCCCTGTGCAGAACTAGAGGAACCCTCACCCTCAAAAGGGCTGGGAGTGCGCTCTCTTCTTTTCTAAAAAGAGGAGGAGGTCATCAGAGCAATGGTTATGTCAGGAAGTAAGGAGAATTGAAGGATGAAGAAAGAAAAGAGTAGCAGACTGACTAAAAGGGAGAGAAGAGATTTGGGAATGGAAGATTCCGGAAGGCAAAGAGAGAATGTGAAGTGCCTGCAATAAAGACGCAAAGAGTAGTTGGAGAAGACAATGTGTGGAAAGACACGCCAGTTGCCAAAAATTTAATTTAAAGGGGGAAGAGTTATTAGCAGTTATTAATGGAAGTTACGGGGAACGTAAAAGTAGGTGGAGGAAGTTTTACTCCATAACTCAACTGCCACGTCCCGTATAAAAAGAGGGAGTTACAAGAGAAAGAAGCAAAAAAAGAAGACTAGGATACCGAAGGCCGAGAATGGAAGATTAGGATCCCCAAAGAAGGATCAAGACGGTAGGATCCTACAGAAACTCAACTACTCACGTGTGGGCTGTAGGCAGCCCATGAGCTCGGGGGGCTAAATGTTGAGGTTCAAAAAATCACAGCCCAAGGCCCAAAGAAATAAGACATTGGGCTAACCCCATGAGAAATAAATCTAAAGAAATAAAAGAGTTGGGCTCATGAAATGAAGAGAAAAAGAAAGAAAAGAAGAAAAGGATTAGGGGCCCAAAGAGTTGGGATCCAAAGACCCATGAAGAACAGGCTTTAAAACCCATGAAGCAAAAGGAAAGGCCCAACCGGCCAAGATCAGTAAGCCAAAAGAAGCCCAATAGGAAGAACTGGGCTGGGATCCCCAAAACTAGGGGTGTTCACCAAACCGCACAAACCGCAAAAACCGCACCAAAATCGCCCACAAAACGACATATCCACACCGCACTACAAGTAATAGTGTATTGCACCACACCACACTGCATGGTGCAGTGCGGTTTGTGGTTTTATAATAAGAAAACCACACAAATTGCACCGCACCGCACTGCACCCTCTCTGTATATTAATATATTTATTTATTTTTAATATTAAATATATTATTAATAGTTTAATAACTCTAGTTTTCAACACAAAAAAAAAAAAAAAAAAAGGTTTAATAACCCTAGCAAGTGTTGACTAGAATAGCTAACCCAAAATAAAGAAAAACTAGCTCAATAATTTAAAACTTTGCCCAAAAAAAGAGAAAAATTAGTTTTGGGCTGAGTAGGAAAAATCCAAAATTTGAAAAAGATACTGACTTCAAACCGCATCTTATACATAGTATTACACATGTGACCGCAAAAATGAGGTGCAGTGCGGTTATAGTTTTAGCTAAACTCTAAACCGCATCACACCGCACCGTACCGCACATGTGACCTCAAAAATAAGGTGCGGTGCAATTATGGTTTTAGCTAAACCGCACCACAAAGTGCGGTGCTAAAAATGGCCCAAAACTGCACCGTACCGCGAACACCCCTACCCGAAACTGCCAAGGGCCCGGGATTCCTAGGATGCACAACACAACCTTAATAGGATTGAAATGGCTTGAAGGAAAGCACCAAAGGGCACAAATAACGAAGGACAGATAGGTCCCTCTCAAGCGCCCTGTAATACAGTAAGGAATCAGAAGGTACAAAGCAATCATTCATGAACAAAGGAGCAGTACCTCAAGGAACCGAGAATGAGAAACTATAAGTGGAAGTGGCTGGAAGGAAACTTTCAACCCAGCAGTAAAAGATTCCAACTACTTGGGAAAAATGACAAGAAAAGAGGGCAGCCAAAAGCTGAAAATGTGAAAAGGGCCAATAGCTAAGGTCAGTGACCTGAGGGGATTTCAAAATAGAAAGTCAGCAAGAGGCTTTCAGCTTGGTAGCACCGAAAGAAGAAAGTTATGAGAAAGAAGGAAAGAACCAGCCCTCTGGGTAATTAACACAACACGAGCTCTGGTACCTAGGGAGGGGCAAAAGAGATAAATCGTTGGTACCCCGGAGCCCTAGAGTCACACTATAAAAGGAAGAAGCAACCAACGTTGAAGGGGGAGGCAGAAAGAATATCACAACAGAATCATTGAGAGTACTCTGTTAAATTCAAAGAAAACAAAGAAACATCTCCCGGTATCCGAGAAATAGCCACTATAGAACATACTCGGATTTAAAATGATTCAAACTTTGCAAGTCTTAGAGGCTTGGATAGCCATCAAAGTCTGTAATTTTTGAGATTATTTGAACCTTGTATTACGTCTTAGTGAGCACATTGTAACCATAATCAAAGAAAATTAATAAAGTGCCTCTCATTAATCTGAGGATCCCTAACCACTGTTTTGCGTATTTTTTGATTATTTTTGCATTCTTTTGCTTTTTTCATTGTCATTCAATACAGATATTATCGCTTGTTAGTTTATTTGTGTTGTAGGAAACTTGCCATGTACACCATTTGGTTCTTAAATAGCCCCTTAGCTGCGGTGAACCAAGCCTAGTCCATCAAACCACAATTATTCGGCCCAGGATCCTAGGGCCTTTGTGCTAAGAAAAAAAAGCACTCTCACAGTGGGTTTATGGATATCCTACAACAGGAAGTTCTTTAGGACGAGAGTTAAAGCTGGGAAGATCTCTAACTAAGCTAACTGAATAGTTTTGCACTTAAGTCGATTTCCCTTTTTTCCTTGTTCTCTGATTTTTTTTCTCCCTACTATCTAACCCCTTTCTCTCTTACCTTTCTCCTATTTATAGCCTCCCTTTAGTAGGCCAACAATGATTGCTTTTTTAGCAATTCTCGTATGGGTGAGGCCTGTTTAGATTATTCTTGACAAAAGAGGGCCCCACTTTGGAAACAGGAATTCTTACGTTGGGACTCATGTTAGATGCCGAATGTTGCTCGGTGGCGATATCCGCTAAGGCATTACCGACATATCCCAAGATGCACCCGAGCAAGGGAGGTTCTGAGGCCTAAATGGGCCTCGGCTAAACCTACTGAGCATCAGGAGATGGGCCTGCTATGAAGTCATTATCCAACCCACACCACTTAGGCCCAATGGTAATGAGCCGATGACCCGCACATTAATCATTAGCGTTAGAGGTGTGGGATATTACATATTACTTCCGATGTTTTTTGGTTTGAGAACTCTCCTCTCCCTGCTATAAAGGCTTGTATTTTGATTTGTCTCATTTACATATATAAATGGTAATTTGGTTCGGTTTCAAAAAAAATAAAAAATAAGAAAAGAGCTAAAATTATATCTTCAAAGTTGCTATATTTGCTTCAGCAAGAGTCACTGTCCAGCAAACAAGTAGGATATTCCTTCAAATTCAACCAATAGGTTGCCTTTACTTTTTGTTCGATAGGTAGGACCAGCCCCAGGCCTAGGCCTAAGGCCCAACCCACCCAAAAAAAAAAAAAAAAAAATCCCTTAGAAAAAAGGGCCACCCCACTTCTAATTATTAAAGGCTCAAATTTTTATAAATTGTATATACTTTTAAAAGGCTGTGCATTTTTTTATTATTAATGATGTTAAGGATACTACAAATTTTACTATTGACTTACAAATTGTCATGTTATTAATCACAAAAAAAGTTGTAGAGATAAGGGGCCCAAGAATATATATTGGACCTTGTCTAAGGGTACTTAGTGGTCCGAGGATAGATAAACAGTAGTGAATGTGTAAGATTCAGAATTACATGAGCAAGCTACAGATGAAAGGGCTAGGGAAGGTAGGCCGAGGAGGAGTATTTCCTCGGTTAAACAAAGTAGAGATCAGAAGGAGTGTTCTGTCATCCAGAGTGACATTCCAGGAAATTTTATTGATAAGGATATACATTGTGAACATACAGGACAAATGAAAGCTGAGAAATATCTAAGGAAAAGATGCTACCACCGCATTGAATGCTCTGCAACTAATTTTTTGGCCACATTAATGAGGAAGTGATACCTGAACAATAGTTTTCAGCCTTACAACTACTCCCCAAATACTTTAGGAAGCTACTAGTGTGATAAGAATCAACACCAACAATCTAATTTACATGTGGAGGGCAGAAATGAAAAAGAAAAGAGAGTATAAAATAGAAGGGAGGCCCTGAGAGAGAGAGATCAGAGAATTGAAAGAGAAATACTGTAGCAATAAGAACTGTACTTGTAATCAACTTTAATTACATACAAGAACTGATCTCCTCGGACTGTGTTGAGGATGATTTTTTTAGATAAAACTAGTGTTTTTTTACTTTATTGTCATTTGGATCCACTATAATCGTTACCCAACTCATTAGAACCTAGTTTTCCAACCCACTCTCTACAAATTTATTGTATTGCGCTCTTTAGGCCTAAATCCTTTTAACTTTTGGGCTTAAGACTCAAATTGCATCCTTACAAATGTGATTTAAACATTCATTAGTTAGATTGATGAATTTCATCAATGAGAGTCAATGTCACATCATATTGAGAACATTTTATAGTGCTTTAAGCGTAGTTTTCCTTTTCATTTCTATTAAGATTCTCAATGCATGAGACCAATAGAACCCTAACCCAATTGAAACTTTAAAATATTTCAAAAAAAAATGTTGCAAATTTGTTAAATTATTAATTATAGATTAATCTCCCCTAATAGTTTGAGACTTTATTTTTGTAAATTGATATCCTACAAAACCACACACCAAATAATATCTATCTCCCTCTCTTAAAAATAAGATATAAAACAAAATATTTTTTTAATCGTAATATATTTTTATTTCTTTTTATTAATATTAATGGTTCAACTATGATATTCAATTCTTTAAATGAAATTAACATTATTTTAGTTTATATTATTCATCAAATCATGTATTATTCATCAAATCCCTTAGGTACTTCTGTTCCTACCTAATATGGTTTAAAAAAAAAAAAACAAAAAAAAAAAAAAAAAAAACTCCCTTTAGAAAAATAGACCCTGTCACCAACCTGACAAAGGAAAAACAATCTCCCTCATGTACCAAAGGATTCAAAGCATGTGGCTTTTCACCCACTTCACTATTCTTTTAAAGTAGCTTATATCTTGTGACAAGATTCTTGTCTCATGTTTTCACCCATTTCACTGTTGTATTATTTTGTTTTGCTTTTTTTTTTTTTTTTTTAATTCACTATTCATATAACTTTTCTTGTTAAGTAATGCTAGAAATATTACAAATTTTACAACATTAATCTTATAAAATGATGTATTACTATCACAAAAAATCAATTATATTTATTTATTATTTTGACTAGTGGAACTAATCACGTTCTTACCGCATCAATTTGTTAGCTTTTTGTAATAAGACATGTAGCAATTTTAGTTTTTTTTTTTTTTTTTGTCTCAATTTTTTTAAAATTTCTATTCTATATCTTGACTTTTTCAATGTTTTAAACTCTGTTTTTATTATAAACCCAAATTTGGTCACAATTGTTTAATTATTTTTTATTATTATCAATTAATATTTTTTAAATTAATTTCATTTTTAATATCAACTTTTAATCTTGCCCCCCCTAGATTGAAATTCTGGCTCCGCCACTGGTCTCCCCTGTCAATAGGTCATTTGTCTTGGCTGTAATCAATTCAGCCTTAGTTTGTAACATATTTGAGGTTCTTTTTGTCAAACGGAGGAATTCGAAGGTATTGTTTGTAAAAAGTTAAGTCTCTAAAGTTTTAAATATTGTATAAAATAAAATAAATATAATTTATAAATAAATAACTCATTTAGCTTCATTCTATTGTTGCCTATTTTAATTTTCATGAATTCCTTTGCCACCCCACTTCATAGAAATTCAGCGAATATATAGTTGACATGTCCTAAAAATCCCTGCATTTAACTTTTTTCCAATCAGGAGCATTTTCTCTAATGTGGAAGTGGTAGCATCACACATCATTGTCATAAAAAATCAAGCTACTGCGTGTGTGGCTAAAGTCCAATATTAAACATTCAGCCAAAAAAAAAAACCAATTCTTTCAAGACCTTTCTACATCTACCACAGTCCACCAGTTGATGATCATTTTCATAATCAACCTTGTTATTATCACCGAATTTCTCACTCTCACACGGTATCTCACTTGGACCCTTAGCATTAAAGAAAGACAATAGAAATATGAATTTTTCGATAAAAATTTATATGACTCTAGACTTATTGTTTTAGAATATGTTTGACTAAGACTAAAACGTATAGTACTTAATTACACAGTATTTAAAAAGGTTCAAGAAACTGTTAACACACTAATAAGTTGATGCATTAGGTTAGTGTTAGGTTCTAAATATATAATCATAAACGTTTAGGTTCTAAATTTGTTGTATGTTGGAAAACCGAGAACAAAAACTTGTCTAGTATAAGATTTTAGTGTCTTTGAAGTGTTTTAAACATTGCTCAAGTTGATACAAGTCAAGATTCAAGAACGTACAAGCCGCAGAAAGAAGAATTGAAAAACTATCAGGCTCGACCAATCAAGGAGAAGCCTTAATCAATCGAACTGTGATCTGCAGAATTTTATTTGAAGCCCAACAACCCATGAAACATTTAGGGTTTGAGTCCAACACTGCTAGGTAAAAAGAAAAACCCTACCCCAATAAATGCTTTTCAAGTCTTGAGAGTTACTCTTGTGACATCTGTGAGGTTCTATATGTTCTAACTCTTTTAAGCATCTACCGAAGATCAAATCCATATTGCTAGTACCGATGGAGTAAAGTTGTAGTCAAGCCTTCAGCTATCAAGCGTATTGAAGATCAAGACTTAAACAGGTGGTTCATGTGAGAGCAGATCCAGATCAATAAAGTCTGAGGAGTTCAGTGCTCAGTTTGGTAACTGTGTTAGATTTACTATGAATTGGTATTCTTGACTATAAATCTCAATTTGATATAGTGAATCATTTTCTTGGGATAGTTCCCCTCAGGTTTTTTTTACCTTGAAACGAGTTGTTTTATTGGTTTTTCTAGGTCTTCATATCATTGTGTTATTTACTTTTCCACTGTGTATGATATATTTGATTATTGCTTAACCTAGGCTTGCATAATTAACCTAAGTAACAACTTGGCTAATATATTATGTTAAACAAATTGTGTTTTTCAGGGGTCTAAAATCTAACAAGTCGTATCAGAGTGGGTTAGCTCTTGATTAGGTAGTTTTACCTAGAGTTGATCCTTGATTCCTGTTGTCATGGATCATGACACTCATTAGTGATCCCTACCTAATTTGATGGGAATAACTATGTATATTAGAAGGTAAGGATGAAACCCTTCTTGAAATCTATGAATGAGAAAGTTTGGTTGTTTGTATAAACTGGTTGGGAAAGACCTGCCACTCTTGGGGCTCAATGGACCGATGCTTAAAAGGAAGCAGCTAACTTTAATAGTAAGGTAATGAATGCGATATTCAATGATGTTTCCCTAGAAGAATTCAAAAAGATATCTAAGGTAGAGTTAACACACACTACATGGAATATCTTACAAACTGTGCATGAAGGAACCAAAGTTGTGAAAATCAATAAATTGCAACAATTAACTTCTAGGTTTGAGATATCGAAATGGCAGAAGATGAGAATTTTGATGAGTTTTACCCTAAACTCAATGACATTGTAAACTCTGCTTTTTTAATTTGGGTGAAGTTTATGAGAAGCCTAAGATAGTTAGAAAAATCTTAAGATTCTTTACTGACGACTTTAGGCCCAAAGTCACTACCATTACTGAGAGCAAGGATGTGGATACAATCCCTGTGAATGAATTATTAGTTGGATCCCTTCAAACCTATGAGTCTGATTTACCTAAGACCAACAAGTCCAAATCTATGGTCTTGAAATCAATAGATGATGTTGATGATAATGCTTTTGATGATGAGATTTCTTCCACTGAAATTTCCTATCTTACTAAACAATTTAGGAATTTTTTGAAAAATAAAAATAAAATTGCAAGAAACAAAAACTTTGCTAGCCATAAGAATGTGAAGAAGAATGAACAACCTAAAGGTGATTCATCTGAAAAACCTAACTTTAATAAAGATAAGGTTGGTCAATCTTCTAGCAACTCTTTAGGCAAACAATGTTTTTGGTGTCAAGGTTATGGTCATGTTAAAGTTGAATGTCCTACATACTTGAGGTCTAAGGGTAAAGCAATGGCTGTCACTCTCAGTGATGATGAGGAATCCAATCATGAGTCTGATAGTGATCAAGAAGGTAAGTTCATGGCCTTCACTGTTATTGCTGTAGTGGATGAATCTGTTAAGGAAAATATTGAGTCTTTCTGATGAGGAACTCTCTAAGAATGCTAACTTGCAAGAAGCTTATAATAAGCTATGCAAGAATGCAGCAAAAGATGCCATAAATGCTTACTTATCTTTGAAAAAGATTGACATTCTTGAACTTGAAAAGAAAAACCTTTTAGTCAAATTTTTTGATGCTAATGAATTGATCAATGCTGTTAAGATTGAGAACATGACTTCGATTGAAAAGGTTAAGGGACTAGAAACTGAATTGAATTTTGCTAGAGAACAACTGGGTAGGACTTCTATTTTTAAGCTTGATAACATGTTGAGTGTTCAAAAATCATCATCTAATAAGTTTAGGTTAGGTTATGTTAAGAGTGGTTCTTCTTCTATGTTGACTCAAACTAAGTTTGTTCCTATTGTGTTTGTGCCTAAATCGGAAGTAAGATTTCATAAGGAAGAAATTCTAGACACTAGGAGAATCATGATAGATTTAAGTGACACCAAACCTAAGCAATCTGCTCATCCTGTTGCTAAGAAACAACACAAGCCTCAGTGGTTTTGTAATTTTTGTGGTGGAGTTGGGCATACTCACCCTAACTGCTTCAAGTTGCATGCTAGCAAGCAAGCAACCAAACAAAAAGTGTTTGTGCCAAAAGCACAAGATCCAATGACACTTATTCATGATTTGGTAAAAGCTTTTAGCCTCTATGCTAATTCTAGAGTTGAACATCAATCTCATTTGTCTAAGAACTCCAATTTCAACCTTGCATCTAAGATGATGTAGATGCAAAAGACTCATCATAAATGAGCCTGTTTGACATGGTCCTCGTGCTTCATCTCTTGATTCTTTGGACACAATGTTTTGTTTAGGATTTAATTTTCTATATTTCATTCTAGGTTGATTAAGATGTTTATAATTTTTTTTTAAAATCAAAAACAACAAAAAAATTGTGTTGCACACCATTTAGTGCGTGATTAAGGATGGCCAATGAAACTTTGCATTCATGATTGTGTACCTTATTTAGCTTTGGTAAGCTTTGTTTTGCACTTTACTAGTTTGTGCTACTTTATGCTATATTGTGTGATTTGTATTTAATCTTTATACAAACGATCTTGATTTTAATGTCACATATTTTGATCATAAGGACTAAAAAATCCTAGGAGAAAGGCATAAATAACCATCTCACCACTGTAACTCGCCAATCATAAACATCTGTGTACAAATCATAAAAGCTATACTCAGTAAGGTGTAGCACTTGTACAACAAGAAAAAGGTGTTTAAAAAAAAGTGATTTTCTTTTCTCTCTCTTATGTACCCATGCATGATATTTATAATTGTGCTTAAAAGAAAAAGATAAAAACAAAAAGAATCAAAATGCTTTTTAAAATATGATTACAAGCATTTTTCTAAGAGATGTGGGAGTTATAAGATGTAACTTTTTAGGTGATAGTCATGCTTAAACCAATGTGATTGGTAATGTAGAAAAATTGAGTAAATTCTATCCACATATCACCTATCTTGTGTTTTGTACACTTACTAGTTGTACACACTTCATGCAAATCTTTGCTAAATCTTGTACATGAGACTATGTGTGTTGTCTAGTCTGGCCATCTTTAATTGCATATGAATTGATGTGAGAAAATACACTTTTCTTGTTTTGGGTGGAATTTGAGGAAAAATAGTTTAGAAGTTTTAAATTGAGTGATTTTTACTTCTTGTTTGTTTTTAAGATTGAGAACTTGAGTGCGAAATGTGTTTGAAATTTTCTTAATGTGTTCATGTGCATTTCATGTCTTAAAACTGCTTTTGAGTTGGTTTTTTTGCAAAATTTCCAAAATTTTCAAAATTCAAAAAATTTTCACTAGTTCGATCGATTGAATCTGATTCTCGACTGATCGAAAATGTCCAAATTTTAGGTCAAAACTCTCTACCTGGTTCGATTGATGTTTGATCGATACTCGATCGATTGAAATTTCCCAGAAACCTTTATTGATTGATGCTCAATTCCTCGTGACAAAACAAAATTCAAAAATTTCAAATTTTAAGGTTTTGACAGATCAGACATTAGTTTGTCCTATCCTATCATTTTTTTTTTTTTTTTGCTCCTCTTGATTCCTCTTAGAAATTTTTTTAAAAAAAATTTGTCCTTTTCGAGCCAAAGCTTCAAGGGTTTTCTTTTGCACATCTAGTAAGACTCTATTACCCTTTCATTTTTTTATCAAATTACATCTTTTCATGCATAAATCATTCAAATTTCTAAGAATGGCAAACATAGAAAAACTGAGGATTTTGATGATTTTGAGTGTTTTGATTCGAAATGGTCAATGTGTTTTGTGCATGCATAATATTACCATGATTCCTATGCTTTAATTTCAAAATTTTCATGTTTGTTGGAAAATTTCGAAATTAGGGTTCATGTGTTCTTGAGAAAATTGGGGATTTTGTTCAGTTGGGTAAAATTTATCCTTGTTATCGATTTATTGATTGTTTATAATATGTTCTATACCTGTTTTGATGATCAATTGCTCAATTTGTGTATTTTTGAAAAATTAGGGTTTATGTTCTTCATTAATTGGGGATTTTCATAAAACTTGATTTTGTTGATCAATTTTCAAAATTCTTTGATTTTGAACACCTTAATGCATTAGTTTCATGCATCATATGAGTATGTGCATCATACATCATGTAGATTTCAAGATTACATTCCTATATCCTGTTTATCTCTCTAATGCAGTCTATCCTTGTGTTTTCTTTGTATTTTTGTTTCTATTCCTCCCTCTTAGAACTTAGAAATGGCTCCTAAGAAAACCACCGCTAAAAGAGTCTCCAAAAGTACCTCCTCTAGTAAAGTCTTTGATTCCACTAGGTTCCATTCCTTTAAGAATTTTGAGATATATGATACCTTGATCAAATTTAGGTCTATTTGGAGTGAGAGAAATGTTAACTTAGATGAGTTGGTCCCTTTTGTTCAACAAAATCTAGAGTCCAGGGGTTGGTTGTCCATTTGTACAGACTTAGTGTCTCCTCCTGCAACCATAATTAGAGAGTTCTACTCTAACATGTCTATCCACTCTGCTGCAACTGGTGGTCACTTTTTGACTACTTGAATTAAGGGTGGTGATGAGTATCAAATCACTAAGAAAGTAGTGGTTGATGCTCTCACTGTTCCTCATGTCTGGCACCCTACTTATCGATACACTGACCCTCCCTCTCTTAGTGATGTCATGTAACTTTTGTGTGGCAAACCAATGACATGGGAAGATGAGCCTAGACTTGAGTCTAGTGAACTCAATGAGGAAAACTATCTTTTGTTTAGAATTGCTTGTAATAGTATCTATCATATCTCTCATATACATATGATTACTATTGATCGTTGTATATTCTTGTATGCCCTTGTGACCGGTGCCTCTACGTGTCTCCCTTCTCTTTTCATTTAGACCATAGTCGATGTCTACAGAAATACTTTCAAGAAACATGATCTCTTCTTCTCGGTTTCTATCATTAGGATCTTAGAACATCTAGGGTTTAAGTGTACCTCCTCTTCTAAGCTTGTCCATCAGATAGCACCCATTGGAGCAACCATTCTGAAGCAAAGTTGGGCACCAAAAAGATTCCAACAATAAGCAAAGGAAAGGGAAAGCATCAAAAAGTGGATCCTCCTCAAGGAGATATACAGATTGATCCATATGTGGATCCTACAATTGTTGCTGATGTTAGGGATGAGGATACCCCTGTTGTTGGTACTTCTGGAGCTGCACCATCCCTTTGCTCCATACTAGAGAGAGTGCTAGAGACTTAATCGAAACATTACATCATAATGGAGACCTTCATGATGACTCAAGCAGCCCATGGATAGATTTTGGACTCACTGATTACAAATGTCACTACTTTGAGAATTGAGTTCAATGAGTATAGGAGTTCTTTTTCTCCACCTTCACCCTTAGATGATTGAATTGATTTCCTTTTGCAATTCGTAACAAAAAGGGGGCGTAGAGTAGGATAGGGGAAGAGTTCTTGTACTTAGGGGGAGTATTTGTATTTAGGGGGATTTAGCTTTGTTTAAGTGTTTTCTTATTTTTATGTTGTGTTATTTACTTGATTTACAAACTTGATGTTTTATGATACAACTTGAAACAATTTGAGATTTAAGAAAGTACAAGCTGCAAAAAGAAGAATTGAAAAACTGTCAAACTCGACCGATCAAAGAGAAGCCTCAACAAATTGAACTGCGATCTGCATAATTTTATTTGAAGCCCAACAGCCTACAAAACTTTTAGGGTTTGAGTCCAACACTGCTAGGTATAAAAGAAAAACTCTAATGCACGTTTTTCAAATCTTTAGAGTTACTCTTGTGAGATCTGTGAGATTTTGTACCTTCTAACTCTTTCAAGCATATACTGGAGATCAAATCCATATTGCTATTACTGATGGAGTAAAGTTGCAATCAAGCCTTCAACTATCAAGTGTACTAAAGATCAAGATATGAACAGGTGATTCATGTGAGAGCAAATCCAGATCAAAGAAGTTTGAGGAGTTCAGATCTTAGTTTGGTAACTGCGTTAGATTTACTACGAATTGGTATTCTTGACTGTAAATCTCAATTTGATATGGTGAATTGTTCTCCTGGGATAGGTCCTCCCAGGTTTTTTACCTTGAAACGAGTTGTTTCGTTGATTTTTCTGGGTCATCATATCATTGTGTTATTTTATTTTTATTTTTTTCCATTGTGTATGATATGCTTGATTATTGTTTAACCTCTTTTTTTTTTTTTCAAAAAAAAAAAAAGTTAAATAATAATCAAACATATCGTACACAACTAAAAAATAAACCTAAGCCTAGATTATTATTTAACCTAGGCTTGCATAATTAACCTAAGTAACAACTTGGCTAATTTATTAAGTTAATCAAACTGTGTTTTCTTGGGGTCTAAAACCTAACATTTAGTTATTTCAAACACAAGTTTGCAAACAAAGATTTTAGGGAAGTATTAAGTCTAACAGCAGACAAAACCAAAAATTAAAAATTAAATTAAATTTAAAAAATAAATAAAAGGTAAAGCTCAGGTCAGTTTCAGCAAAAGTTTTCCTCCCACTTTCTGTTACTTTCTCAAAAATTAAAATCCATCGGTGCTCCTCAAATGCACTATTACGAGACAATGCCTTCAATAAGGCCTACCCCAATAGAGAGTTCCTATGCATGTGGAAAACTACTGCTTTTGGACGCACTTGTTTTTTTCTGATAATTTCATTAGAGGTATTGCTTGGTCTTCATGGCTAACTTTGAAAAGTCGAGTAGTTAGACTAAAACCTTAAGCTAGTCTGTTCAATCCTGGCTTAATTGACGGAGACAATATTAATAATCTACTGAATAAAACTCTAGGAAGAAAAGTATTTCCATCTTGTAATCACGGAAATAACCGACGTCGTTGAATTTTAAAAATTCCTGTGAACTTTGTTTTCTAGCTGGAAAAATGAGTTTAAAACATTGCTATGGACATTAGCATGACTAGAAAGACAACTAATATAATATGATGTCAAATAGTCAAGCTACACAAATTTAGAATTCTCCCACACAAAGTCTCTGCTTTTATGGGAGCTTATATATATATATATGATGTGATAAAGAATGCTTGTAAAATTTAAAATTCAATTTAAAAACTTATATTAGAACAATGATTTAGAAAACCAAGAGTCTTATAACTCAATTAATTAGTACTTTCTACTTTCTAGTGTAATGGAGACAACCAAATTTAATTCTTCCCTTTTTCAATTATCAAATTATAAATAATAATAATAATAATGACAACTTAGAAAAACATAGTCCTCGAAACATTGGAACCCATACCTTTTAGATATTAGTGGTCCTATAAAATGGTCAAACGTTATATCTGACTAATCCCTAATTTGACTAGCCCACAGCTAAATAAACATCTTATTTTTCGCATTTTCACATTCTTTTTTTCCAATGGGAAATAATGGTAAAATTATACAATATTATAGTTGTACAATAATGTATACTACCTCTTCTTACATGAATAATGAATCTCACCATAAATTTAATAGTAAAATCATATAAATATGATGTGCTAAACATTCTAATACAATGTGTAAATATAGAAAGTTTTATAGAAAATGCTTATAATATTTAAACTCAATTTAAAAACTTATATTAGAATTATGAATTATTACTTACCGGGTTGTACTGGGCATATTTTGGATGTTTTGGCCAATATTGGTGTAGGGGTGATAGGCCCAGTAGTATATATCTATGTATATGTTGGGCCAGATGCCCAATCCGAGGACATTTAGTAGTCTAAGGACGTGTAAACACTGTCATGGGAGTCCACGTTAGTAAATGAGGAAATGGGGGTTGGTCATAAGAGTTTAGGAAGATAGTCCGAGGAGGAATGACTCCTCGGCTGAGCAAAGCAGAGGTCCAAAGGTGCAAATTGCCATTTAGAAGTAACGTTCCGGGAGATTCTATTGATAAGGATATACATCATGAAAGCACAGGACAGAGGAAAGCTAAAAAATATCTAAGAAAAAGCTGCTACCACCGCATTGAATGCTCTATAGCTAACTTTATAGCTAACTCTCTAGCCGCATTAATGAGGAAGTGATACCTAATCAGTAATTTTCAGCCTTACAGCTACTCCTAAATTCTTCAGGAATGTGCTGATGGGACAAGGATCAACACCAGCAATCTAATCTACTCGTGGAGGGTTGAGATGAAAGAAGGAAGGTAGTATAAAATAGAAAGAAGTCCCTAAGGAAAGGGGATAGGAGAATTGAGAGAAAAACATTGTAGCAACAAGAACTGTGCCTATAATCAAATTCAAGATATATATACCAGAACTAATCTTCTCGGATTGTGCCAAGGACGATTTACTTTAAATAAAACCAGTCTATGTTTACTTTCTTCTCATCGGAATCCATTATAATTGTTACCCAACTCATTAAAGTCTAGTTTTCTAACCCACTCTCTACAAATTCATTGTATTGGGCTCTTTGGGCCTAGATCCTTTTACCCTTTAGGCTTAATGACCAAAACTTGCCCTTACAATTGGCATTTCAAGCCCGTACAATAAAAAATTATAAAATGTTAAAATTTTGATTTAAAAAAAAAAAAACATGTTATTTAAAATAATATATTGTTTAAAGTATATATGCTAATATTTAGACTTATAAAATATGTGGATTTTAATTTTTTGTTGATAAATATAAAAATTAATAAATTCATACTTATATAAATATATACAAACATACATATATATAAATAGTACACTGGTATCAAAAAAAAAAAAAAATTTCCCCTAGTCAAACTGAAACGACATCCGGTACCAAATTAACTCTCATGGTCTTATAGCTCAATTGATTAGTACTTCTTAGTGTTTCCAATAATGGAGACATTCAAATTTAATCTCCCGTCTCCCAATTATCAAATATTATCTAATAATAATAATAATAATAATAATAATAATAATAATAATAATAATAATGACAACTTAGAAAAATATAGGCATTCAGAAACTTGCCTGAAAACATTAGAATGATTTAGCAAATAATCAAAATTAAACCCATACCTTTTATATTTTAGTGGTCCTATAAAATGGTCAAATGTTATAACTGTATAATCACCTATTTGACTAGCTCATTGCTAAATGACAAAATTTAGTTACAAAATTGGTTATAACTTAGGCTACCACTTCCTTTTTAAAAAATTGACAATACTGTATATTTTGAAAATTTATTCATTAGATTGCATATTTTTTACGCTTTTAATACACGTGTCAAATTTTGTGCCAATCACATATTTAAATTACTATATGATCTATAAACTTATATTTTATGCATAATTTTAAACTACAAAAACTTGCAATTTAAACAATTTATTTGATAATATAGCTATTGATCTTTAATATTTTAGAAATTTTGCAAGCATGGAGGACATAAGAAGAAAATGTAGTTCAACGGTGGATTTGTCAAAATTCACCTCCAATAAAAAGATATTGAGTAGGATTATAGCCTAAGGCCACAACTTCCTTTAAAAAATGGTAAAATTAGTTGTCATCTAAGGCTACAAAATTGGTTCACCCTTTTTTTGCAATGGGAAATAATGGTAAAATTATACAATTTTTTTTTTTTAATTAGTGAATTCACATGAATAATGAATCTCACCATAAATTTATTTAGTAGAATTTACTATTATATAAAATGATAATTGTGGGGCCAGTTGCCCAAAAAGATAACAGAGAATTCATAGGAAGTGGGCTTGTGGTCCAACGGCCCAGTCTGAGGATACTCACATGTCCGAGGATGGTTAAAGAGAGCCATTTTAAGAATAACACAAGACAAAGAGATGTAAGTCGTACATAGTGGCCCAAACCACGTCCAAGGATAAAATTTATTGCTCAAACCAACGTCCGAGGTGGATGTAACTATTTTAGTAGTCAAGGAACTTCACAAAATTACATACGAATTAACGAATGAATATTGAACAAAGAAGGAACCGGGAAAGGTAACAAATATCTCCTGAAAGTTGCTACCTCCACATTAAATGCTTCCCAGCTAACTCTCTGGCCGTATTAATGTGGAGGTGATACCTGAACAGTAACCAAGCAGCCTTATGGCCACTGAGCGAAAGTTCCAAGAAGTGCTGGATGGGACAGAAAGAAGTTCCCAGAATGGAACCTACACGTGTATGGTGAAAGCAAGATGAAGAATGTAGTATATAACGTGAAATTAGAAGACACTAAAGGGGATTTTTAGAAAAGAAAGGAAAAAAGGGAGAAAGAGGAAGAATCCAGAAATATATACACTAAAACCTAGCCGAGGAGAGAAGGGAGAGATTATTGAATTTGAAGCTCCTTTTGCTGCACAAGAATGATGTCTTTTTCCACTTACTGGAATTAGCTCTTACACCCATTCTCTAGAAATTTTATTGTTTGGGCTTGTTGGGCTAGAATCCCCCCATCCCTATTTTGGGTCCAATCTAATTTGAGTCCTTACAATTGGCGCCATCTGTGGGGAGAGCTTGATCCGTTTGTAGGGAAAGACAAGTGCAACGGCTGATGGAAGAGGGAGCACCATAGCAGATGGATGCTAATCCACACCAGGTAGAGTCCAGGGGCCCTCAGCATGGTAACCCGTTGGTAATCCATGAACAAAGGTGAGATCGCGAGGGAAATGCGCGAACAACCCACACGGATAAAAGTCAGTCTCGGGGGAAAAGTCATGTCTCCCATGCAAAGAACGATGGGGACATGCAGCGTGAGATTAATAAGTTAAAAAGGGAATTATGTTACGAGTGACGGAAGTGTATGACTCACAACTCCAGGTAGTCCTCTGAGGAGTCAGATGACACCAGTTACAGACGAAGGTCAAGAACTCCGCCCAATGAACTTTTTTCACATGATGAGGAGCATCACCGTGAGCGAACATATAAGAGTCCACCTCGCCAGGGCTTAGGGAATGACGCTTTGAACAAAGCGTTGAGTCAAGTTTCCAAATTTCCGTTCACGCGACGCATAGAGGATGCAAGTCTTCCTCGGCGGTTCCATCAACCTATGTTCACCATTTACAATGGTCAGACGGATCCAGTGGAACATGTTAGCCATTTCAGTCAGAGAATGGCCATTCATTCTAAGGACGAGGCCCTGATATGCAAGGTTTTTCCCTCAAGCCTAGGTCCAGTGGCGATGAGGTGGTTCAACGGTTTGAGAGCGAATACTATTGACTCCTTTAAGAGGCTTATCCAAGCTTTTAGTGCTCGCTTTATTACCTGCAAGAGGGTTGTTCAGCCCTTGGGGTCGTTATTATCCATGTCTATGCGAGAGGGGGAAACCCTGAAAGTCTACTCTGACAGATATTGGGAAATGTTCAACGAGGTAGATGGAACCAATGACGACGTGGCCATTAATACCTTCAAGGAGGGCCTTCCGACCGAGCATGATCTGAGGAGTTCGTTGACTGGTAAACCTGTCACCAGCATGCGACAGCTTATGGACCAAATTGACAAGTATAGAAGAGTAGAAGAGGATCAGATACAGGGTAGAGGAAAGTCCAAGGTAATCCCTCAGGATAGGAGGGATTTTAGGTCGGACAGATATAATAACAATCGGCCTCGGAGGGACTTTGGGGGGAAATCAGGATCTGCCAACTCCCAGGCGGTTAATGCCATGTTCTGAGAACTAGTACAGCGTGTTCTGGAAAAGATAAAAAGCGAGCCCTACTTCAGACTGCCCAATAGAATGGCAGGGGATCCTATGAAACGTAATCAAAACCTTTACTGTCAATACCATCAAGATCATGGACACATTACTGAAGATTGCAGAAACTTGTGGGACCACTTGGAGCAGCTCGTCCGAGAAGGCAAGTTGACCCACCTTCTGCACCACTCCAGTGGCCGAGGAAGTCAGATAGGGTCGACGTTTCGAGGAGATGCCTCTTCAGAAGCCCCCCTGGGCACAATAAATGTTATATTTGCTGCCCCAGGAAGAACAAGGTCTTGTCCCTCCAGGGTGATGTCTGTGTCTCAATGTTTGGATGAGGGCTCTAGTTCAATGCTGAAGAAAGCAAAACTAAGCGCCTTACTGGTGTTGGGTTTTTCAGATGAGGATAAAAGAGGAACCATACAACCGCATGATGATGCTTTGGTGGTTATGCTTAGGATTGGGAGATATGACATGAGAAGAGTGATGGTTGATGAGGGGAGCGCTGCCGAGGTGATGTATCCTGACCTATACAGAAGGTTGAATTTGACACCCCAAGACCTAACGGCTTATAGTTCTTCGTTGGTGAGTTTCGAAGGTAGGCCTGTCATTCCGATGGGTATGATTAGATTACCAGTGCAAGCAGGTTCAGATGTGGTGGAGGTGGATTTTATCGTGGTAGACGTTTTCTCTCCATATACGGCGATTTTGGGTAGACCCTGGTTGCATACCTTAGGGGCCGTTTCTTCCACTCTTCATGAGAAGGTGAAATATCCATCAGGAGGCCAAGTGTTAGAAATATTGGGAAATCAAGCCATGGCAAGGCAGTGCATGATAACGGCCATTCAACATCGGCCAAAGGTAGGTACATCGGCCACGGCTGAGAATGATTTATTGCAATCAAAGAGTCTGGGAACCCTTTTCAGCACATCCGCCGAGGAAGCTGAGTGTGAGAATCTGGAGAGGGTGAGTGTTGGTGATGATCCAGACAAGTACTTTCAGGTTGGAGCACTGTTACCTTCGTTGGAAAAAGTGCAGTTGGTTGAGGTCCTAAGAAGAAACGTTGATGTGTTTGTATGGAATGCCTCTGAAGCCCCAGGGGTTGATCCAAATTTCATCTGTCATCATTTGAATGTCAATCCCTCTGTTATTCCAAAGAAACAGCCACCTCGGCATCCGTCCAGAGTACATGCCGAGGCTATCAAAGATGAGGTAACCAAGCTCAAGCAGGCAGGGGCTATCAAAGAAGTGTTTTACCCTCAGTGGCTGGTAAATACAGTTGTAGTGAAGAAGAAAAATGGAAAATGGCGCGTATGCGTTGATTTCACAGATCTTAATAAAGCCTGTCCAAAGGATCCTTTCCCTATGCCCCGTATAGATCAGCTGGTGGATGCAACAGTAGGTCATTCTCAGATGAGCTTTCTAGATGCCTTTCAGGGCTACCACCAGATCCCACTAGCATTGGGTGATCAGGAGAAGACCGCTTTTCTCACCCCCACTGGAAATTATCACTATAAGGTAATGCCCTTTGGCTTGAAAAACACGGGGTCTACTTACCAGAGAATGATGACGAAGAAGTTTGAGTCACAGTTGGGCAACAACATAGAGGTTTATATTAATGATATGGTGGTAAAGAGCAAGGTAGTGGTCGAGCATGTGACGGACCTTACCAGCACATTTGAGATTCTGAGGAAGCATAAGTTACGACTAAACGCATCCAAGTGCTCCTTTGGGGTATGCTCTGGGAAGTTTTTGAGCTACATGGTGACCCACCGAGGAATTGAAGTGAACCCCGACCAAATTAAAGCCATAAATAACTTGCAACCACCTTGGAATCCCAAGGAGGTCCAGAGGTTGACTGGGATCACCGCTGCGCTGAACAGATTTATATCCAGGTCGGCGGATAGATGTAGACCTTTCTTCCTTTTACTCCACAATTGGAAAGGGTTCGAGTGGACTAAGGAGTGCGCCCTTGCATTTCAGCAACTCAAGGAATATCTGTTTCGGCCACCTATTATGTCCAGTCCGGAGGTGGACGAGGCCCTTTTCGCCTATTTGGCGATAGCCACTTATGTGATCAGTTTTGTTATGATACGAGTGGATAATGGCGTGCAGCGGCCAGTCTACTACGTGAGCAAGTCACTTCATGAGGCTAAGGTGCATTATCTACCGTTGGAGAAAGCCATTTTGGCAGTGGTACATGCTACAAGGAAACTTCCCCATTACTTTCAGGCACACACTGTGGTCGTTCTGACTCAGTATCCACTCAAAGCAGTTCTTTGGAGTGCAGATTAAACTAGCAGGGTTGCCAAGTGGGGCACAATTCTAGGGGCTTTCGATATTAAGTATATGCCTCGTACTTCTGTGAAGGGTCAAGTTCTCGCCAACCTGGTGGCCGAATTTGCTGAAGGCCCTAAAGAAATAGGAGCAAGCCCGCATGGCATGGATGAAAAATCAGTTGGCCTTATCTCCACGCAACATTCCTCTCCCTGGAAGGTGTATGTGGATGGAGCAGCAAACCAGAGGGGGTCAAGAGTGGGGCTGGTTCTAATATCTCTTGAAATGGCCATCATCGAGAAGTCTTTAAGGTTGGGATTCTCAGCCACTAACAACGAGGCAAAGTATGAAGCTTTATTAGTGGGAATGGCGATGGTTAAGAAGCTGGGTGGAAGAATAATGGAGATGTTCTCGGATTCAGGATTGGTTGTGGGCTAGGTGAAAGGGGAATTGAAAGCTTGGGACACTAGGATGCAGAGTTACTTGAGCCAAGTTCGGTGTATGCAAAAGGATTTTGAGTCTTTTGAATTATCCCATATCCCGAGAGGTGGAAATGCACATGCAGACTCTTTGGCCACCCTTGCTACCTCTTCGGCGCAGAGATTACCTCGGGTGATCATGGTTGAAGATTTAAACACACCCACTCCAATAACGGAGGACTCACTTCAGGTCAATCAAATCAGCTCAGCGCCTAGTTAGATGGATCCTATAATCCTCTTCCTTGAGAAAGACATATTGCCCGAGGACAGGTCGGAAGCTGAAAAGATACAAAGAAAAGATCCTCGGTTCTGGTTGTCTGAGGACAAGAAGTTGTACAAACGCTCTTTCTCTGGGCCATATCTACTTTGTGTGCACCCTGAAGCATCTAGAAGAGCTGCATGAAGGGATTTGTGAGAGTCACACTAGAGGAAGATCTTTATCTCATCGGGCAATTACCCAGGGGTATTGGTGTCCAGGCATGCAAAAGGAAGCGTAGGAATATGTTAAAAAGTGTGATCAATGTCAGAGGTTTGCCCCAAACATCCATCAGCCTGGGGAGTTCTTAACCCTCTTTCTAGTCCTTGGCCTTTCGCTCAGTGGGGTTTAGATATTGTTGATCCTTTCCCTAAGGCAATAGGAAATAAAAGATATCTGCTAGTTGGCACGGACTATTTCACGAAGTGGGTCGAAGCTGAGCCCCTAGCTAATATCAGAGATGTGGATGTCAAAAGGTTTGTCTGGAAGAACATCATCACACGATTTGGGGTTCCTCAAGCTCTCATCTCGGATAATGGTCTTCAATTTGATAGCAAGGCTTTCAGGAACTATTGTTCCGACCTGGGGATAAAGAATAGATATTCCACTCTGGCTTATCCACAAGGAAATGGGCAAGCCGAGGCTGTCAATAAGGTCATAGTGAGCGGGATTAAAAAAAGGCTGGATGATGCAAAGGGAAAATGGGTGGATGAGCTGCCACATGTCCTTTGGACGTATCAAATGACACCCAGACGGTCAATAGGAGAAACCCCATTTTCAATGATGTATAGGGCTAAGGCTGTAATTCCACTTGAAACGGGTTTTCCCACACTAAGGACTAGCACTTTCACCTCAGATGGCAATGATGAACTTTTGAGTAAGAATCTAGACCTGATAGATAAACGACGAGAGAATGCAATGGTTCAGTTGGCCTATTATCAACATAAGCAGAAACAAGGTTATGATGCAAACGTAAGGCTGAGGCCGTTAACTCCAGGGGACTTGGTATTGAGAAAAGTCTTGGGAACTACCAAAAATTCAGCTTGGGGGAAGTTAGGGCCTAACTGGGAAGGACCGTATCGTATCACATCTATAGCAGAAATAGGGGCTTATTACTTAGAAGATTTATATGAAAAAACTGTACTCCATCCTTGGAATGTAAGTAACTTAAAGATGTATTACTATTAATATGAACAGTTCTATTCTATTTCCCTCTTATAGCTTATCCTTAGTTCTATTGCTTGTGTTTCTCAAATTATTGAAGTATTAAACAGAAACTAAGTCATGTAAGGTCCTCGGACCACAACTTGGTGGAAATTAATGCACAGTGTGACCTTAATTGGAGTATTATACTTAAGCTAAGGTATGACTGATTGTTTATACTACTAACTTAGTAAAAATCAGTGCTTCTTAAATGGGATTTATGCGACTATCATTGTAAATCAAGGCAAACTCCATGAGCATCACTTAAAGCATTTTAGGGTGTTCATTACTTCCAGGGACTAATTGTCTGGAAGACTACCTCTAGAATGGACATTTCTTAATAAATATGAAGCAAGCCTTAGTGGAACTGAGGAGTTCACAGTTATACTCCATTTTGGTTCTCAATGGGCATACATAAATTTAAGTTTTCCCTTATAGTGTCAGATTTTATTCCTATGTAGTATGAGATAATGTGTAAAAAAAAAAAAAAAGGTCATGCAAGAAATTATGCAAGTAATAGATAAAACCATCACGTCTCATATAAATTTAGAAAGAAAAATACACATCACAATGGAGAATATTCTTAAAGAAGAAAAAATTAAATTAAAAGAAAAATTACATCAACTATTTGTTAAGTTTTATTTGAAGCTTGTGCTGTGGGACTTTGTTGGTTTCTTGAGGAGGGACCCTTTTTTCCTTCTCCTGTGGAGCTTCCCCAGCAGGCAACACAGTAGAAGCTAAGTCCTGAGCAAAGCTTTGAGAGGATTGTCCATCTTTAGATCCCTCTGCTACTTCAGCCGAGGAAGTGTCCTTTACCACATCAGGTACTTCAGGCTGCTTCTGCTGATCAGTAGAAGAAGGGTTTTGAATTTGAGCTTCTTTAGCTGGTTCAGTATCAGCTGAGAAGGCCTCCTCTTGTTGGGAAGAAGTACCTTGAGCTCGTATGGCTGAGGGGAAATAAATTTTTTCAGGCTTCCTCAACTCTGAGGATGGTGCGACCCCAGCTCAGTTGAGAGCTTCCTCCCAAGTCTGAGCACAGTATGTCCGACATACAATTGGGACCTCAGCTCAGAAGTTATCCTCTGTCTCAGCAACGCCGACGTCGTACCCATGCTGTTCAGCTTCATCTTTTTCTTTTATAGCCTCAGCTCTTGCCTTTTCAGCCTCATCCTTAGCTTTTTCAGCCTGACCCGTGAGCCTCTGGGCTTCTTCCAATTGTTTCATCAAAGTTGATATCTATTCCTTGGAAGCTGCCAGCTGGTCAGTGGCCTCACGCAGACGTTTCCTCTGATCCTCAGCCTGCTTTTGAGCACCATCCAGAGCTGAATCAGCACTTTTCCGAGCACGCTCCTCCTCGGCCAGCTTTTTCTTTAGACTTTCAATATTCTGTTCTGCCATAGTGAGTGTCTGAATTGCTGTTGCTCGTTTCTTCCTCTCATCATCTATTTGCTGATAATAGGCATTGATCACCTCCTCTAGCCTGAAAGTGGCTTGAACACCCTAGAAAAAATGAAAGAGTCAGAGATGCAATAAACTAAAAAGAGCGAGAAAAATAGTAAGGATACCATACTATGCCCAGATGCCTTTTCATATTCATGAAGATCTCATTCCTCTTCATATTTTTGAGCTCGGCCATATCCTTGGGAAGAAGGAGGGTTTCTTCCAGGGCTGAGGCGACGTGGCACCCAATTCCGCCATTAAAGTCTCTGATTGACTCGTCTTCCCTCAGAGGCTCACCACCGAGCATGGGAGCAAGTAGCCAGGCCTCGGGCTCCGAGGATGGAATATTTTGTTTAGCCACAATACGTTAAGGCCCATGAGTTGTTTTTTGTTGCTTTGGAGCCCGTTGGACCTCATCTTCATGAGTTGAGCGAGACCTCCCTGTCTCCACCATGTCTTTGCCTTTTTGCTCCCTCCTCCTCTTAGAATCAGTAGGTTCAACCCCCTGTGGTTGGGGTAGTTGAGAAGGAGGACGAGGGGGGAGACTGGTCTGAGCAGACTTCCCTGGCGCCCCCTTTCCCGATTTGCCTTCAATCACATCCAGCAAGCTTCTTTGGCTTTTTCTTTGAATACCTATGTTGTCAGAATTCACCTCGGGAGTGTGGAATTGGTTGAAAACCTCAAACTCGTCTGCAGAATCTACTAATTCTACAACGTCTTCTTCTTCTTCTTCCTCTCCTTCTTTCTCCTCTTCCTCTTTTACTTTCTGAGGAATAGGATGTGATGATGAAGCCTTTGCAAAGAGAATGGCTACAGGTAATGGCTGAGTAAAAGGGGTGCCTTCAGGAATTGGAACACCTTCAGGAATGATGAATCCCTCGAAGGCTACACTGATTCGGTGTAGCCAAGGATCCTTAACCTTTATCACACACTTGGGCGCTTGAAAAGCTGTGGAAATTGGTTTGTAGCGAAGGATTATGTGAGCCGCTCTCAATTAGCCGTCAGATGGGTTCACATACACCTCAGATCGTAGAATTCTATCCAAGCTCTCCCTGTTAACTAGTCTGAATTGAGGCTTGGTAGCGCGCTTGTTTGCAAAATCTATAAAACAACAAGATAATTCCGTCAGAAATGAAGATAACTTGAACTGAAGAGTATAAGCCAACGTGTAGAGGTGTACAGCCTAAGAACCCCACCTGGTGTTCCCTCTTGGGTCGGACAAGGTAAACCATCATGCCATGCCCCAGAAAAAATGAGAAAGTCATCTTTTAGGCCCTTGTTTGATGTAGGGAGACACTAGATTAACCTTACCTCAGGGTACCTAGACCTAAGATAGTATCCCTGGCCCTTCAATTGATGAAGGTTGTATACCCAGTTCACATCGTGGTGGGTAAGGCCTAAATTCATCATCGCATTAAGAGCTTCTATACTCCCTAACACCCTGAACATATTTGGGGTGCACTGTGTGGGGGACAATCTAAAAAACCTAAGATAACTCCTAGTGAGACTACCCATTGAAATAGTCATCCCTCCCTCTATGAAAGCAATCATAGGGATGATTACTTCCCCTGTTTTTCTATCATCAAACCACGTTTCTGGGAAAGCATATCTCATGCCCACCGTGAAGGGAATTCTATACTTAGCTCTAAATTCCTCTATTTGCTCCTCAAAATCAACTAGATACTTAAACCTACCCATTTCTTAAGAATCGTGAAGAAAAATTAGCGAAGAGGATTGAAGACTGAGGTAGGTTAAAGAAACTTACAGGTGTGAAAAATGAGCTCCTCGGACAGACTTCAGGTATTTATGAGAGCGTAGAGAGGAAAGAAAGAGGGAGAGGTTCATTGAATACCTGCTAGGGTTGTGTGATTTTTTGTAACTGAAAAGAAATTTGATTTGAAAAGCTCTTTATAGGGGCGCAGAAATCGTAAACGGAAAAAATCCCGCTCATAAATATCAAAGGCCCTCCACCGTTAGATTCACATCCTGCTGAAACGTGTGGGACAAAGAAGCCGCCATCATTTAATAAATGGCGTGCTCCTAACACCGAAATGTCATGAGCGTGCCTTGGGCAGATGGAAAAGCGTTCTTAAATTTAGAAAAGTCCAACGATGGAGGTGAAGGCAGAATATCAAAATCTCCCTTTTTTTTGAGGTGACGAAAAGTGAGATTTTGAGGGGCTATTGTGAGGCCAGTTGCCCAAAAAGATAACAGAGAATTCATAGGAAGTGGGCTTGTGGCCCAACGGCCCAGTCCGAGGACACTCACATGTCCGAGGATGGTTAAAGAGAGCCATTTTGAGAATAACACAAGACAAAGAGACGTAAGTCGTACATAGTGGCCCAAACCACGTCCGAGGATAAGATTTATTGCTCAAACCAACGTCCGAGGTGGATGTAAGTATTTTAGTATTCAAGGAACTTCACAAAATTACATACGAATTAACGAATGAATATTGAACAAAGAAGGAACCGGGAAAGGTAACAAATATCTCCTGAAAGCTGCTACCTCCACATTAAATGCTTCCCAGTTAACTCTCTGGCCACATTAATGTGGAGGTGATACCTGAACAGTAACCAAGCAGCCTTATGGCCACTGAGCGAAGGTTCCAGGAAGTGATAGATGGGACAGAAAGAAGTTCCCAGAATGGAACCTACATGTGTACGGTGAAAGCAGGATGAAGAATGTAGTATATAACGCGAAATCAGAAGACACTAAAGGGGATTTTTGGAAAAGAAAGGAAAAAAGGGAGAAAGAGGAAGAATCCAGAAATATATACACTAAAACCTAGCCGAGGAAAGAAGGGAGAGATTATTGAATTTGAAGCTCCTTTTGCTGCACAAGAATGATGTCTTTTTCCACTTACTGGAATTAACTCTTACACCAATTCTCTAGAAATTTTATTGTTTGGGCTTGTTGGGCTAGAATCCCCCCATTCCTATTTTGGGTCCAATCCAATTTGAGTCCTTACAATAATTATTCAAAATAACAACACCCAAAACATCACAACATCAAAATCCTACAATTCTATTTTACACAATCTTAATTTGACTCTTTTGATATATATATATATATATATATAATATGATAATTGTAATGGGGAATAGGGATTTGCACCCTTACGTTTCCGTTGAAAATACAAGGAGGTTCTAGATGAGCTACGAGGCTCTCAACAAAAAGATTATATATATATATATATATATATAAAATACATTCACCAATTCATCCAAAACTATATTATTTGCCACAACTTGTTTGAGTAGTCAACTATGAATGGTTGATGATCAATTTCATATAGATTCACCATTTTTTCTCAACCACTTATAGTCGATCACATCAAATTTATGACAAAAATTGTGAGATAAAAGTTGCCTCTAGACTTTTCCTACAACGATAGCATGGCCAATTTTAGTCATGCCACAACCCGCAAGGTAAATTAAAATTGGCACTGTCACCTTTTTATTTCCCCTCTCTCTCTTTTTTTTTTTTTTTTTTTTTTTGGGTAAACCATGAACTTTCATTAAAACTAGGAATTCACAAGTCTATTACAATGCATACTAGGCTACTAGCAAAAGCCAAAATACTCTCCACCATAAGCGGTGGGTTACAAAAGACAACAAAAGAAGATAAGGAATTAGCTCCTAATTTCGCTAATGCATCTGCACATTGGTTGGCATTGCGGTAAGTGTGGATTACTCGCTTATTTGGAATCTCTTTCAAGAGGTTCCTGCAGTCAGTTAAGAGGGGTTCCATCAATAAATTAGCAGAGTCGTTATTCATGAGGGTAACAACACTTAAAGCATCAAGTTCTATAATCAGATTGTTTAATCCTATCTCCTTAGTCGGGATCAACCCATCCCTTAATGCCCATAGTTCAGCCATGAAGCTGTTGGTATGGCCGAGCCCTCTAGCATAACCCTGCACCCAATTTCCATCGTGGTTGCATATTAAACCTCCCCCTCCTACTCTTCCCGTATTCCCCAAAGCTGACCCATCCGAGTTGAGCTTCATCCAACCCACTGATGGCTTATCCCATCCAACTGGAACAATGGTTTTTGGGTTTTTAATTTTTGTATCTAACCCAATGGAGAAAAATTTTGCACAGGCTTGTATGCACCTTTTCCATGTCAGCTGGTCCACATTCCCTATTCGAAACACATAGTTGTTTCGGTGAAGCCACAATTGCCAAACTCCCATCAGAAACAAGATTCTCCAAGGTATGCCCATAAATTTGGAACTTATCCCTAACTTACAATTAACTTCAAGCCAGTCTCTAATTGGGAGAGTAAAAGAATCTCTTAGGCAATGTGGTACTTGCAACTCCTGCCAAACCTTGTGAGCTATTTCACAATCTTTGAGAATGTGCTCAATAGACTCATTGCTCCTATTACACACCTTGCACATTGGATCAAGGATTAAACCTCTTAAACCCAGCACTTCAGCCGTAGGTAAGCTATTATGGAGACAAAGCCATATGAGATATTGAATCTTTGGGGGGGCTTCAGTCTTCCAAACCCATGTGAAAGACATAGTATCCAAGTTTAGGGGATTTAATCCCCTAGCAAGAAGGTAAGCTGATTGAAGGGAGGAACAACCATTTTTGGAGAAAGCCCACATAGGAGAGTCTTCTGAGAGTTGATTATAAGAGAAGGGAGTGGCCTTAATGGTATTAAGCACATTTTCTAGGAACTCAAAAGATATACTTTGGGGATTCCACTCATGATTTTCATCAAAACATTGCTTGACTGTAAGCTTATCTTCCTCTTGAGTAAAGGGTCTTTCAACAAGATCCCTCAATCTCCCATTGGGGAGCCAAAAGTCCATCCACTTCTTCACTGAATCACCTTCCTTCACTGCCCATCTCAATCCTTTAACATAAACTGGACCTCCTCTTTTACAATGGCTGGGAAGTCATTGTGGTTTAACCACATGGGTTGAAACCTAAAGGGTCTGTTGGAAGCATTAACTATGTTAGGACTTAGATTAAGAAGAAAAGAGCAGTGATCTGAGTTAACTCTTGCTAGGTGTGTCACATTTGCCTCCGGAAAAAAAGACTTCCATATAGGATTGGCCCAACATTTATCTAGTCTACATTGAATGAGACCCGTTAATTCCCTTTTGTTAGTCCAAGTGAATTTCAGCCCTGAGAAGCCCAAGTCCATCATCTGGCACTCATTCATACAATCTTGAATAGCCCTTACCCTTCTTTGACAGATAGGATTGCCTCCAGATTTTTCCCCATTAGATAAAACCTCATTAAAATCCCCCATAAGAGCCTAAGGAAGGTCATGCAATTTAGAAATTAGTTTAATATTATCCCATAGCATGCATCTTCCAACAAATCTAAGACTAGCATATATGACACTAATGATCCAGCTTAAGGTTTGAGATCTCACGTGGATAATGCATGGATTTCCTGTTCAGTTGATGCCAAGACATCCACTTGCACCAAATATGTCCTCCATAGTAACAAGATACCCCCAGCAAAACCAATTGTATCTGCCACCACAGACCCATCAAAAGGCAGTGTTTCAATAATTTCCACAACCCTAACTCCACTTAACCTTGTTTCCATGATAACCATGAGAATCGGAGTGTGCCACTCCACCAAATCCATCACTGTTTTCCTGAATTGGGTTTTCATAGCTCCACTATAGTTCCAAACCAAAATATTCATGATTTTAAAAGGGGTTGTTAAGGAATCAAAATGCAACAAGTAGGAGGAATCCTCAGTGTCTCTCAACCTCCATGCTACCATCAACTCTGATCTCATCTCCAATTTCTCGCGAAATAGAGTCATTGAATATTTTATTATCCCCATCTCCTCTTGCGTCACTCTGATGAGGATGGTGCCACTGAGCTTAACTTCTACAAATTGGATTAGCTTCACCCTGTGCAAGTTCCCCCTCATAAAGCACTCCACAGGTTTGTCTTTAGGATCTTCCTCACTGTGATCATAGATTGTGTCCACTCCCTTTTTGCCTCAATCAGAAATTTTTTCGAGATTAGCAGACTTGATCTTGGAACTGATGATTTTGAGGATAGCCCAGCCTCTTGCTCTCCTCCATGAGTGGAAACAAATTCTTCCACGCTAGCATTAGCTCCAGATCGAACCACCCCCGAATTTCGGTTGGATCCTGCCTTATCCACTAGATTGTCTCGTCTTCGATTGATATGACCTTTCCCTTGTAGAATATTGCCTACTTGTCTGTTTTCTCCATAGCTACTGATTCTCAAGGAGTTCGTTTGTTCTTTTTTCTCTGTTTCCTTAGGGCTAGCATCTGGTCTTGATGACCTTGACAAAAGGAATGGGCCTTGGTTCAACCCATTCACATTTGAAAGGCCATTTCAGCCCCAAAAACAAAAAGCTCACTAGACTTGCTCGGGCCACACCATTTAGTTAGGAATGGCAACGGGTCGGGTTCGGGCCGGGTTTTTCCATATCCGGACCCGACCCGCGGGCCAAGACCCGCGGCCCGGACCCGACCCGTTTACTAAACGGGTTTTTTACTCGGGGCCTAGACCCGTTCCCGCCGGGCCTCGCGGGCCCCGCGGGCCCCATTAAGCCCTGCTAGATCAGAGCCCATTCCGTTGCCCAATCAAAAAAAAAAAAAAAGAGAAAGTTAGCCTGATACTGATTTTCTCAGCAACCAAACAATAGGGGACACTCAAGAAAATCCAGATCTGAACAGATCAGAAACCCTTTTTTTTCATTACAAAATTTTCCCACATTAAAAGTAAAAACAAGAATTAACATATAGACCCTACAAAATCAAATCAAACAAGCCGATCCTATTCAACAAAAATAACACTTAAACTAGAAAATACAGATTTGATTCTTTGAACAAGATGAACGATTTTCAGTGCAAAAGCTTGAGTTCACAACGAGGTGAGAAAGATGAGAGAGTTGTGGCCTTGTGAGGTGGAGGAGGGTCCGGCGAGGTGAGGTCTGTGAGGAGAGGTGCTTGATCTCTTGAGGAGCTTGTCGGCGAGGTTCTTGAGACTTATCTTCTCTGGAAAAGCATACTCTGACACTGCCTTCATGAGAGTTCTCCTCTTCATTGTCTGATTCAACGTATTCTTGCATAAAGCTATCAAAACCAAACGCTTTCTCAAAGGCCCCAAGAATTGTCCCCACTAGCTTATCTCTGTAACTCCCCACCTTGCTATTCTGATTAACTTTCTTATCCCCTGCTAGTTGATGGCTTTCTTTGAATTTTTTGGTGCTACGAGCCAAAGCGTCTTCTTCTTCATCAGAGCGTTTTAGTCTTTCTCTCTCCATTTCGCATAATAACATTTTCCCCTCTCCTTTATACAACAAATATAAAGAAAATTTCTTAGGTTTTTTTTTTTTTTTTTGTTTTTTTTGAGGATGCTTAGTTTACTGACTAGTTATATTAAAACGTATTCTTTTTATTTTAAATGAATTTTATTTTATAAATGAGATTAATTTTAAATTTAAAAATATATTTAATGTCACGTCTTAAATGCAATAATCGTAGCATTGAATTGAAGTAAATGATGCAGAACAGAATGGTACCCTGTTCTAAGATGTTTATCATGATCTTTTTAAGAGCTCCCCCCGTAGTCAGATCAGATAGTTTTTTCCTTAAGAAAAGGTGGGACCTAATAAAATAGTGATCAATTGGTACTAAGTTTCCATGTGAGTTGGAACCTTGAAAGCAAGATAGATTAGACATTCATCCTTTCACAATTCAATCAAATCGACCTTTCATTGTCAAACATAAGCGTGAAGAGACTAAACACCCTAACGAAACCCTATACTTTTCTTGCTTGGGAAGAGTTCTCGGCCTGTCTTATTGGTCCTCTAACCCATTAAATTCTAGGGCCACCTCGTCCACAACCAAACGTTTTTTCTATAAAGAATGGAATTATGAATTTATTATGACAGATGTGAAAGTTTTCCATTGAGGTAGGTCCGTTGAAGTGAAAGGCACTAAAGTTTATGATAAAATTTCTAGTGAAAAAACCCCAGCAGTAGGATGGCTCCTCATTTAGTAGCAATTTAAGGATGTTTGCTTATACAGCACACTAGTACACTACTTTTAAAGTTTTTTTTTTTTTTTTTTTTTGGGAGAAATAATACTTTTAAAGTTGGTGAGCTTCAATCAGACTAATTTTTAAATTCGATTCATGTCATAGAGAAGTTTTGAATTGAAGTTCTATCTAGGGTCATAGCAATGATTTGAATTAAAGTTCCATCTAAGGTCTAGTAAAGTTTAGGATAAATTTTCTTCTTAAAAAAAAATGGTTTGTGATCTTTACCATAGTAATTAATGATAAAAGGATTTAACACATAGTTTGTTTTGACTGAAAATGTTTTCTTCGGAAAAAGGAAAATTTTTATTACATTTCATATTTGATTTCACTAAATTCTTTAGAGAATTTTCACACTCAGGTTCACACGAAAAATCATTAATATTTGGAGTGATAAAGGTAACTTTGTTGGTGATGGTGACGACAATAATAATAGTGATGCAGGAGGCAGTGTAGTGGTAGTTGTAGAGATGGTGATAATAGTCATGATCGTGAAGTGCCATACCTTCGCTAACAAATTGATGTACTAATAACTACTCGAGCAAGAAAAATTACTTCAATGGTCGAGCAAGTGTCCCTTTGTCTCTAGTTTTTTCCTTATAACTTTTTTAACTTATTTGCTTGAAAACAAAATTTTAAAACCTAACTTTTTAAGGTATAATTATATTTTAACTACCTTTTAGCAAACAAACTTTAACAAAAAGTTGTATCTAAACGGACGTTGAATTAAGACAAAATAACAATTTAAATCTCATACTTGTGTGCTTTCATATTTAACTCTACACTATTATAAAAACAATACGTCTAAAGATAAAATATTTTAATAACTAATGAATTAGCAGGTTGTGATTGGTATACAATAAAATAAAATAAAATGATGTTATAGGAGAAAAACATACAGAATTTTGTAACAATCACAAGTACATGAATTGGTATGTATGTGAGGGTTGGACACACTTCTATTCTCTCTAGAAACATACACATATAACTGATTGAGAGACCACACATTTTGGGCATCTAGTGGAATTAGAGTGAAGATTGGAAGTCTTCTCAAGAACTTCTGATCTTCAGTTTTGAATTTCACCACTTCAAGGTACATTCTCTTGTTCTCTAATTCTGAAACTTATATGACACATGTTAACAAGTAAGAATAAAGTAGATCCGTTTAATTTTTTCCGCTGCGTACACTGATATTTCCATCAAGTAATAGCCTTAGTGAAAGTGATGGTGCATTGATCACAATCTTTCACCTCAACAAGTTGTGAAATTTGTTATATGTGTAGCATTTGTTGCTATAAAAATTAAATAAATAAATTTCAATTCAAAACACACCCCCATTTATGATAATGTCCTAACTAACTATACTTAAATAAAATAAAAGTCTTATAACTTAATTGGCACGTCCTGATACAAAAAGTGTTAAGAGGTTTAAAGGAGAAAATAGTTCGAGTTGCAAGGCTAGAACTCTAAAAGTAAAAAATAACAGGTTAATCCACATCAATTATGTCTAAAGTTGTTAAAGTACACATTAAAGAACTCTAGTTGAGTAGATCAATGGGTGTATTATTAAAGCGGTGTCCAAATCCGTTTGAATTAAAGGGTGTATTATTGAAGTTGTGAAATTCAAACTACATACATGAAATATCACTAAGTATACCAATACCACTTACATGAAATATCATAAAAGATACTATTACATTGGACTATAACATAAATCCCTTGAAATTAGTGTTTTGATTCATGGCTATTTGACTCTGAATACCAAAAATTGTCCAAAATTGGTTTAATTGTCTATCAAGCCAAGAGACTGATCAATTTAAATCGTCTTTAGACGCTTCCTCTAAACGTTTTTTGTTGATAACCGAGATTGGTATTTGATTGCAATTTGATAGACAATTAAATCAATTTTGATAAAGGACCAGCACAAATAGCAATTTAAATCGTCTTTAGACGCTTAAGCAGTCTGCTATTAAAGGACCAGCACATTCATGACTCAAATGAGAGTGAAATGAATCAAATAGCAGACTGCTCAAATTGTCTCAGGCAATGACGTGTTTTTTTAACCCCTTCTTTTGAACAATCTGTTTTCTGGAATGTTGAGATTTCAATGAGTTGAAAACGCTTACATAGTTCTCGGTCAATGAAAAAACACACTTATTCAATACTTTGGAAATTTCCTCGAAATGTTTTTTCTTGAACATTGAAGTTCCATCTAGAATAGAAAAGACACTCTTTGTAGATCCTAATTTTAAATAAAAAATACCTGATGGAAAAGAGAAGTTCGATTTTTAAAACATTTTCTTACAGAACAAAGATAGGCAAGAAGTGGCATTCTAATAATTAAAAAGAGCCTAGGGGTACATTATTAAAGAGCTTAGAAATTACGCTATTACAGGAAATAGACCCCTGCCATTTTCAGAACAGTAATGGCTACTAAGTACTTACACAATTTTTTTTCACATTTGCTGGAGATAACCCACCACTTTTTGTCTAAAGTTAACCACTTCAGCAACTGTGAAAAATGTTTTCTTCAGTATTACTGTTTCCAGAATATAACCCACTCCCGTTTTCAATTAGGTTAAGAAACATGAAAAGGGATCAAGCAAGAAAGTGAATTTTGGTTCCAAAAGGAATTGTGACATGCATTATTTTGGCGTATATAAAGGAACCAGGATTCCTAAAAGCAGAAGCCAGTTTTATCAACAAATATCTCTTATACATAGTGAGTGGTTACAACATAATGAGAAAGGGCTAAAGACGACATTCCAATGGACTAAGAAGAGATTTCAATGTATTTTCCCACATATGCACTGCATGGACCTCACTAACCAGATGACATATTTGATGTAGTGCAAAAAATTTGAATACACTCATCCAGGAAAAAAAAATATAAAATAATTTAGTAAATACTTTATACACAAAATAGTCCAAGTATTGTAGTTCCTGCTTTTGCCACATTACATCTTACTTGTGCTTTCCATGGTCACAAACCTACTTACCACCCTTGCTATAGCTGTCTCTTAGAGTTACTGTCCGATTGAAGACGAGCTTTCCGGGAGTAGAATCTCTATCAACCACAAAATAACCTGAAATTGCAGATATAAAACACATACAATCAAATAGGAAAGCAATATATAATACAGAACCATGTGCACCCAGAAGAAACATTCATAAAGTAACTGGCACAGCTAAAAGCTAAATGTCTACGTTTGGCTTGAGTAGAAAATATGATACATTGGTTTGGCTTTTTAAAAGCTTTAATGAAGGACAAAAATGCAAACTTTGTCAAATGATAACAGCAGTTGGATAAATTTTGAAAGAAAAATATTAGTTTAAACAATATATCTCACAGGTACTGGAAAGTGGAGGATTCGTATTTTACTAGGTGCTTAGGTTATAACTTGATGCACAATAAATTATATGCCATGCAAGTGCACCTTTGTTTATATTTTACAAATAAGTCATCAAAATATTCAATATATAAATAGTGGTGAAAGGGTTCTGGAGTCTACCAAGCCTTTCAAACTGAAATTTGTCCCCAACTGCAGCATTCTGCAGCAAGGATGTGGCATATGCACCAGGAATCACCACTTTGGACTGTGGATTCAGATCAGCAAGCCAATCATCAAGTTCAGCAGGGTTCTGATTCAACAATAAAAACACAGGTAAGAATTTATTTCAAATATAAAAAAGATGAAGAGGGAAATAAGAAAGCGTTAGATAGTTGATGTTTGCCAACCTCTGAAAGGAACAATTTGTCAAACAATCTGACCTCCACCATGAGTGGATCAACCCCAGGAGAAGGTGCAGCCACCCAATGAAGAACTCCCTGCATAATATTTAATTTGACAAGAAAAAATGAAATAAAATTGACCAAAGCATTCACCCAACACCAAATTAATTTTGAAGTGCTCAAATGAAGGTTCACATATCAAACAGGAAATCCAGCACAACAATGAACCTTAGGCTTTGTCTTCTTTGAAGGGTCATACTCAGCTCGGATCTCTAGAATAGTTTCCTTATCATCAGCTAGGATAACTTCAGTGCACTTTATGGGGAACGCATATCTGCACCAACAAAAAGAATTCTCAGTATATAGTGCAGATCTGAAAAATATGACTGGCAGAGATGACTTTACAATATATGCACACCTGAGTAGGACAGATTTACCCGGAGCAAGCCCATAGTAATCCTTTGAATCTTTCATCCGGAAGTCAGAATTTTCAATGTATATAATATTCGAAAAGGGGACCTAAGGTGGAAGCAGTAAAAAGCAGAACCACTAACAGATTATAAACTGAACACATGGAGCAAAATATGGTTCTTAATTAACATTAACTTCGCAATTAAAGTAGAAAATGTGATATGTACATAAAAAGAGTAAAGTTATTCTCATAATTAATATTAGTCGATTTTGTTGAAGACCAAGCATAAATTATGGCAGCAATATCATAAGTACAGTTGCCACATTGAGCCAAATATTCTAGAGCCAATATGAGAGGACGCAAACAGAATATTAAGTTTCCTAGCTGATTGGTCAAATTCTATATAGCAGCACTGAAGCAGTATTATTCTCTTAAAAAGAACAGAACTATAATTTTAGCCTTGAAAGAAAGAGATGAAGAAATCCACAGTTACCTTGTAAAAAGCAGATGCATCATCTATTTGAGCATCAGGCCATCTCTTTGCATCGAGATTTATTATTGAGTCAGCTTCGAGGTTTGTAATAACCACCTTGAAACAAATAAAGGATAAGTTGCAACATGAGTAGGAAAATATTCTAGAGATAGTTCAAAACAAGATACAAACCTTGAGTGGATGTAGCACAACCATTGTACGGGGTGCTGCTTTGTTTAGTTCTTCTCTTATGTGATACTCGAGGCGATCCAAATTTATTATACTGTTGTCACTGTAGCACAAGAAAAGGTAAATTTATGATAACAACGGGACATAGATCATACACTTTATTTAATCAATGCCCAATACACACCCTGAACAAAAGCATACCTTCTTGTGATCCCAACTCCCCTAACAAATGCATTAATTGCAGTTGGAGTCACACCCCTACGACGTAAACCAGCTAGGGTCATGAGGCGAGGGTCATCCCAACCATCAACCCACTTGTCTGTTACCAATCGGTTTAACTGCAAAAGTATACAAAATTCAATTACTCTAGGGATAACTCATTAGCATGATAAGATAGATATTTTTTCAGGCTTCCTACAGAAACATGTTATCACGCACCTTACGCTTTGACATCACGGTGTTGGTAACATTCAGTCGCGAATATTCCCATACATGTGGTTGGTAAAGGCCCAGTGCATGTAATAACCAGTAGTACGAAGCACGGCGTGTCTCAAATTCAAGCGTACACAGCTGCATAAGACATTCAAAAAATGACTAAAAGAGTTAATACATCACAAAACCAATAATGGTTCATTGACAATCAGATACATTCTAAGTCATAAACAAAATACATGCAGAATTCATAACATGCAAAAACATTAATGAAAAAAATCTACACAACTGATTGCCAGTAATGAAACTCAGAGAGTGAAGACTCATATTACATGCAAAAGAGTTCAATGGATACTAAAACAAATGCCATAATGAAGACCAGTCACATAACCATTATTATGGCTACAGAAAGCAACATATATCAGAATTTTATTAAAGGGCAGGTAAAGCCCCCTGTCCAACTATTACCAAGTCAAAATATAGTAATAAATAAGTTCAAATTTTGCTAATCTAGACTGCTTCATTAAACCAACAACTAATCTGGCCATATCCTTTTTTTCCTTTGTTCAAAATCAGGCTACATCAAAAGAACATTACCATATAACCACCAGACGGAAATACTTATCTAAATATTTATCAATCCTTTGACATGCATCAAGCCATGGCCAATCTAGTTATTATTATGGAAGCATCAAAGCTGGTGGTTATCACAATAAATAAATGACAAACAATATCAAGAAATCAATCTGTTCTTTAACTCTGTTTGTATGAACTTATTTTCACCTCAAAAGGGAATGTATAACTTTTTAAAGAATCACATTTTCCAAGGTATAGGTGTACTAGTCCAGGAGCAGAGACTACTAGTACAAAATTGAGCTTAGATACATTGTGGGTAAATGCGTCAAGGCACATTAAGTGCATAGGTTGTGGATGCTCACTAGTGCTTTATATATCAACAACAAAAACCAAGCCTTATCTCAAAATTTTCGGGTCAACTATGGATGTTCAACAGTTTAGTCAAGGTCAGCCACATATATTATTTTCTACCATTCTATTATATCCGAAATCAAACTCACATACACTATATATCAAAATAAAATATAAATAAATAAACAAATCACAAATATAGTAAATTATCCTTATTTGTTTTGATATGTAAACCAAACAAAAAATGTTTGTATAGCATAACACCTTAAGAATCATGTTTGTATCATAATCACTGGACCCTTCAAGATTGAGGGGTTAATATTGATGATTTACATTATTTAACATAAAAATAAAAGAGCACACCTAGGTATGCTTTGTGTTTTTTTTTTTTTTTTTTTTTTTTTTTTTTTTTTTTTTTTTTTTTTTTTTTTTTTTTTTTTATAAAGCACTAAAAAAGTTCGCTTGAGGTGTGGTTCATTAAAGAAGCATAGCTTTAGCCAAGCAAAGTGCTAAGACTTAGGGACTTTGAGCTTTGAACTATAGGTAGGCCTAAGTGTGCTTTTAACAATATTTAGATATCTTAAAAAAATAAATTTAAGTTTCTTAAATAAATTTTCCAACAATTTAAAAATCTTCAATTTATTCTAGAACGAAATCAGGAAATGACACCTATCAGAGGTAGAAAACATACCGAATGTGTGATATTTTCAATGGAGTCCACAATGCAGTGAGCATAATCATAACTAGGATAGATACACCACTTGTCTCCAGCATGCGGATGAGGAGTGAACTGAAGAAATGAAATTTTAACCAATAAATAAAACCATCTCCACTTATTTGGAGTAATAAAAGATGTTTAGTGGTGCACACTTGCCTTGATACGATAAGCAATAAGGTCGTACATATTATAATTATCACTTTGCATGTCTTGCTTCATCCGCAGTGTTGCTTTCCCTTCTTCAATAAGACCTTTTCTCATATCCTCAAAAAGTTTCAATGATTCTGAAACCGGTCTGTTCCTCCAAGGACTGTTCATCTTTTTTTCCCTAAACTCCTTTATTTCATCAGGTGTCTAAAACAAACATTTACAAAGTCAACAACTTTATCAAGATTGGTTAAGAGAACAATCCCATTAAAGTAAATTCAAAGCACTAGAACTCAACAGCAGCCTCAGCTACAAATTCTTCATCCACCAAAGAATTGGACCAAAAAGATTATAGTCAAGAGTCCATTTTGCTACATATAACTACATAGCTTGAAACATTAAGTAAGCAACGAACTTTGTAATGAATCGATAGTGGAGTGGATGAGTCAAATCATAACAAAAGGCAGGCAACATGAGCAAATAAAACCATAAAATAATGTTTAAATTTTCCAAATGATCGAAATTTGTACAATTATCAAATAGCAACCTGATGATCAACATATGCATGACCCCTTCGTATGAGCTCCACTGCTAAATCGTACAAATCTTGGAAGTAATCACTAGTGTAAGTGATCTGCAAAAATTCAGCAAATCTCAAAATGTGGCCAAAACTAAGGGTAGCACAATAAAGGATATGCTATTCATGTAGAGCAATTGCTATACCTTTAAGGGCTCCCAACCCATCCACTGGACAATTTCTTCAATATGATCAATATACTCTTTCTTTTCAGCTTGGGGATTCGTGTCATCATACCTAATAGTGCCAAAAATCAGGGATCAAACTCAAAAGAAGGGCAGCTGTAAAGTTCTCTTTTCAATTCATATAGAGCATACGGAAAAAACAAGAATAATATTTTGCAACAAACATTAAACCATAAAAGTCAATGAGCTCTATCTCAAATGGCACCTCCTCCCCACGTAAGAGCGAGGTGGAGTACAAGGACCTGGGTTCGAGACCCACCAAGTGCACGTATAACTTACCAAAAACAACAAAACAAAGCCAGAAAAAGCATTATCTTCTAGCATATTGATAAGGTATGAAGAACATTCTTGTAGTTTGTCAAGGAAGCAGATGGAAGTTATTTTAATTCCAGATAATAAGTACAGGTTTTCAGCCATCCATCACAATAATGATATGTACAAACATGCACAGATCCTCTCTCTCTCTCTCTCTCTCTCTCTCTCTCTCTCTCTCTCTCTCTCTCTCTCTCTCTCTCTCTCACACACACAAACGAGCATGTGATCAGTATCTATACATCACGGAATTTATTGATAGTAGTGGATTTCAATCTGTGGTAACCATTACAAATGTTATGAATCTATCTTATAGTGCTCTCGAAAAATTAAGCATAAATCTAGATTAAACAATCAAAGACAGATAATTGAATGTTAAAAATACATGCACCTTCTACCTGAAAAAAGAAGGAAATTTGTTGATAGCACAAAAAAAAGTCAAAGGAGTTGAAAAATTCTCACCTTAGATAGCAGCCTCCACCTCTATCTTTTGCTAGGCCAAAGTCTATAAACATCGCCTGAGTAACCATTTAAGTCATTGAATGAGGAACAAACATATGGTCTAAGCAAATAGTTAATCTAATATAAAATATACAATTGCCAGTGAGCTTTGTAGCTCATTGGCATTGCATGCTCTTTGTGAGGAAACCAGGGTTTGAATCCCCCCTCCACCACTTGTTGTAACTATTGAATTATAAAAAATAAATAAATAAATAAAACCTTAAAATATACAATTTTATTATTTACCTTGGCATGACCAATATGTAGATAACCATTCGGTTCAGGAGGAAAGCGAGTCAAAACTTTTCCTCCTGTTGCTTTTAAGTGTTTTTCAAGCAGTTCCTTTGTATTGCAACATCTCAAGACAGAACCATCACTGAAAAATACTTCTGTGTGTACCTGAAAGACAAGAATTGTGATAAATTTTACAAAAAGCTTATGCAGAGCTGCAGATGTGATGATATGGAAAGATGAATTCAAAACTCAACAAGGAACAATAGCAGCAAGGAAAGAAAATCATGAATTTATTACCATTTAAGTTACAAATCAGAGTCACAACAAGAATACATTTGATACCATTTTTGAAAAGTGGTTTGAAGAATCACAAATCAAAGGTAGGTCAATGAAAAGCTTCAAATCCTGAATTATTCAACAATGATAGAACTACAATTTCAATTTATGCAAATATCAATGCTCAAGTAGTAACATCAATACAATAATTAGTAAAGGTGAATTCAAAAGGTCAACAAGGAACCATAGTAGCAAGGAAGAAAATCATTGATAGCCGTTTAGCTTGTAAGTCAGAGTTACAACAAGATCAGAACAAGCTTGATCCTGTTTCTGAAAAGTCGCCGTCAATGAAAAACTTCAAATCATGAATTATTCAACAATGATAAGACAACAATTTCAATTTATGCAAATATCAATGCTTCAATAGTAATATCACTACACGGACAAATTTTGGCACAACTCCACTTAATATCCTTTTATTAGATGTGAATTTTCACCATTAGATTACATTTTTTTTCTTATATAGTCAATGCTTGCAAAATTTCCAAAAAATAAAAAATCAATAGCTTTGTCATCAATCAAATATTTAAATTTCAAATTTTTGTAACCTAAAATTATGCATAAAAATAAATTTATATCAAGTAGTAAATAACATCCAATTAGTACCAAATTTGACATGTGTGTTAAGAATATAAAGAACATGCAATTTAACAGTTAGATTTTCAAAATATGTAGCCATATTAATTTTTTTAGTGGGAGTTGTAGCCAAACTTTATACCTATAATAATTAGGATATGATGTTTTCACATAGATAAATAATGAAGAAGCTCCAAGAAAGATTATGAGATCAACTTTTCACTTATTTATAGCTGTTCTTTTTAATACAAAAATCATAATCATCACTTATGATGTTAGCGTGCATGGAGAAATACTATGGTGTTTTATTATACATTTTTAATCATAAATGAATATTAAAATTTATACAGTCAATAACGAAGATACATAGCTACAAGAAAAATAATAAGAAAAGTTGATAAGGGATCATAATGCAGATAAACATATGAAAGAGGCAATTATGTACCTTGAAATTCTCCTCTGGTTGAGGAAATATCAAAAACGGATTTAGGTTTTCTTCAGGTGGCTGTTCTGGAGTAACAACAGCAACGGTTTTCTCCTACATAAGAATAAAGGAGGAAGGGGGTACAATTCTCAATCACATCTCAAAAGGAAGCAGGAAAACCTAAAAAAGCACTGCAAAATATGCCCACCTCTACTTTAGCAGGCTTATCTTTTTTCTTTTTGGAAGGCTTTTCATTATCCGCTGCAGTCCTTTCACCAAGTAAATCAAGCAATTTTGCATCAACAAATTGCTGCAATGGGTAAAAAATTGATAAGGAAAATTTTATTGAGAAAAGACTACTTCATGCAAAAAGGACACAAGGCAGCCAAGAAATACAAAGACAAGGATAACAAATAAAATAAAATAAAACTATGTACAAGGAAGAAACGAATCTATATACATCGGAAGGTAATTATTAGATGTGAGTCCCAAAGCCTGAGAACGATCAAGCAAAGATCCCATAAATGAGGCAATAAGTTGAGTCCCCAAACTCTCCTCATACTCAAATGTGAGAATATTACACTCCCTCCATATAATCTACATCAAACACAACAGTGGCAAATTCCAAATGTCAAATGAGTACTTCCCCAACCAATTCCTCCATTCAAACAATGGCTTAATCACTATTCTTTGTAAAACCCAAGAAATTCCAAATGATCTAAAGACAAAACACCACAATTGATAAGCCTTCTCACAATGAATCATTAGATGATTCACTGTTTCCTCAACACGGTGGCACGTACAACACCAATACACAAAAGAAAAACCTCTTCTCATCAAATTATCACCAGTGAGTATCTTTCCCCATGCTGTAGTCCAAACAAAGAAAACCTACCTAGGTGCCTTAACTCCCCAAATGCCTTTCCAAGAGAAGATAATAGAAGAGGAACCTCTAAGCATAATATAGTAAGAACAGAAATCAAAGTCCCCATTCTTTTTCAATATCCATCTCACACGGTCCCCACTCACAGATGAAGGAGGATTAGACTCCGTAAGTTGAAGAAACTCCACAGATTCTACCTCCCAACCATTAAAATCAAGAAGGAATCTCACATCCCAAATCCTCTCCCCCATCCCTTGCCACACCAAAAAAGACTACAGAAACCTCCCTATCAGTAGCAGTCTTGTACAAAACTGGGAAAACCATTTTAGGCGGTTGACCAACAGTCATGCCAGAACCGCACCCAATTCCCCACCCTAATCTCAAACAGAGTATAATGACTAAAAGTATCCTGGCCCATTCTAATGCTCCACCAAAGACCACAACTATGTGAGCCCCTACCCAACTTTGAAGTCCACCCACTTTTCCCCAAATTTCATAGCTATCACCCTCCTTCAAAGCCTTGTCTTCTCAACCCCAAATCGCCACAACCATTTTCCCAGTAATGCTTTATCCATAAACCATAATTTTCCATAGGAACACAAACCTTATCCTATCCCACCAAATGGATCTTAGACTCATCCCTCATACCACCCAAAATCCCTTTGCATCTCAAAATTGCAATAGTACTAGTGAAATTTAATTTAACTTGATTACCTATCAAAACTTATCCTTTAAGTGAAAATTGATCCAGTCATAACCGAAGTTAACATAAAAATTAAAAAACATTACCTTCACAATTTTTGGATCACCCCATGGGTGCCGCCTCCGAACGTGCCCTAACAATTCACCCACTACACACAAAGAAATAGAACACAAGTTCAAATGCTGAACAGAACGCGATCATGCAGCATAATGGTAGAGGTTAAATGCCTACAACTAGGAATAGGCAGGAACAAACAATCACAGAACCACATAGTAACAAAATTTCACAATAAAAAGAAAAAGATAGCATAGCATGAACTGAATTGGCAATACAAAAATAAATTAAGGTTGATCAGTGATGCATCTACACACACAAGCATGGTGACACAAATACCCCACAATATGACCCCTTAACAAACCAATTGTCCAAGAGATTGTTCCATGTCAAAGTGTAACAATATTTACAACATGTCTACATCATAATATGGTAAGCCATTTTAAAAAATTAAGGAAATCAAAGTACATGTATTAAATTATCAGAAATTCCATAGAATAAGTCACTAACCATTTGTTCGATAGCGTTGCTCCAAAATCACATTCTTATTCTCTTCAAAAACCTCATTTACAGCTTGTTCAATTTCTTCGACTGAAACCTCAACACCTGGTTGCAAAAAAAAAATGAAAATCAATATCCAGAAAGAAGCAGTTAGAAAATATATATATATATATATATAATAAAATTACACAAGACACACAAAACCGATACTCCCAATATACAATTAAATTAAATTAGGGTAAGAAATAATGAAACAAAATGAGACCATCAGCAGGTCAGAGAAAAGCACTCCAATTCAAATTTTGACATACAAAAAAACACACTAAGAAATGATCATCCTAAACATGTCAAATTTGACATACCAACACCACAGGCTTCCTCAAATTCATTCAACTTAAAATCCTCCGAAGCAGTAGTTCCAAAAAATGAAAGAGCTGCATCTAACTGCGCCGTCGTTTTAATCTGGAAAAACAGGAACCACGTAAAACTAAATCCTTTCACAGTCAAAATCATAATCAATGTTTAAGAACAGCACAGACCTTTGAGGAAACAACGTATTGCAGCAAGGTAGGGCGATGCACAATGGCATTTGCAGGGTACTTAGTAGCAACCTGTCACACGGATTGCACACAAATTGCGAGCAACAAAATAAATACTTTCTATTGAGACACGCAAAGAAGTACAAATTTCACAACACGTTGAAAATTAACATGCACACAAAAATTAATCCTTACCGTGTAGATGAGATTACCAACAGTCCGACTACAACCATCAGTAACACCAGCCTGAAAATTAATCATCAAATTGCTTATAGCTTGTGAACAAGGCAGGCAGGCAGAAGTGAAAACTTAGCATCCAAGTGTCGATTTTCTCAGATTGGGAATAATAATAATAATACCTCGTGAATGACGGCAGTGAGATTTGCAGTGACCTTGCTGTTGGCGATGGTGTTTTTGGCGGTTCGTTCATCCAACCCGATCTTGAGGAACAAGTCAAGGTATTGCTCCTTGTCGGAGGAGCTATCCTCCTTCCCTGGCATTCTCTCTCAGCTGCTGCGCTAGGGTTTCCAATTTAATTTATTAAGATGTGAAAGAAAGTGAGGCGAGTAAGTTGAGATTGAGAATATATTATGACCACATAAAAACCCTAATAAAAGAATCTGCAGGCGTTGAGTTGAGCTGGGCTGTTCGCGTATTTTTATTTTAGCTTTAGGATGAGAGAATCTTTCAGACAAATTAGAAAAATCAATATCATAGATTCTTTTTCTTTTATGGGAATTTTTTTTTTTTTTTTTTTTTTTTTTTGACGAAAGATTGAGGCACAAGGCCAAAACTTGGGCCCCAAGTTCTATATTTCTATATTGCAAGTTGCAACCCAATCCGTTAGGAGGATTGGACCAACCAAGTGTTTTTTTTTTCCTTGCTAATAACGGCAGATTCATAAAAGAAAATAAAGTTTAATAGAGTCAAATTTAGTTCTTTTTAATTTAATTTTTTGTTTATAAATAATTATGATAAGTATTAATAGAAATTTATTAGGGATGTTATTATATATATATACCTTTTTATTAATATTATTAATGAAAGTCCAGACTATCAACAAAAAAAAACTTTTTTTATACTATTAAAAAAATAGTATATAATTTAGTAAGATTTTAATGGATACAATTTAAATTATTTAAAACTATGTAATAGAATAAATATTGGGGGATAGGAGGCCCGAATGGGCGTGTTGGGCTATGAGCCATGCCCGAGGATGATAAGAAGTTCAAGGACGATCAATGGAGTTGTTGGGCCTGGGTCAATGGGCTGAGGACGAAAAAAAAGAACGATGGGTCAACTTTAATTTTCGAGGAACTAAGCCACCTCAAGAGAGCTTCAGGGAAAGTAGTAAAGAACTCAATCAACCATGAAAGACGAAATATCTAGGAAGAAGGCTACTACCACCATATTAAATGCACTGCACCTAATGAACTGACTACATTTATGGAGAAATGACACCAGAACAGTGGCAACTTAGCTCACAACTACCAATAAAGCTTCCAGGAGGTCCTAAAAGGACAAGCATCCAAAGGATTCTCTACTAAATCAACAGGTGGAAGGTTAGGATGAAGGGGCGAAGGACTATATAAGGAAGTGATCACCATGAAAAAGGGGGGGGGGGGGGGGGTAATCAAAAAAGAGAGAAACAGAAAAAGAAGAACAAAGTGTATTCATATAAGCTTGAATTGAATATAAGAACACATCATCCTCAAACTTGACCGAGGAGATTTATTTTTCATTAATTTGTGCCTTTAATCTTACTGTCTTGAGTTTTATCAACTGCAGCCCACTTTTCTTGTAAGATCGTTTTTTGGATTGACCCATTCTCTTACAAATACATTGTTTTGGGCTAAGTGGGCCATTGTCTATTGTTCTTAGTGGGCTTGAGTTCATTTCACATCCTTACAATTGGCGTCGTCTATGGGAAACAGGAAAGTACTTACAGTTTTGACTAACCATGGTGAGGTAACGACCAAACAGAGAAGAATCGAAGGGATCACAAGGTGAAGACCAGTTTGTAAATCTAGAAAAAGTTAACCAGACTCCTAGTGTGCATACAGGTCATATTAGCAGGAGTCACTCTAGAACTAGAAGCCATGTCTCGCACGGGGAGGAAACGCAGAATCTCAAGTTGGAGATAGACCATTTGCACAGGAAGTTACGGCTTAAGCAATGAGAATCATCCCCTCTTATTTCAGGAATTGATTCTAGTGGAGATGGCAGTTACAGACCAAGGTCTAAAACACCCCATAGTGAATCCTTCTCTTTCTCTTCACAGCTAGATAGGGAGGAATGATATCATAGGAAGAAGAATAAAAGCCTGACCCTAGGAGTATGGGGAATGACGCGATGAGTAAGGCTTTACGTCTGATTTCAAAATCACCATTTACACGCAAAATTGACAGGGCTAAACTCGCTCGTCGCTTTACACAACCCACTTTTACTATTTATAATGGGAGGACCGACCCAATGAAGCATGTTAGTCATTTCAATCAGAGGATGGCTATTCACTTTAGGATTAAAGCTTTGATGTGCAAAGTGTTTCCCTCTAGCTTGGGACCTGTCACGATGAGATAGTTTAATGGGTTGGATGAGGGCTCAATTAACTCTTTCGAAGAGCTCACTAAGGCTTTTAGGGCTCGATTTGTTACTTGTAGCAGGGTTCCTTGTCCTTTAGATTCCCTGCTATCTATGGTGATGAGGGAGGGTGAGACTATGGCGACTTACTTGGATAGGTACTAGGAAACGTTCAACAAGATAGACGGAGATTTTAAAGACATGGCAATAAGGACGTTTAAGGTTGGCCTCCCTACTAAGCATGATTTAAGAAAGTCCTTGACAATGAAACCTACGCGAAGCATTCGCCAACTTATGAATCAAATTGACGAGCACAAACAGGTTGAGGAGGATCAGTAGTAGGGGAAGGGGAAGGCAAATATGGCTTTTCTTGACCGAAGAGATTTTAGGTCAGATAGATATAATAACAATAGACCTCGTAGGGATTTTGCTAGACATGCTCGGCATCCTAGTGCATAGGTTGTTAGTATAGTGTTCAAGGAGCCTGTTCATAAAATCATTGAAAAGATAAAAGTCAAGTCATACTTTAAGTGGCCACACAAGATGGAAGGTGACCCCCACGAAGCATAACCAGGGTCTTTACTGTCAGTATCACTAGGATTATGGGCACATCATCGAAGATTGTAGAACTTTCCGTGATTATTTGGAGCAATTGGTAAAGGTGGGGAAGCAAAGACAGTTCCTACCCTCTCAGTAGGGGAGTTAGACCAGGTCAACATACCAACAGGAGTCTATCTCAAGGCCGTCCTTGGGAACCATTAATGTAATCCTTACAGCCCTAGGTCGAATTAAGGGATGCCCTCCTAAGGTTATGTCCATTGCGAGACCAATTACCGAGGCATCGATCCCAGAGACTAAATGTGGGAGATTGGAAATCCAACCAACATTGAGGTTTTCGATGAAGACAAGGCAAAAACTTTTCAACCGCATGATAATGCCCTGGTAGTAACCCTTTGAATTATAAGGTATAATGTGAGAAGGGTCCTAGTCGACCAAGGTAGTGAGGCAGAGATCACGTATCTCGACCTATACAATGGACTTAATTTGAAACCCGAGGACTTAGTTAGCTATGATTCCCCTTTGGTGGGATTTGATGGGAAAACAGTGACCCCGAAGGGCCTGATCAAGTTACTTGTTTAGATAGGATCTGAAGTGGTTGAAGTAAGTTTTATTGTGGTGGACGCTTATTCACCTTATATTGCTATCTTACATGTAAGATATATACATAAGTACCATGTGAGAAGGCATACAAGCATACTATACAATAGCATGTGTGTATTTATTTATTATATAACTAGCATGTGGATACTAAAAGACATCTCAGCGAGACCATGGCTCCATGCCATGGGGGCTATTTCTTCGACTTTGTATTTGAAGGTGAAGTACCCCTCGAGGGGGCAGGTCGGGGAGTTGATTAGACATTAGTCCAATGAGGGAGCCTCAGCTACCCAAGAGAGGGCCTTGTAGCAATTAGCAAAAGTAATCAAATCTCCAAACATTGTAGATAGGGGACTGATGTGTGAAGAGTTGGAAAAAGTTACTATCAATACTAATGCAGAGAAGTATTTTCAAATTGGGAAACAGTTGCCTCTACAAGAGAGAGAGGAGTTATTGGCTTTCCTTAGGAAGAATGTCGATGTTTTTTCCTAGAGTACGAATGAAGCTCCTAGGTAGACCCAGATTTCATTTGTCATTATCTGAATGTGAACCCAACAATTGTCCCTAAGAAACAATTACATCGGTGCTCTTCCAAAGAACTTGCCAAGGTTGTTAAGGAAGAAGTAAATAAACTTTAGCGTGCAAGGGCAGTTAAGGAGGTTTTTTTATCTGAATGGCTGGCCAATACAGTTGTAGTGAAGAAAAATTCAAAGAAGTGGCGAGTATGTGTGAATTTTACTAATTTGAACAAGGCTTACCCCAAAGATCCCTTTCTGATTCCTCGAATTGACCAGTTGGTTAATGCTACGGTCAATCATCCTCAGATGAGCTTTTTGGATGCCTTCCAAGGTTACCATCAAATACCACTAGCTTTGGTTAACCAGGAGAAAACTGCCTTCTTAACTCCTACTGAAAATTATCACTATCGAGTAATGCTTTTTGGTTTGAAGAATGTTGGGTCTACCTACCAAAGGATGATGACTAAAATGTTTGAATCTCAACTGGGAAAAAATATAGAAGTGTACATTGACAATATGGTCATGAAGAGTAAAGAAGTAACCGAGCATTTGAATGATCTAGGAAGTGTATTCGAGATACTGAGGAAACATAAGTTGCATCTTAATGCCTCGAAATGTTCCTTTGGCGTCGGTTTCAACAAATTTCTAGGATATATGATCACGCACTGGGGAATTGAAATTAGTCTTGATCAAATTAAGGCAATAAATAGCTTACGACCTCCTAGGAATCCCAAGGAAGTACAAAAGCTAACTGGAATGACTGTTGCTTTGAACAAGTTTATCTCTCGATCAACAGATAAATGTAGACAATTTGTTCAGCTCCTTCACAAGTGGAAGGGAATCGAATGGACTGAAGAGTGTAACCTTGCCTTTGAGGAATTGAAGAAACACCTGTCTCGACCACCTATTCTGTCCAAGCCAGAGAAGGAGGAAGTCCTTTTTGCTTATATTGCGGTTACGTGTCGCGCCATGAGTTTAGTTTTAGTAAGGATGGAAGCTGGAATGCAAAAGTCGATCTATTATGTGAGAAAATCTTTGCAAGAGGTAGAGACCTGCTACTTGCCACTAGAGAAGGCCATCTTGGCCATAGTACACGCTACGTGGAAACTTCCTCACTACTTCTAGGCGCATATCATCATGATCCTCACTCAACTCCCACTGTAGTCATTACTCTAGAGATCTTATTACACGGGAAGAATTACCAAGTGGGGAACGATCTTGGGAGCATTTAACATAAAGTACATGCCTCGTATAGCTATTAAAGGATAAGTGCTTGCTGACTTAGTGGCAGAGTTCACTGACTACCCAAGGGTGGCTGTTGCTGAAGAAGGAGAATCCAAAAGGGTACAAGTCAAAACAGTTGCTGTCCTTAGCCAGCTTGCATGGAAGCTTTACGTTGATAGGGTGGCTAACCAAAGAGGGTTTGGAGTTGGACTAGGGACTAATATCCCCAGAGAGGATTACTATTGAGAAATCTTTAAGGTTGAGTTTTTTAGCCACTAACAATGAGGCCGAATATGAAGCCTTGTTAACTAGGGTGGTTATGGTGAAGAAACTAGGAGGTAAAGCTATTGAGATTTTCTCAGACTCAAGATTGATCATTGGAAGTTAGGGATCATAGGATACGGGGGTATCTTAATAAGGCTCAGCAGTTATAGTCGGGTTTTGAATCTTTCTCTATAGAGCAAATCCCGAGGAGAAAGAATACTCATGCAGACTCTCCAGCAACCTTAGCAACTTTGTCCGAGTAGGGCCTTCCATAGGTCATCCTCGTCGAGGATTTATTTGAGCCTGCCGAGCCGAAACTGATGAGGGTTAGGATGCACTAGATAAGGGTTGGTCTGAGTTGGATAGACCCTGTAGTTGCATTTTTGAAGGATGGAGTGTTGCCCCAAGACAGGGGGGGAGGCCGAGAAAATACGAAGAAAAGCTCCACGTTTTTTGCTGTTCAAGGAGCAAAAGTTGTATAAGTGCTTTTTTTCTAGGCCATACTTGCTTTGCATTCACCCCGAGGCAGTGGAGCCATTGCTAGAAGAGCTGTATGAAGGAATTTGTGGTAGTCATACAAGAGGTAGGTCGCTATCACATAAGGCCCTTACTCAAGGTTACTAGTGGCCAAATATGCAAAAAGAGGCTCAAGAATATGTTAGGAAGTGCAATTAGTGCCAGAGGTTTACCCCAAGCATCCATCAACTAGGGGGCATGCTAAATACTTTTTCTAGTCCATGGTCGTTTGCACAGTTGGGCTTGGACATCATAGGACCATTTCCAAGAGCAGTGGGAAATTGAAGATGGCTCCTCGTAGGGACAGATTACTTCATAAAGTGGGTTGAGGCTGAACCGTTGTCCAATATCAGAGATGTTGATGCAAAAAAGTTTGTGTGGAAGAATATTGTTACCCAATTTAGGATCCCCAATACTCTTATCTTAAACAACGGACTCTAGTTTGATAGCAAGGCCTTCAAAAGATACCGTGGTGAGCTAGGCATTAAGAATAGGTACTCAACCCCGACCTATTCACAAGGGAATGGCTAAGTAAAGGCAATGAATAAGGTCATAGTTAACAGTTTGAAAAAGAGGTTAGATGAAGCTAAGGGCAAGTGGTAGTTGATGAACTCCCGCATGTTCTTTGGACATATCGAACTACTCTTTGTCGTTCAACTGGGGAAACTCCGTTTTCCATGACCTATGGTTTCGAGGTAGTAATCCCTTTGGAGACAGGATTTTTGACATTAAGGATAAGTCTATTCAATCCAGACAAAAAATGATCAATTACTCCAAGATAGTTTGGATTTAGTTGATGAACAAAGGGCAGTGGCCATGGTCTAGTTGGCGCATTATCAGCAAAAGCTTAAACAAGGGTACGACCTGGGAGTGAAGGTCAGATTGTTAACACCAAGAGATTTATTATTGAGAAAAGTGGTAGGAACTACAAGGAACCCATCATGGGGAAAACTGTGGTCTAACTGGGAAGGGCCATATCACATCACCTCAGTAGTTGGTATAGGTGTTTATTTTTTGGAAGATCTGAATGAAAATGTTGTACCACGTCTGTGGAATGTAAATAACCTTCGAAGGTATTATTATTAATGAAAGGAAATCTTGTCATCTTTCGTTTTAATTATTATTGTTTAGTATTCGCCTTATTTGACCATGTGTTAAACAAAACCTCAGTCATGCTTGGTTCCTCAGACCACATACCTTGGGCAAATTAATGCTCTTTATTTGATTAAGTATTAAACAGAACTCGGTCATGATTGGTTCCTCAACCACATACCTTGGGTAAATTAATGCTTTTTATTTGATTAATGTTAAACAGAACCACAGTCATAACTGGTTTCTTGAACCACAAACCTTGGGTAAATTAATTCTCTTTATTTGATTAAGTGTTAAACAGAACCTCGGTCATGCCTGGTTCCTCGAACCACATAACTTGTGTAAATTAATACTCTTTATCTAACTAAGTGTTAAACATAACCTCAATGATGCCTGGTTCCTCGGACCATATACCTTGGGCAAATTAATACTTTTTGTTTGTTTAAGTTTTCAATAAAACCTCAGTCATGCTTGGTTCTTCGAGCTTATGGCTTGAGTAGCCTAAGGTTGGGAACAGTTCAATCATTATCTCTAATTATGGATTGGATAAGGTTAACGTTTCAATTTTGTAGACCTTGAAATTTCTAGTAAATCTGATCATGTTTTTCTTTGATAGGTCATATCCTTAAAAAAATAATAATAATAAAAATATGTATGTAGCAATACACACTTAGAATGAATTGAAACTTTGCAAACTTTTCATTACTTCTCATTAAAGTTTTTCATTAATGTGAACGGAGTACATGAGTGGACTGCAAGATTTAAACCAAAAAAAAAAAAAAAACACAAAAACATAAGTAAAACAAAGAAGCATTGTCCTAAATGTTGACTGATGAAGGAGGATCGGTGTTGGCTAGTGGTGGTGGATTGGAGTGCTCAATCTCTTTTTCCTTGGTTGGCTCTGAAGTAACACAGCAGCATTGGCATCAGAAGGCTATGTGATTGGAGGAGCTTAGGGAACAGTGGTTGGCTGGGAGATTAGTTGTGCTACTACCCGCAGGGCTAGAGGGTAGAAGATATTTTTGGTTTTCCTCAAGTTCGAGGAAGCATCCACCTCGGCCAGGTTCAGTGCCTCGGTCCACACCTAAAGGCAGTAACCCCGGCAAACTTCAGTGATTTGGGCCTTTAGAATATCTTCTATTTCTTTCACCCTAATATCATAGCCGGATTGCTCGGCCTAAGCAAGAGCTTCCTCTTTCTTCCCTAGCTCTTTTTTCTGAGCTTCAATATGCTCCCGAGCAATGCTAATTGCTCCTCAGCTCGACAAAGTTAATGACGTTGATCCTCAGCTTGCTTCTTGACGTCGGTAAGAGCAGCTTCGACACTTTTCCTCTCTCTATCTACCTCGGTCAACTTTGTGCCAAGGTCTTTAATCTTCTTTTCGACCATGGCCAGAGTCTTGACAGCAGATACTCGGCATGCCTCCTCATCTTTTAGCTGAGCATGGGTATGATCCACCCATTCTTCAACAATGTTTGTTGTTTGGATTGCCTGAAAGAAAGTAACAACGTAAAGAAAGGCTAATAGGCTAATAAGTTAATCTTTTTTTTTTTTTTTTTTAAAGGGTTTTTCGAGTTAAAAAAAAAAAATGTAACACAAGAAATAAGTTGAAGTTCATACCATGGCCAAGTCCCTCTTCAAGGTTAAGAAGGCCTCATGCTTTTTTAAGGTCCTTAGATCGGCCATGTCCTGTGGCAAGAGCAAGGGTTGTTCCAGAGCGTCGGCCATGTAACCCACTTTCCCCTTTAGAAAGTCCCTAATGGAGGAGTCCATGGGAATGGGGCTCCATCTAGCTCTAGTGATAGGTTCCAAATCTGAACCCTAGGGCGGCGGTCAGAAACCATCTCTGTACCCAAACCCTCTGTTGTGTTTTTTCTTTGAGCCCCTTTAGCAATTTTTACCCCCTCTTGGGGCTCAAGGTCTTTAGAATGAGCAATTTCGCCCTCTTTAGATACTTCTTTGCCCTACTTTTCCTTTTTCCTCTTCTTTTTTGGTTGTTCGGAAAGGGAAGTACGGGTAGGATGGGGGGTTGAGGGCCGAGGTTGGATGATTACTTCATGTGTGGACCCTCCTGCATGTGACTCTAGTAGCTCGAAGAGACTAGTGTTCTTCTTACGTTGGAGTACCATAGCTTCTGGTACGTTAGCTGGCTCTTAGTTGCTACTGATTTAAGCGAAGGACAGGGGCCTAGAAGTGGTGCCTGGAGATTTTGTCGGGTATAGTCGGTCAAATACTTCAAAATCTTCTTCTTCTGAATCTACCATTTCAAATACCCTAGCAGCTTCTTCTTCTCGAGTTGAGTCCGAGGATATCACATCTTCCTCTATGACAGCATGTTGGTCGAGCAGTTCAACTTGATGGGTTCCTTCAGGGGGAGGTCCGATGATGAATCCTAGCACGACAACGTCTATCTGGTCCAGCCAATGATCTTTATCTCTAATAATATTTTTGGGTGATTGAAAACTAGATGAGATAGGCTTGTACCCGAGGATAACGTGGGCAGCATGTAGTTGATCGACCTTGTGAAGGAAGATCTTAGACCGAAGAATCCTGTTGAGATCTGCCTCATTAACTAAACCGAAGTTGGGAGCTGTAAAATGCTTATTTGTAGAAACCAAAAATAAAATGGTGATTAGAAAAAGCGTAAAAAAGGCATTCAGTAACTAGAAAGAAAAAGGGTACGAAATTGGGATTTTCACTATGGGGAGTGGAGAGAGTGGGGTACTTAATCCAAGAACACCCGACCTAGCTTCCCATCCCACATCGAACAGTGTAGGCCATCGTGCCATTCACCCGAGACGATCAAGAAATCCTAGTCCAAGCCCTTGTTAGATTTGGGGAGGCATGAAATTAGTTTGACTGAAGGAACCTTAGTTTTGAGGTAATACCTAGTGTCTTTAACATATTGGTAATTATATACCCAATTAACGTCATGGTGGGAAAGGTTTACCCCCATCTTGTGGTTTAAGGCATCAACATTACCTAGTATTCTAAACAAATTCGGGGAACATTGGGTCGGACAGAGTCTGTGGGCAATTAAAAAATCCCTAGTTACTCTCCCCAAAGGGATTTGCATTTCCCCATCTATAAAGGCAATTATAGGGATCACCACAGCCCCTTTTGGCCTAAGAGCATGCCACTCCCCTAAAAGGAAATGTCGTATGTTAACCCCAGGCGATATATTGTATCGGGTTTTAAAGGCTTCTAAACCCTCGGGCGTATCTACTAAACTAGCAAACCTACCCATCTAGGAAGTAAAAGAAACTATTATAGAATTGTAGGCCGAGGAAGGAGGGGACCCTAAAGTTAGTATATGAACTGAATGGTACTTACAAAGGAATATGTAAGGAGCACCTTGGACCGCTTCTTTAAGAGACTGAAGATTTGGGAAATGGAAGAAATGGACCCCCCACACCCAACAAGATTGCCGCTCGAAATCCATGGAAGATCCCTACCGTACAATCTTTATTGCATCATAGAATACAAGGGACAGAGCACCATGTGAAGTAATAAATGGTGCGTCGTGAATGTCGAAGCGTCAGGAGCGTGCTCATAGCAAGTGAAAAGACGTTACCATGTGGGAACGTTCTTTAAGTGTGCAAAGCTTTGGGGAAGAAATCAAAACCCTGCTCTTTTCAGTGGAGAAAACGTTGGAGTTTTGAAGGGCTATTGTGGGGATAGGAGGCTTGAGTAGGCATGTTGGGCTATGAGCCATGCCCGAAGACAAAGAAAAAGAATGATGGGTCAACTTTAATTTCTGAGGAACTGAGCCACTTGGGGAGTGCTTCAGGGAAAGTAGCAAAGAACTTAATCAAGCATGAAAGATGAGATGTCTGAGAAGAAGGCTACCACCACCACATTAAATGCATTGCACCTAATGATCTGGCCGCATTTATGGAGAAATGACACCTGAACAGTGGCAACTCAGCTGACAGCTACCAACAAAGCTTTCAGGAGGTCCTGATGGGACAAGCATCCAAGGGATTCTTTACTAAATCAACAGGTGGAAGGCTGGGATGAAAGGGGGAAGGATATATAAGGAAGTGATCACCATGAAAAAGGGGGGGGGGGGGGTAATCAAAAAAGAGAGAAACAGAAAAAGAAGAACAAAGTGTATTCATATAAGCTTGAATTGAATATAAGAACACATCATCCTCGGACTTGACCGAGGAGATTTATTTTTCATTAATTTGTGTCTTTAATCTTACTGTCTTGAGTTCTATCAACTGTGGTCCACTTTTCTTGTAAGATCATTCCTTGGATTGACCCATTCTTTTACAAATACATTGTTTTGGGCTAAGTGGGTCATTGTCCACTGTTTTAGTGGGCTTGCGTTCATTTCACGTCCTTACAAATACATATAAAATTAAGAGGTCTTAAAATTCGATGTGGTAAAATATTACAAGATCAACCAATTGTCAAACATCATCACTTTTATATAAACTAGTCGCTAACCCGTGCGATCCACGGGAAAACTATTGATTATGAAAAAAAAATCCAATAATGAATGAAGAATTTAAGCTATTACTTAAAAAGAAAAAAGAAAAAAAAAAAAGAAAAAAAGAAAACAATGAATGAAGAGTTTAAGCTATCACCTATGCAATTTTTTTTGTGCATTTCTGTTAGACTTTAGACAATAATAATATGGTTATTACTTCTACTATTTTTGGCCTGAAATAAGTTTTTTCCCTAAATTGAAATGAAGTCATTTGTTTACTACTTTTTTTTTTGTGTTGGAATTTATTTACTGTTATTATTAAGCTAAAATATTTAAAAAGAATTATCTGATTATTTATTTAAAAGAAATATTTTTATAAAATGATATAAGGGCAGTTTTGTGAATCAGAAGGCATGTGATGGTGTCATAAATGTCATCTCTCTCTCACTGTTTCTCTCTCTCTGTTCTGCGTTCTCTCCACTTTCTTTCTTCCTCTCACTTTAGACTCCTCTGACCTCTCTCTTCTTCTTTTTTTTTTTTTTTTTTTTTTTTTTTTTCTCATCTCTTTCTCTCACACTACTCTCTACTCTCTTCCTCTCACAGCTCACGATGAAGCCTCTCTCTTCTTAAGATCGGCTTTGGGTGGGCGGGCTTCAGATCAGCGTGGGTGGCTTCAGATCGGCATGGGTGGCTTCAACTCGGCGTCAGGTTGTGGGTGGCCGTGGGAGCGTGGGTAGCAGTGGGGTCGTGGGTAGCCATGGATGGCCATGGGTTTTGCTGTTAGTGGGTGTTTTTGGGTGGTTGGAATTTCAAAGGGTGTTTCAATAGAGTTTCTGGGTGGAATTTCAGAGGTGTTTTAATGGAGTTCCTGGGTGGATGGAATAAGGAGGAAGATGACGAAGAGGGAGATGGGCTTTTTTTTTTTTTTTTTTTTTTTTTTTTTTTTTTTTTTTTTTTTTTTTTTCTGTGGAGAAATTTTAATGGAGTTCCTGGGTGGATGGAATAAGGAGGAAGATGACGAAGAGGAAGATGGGTTTATTTTGGTTTTTTTTTTTTTTTTTTTTTCTGTGGAGAAACTTTTGGTTTAGGTCTGTGCTTTGGTTTTGTTCTTACATTTACTGTTTTGGTTTGGTTTTGGATTGTGCTGCGCTTGTAATATAGAGGAAGATGGGAGGAGAAAGAGTTGATCGGATTTTATAAGGAAGGAGAAGGAGTATCGGGGAGAAATAGTTATTAAAATCAGAATTTTTGTTTTATAATGCTTATATATTAAAAATAATGATGACGTGGAAAATTATGGGAGCTTCTACGGCTTCGGTTTTATATATATATATATATATATAGATTATATGGCCCATGCAATGCACAAAAAAGTTTAACAATATATATATATATATATATTTATCAATGCACAAGAGAGTTTAACAAAATTATGACAGTTTTTGACCCCCACACTATCATTTAAAGAAAATATGATTTGGTAAGATTTTAATGAAATATTTAAATATAGAAAATAAATTTTTTGAAGGGAAGTATAGAATAAAATTTAAAAGATATAATAAAATAAAGACAAGTAAAATTATGAGGTAGTAAAATTTATATGGCAAAATATTATAAGGTCAACAAAAAGTCATACGGATTCAACTTTATAATATTATGGATAGGTTACATATAGGGATAAGTAATTAAAATATGCTTTGTTTCCTCTCTTTTCTAAAACTTGTACCGTTTTCTAATCTTTTCTCAAAAAAAAAAAAAATGTATTATTAGGATTGGATGAATTTATTTTATTAAAAAAAAAAACTAAGTAAAAGTATAAAAATATGCAAAATGACAATTTTTTTTTTTTTTTTAAGTTTTAACATATGGTGTCAACTCCTGATAATTGCTTTTTATCATAAGACAAATTTAAAGTTATGACTAACCACCGAGAGTCTTGTAACTCAACTAATTGACACCTTTTATTATATCCATGAAATTCAAGGTTCAAATCCTCCATCCTCCATGGTAATTATTGAATTATACAAAATAAAAAATAATTGTTATCACTAACCATCACACAACATCCACAAAAAAAAAAGTATAACAATTAGACCCTAAACATAATCTTCATTTTATGAGATGATGACATTTATAAACAAGCAATATTTTTGTTCAAGAAAACGAGAGCAAAAGCCCTTATTTTCAATTAGTGAGTTGCATGTGGATTAATGAGTTTTGATCCCCCAACCTCCTCCTTTGCCTATTTTATGGAAAAGGAAAATAACATTTGAGTACAAACTTTATTGAATCATTGATAGCTTATATTGCATCCTTAATCACCCTTGTTCTTATATATTTTCTTTTTATTGATGGGGGGAATAATGACAACAAAGAGAAAGAAACAAGAATTTTTATAAGAGAATCATTGGCTTTTACTCTTCCATACTAACTTTAGTAGATTTTTTTTTTTTTTTGGCATTTTCTGATATTTGGTATATTGATGATTTGCTATAGTGAACATCAATTCTTATACCAATTAGGACACATGCTAACTCTACATTATTTACAAATCCTAAATAGGTCTGAAGTTAGAAATATAATCCACACTCATTCTAGAACCAGTGACTTTAGTTGTACACACTAAACCATTGTCAACTTACATTGAAATTTTGTCAAAGTACTTCCTAAAAGGCCCAACTCCTAAAGGTTTTCCTCAAAGAACTTATCAGCATATTCGCATTAATAATCAAGCATATATATCACCCAGTTTCATCATGATTCATATTAATGGACTTTACATCCAACTGAACTAAGATCACCATACATTGCTAGTGCCCTTATGGTTTTTTTTTTTTTTTTTTGGTGTGTGTGGAAGGTCCCTTATGGTTTTAACCAACCAATTATGTCTATCAAGCATTAGTTGTATAAATGCATTCATCTATGCATGCCTAGATCCCATCGGCTATGAAATAACAATATAACAGCTAGATGTCCAGGTGTCATAACTCATAAGTCCCATTATTATAATCGATATTGTATTTTATGTACCCTTGCTTCTTCTTTTTTTATTTTTTTACAAAACCATTACTTCAACCTAAGAAAACCTTAAAAATTTTTGGTCTTTGTAGAGGCCCGTATAGCTAAAGAACGGGCACAACTGGTTATTAACACTCTTCCCTATACGCATTCCAGGCGTGTGGACCCTAACGGCTTCTCTGAAGGCATTTGGATGTTATGGAACGAAAGCACTGCCTTTCAGGTGGAAATTCTCACGCAAAGTGAACATAGCATCCACGCACTGGTAAAGGTACCCTCTCCCTCCCCAATCTTTTTTACTTACTGCTGTTTATGCTTCTCCGAACTTCCATAAACGTCAGCTCTTTTGGAATTACTTACAAAATCTTGCTACTCTCGTTGAGCTTCCTTAGGTGCTTCTGGGCGATTTTAATGATATGCTCTCAGAAGAGGAAAAAATGGGGGGGCTCCCGATTAATAGAACTAGGTTGAACGCATTTAGAAATTGCATAGATAACTGCGGCCTCATGGACCTGGGCTTCCAGGGACCACGATTTACTTGGACAAATAAGAACCCTAACTGGCACCGCAACATAAAAGAGCGGTTAGATAGAGGTTTAGGATACGCAGAGTGGAAGATCCTTTTCCCTACAGCTGAATTACATCATCTCCTTAGGGTTAAATCTAACCACTGCCCCATATTGCTTGTTACTAACCCTCTGGACTGTAAATCCCCCAAACCCTTTCGTTTTGAGCAGATGTGGCTCATGGACCCCTCCTTTTCGGCCTTAGTGGAGAGTAGCTAGCACGCGTCAGAAAATTTACCGTCTACATCCTCCTTTCTATCTAGGTTCCCTCACCGTCTAGATTTTCTTACAAAAAATATTAGTGTGTGGAATAAGACCCAGTTTGGAAATATTTTCCAGCTGAAAAACTGTATTTTAGCCAGGCTTCGGGGCCTCCAAACGGCTATAGCTAAGAAACCATCTGTTTTCCTCTATTCCCTTGAACAATAACTCACCCAGGAGTACAATACCATCCTTCACTAGGAATATCTTTTTTGGCAGCTTAAGTCGCGCATCCTGTGGTTAAACTATGGGGATGCGAATACCAAATATTTCCATCTCCAAACTTTTCAACGCCGTAACCAGTCTCGCGTGTACACCTTAAAGGATGACACGGGGCTGTGGCTTACTGGAGACCTGTTAATGCATCATATATATAATGCCTTTAACAAGCTTTTTCAAGCTACATCAGCTCATATGCGCCCTTCTTCTAGGAATGATAGACAGTATTCTCATCCAAGTCCCTTTGGAGAAATTGCCCAGGCACTGACCCAAATCCCCCAACCCGAGGAAATTTTAAAGAATCTAAATGCTCTCCCCCCGTTAAAAGCACCGGGACCAGATGGCTACCACGCCCTTTTCTTCCAATCTAACTGGGCCAAGCTTGGATCAAGCATCATTCAGGTTATTCAAGAGATCTTTGAACAACTCACTATACCGCTTTCATGGGGGCTAACAAACTTAGTCCTCATCCCGAAAATTGCCCATCCTGAGATGATCACGCAATTTCGTCCAATCAGTCTTTGTAACACCCTTTACAAGTTGGTTTCCAAGATCATTGTGCAACGGCTCAAGCCCTATATGGCAGATATTATTAACCCTTGCCAAGCAGGGTTTGTGCCGAGCCGTAGAACGAGTGATAATATAATCTTTGTCCAGGAAGTGATTAGGACTTTAATCAAGCGTCATGGTGGGACAGAGTACACTGCGTTAAAATTGGACCTAGAAAAGGCTTATGATCGGCTAGAATGGGACTTCATTCGGGAATCACTGGAATTCTTCCAGCTACCCCCCAACCTCATCACCCTCATCATGAATATGGTTTCCTCTATGTCTTTTAGCGTTTTGTGGAATGGAAGTCCCCTTCAAAATATTGTGCCGACTAGGGGAGTTCGGCAGGGGGACCCACTCTCCCCCTATCTTTTTATCCTATGTTTAGAACGCCTGTCAGTCAGACTGGAAGAGGCTGTATGCGATAAACTTATCCATCCAATGGCTTTTCGGGGAAGGGTCCGCCTCTCCCGTTTGTTCTTTGCTGATGATATCTTTCTTTTCACTAAAGCCATGAGTAAAGACTGCATAAATTTAAATGCAATTTTGCAAAACTTCTGCGCCTCTTTAGGACAAATTATAAGTGCTTCCAAGTCCCGTATTTGGTTTTCCCCTCGCATTCCTAGACGACTCAAAGATCAAGTGCTTGGCATATTTGGTCTACCGACAACTGACCGCATTGGCACTTATCTTGGAACCCCTATCTTCACTACACGTCGCACAACAAACTCCTATCAATTCCTTGTAGATAAAATCCAGAAACGTATTGAAGGTCGGCAAACCAAATACCTGACAATGGCTGGCCGCGCCACCCTCATTAAAGCAAAGGTGACAGCCATCCCTATATTTGCTATGCAAACCACGCTCCTCCCCCAAAAGATTAGTCACCAAATTGACAAATTGAGTTGCAAATTCTTATGAGGAGACGCCACTTCCCGGCGTGGTTGCCACACAATCAACTGGGAAACGGTTACATTACCAAAGGATGCGGGGGGATTAGGAATACCCTCAACCCGGCATCGAAATCGAGCGATTCTCATGAATAAGGCTTGGCGATTATTTACCAATCCAAATATGCTCTGGGCTTAGGTTCTTAAAATCAAATATTTCCCTCACAACACAATGTTTACCAGCACTAGGAGTACAAGAGGGACTCATATTTGGCATTCGCTCTCACTTGGTATTCGATTGCTTCGGGAAGGTATGCGCTGGATTGTCGGCGATGGGCACACTATAAGAATTTGGAAGGACCAGTGGCTGCCTCAGGGCACACTATGAAGCTATATAGCAGGTCCTATACAGGACAAGGATCAACGGGTTAGCACCCTACGAACTCATCTCACTTGGAACCTTGAGGCATTAAACTTCCCACTCCCCTCCTCCCTTCAAAATCTTATTCAGGGTATCCCTATTGCCCATATAATGCAACTCCCAGACACTCTCAAATAGCCCCACAATAATGGCACGTGTTCCGTGAAATCGGCCTCCTTCTTTCTCTTCCAGAAACAAAATGCCCCGTTCAACGCTCAAGGTTGGAAATGGATTTGGGCCTTAACCTGTCCTAAAAGGATTCAAGTGTTTATGTGGAAGGCAATGCGTAATAGGCTGCCCACTCGCACCTTCCTCACCATTGGCCACCCTCATTTAGATGCTCGCTGTCCTAGGTGTCAACAACCAGAAACAACCATTCACATCCTACCGGATTGCCCCTGGGCAAAAGAGGTATGGAGACAATCCCTGGGAATTCTGCCCATGTCCTTCTTCCAATTGTCTATGCAAGATTGGCTCCGAAACAATGCAACCACAGAGAAGAATCTTCTCCCTCTTCAAATCCCTTGGAATGTTCTGTTTCCGTTTCTCTGTTGGAATTTATGGCTGGCTAGAAATGAAAGGATCTTTAAGGGACAATCCCGATCCCAAAACGCGCTTATCTACTCCACTATCCAGGTTGCAACGGAATTTCATTTCTTAGCAGGGCCTACTAGCCGACCTCAGTTTAAGACTCCACAGATTATATATTGGATGCTGCCTCCTGCACCTTTCATTAAATTAAACACTAACGGGAGTGCCGTGCCTAATCCTGGAGTAGCCGGGGCAGGAGGACTTTTGCGAAACCATTCGGGTGACTAGATAGCAGGATTCTCCCTTCACTTGGGAATAGCGTCAAATAATATGGCTGAGCTGGCTGCTGTCAGACAGGGTTTGGAGCTCGCATGGGATATGGGATTCAAATTTATATAGCTTGAACTCGACTCTACTACTGTGCTAACTTGGTTAACTGATAAAAATTCCACTTATCCTCTTAATATGCTACCTTTAATTTGTGATTGCAAGAACCTCTTGGACCGGGACTGGGTGGTTCGGGTGCTTCACGTGTATCGTGAGGCAAATGCGTGTACGGATGCTTTGGCAAAGCGGGGAACTCACCAGCACCACTTTTTGTCTTTATTTAGCTCATGTCCCAGTTTTGTATCTGTATGCTATGCAAGGGATTTGGCAGGCCTAGGAGCAACTAGACTATGTGCTCAACGGCTTACTAGTGTTGATGTGTAAACTTTTATCTTAAATAAGACCCCCGTTTCCATCCAAAAAAAAAAAAAAAAACCTTAAAAATATTTTATTAAAATGTTGTACCCTGAGTCCCAAAACTTCAGTTGACCACATAGATAACATGTTGAATCCAAGTTGGGACTAAAGGTAACTAAATGATCCAGGAACGGTAAAACATTTGTTGCAATATGCCATAAATTCATCTTAAGGTGCTCATGGATTTTCAACTTCCAAATTTTACTTAGTTCAAGCTGGCCTTGACTAAGATCCATAGAGTTCACCTAACTCTTATAAGTTGACTTTACTAAAAGTGCACCGGAGTTTGTTCTTGCCTATCAATCCACTAAGGGATGATTTACTTTGATTCTTCAGATGTGAAACCCCAAACAAGGAAGATGATTTTGCTTGCCTGGAACTCGGCAATTATTAGCCCCCCCCTATATTTAGTCTTAAAGATTTTAACACAAAAGTTGTCCCTATTTCAAAGGACCCATTAGGCTAATTCAGCAACCATGGCTCAAGTGAAATTATCAAAGACTTAATCCCAAGACCTCTCAAGCTATCAACCATGATTTTCCAATTGTTTCCTCCCATATTGATGAAGAGACAAGGAAATGGAAGGCTAGCTTGATTAGAACTCTGTTTTTACCTTTTGAGGCTGATACCATCCTTCGCATCCCTCTAATCTATAATCTCCCAGATGACAATATTATTTGGGTAGGAAATAGGCGGGGTGAGTTCTTTGTAAAAAGTGCCTATTATGTCACTCTCCCTATAGTCGAAAACTTGGAAAGAGGTGAGTGCTCAACCGGTGATACTAGAACCCCACTTTGGAGAAAGATGTGGCAGCTTAAGATTCCCCCTAAAGTCAGAATTTTCACTTGGAGAGCTTGCATGAATGGCCTCCCAACTCTACTGAACTTAGGAAGAAGAGGAATCAGGAAAGATATATTATGCCCTTTACGTGGGAAGGAGCCAGAAAGTACAATACATGCTCTATTTTTTGTGATAATATTTGGGAGGTTTGGTGGTATTGGCAAACATGCCCTATTAATTTACAAGCTGAAAAACATGACCTTATAGATATTTTTATGCATATTCTAAAGGTTGGCACCTCACACGATCTAGAAGTCCTATTCACCATGGCTTGGTCAATTTGGTACAATAGAAATCAAGTAGTTCATGAGTCTAATGGGATTCCTTTGCTGCAAATCTGGGGATATGCCCAGAGACTTATCTGTGACTACAAAGGGGCCAAAATGGCCAGCTTCCTAAGCCAACAACCCCCTGATGTAGAATGGGAGCACCTCCTCCAAGTATGTATAAAATTAACGTCAGAGAATGGAAGACTCTCTAGTGTTGGAGTGGTGATTCGAGATTGTAGGGGTATTATTGTGGCTGCAAAAGGCAAGCTTCTGCCTACTACGTATTATGTGGAAGTCACTGAAGCTCTAGTTGTTAAGGAAGGGATCGTACTGGCACTTGAATTGCACCTCCCACAAATAATTATTGAGTCAAACTCTATTACTGTTGTCCAAGCAGTGAATACTAGCTTTTTCATTAGGGAGATAGGAGCTATTATCCAGGGAGTGTTCACCATGCTGACCTCTTTGAGTAGTTGAAGAGTGTGGTGGGCCTTTTTTGCGTCTTGGGCTGGATCGCTTTTGTTGTACTACGACCCTATGATTCTGGGGTAGGAGATTTAGGGCTAGCCTAATTGAAACACACTTTAGGCCAGCTTGTGCACAAGTTAGAGCCCTAGCAGGAATCTTGAGGGTGTCACGTGCCCACGACAGGAAAAGTTACGTTGCTACAAAAAAACGTTATAGTAGGAAAAATATAATATAGTAGGATAACTAAAATATTTTTTGCTAATCAACCATAACAAAAGAAAAGAGGATTAACCTGCTAAATGAACAAACTTGGCTCCTTGGCAGATTCAAGTCCAAGAAGGGAACCAATCTCCAATGTGGGTAACCTTAGAAGGGAATCCTGCCATAGACTTACTCACTTTGGAAAATGGACTTAAGATTCTTAACTTGCTAGAGAGTGGGCTATAGAGAGGAAGAGAAGTGGGTAGCCTATTGGTGCATGTTTTTTGCTCTTGTCACTCCAATTTTCTTCCCCACTCCCCGTTTCCTTGTTTTCTTTGCCTTTCTTGTTTATTTTCCTTTTTCTCTCTTTTTCTTCTCTGTTATCCATGCTCTCTGGTTCGTTGTTGTTGTTTACTATGCCCGATTATGGCCTTTTATATTGCTTGTCATGACAAGATTTACCATTTTTATCCCTCAACTACTTTTACCCTATTGTGGGTGTCCTTCCCGGACTACCCACTAGTCTGTTGGCTGCCTAGCCACCACCACTACACTGCGTTGGCCGTGCCATGCCCCATTCTTAGACAAAAGTAGTTTTTTTTTTGTTTTCTACTTCCCTTGCACTCTCATCCAGATAAGGGTTGGGATTCTCTCTTACCAACCCCTATAGCATACACCTAGTGATTTCAACTCATGTTTGCCTCTTTTGGGTAGTATGTCATCCTAATAGGACATTTCTCCTAAAAGAGCTTGAGCGGGAACCCCAAAATAGGCTCCCTACTTCTCCCCACCGCTAGACTACACCCTCTCTTACCTTAGGTAAGTGGTGTCTGAGCCTTGTGCTTGCTCCACTTTCATATGAGTCTATTGCTTTTCCCGCGTTCATACATTTGCCATTGCCTACAGATTTGTTGACTCTGTTGCACATTCTGTTGCTTGTTTAACTCTTATGGCGTGGATGAGTTCTTGGGTCTTCATTCTTTGCATATCATTTCTTCTTTGGGCTAAGCATTGCTTGGGAGTGGCCTTTCTCTTCTTTAAATCGGCCTATGTCTCCTTTCACTTCTGGTCAGTGGGCTAACTAGTGCTCCTGCCATGCCACTGCATTGTTCTTGCTATGATGTTGTTTGCCAAAAATGGGCATCAACATTTAGCCTCCTAAGCATATGAACTACTCCTGTGGTTCATATGTGAACCAAAAAAAAAAAAAAAAGTCCTCTATTTTTCTCTTTTTTTTTTGCGGGTTTTTTGAACAGTGGGCCCTGCCTTATTTTCTTTCTTGCTGTGAAAAGTGTTGTCTTTTCGAGTTTCCCAGTTTAGCAATTATTTTAAAACACAGGCTTTGCTTCATTAATACGATGCTTCTTTTAACGGCTGACCCATTATATCCTTTCACATCATCTTTATTGTCATTAGTACTTAACTTATTCCCTTTCCCATCATTGCTTAGAATGCCTTTTCCATTCCCTTCCCTTCACCATGTCTTCTTTCCCAAAACCTCTTTACCAATCTTTTCCAATCAAACAACGCATCATGACGCCAGCAAAAGACGAGGGTCCTTCCTGCCATAAAGGGAAAGAAGTTGCCACCGATGATCCTTCTACCAAACCTATGGGTGAAAAGGCTCTCATCTTTGAATAGGACCATTCCAAGGAGGAGGAGGGGGGTCGTGACCCAAATAGTGAGTGCCTTCCCCTCATTGACCCATGGTACGATGCCCATACTCATTTTCGCGTTGTGCTCAGCGATTATCTGCCTCCACTGGTGGGCCGTGTGTGGCTCTAAATTTGCCGTCGCGATACATAGGTGTCTTGGGCCTCTTTGGCTTCTTCCATTTCTGATCTTAATATACGCCAAGGGACATCACTTCCCTTGCCCATTCTCTTCGAATTTAGGTCAGGTCTCTTTGGGTTGGAAGGAGTGGGTAGACAAAAAGTTATCTGATACGGGTTTTATGGTAGCAGCAGGCCAGCGTGTTGAAGGCCATCGTTGCATCCCGTTGCTTGTCCAACTATAGGGACTTGTTCTACCTTTATCATTTGGTTTGTCGATGGTGTAGCACCACCCATACCTTCTTCCTTTCTTGCAGTAAGATCACCGTAACCTTGGAGGATATGGCAAACCAACTATTGTTGTCAATTATTGGTGATGTAGACCCAAGCAACATTGAGCTTTCCATCGAGGAGAAGGCCGTGGAGGCCGAGATGAAGAAAGGGATGAGTGGCAATGCGAAGTTGTCACATTAGGTTGGGGCTTTCTCTAAGGCTTCCGATGTGGTCCGCCATGTGGTATTCGTTGCATTTTGGCTCTATAAGTTCATTTTTGGCTCCCATCCTCATTATGTTGTAAAACCCCTCTACTTCTGATTAGCCATAAAGATTTCTGCTGGGGTGAGTCTGCCATTGGCCCCTATGTTTCTAGGTCATCTGTATGTGCAGTTAGATATTCTGTAAAGTGATGAAAGGCAGGTAGGCTCCTACACATAGTTACTATTTCTGCCCACAGTACGATTTTGCAGCATTTGTTGTAGGAGCATTATGCTAGGCACTTGGCTAAGTGCAAGTCTGTCCGCTTTGCCAAAGAGAAGTATCGTTCGTGTTCGAAGGTTATTACTGATTTCTGTGGTCGTTTTATATCTGATTTTCCATCGGCTTACCGTTAGGTTAGGTTGAAACCGTTTGGGCATCTTGCCATTGAGTTTTTTGATAAAGGAGTTAGCTTTTGTTGGAGGGCCTACAGGAACTTGGGCATTGGCTTTACATGTGCTGACTCAGTTATGGGTCCCTTTACTGACACAATTGGGACCACCATCCCATTGACTGCCTTTGATGAGAAGGGAATTATGTATTTGGCAGCCACAATGCTGGGTGGCTGCCTTACCTTACCGATGAGGGTATCTACTTTGTACACTATTCTACCAATAGAGTAAGGAGGCAGTTTGGGTTAGATCAGGATATACCTGATGATTTCTCTACCATTCTAGAGTCCACTACTTCCTTTGGACCATTCTTGCAGGCCTAGTGCTTTTAAGTTTTTGAGCAGGTATTTCACAGCCGTCACCATTCCGAGTTCACAGAGAAAGGGACTTTGCACAGCTGCGATGCATAGGTATTGGCAGGCTGTGATGACTTCATTTGGGCAGGAGTTATTAGGTAGCTGTGGGTTTTCTCTCATTCCTCCTAATGGTCTTCATGTCGTCATTTCTGCCAACCCGCAGTTGTTGCTTCCTACCAAGACCATGGTGGCATATGCTAGGAAGTAGAGTAGGTCTACCATATTTGAGTGGCAACCAAAAGAGAAGGGGTGGTATTTATATACTAGTGAGTATCCTACAAGTTAGGAGAAGAAAGTGAAAGTAGTGAACCTTCCTACTCCTGAGAAGAAAGGGTTCGGTGTTTCGGTCCATTAAGCCCAAGTCTACCAAAATAGGGGAAGATTCTTCTGAGACTTGTTTTGACATCGTTCCCTATGAGGGTAGCCTTCCTCTCATTGGTAACACAGTCCTCAAGGGTTCTCATCCTCCCTCTGCTCGTACCCGTTCCAGCAAGTGCTCTACTGCATGCAAGCCCATGCCTTCCACTCCAAGGCCATTCATGGATGCTCCTCCTTCTAGCAGGACCCACGACAGCAAGAGAAAGACATCTCCACCAGCTCCATCTGCCACTATTGAGAGAAGAATATGTTATCTCTAAACTCTGCCTTTTTTTTTTCTTTTACTTATTCATGGGGCTTTCCTACTGCTAACTCCACATGCATACTCATTCATCTTTTTTTTCTTTTTTTTTTTTAATTTTTTTTTTTACAATCTAAGTATAAGGAGGACACTTCTGCCACCCACCCCATATTACTTAATGAGCCCGAGTTTGAGGTACATTGATTCCCTTCACATGCATTTTCATTGCCATGTGTTGCTATGTGTTTTTTCTCCTTTTCTTTTTTTGCATGTTTATTTATTTCTTCTTTCTGCCTTAACATCCGCCTTCTTTCTTTCTCTTCTTCCTTTTTTTTTTTTTCGTAGGTTGATCTCGAGCCCCTTTTTGTTTATCACTCCACGAGTGGGGAGGTTTCTGCTGCTATGGGCATGCCTATAGAGGGATTCTTTGATGGGGTTGATATTATAGCTGAGGCCATGGCCTCCACTTCTGCTGCTGCACAAGGAGCTCCTGTCGAGGCTTCAATCCCTCCACCTAAGTCTGTTTCTGTTGAGGAGAGTACCTAGACTGAAAGGGTTGGTAAGTCTGTTCCTATTCCTGCTGAGGTTCCTACTCCCTAGAAAGAAGTCACTCATGTAAGTGCATCTCAGACTAGGAGCACTTCTCTTGCTACTCCTCCTGTCATCTCCACTAGTGATCCCTTTGTTGCTCTCTCCTAAGCTATGAAAGATTGCTCCTCATTGGTGGTCACTCATTCATCCATTCCTAGTTCTGCCACCTAAAGGCCCGATGCGAATTTGTCTTCTAATGAGGGATCCGAGGAGGTCCTTGAGGATTTCGAGGATGAGCATGTCATGAGGATGAGGGTTTCTAATTCTGATAAGGATGGTGGCAGCGGTGAGCATAAGACCAAGGCTATGGGTATGTGTCTCTTGTCCTTAACAGATCTTCTCTTTCTTTTCTTCCTGTAACTTCCTAGTATAATCCTCTAACTATTTCGTACATCAATTTTCTTAGCCACAGACATTCTTGAGGAGCCTAAGTCCGCAACAAACATGGTGATGCCTACAGTCTTTACTTTTGCCACTCCTACAGCCCCTATTCCTACGAATCCTCCTCATAATTTTCTTTCTCTTGCAACTTCTCTAATATTCACTGTTGTATTCGTCCTTTCACTTTGTCTATCCCTTGTGAACTCATGCCTTACCTCATATTTCTTCCCAAGTCCAACTCCTATTGAGGCAGCTCCGTCCTCTCAATTTGAGGTTGGTAGCAGTTCTGCCACAGTTCTTGATCCAGTGAGGGAAGCTATTGCCTTCTTCATCCGATTTGACCAGCCCAAGACCAATGATCTTGATCCCTCAGACTTCTGGGGTGCTAGAGCTCCTTATGTTGACTTTCATTGTTTTTAGGTTCTTAGGGAGTGCATCTCTCATTTGGAGGCAGTCTACAACAGCCGTGGGGACTTCATGCAAGGGTTTCTTTTCGGCCGATCCACGAGAGAGCACTTCCTTAAACTATTAGGGAGCGTGATGAATGACATTGAGCATAACTTTGTTGATACTATATTTGTTGAGAGGATTTTGCAGTAGAGGGTCGTGGTTTAGGAGTTAATCAGAGTTGGATTTGCTATGGAGTTCCTACTAGATCACCTGCAAGAGATTGCTCGAGCCTTCTTTACGAAGAAGGTTTAGCCTGTTGTGGACACCATATATGCTCGCATTGAGGCTTTGAAGAAGGAGGTGGTAGACCTAGAAGCACATCATGAGCGCCTCCTTTCTGGTGTTGCTGGCCCTAGCCACTTTAGAGATCAGACCTTTATTTCAGGCCTTTGATAAGACTTATTACATTATGTAGTTCTTTGTTTATTTCCTTCCCCTATGTTTATTTTCTTTCCCTTTTCATCTTACCCAGTACATTTCCTTATTTCTTTAGCACTTATTTGATAAGTTTGATATGACTTATGTATTTTGGGTTTGTAATCTATTATGCTACAACCGCTATAGCTATTACTATGATTATGATACAGTGTGTTTCACTAATACTCCATAGTCTTCATTACTTTTTACAAACAAGAATACACTTCAATACTTTCTTATGACATTATCCCTTGCAAAGGTGGTTACTTGGAGGAAAGAAAACTAAGAGAAAGGAATAACTACATAATGTTTCTGTGAGAGACCGCGCCCCCGGCCCCCTTTTTTAGGATGTTGGGCCAAACCCACGTGAATGGGTGGAGTTATTGCCTCTCAAAATAGAGGTTCGACTAGTTATATTTTCCCCTTTAGATTAAGGGTTTTACAATAAAGTCGTCATTTATTTAATTATTGGGATAAATAAGAAAACCAAAATTGAAAAATTCCTCATTTTATTAATTGCCAAATGAATTTACATTGATCATAGGAAAATTACATGGCTTTAGTCTTAGATACAATCTAAGATAAAGTACATAGCTTTGTTTCCTAGTTACAATCTAGAAACTGAAAATTACAAGGATAAACATTGGTCTATCAACCCTTGATCTAAGTTCGGAGGCTATGTTACAAGGTGGGAAAGTGTTATGCACCCACCTTGCCTGGTGAAACCGGTCTTCTAGACTATGGTGGCCAACATTCATATCATATCATCCAATATGTCAATCAATTTACATGTTGAATTTAATGTGTGTGCATGTGATAAACCCTAATTCAATTTATTAAGCATTTTATTTGGATTGAAAAATAAATTCTAGTGAATGTGTGTGGATGGTGATATTCTAGATTCAATAATTTAAAAGAATTATTAAACAAACATATTTTTCATGTTTTTGATGTGGATTTAAGATCAAAACTAGTGTTATGCACTAACATATGATGAACAATCAAGAACATGTAAAGAACATATAAGAACAATTAAGAACAATCAAACATATTCAAAGGAATTTAAATGATTATTATCATGCTTTAATCTTAAATTCTCATCATGACAACCAAAAAAAAAAAAAAACAATTAGGGAAAGGGATTATACCTTTATGTAAGATCCATATGGTGGAAAAGGAGACTCTTGAGGGAGGTCCTAAGGGTGGAGGAAAAGAAGAGTTAGGAGAGGAAAAGTGAGTCTCACTCAATACCTTGAGTTTCAAGAAGACCAAGATATGACAAGACTACTCAACTTCCTAGAACTCAAGAGAGGAGAAGAGAGGGGGTTTTGGTGTGCTTTGGAATGAAGGAGAGTGAGGGTTTATATAGTAGCAGTGGAGGAAATATGAATGGAAGGTCATTTAATGAGGGTTGACAAAGAATCATGAAATTAGACCTCATTTTAGCCTTGGGGAAAATTTGGTCCATTAAATGGAGAAATTGGTGGGAGTGAGGAGCAAGCCAAAATTCGCTTTTCCCGTAGCTGTTGTAATAGCCTGTAGAGCCAACTTCAAAAAATCATATCTGACTCAATTCTGATCAGAATTGTCTCGTTCTTGTACTCAATAAAGCCTCGGATGTCTAGTTTCTGGGAAAATTAACCTCATTCACAGATTCAAAATATTCTGAGAGATATCGATGAAATAGTAAGCAGAGGTCATTTGTTAGAAAATGACTTCAGCACAATTAACATTAATAGGTCCCAAATTAGCTCCCAATTAACATTAAATAGCTCCAATCACTCTCATTTCAGACTTCATTGGTTCCAAATTTACTATTGTGGGTGTAAAATCCCAACGCTACGTATTGGGCCTGAGGCCCAATTTGAGTATCACTATGTGTCCGAAGAGAGAAAAGGGATTAGAAATGAGTCCGTATGGGGGAAATGCACCTAGAAATGAATAAGAGGAGTGTCCGAAGACAATCCTATTGGTTCGAAGAGGTCCCTCTCCTCGGATCACAAGGGAACTTGATCAAGCAAATATACCGAAGGCCTAAGCGACCCTTCCAACTAACTCCACGATAAGGACAAGCTCTGGGCATGCCTAGAGATGATGAGAACAGAGAAATATCTAAAAGGAAAAGCTGTTACCACCGTATTTAATGCACTACAGCAACTTTCCTAGCCGCATTTATGTGGAGAAGACCCTTGAACAGTGCAATCTTAGCTACTACCACTCACGGTGAACTAAAGCAGACGTCTGATGTGACATGTACTCAAGTGAATATTTAGATGAAGAACAAGTGTACGGTGAAGATGAGAAAGAATAGAAATATATAAATGGAATAGGCCTCTAAACGGGAGGAGGACAAAAAATTGCGGGGGAAAAGAGAGAGAGAGAATTGTATTTACCTTTCCATGAATCTTAAGCCTCTTTGGATTTGAGTATTATTTATTCTACAAGTGTTTTTACTTCAATTTATTCTCTTTTTCTAAAATGAATCGTTGCTAAGTCCATATCCAGCCCAGCTTTTTCACCCACACTCTACAAATTTATTGTTCTGGGTTCATTGGGCTCACAATCTAGAGATTTTAGGCTTGGCCTACCAAATTTGAACCCTACAACTCTAATTAAAAGATAATTGCACAAATTACTCATTGAATAATTAATGTTTAATTATCTAATTAATTAGGTGTATGCAACCTCATCATAAAATGTAGTCCTAACCAATCAAATTATGACACATTACTAATCTCAAATTGATTATAATTATAACCAATTGGAATCAATTTTTCATAATCACAAATAGTCGGACTCAATTTGTGATAGTGCATCTCAGCCATTAAAACTTGATTTGATGATAACTTTCAATCTGATAGTCCGATTAAGGCGTATGACCAGTTAATTTGATCGTTACAATATCAAGATCATTTTGGTGAAACAAGATTAAAGATTTAATGACCAGAATCAAGATGCATATTCCCAAGGTGAAATTATCCTTTTACCCTCCATATGAGGATAAATGCGGGTTGCAAAATGGAGTGCCAACAGTTTCCAAAGCATAATAATACTTTAACCATTTGCCATTAATGGGGTCCATCAAATCTTTTCCATTCATCAGGGCCAAACTGTAATACCCACTTGCATGTGCTTCCCTTACTACGAAGGGTCCCTCCCATTTTGTTGAAAATTTAGATGGTCCTGCCATACCTAACCTGTTGTGGTCTGCCGTTTTCAATACAAGCTGTCCTTCTGCAAACACCCTTTCTTTAGTCATTCTGCCATAAGCATCGGTTATCTTTTGTTTGTATCAGTAGCTGCGCTCTTGAGCCTCCTTCCTTTCCTCGTCTAATCCTTCCAGGTCCTCGCATCTTGCTGCCGCGAAGACTTCCTTCTCTTTTTCCTTCTTTCGTGCACATGACGCTTAAGGAAGGCGTCATTACTTCCGTCGAACTCATTACCTCCGTTACGTAGACTAAAGAGAAGGGAGAAAATCTCGTGGCAAACTTGGATGAACTTTGGTAGGCCCAAAAAGCATCGAGCAAATGCGTTACCCATCCTTTAGTGTACTCCTCGGCTCATCTTGCTGATAATCTTGGTGAGGGTTTTGTTTGTTGTTTCTGCCTGCCCATTCCTTTAGAGGTAATAAGGCGATGACTGGTGGTGTTTAATTTGATAAAATTCCAGCATCTTACGAACCTCATTGTTGACAAATGGAGCACCATTATCACTTATAATCCTATAAGGTACCCTAAATTTGACAATTATGTTCTTCTTGAAAAAATTTGCCACGGCTTTTCCTGTGGCCTTACGAAGTGGTATGGCTTCTGCCCACTTGGCAAAGTATTCCGTAGTCACAATGATCCATATGTACCCATAAGAGGGGAGGTTAACTGGTTCCACCAAGTCAAGCCTCTAGGTATGGAAGGGTCATGGGATGACCATGCCATGTAAACTTTGTGGATGGGTGTGAATCAAGTTAGCCTACACTTGGCAGCTGTAACATTTCTTCACAAATTCTATTGTTCTTCATAGTGGGCCAATAATAACCCATCTGTAGCATACACCGATATAGCTTTTTCTTCCCTTGATGCTCTCCACATTCCCCTGCATGTAACTTCCTTTATCGTTTCCCCGGCTTCTTTGGAACCCAAACATCGTAATGGGTCCCCATCATATCCTCTCTTAAAATGGATTCCCTCATGTAAAAAGTAGCGGGCTGCTAGCTTCTTGAGCTTATATCTTTCACTATACTTCTGTGGTAGGACACCTTCTACCAAGTATTGCACGAATGGCTTCTCCAATCCTCACTAGTGAACACAACATAACTTTCTTTTCTATCTGCAGCCAAATGGCAGGCCTCACACTGGGTTTGGACTAGGTCTGCATCCTTACCCATGCTTGGCCAATAAAAACTCGCTCTCTAAAGGATGATCTCGCCACAGGTTCTGCCATGCACTTCCTTCAGTTTTCTTCGGACCTCTTCATTCCTCACACATTTTGAGAAAATCCCTTCTGGCATTCTATGATACAATTCCCCTTTCATCAGGACATAGTCTTTTAAAGTTTTTAAAGTTTATCAGGTCTCCTTCTTTTAACAGGGCTTCCTTAATGGGAACCCTCAAGTCCTCTTCACACTCTTACTTTTCTTGAAACCTCTCCTTCAATATTTCAATAATAGATTCCCTTCATTTGTTGATTTCGACTTTGGTACTACTTCTTTTGAAGGCTATCTGTGAGCCTAACGCAGCTAGCGCGTTCGCATACCAATTTTCACTTCTCTAAGCGTGCTCTATCTCAAACATAGAAAACTTTTCTTTTATTCTCTAGGCCAACGTCTTGTACGGAGCCAAACTTGGTTCCTTTAAAGAGAAACTCCCCTTAGCCTGGCAAACCACCAGGTTGGAGTCACCTATCACTTTCAAATATTTGATCCCTATCTCGAGGATTGTGGCTAACCCAGTAAGACATGCCTCGTATTCTGCGATATTGTTTGAACATGGAAACTCAAACTTGGATGAAAGCGCCACGGTCTCTTTTCCTTCGTGATAGAGGATCGCTCCTATGCCCCCCCCCCCCCAAGTTTGCTGTAAAAAAGTCGTCGAATTTCATGACCTATTGCTCTCCAATTACTTCTACTGTGGCTACTTCCCCTAGAACTTCGTCGTCCAATGGGAATTCATCTTCTCCTGGAAATTGCGCTAGCAGTTCTGCTATGGCCTGACTTTTTACGGCCTTGGGCGTTCTTGCCTTCAAATTATATTGTGACAATTGTAACAACCACTGAGATATCCTTCCAGAGAGGATAGGTTACTGGAGAAGGGCTTTGATTGCGTGGGACTTTTTCATCAGGTGTATCTCGTAGGCCAAGAAATAATGACACAAGAAATAATAACTGCTACATCTCTCCCTACTCGAAGCCTTGCCCCCTTTTAAGCAACTTGGTAAAAGCTAAGGTAATCGATGCCAAACTAGGGATGAACCTCCAGATGTAGGAAACCTTCCCCAGGAAACTCTTTAACTCCTTCACTGTGGCTGGTGGCTTCATGGTTTGTATGGCCGTGGCTTTGGCTGGGTCCACGTCTATTCCCCTACTATAGACCAAGAATCCCAAAAATTTCCGGCTGACACTCTGAAAGCACATTTTAGTGGATTCATTCTCAACTTGAAAAGTTTGTATCTTTCAAAAACCTTTTTTAACACCTTAACGTGGTCTTCTTGCCTCCTTGACTTAACGACTATGTCATCCACATAGTCTTCTAACTCGCGATGCATCATGTTGTGGAATATGGTGGTCATCGTGCACTGCTAAGTTGCACCTACATTTTTCTACTTGAAGGGCACCAAAGTGTAGTAGAAATTATCTATGGCTGTTCTGAAAGCGGTTTTCTCAGCATTTTTCGGTGCCATTCGAATTTGGTTGTACCTGCTGAACCTATCCATGAAGGAAAACATGGCATTTCCTACTACAAAGTCTATTAATAGTTCCATGTTGGGTTGCGAGAATTCATCTTTGGGGCACACCCAGTTAAGGTTCATGAAGTTCACACAGCATCTTATCTGCCCGTTTTTCTTCTTCACTGGTACAATGTTGAACAACATCGCTGATGCTAGATGGGTTTGATGAAGCCAACCGCCAACAACTTTTGCACTTCCTTCACTATCTATTCTTCTATTTCGGTGTGAAATACTCTAGCAGCTGAGCCACTGGCTTAGCTTAGGGATCTACATTAAGCGTGTGTATCACTAGTCTTAGGTTTAACCCAAGCATCTCGCTGTAATCCCATGCAAAAACATCTTTAAACTCTTTCAGCAGCAGGATTAACTCTGCCTTTTCACCTTCTGACAATTTTGAACTTATTGAAATGGGTCTTCGCTTCTGTGGGTCTGTATCCAAATCAACTTCTTCTAACTTCTCTTCTATCATTTCTTGAGTGTCATTTTCTGTTATAACCTTTTCCTCGCTTTTCATGTTGCTTTCTTCTTCTGCATTTTCTTGGGCTACACAACACACTAAACTTTTATGCTATGACCCTTGTTAGGGGACCCCTTGTATACTGCAAGTGGGCCCTGCACACCTACATAACTTGTAGACTATCTTGCAGTCAGGTGTTCACACCCTAACACATCGTGGCACGTCACTTGACTCCGAAGTGGGTGTTTCTTTCCTCTTCCTTCTCTACATTAGCAGCTCTCTCAGGGATAAAAATGCTCCCACCTAGGGATGAAAATGCCTGAATATCCTCCTACCTAGGGATGAAAATGCCTTGTGGTTTGGTGACATAGCTTTCACCAAATGGTGCCCATTCATTATAGAACATGGTTTCTACTAAATGGGCTTCTGCTTGCTCAAAGGATGACGGGTTCGCTGCTATCTGTATCATCTTGCCATTCAATCTTCCTTTCACGTACTGATGATAAGTAGACGAAACCAGTCGATGCTTATGTAACCACGATCTTCCCAATAACATGTGGTATGAAACTTCTGTTTTCACTACACGGAAGCGAGCCAAAAAGGCTATTGGCCCCACTTTCAACCATAGCTGAATGTGGCCTACGGTGTACTCACCTCTTCCTCCAAATCCCATCACTTCCATTGGACATCCCTAGATCTTGCCTTTTGAAATGCCTACTGCTTGTAATGTGCTAAGTGGGATAAGATTTGCTGAGGCGCCTATATCTACCAAGGCTCTCTTAATAGGGATTTGGTTTATGAAGGCCACCAAGTAGAGGGGTCTCCTGTGGTTTGAATCGCCTACCTCCATGTCTTCATCGCTGAAAGTGATCTTGTTAGTGTCTTGTAGGAAGGCTTTATCAGCTTTGACTTCTGCCGCCAAGCATTCCACTCCTGCCTTTGAGGCAATGCTTACCAAATCCTCTGTGGCAATTCTTTGTTCATTGGCTGTAAGTTCCAGCTGGTCAAACAGGTTCTTAAACCTAGAACTTCTTTGTAAGGTGGTAATGGCTGCGACAGGCAAGGTTGTCTTTTCTTCTTCATCTTCTCCTGAATCTGTGCAAATAACAATTGCTGCTACCCCCCTTTCCCTTATGGTTTGGGAGTGAGTTTCTTTGAACTTCTAGTTGGGACAATTTGAGAGTTCCTTCTCTAATTCTGCGGTGCATTAATCTATGAAGTGCCCAGTATTCTGTGGTAGGGTGTTGCACATAATTGTGTAGAAGGCACAAACGTAGGTCCCTTTGCTCTTCTTCAGTGGGTCCCTAGAAACTTGATTGGGCTTGAAAACCCCATCTGCAATCTATTTATCCAAGAGCACATCTAGCTCCCTTAGTGTACACGGTAGTTGTGAGGGAGTCTCGTACTCCCTCCCATCTGATTTCCTATTCTTTTCACCAGTAGACGCCATCATAGCCTGCAGTGCGAATTTTCACTCTTTGGGCTTGTCAAAACTTGACCTTACTGATTAGGCGGTCTTCCTAACCTTTTGCAATAGCTGCGTGAACTGCGAGATTTCCAGGTTCTCTAAGACAGCTCTATACTCTATGATCATGTTACCCATACACATTTCCACCAATGTCTTTTCTTCACAGTGGTCATAAGAGTCGAAGGCTATGTCCCTAAACCTCTTAATGTATTCCATCAGGTCTTCGCCGCTCCTTTACTTAGTTGCTTGCAAAGTTACAAGCGTTAGTGTTTCTTCTCCATGAAAATACATGGTGCAAAATACATCCACCATATCGTCCCACGTTGGGCCATAGCCTACGGTGCAGATTTTCGCTCTTTGGGCAAGCCTGTCAAAACTTGACCTTACTGATTAGGCGGTCTTCCTAGCCTTTTGCAATAGCTACGCGAATTGGGAGATTTCCAAGTTCTCTAAAACAGCTCTATACTCCATAATCATGTTACCCATACACATTTCCATCAATATCTTTTCTTCATAGTGGTCATAGTCTTCGAGGGCTATGTCCCTAAACCTCTTAATGCATTCCATCAAGTCTTCGCCGCTCCTTTACTTGGTTGCTTGCAAAGTTGCAAGCGTTACTGTTTCTTCTCCATGAAAATACATGGTGCAAAATACATCCACCATATCGTCCCACGTTGGGCCATAGCCTACGGTGCAGATTTTCGCTCTTTAGGCGAGCCTATCAAAATTTGACCTTACTGATTTGGCGGTCTTCCTAGCCTTTTGCAATAGCTACGCGAATGGGGAGATTTCCAGGTTCTCTAAGACAGCTCTATACTCCATAATCATGTTACCCATACACATTTCCACCAATATCTTTTCTTCATAGTAGTCATAGTCTTTGAGGGCTATGTCCCTAAACCTCTTAATCTATTCCATCAGGTCTTCGCTGCTCCTTTACTTGGTTGCTTGCAAAGTTGCAAGCATTACTGTTTCTTCTCCATGAAAATACATGGTGCAAAATACATCCACCATATCATCCCACATTGGGATTGATCCTGGTTTCAAACTGTTGTACTAGGTGTATGCTCAGTCACATAGGGATTTTGAAAACTCTCGAAGACATAAATCCTCATTTGCTACGTAGGGACCGAGAGTGTCAATAAACTTACTCACGTGCTCGACAACACTTCCCCTTCTACTATCGTATTGTGCAAAAGTTCTTGGTTCATATCTCTCGGGATATGGCTTGCTAACTATCCTCAGCAGATAAGGAGGCCTTCGTGCATAAAATCTCTCCTTGGGCACCTTAGCTCTTTCCTACTCTAAAAGTGTTGCGACTTCAGCCATGGTAATGAAACGCTATTCTGCATTCTGTAGGCCACCCCTTACAGGGATTTCTTCCTTATCTGCCGCATGCTCTGGGTCATGCTGGCTTCCTTTCCCTTTCGTCTTGTCTGCCTTCATCTAGCGAATCTCTTCCATCAACTGTTGCTAGGAATGCTGCACAGACTGTAGTACTTCAATAAAAAAGTTGGTATTGTTAGTAGGAATTCTTTGTTACTGCTGCGGCCTAGCCCCCGCTTCATTAACACCTTCTACTTGATTGGGTTAGTGCTGGTAGGGCGTGGTTAGCCTTAATTCCGCCTGTAAGGGCACGACACTCATGTTTCTCGTTGTTTTTTAAGGCATAACTCGCAAGGGTTATATCTGCCTTCCCTGTCTTTTTCCCAACTCCCTAATAGAGTTGCTAATTTAATTATGGTGGGCCTTTTTTGTGTCTTAGGCTGGATTGCTCCTATCGTACTGCGGCCCTATGATTCTAGGGTAGGAAAGTCGGGACTGGCCTAATTAAAACACACCTTAGGCCAGCTTGTGCACAAGTTAGAGCCCTAGCAGGAATCTTGGGGGTGTCACATGGCTATGGTAGGAAATGTTGCTACAAAAAAACATTATAGTAAGAAAAACATGATACAGCAGGATAACTAAAATATTTTCTACTGACAACGATAATGCTTAAACAGTTCCATAAAGGAGAAATATGATGATGTGATTATGGCGAGAATAGATTAATAACAAGAAAATAGCATTAGTCCTTAATCAACCATAACAAAAGAAAAGAGGATTAGCCTGCTAAAGGAACAAACTTGGCTTCTTGGCAAATTCAAGTCCAAGAAGGAAACCAATCTCCAATGTAGGTAGCCTCAAAGGGGAATCCTGTCGTAGAAGTTACTTACTTTGGAAAATGGACCTAAGTGACTTAATCTCAGATTCTTAACTTGCTAAAAAGTGGGTTATTGAGAGGGAGGGAAGTGGGTAGCCTATTGGTGCATGCTTTTCACTCCTATCACTCCAATTTTCTTCCTCACTCCCCGTTTCCTTGTTTTCTTTGCTTTCTTGTTTATTTTCCTTTTTCTCTTTTTTTTCTTCTCTGTTATTCGTGCCCTCTGGTTCGTTGTTGTTATTTATTGTGCATGGTTATGGCCTTTTATATTGCTTGCCGTGACAAGATTTACCATTTTTACCCCTCAACTACTTTTGGTCTATTGTGGATGTCCTTCTTGGACTGCCCACTGGTCTACTGGCTGCTTAGCCACCACCACTACATTGTGTTGGCCATGCCATGCCTCATTCCCAGACAAAACCAGTTTTTGTTTTGCTTTCTACTTCCATTTCACTCTCATCCGGATAAGGGCTGGGTTTCTCTCTTACCAACCCCTATAGCGTCCAACTCATGTTTACCTCTTTTGGGTGGTATGTCGTCCTAGCAAGACATTTCCCCCAAAGGAACTTAAGTAGGAACCCCAAAATAGGCTTCCCCCAAAAGAACTTAAGCAAACTACGCCCTCTCTTACCTCAAACCCATGGCTCACCTCCCTTGTATTGGTCGGGTACAGGTAAGTAGTGCCCAAGCCTTGCGCGTGCTCCACTTCCATATAAGTCCATTTCATTTCTGGTGTTCATGCTTTTGCCATTGCTTACAGATTTGTCTGACTCTGTTGCATGCGCTGGTGCTTGTTTAACTCTTATGGCATGGATGAGTTCTTGGGTCTTCATTCTTTGCATCTCATTTCTTCTTTGGATTGAGCATTGCTTGGGTGTGGGCTTTCTCTTCTTTAATTTGGCCCATGTCTCCTTTCACTTCTAGTTCGTGGGCTAGTTGGTGCTCCTACCATGCCACTGCATTGTTCTTGCTATGATGTTGTTTACCTTTGTTTACTGTACCACTTCTGGGCTTGTGGACTAAAGTGTTTGCCATGCCAATTTCATATGTTATTCCTTCCTTTAGTTTACACTGCTTAGTATTCTTGCTGGGTCAGTCCATATAACATCTTGGGCTTCCCCAGCCCATTTTATTCCTTGGGCATCTTCCGCCCATTTCATTCTTTAAGGCATTCTCCGCCCATTTCATTATTTCCTATTTCTTACATTCCCATAGGCTTTTGCTAATCTTTTAGGCTTCCCCGGCCCAATTACCACACACTTTACATTTGGGTTTATTGACCTTTGAACCAATCTCATTTACTAATTCCTTTCTTTGGGCTCCTCTAGCCCATTTTTGCTTTCTTTTTATTTCTTATGATTTCTATGGGCTTACTACTTCATTCTTTGGAGCTCCCTTGGGCCCATTGGCTTTCTTTAGGGCCTTTTTACTCTTTTGTAAACCCGTGGACCATTATTCTTGCCATTCATGCTATTCTGGCCCAGTAGTCTTTACTTTGCTGTTTTCTTTCTCCATCTCTTTCATATTGTTGGGTTCTTCTGCCATTGGGCCCTTTTGCCAAAAATGGGCATCAACAAAGAGTGAATCATCTGAAAAGGGAGTATAATGGGGTAGCACATGAATTAGCCCAAGTTACAAGAAGCACGAGGACATCACAAACTTGGATGGGGAGTAATCCTCCTTTGCTCCACAATCTACTCCTAATTGATAGGTCAAAATGCTAAGACCCCCTACGGGTTTCCTGTAATTTGGCTTTTCTCCTTGTTGTACCTCAATTTCAGTTTAATGAAAATATCTAGTTTCTATTCAACACACACACAGAGAACAAGTAGGGTTAGAACCTAAAATCCCCCATAATGAAATCTTGCTCCATTTTGTTGTAAGCTTTTTGAAAATCCATCTTAAATCTAATGCTTCCCTTCTTCTTGATCACGAGCTTGAAGTTATGCACCTACCTCTTAAGCAATAATAACATTTTCCATGATCCATCAGTTGCGTACAAAGGTAGCCTATGTAAGGTCTATTATTATATTTCGTAATAGTGGCCTCAATATTTTCACAAAGATCTTAGAAATAATCTTGTAATAAACATTGCACAAGCTTATTGGCTTGAATTGGTTAAAATTACACGCACCTAGGATTTTGGGAATCAAGTTGATAAAAGAATGTGTGAGGGGTAAGAAATTGCCCCCATTGATATTAGGCCAATAGCCACAAACTTAATGAAAAATAGAGAAAGACCAATTGATAAAAGAGGCTCACTCTGGCCCAGCTCATCAAGTCATGAATCATCTTAAGGAGCTTCATTCGGCCCAACTGCACTCGCCAAGGTGAATTTCACCCTTAGTTGGCTTGCTGAGGAAAACTTGCAAAGTACGTGGCTGAGGAACTACACGACCTAGTAATGCACCCTAACCAAGCACATTCCTCAAGGTATAACACTAATTTATGAGGAATAACTATAGTGGTGGTGTTACAAAGGGACAACAGGGGTCCATACATTAATTGCTGAAGTGTCCAATCCGAACAGTAATCCAAACGCATACTCCTCCTATGATTCTAAAAAGGGAATATGACGTCTGAAAGGGTAAGGCCTCTATCATTGTAAGCCCACTACTTACATTAATATAAATAGGGGAAGACCCCATAAGGGAAGGAGTTCTAAGAGCATCCGCATCCGGATTCTAAAACCTATCTTATTTTACCACCTTAAAAAATCACTTTATCAATTATACAATACAATTTTACAATTCTCCAACATCCCAACTTTTATATCTCAATCCTACTTATTAAAATAATATTTTTACATAATAAAATAATATATCTCACCATTACCATTATCCAATACAACACATTATTTATACATTATTTATTCTTTCTCTCTCTTTCTTTCTGGCCAGAACCACAATCACCACCACCGCTGCACACCACCACCGCTGCCACCCCCACTGCCGGCAACCCAGAAACTACCGTCAACACCAAAAAAAAAAAAAAAAAAAAAAAAAACCAGTGAAAATCACAAACACCGGACCCAGCAAACACACAAACCCAGCAAACACCGAATCCAGTTACACACAAACCCAGCAAACCCAGCAACCCAGCAAACACAGCCACCGAAAAAAAAAAAAAAAAAAAAAAAAAAAAAAAAAAAAAAAAAAAAAAAAAAAAACCAGAGAAGCTCCGAGCTTGACGTCCAGCCACCGCGCCGATCGCAGCCGATCTCCACCGCGCTTGACGTCCAGCCACATCGCCGATCGCAGCCACGCCACATCGCCAAGCTTGACGTCCAGCCACATCGGTCTCCAAGCCGATCTCCACCATGCGTTGACGTCCAGCCACCGCACCGATCGCAGCCACGCCACCACGCCGATCCGAGCTGGCTTGGTGATTCGGCGTGAGCTCTGAGACTGAGAGAGAAGCTTGAGAGCTGAGAGAGAAAAGAAAGAGAGAGACGATGAGAAACAGAGAGAGAGGCAGAGAGAGAAAAGAAAGAGGAAAAATGGCCAGTGAGAGAAAATTTCGGGTATAAAATTTATTAAAAAATTATTTTTTTTTTTACAACCCAGCTACAGTGCCATCTTACATTTGAGATGGCACTGTAGCAAAATCCCAAATTTTTTTTAGCATTTGAGATATAACCTTCCCATTGCTGATGGATTTTGGGGCTTAAATGCCAAATGTTCTTAACATTTGGCATTTAGAAACCCAAATGCGGATGCTCTAAAAAATTAGGGAAAGAGAGAAAATAAAAAGATTCCTAGAAAGAACCCGAATTTCCCATCATTGCATGTATAAGTCGAAGGAACAAAGCCACCTCTGATAATCCAATTTATGAGCTTGTGTGTGTGTTTCAGACATTATTCTTACACAACCATCCCACTGTGAACTATCCTTTCCCGTTCCCACATATACAAACAGATTGTAACATGCTTTAGGCCATAACCCTATGTGGTTCATCTTCGATTCTTCGTTAACATCCAATCATCCCAAAAGAATCTTTGTACAACTGATATAACTTGTGATCCCACTGTAGGCCAACAATGCTTTAAAAATAACATACGAAGACTGTATGGACTAGGCGCTTTCAGTAGATTCATGTCAAAGATCACCTTTTTGATCTCATCGTGGGAGGGAACATTGATTAATATTTCATTTTCCCTCTCCATTATGCTGGAAGGAAGTAAGTCATTTAGCTTTGACGGGACTTGAGGGCAAGAGGAACAAAATACTTTGTTAAACTAATCAGCAAAGTACTTCTCTATTTCCTTTCTATTTTGAATCCACTGACCACAATGTAACTTGATATCCACATTATAGTTTCCGTGCCTTCTAACTATGGAAGACAAATGAAAAAATTTGAATTCCAATCCCCCCTCTTTGAGGGCATCTAATCTCATTCCCTTTCTAATCAATCACTCAACCCTAAGGAAAAAGCAACTTCCGACTCTAAGGGTGTGTTTCTTTGAAAGGATTTTAGGGAGGCTGGAAAATTTAGGAAAGAAAAGTGAAAAGAAAGAAGTTTTAGTTGGTGTTTGGTTGGGAGGGGGAGCAGAAAATTGTGTCGTGGGGTCATGTGTTTTCTACCTGGGCCTACCAAAGAGAGGGGGAAGCTCATGAAAATGAGCTAACAAAAATACCCCTCATGTTGGACTTTGTTTGCTTCCTTTTTTTTTCCTTTGATGTTTTCTTTCTCTGTTACTAAGCATCATGTGTTGGCCTTTTTTTTTTTTTTTTTTCCATTAATTTTGGTTGGTTTTTGTTTTTTTTTTTGTTTTTATTTTAGAAAACAGTTTTAGGTTAATTTCTCGTCCTATTTTTATTTTATTTTAATGAAGTGTCCATTTATACACAATTTTAAAAAAATTGTAGGTGCCGTTTGTGCTTTTGGGCTAAGGCTCGTTCTGCTATGGGTCGGAGAGTTGGGTCTAGCACACTATTCTAGCAAGACCTCACTAAGGGCTAGTTTGTGCACAAAACCAGCATCCAAAAATAAAAACAATAAGCATTAACAAATACATGTATATTAATCCAAAAATGTCAGCGCACGTTTATAGATTTAAGAATGAATATATGTGAAGGTCCATTTTTTGACTGTGTCTAGGCCCAAACTGAGGTGAGGATCTCATGGCCTTTTTGTTGTAATTTGAAAGGACTGGGCTTGGTTAACCACAACTAAATGGGCTGTTTTAAAACTAAGTGGTGCACAGAGCAGGAATCCTACAATACATATACATTAACAAGCGAGAACATATGTATTGAACAATAAGAAAAACAGCAAAAAAAGAAAGGAAGACAATATAAATAATCAGTATGCGAATAGTTGTCAAGGATCCTCAGACCTATATGAAATATCTTATTTTTTCTCTTAATTATGAGTTACAATATGCTCACTAAAACGTGATACAAGGTCCAAATAAGCTCAAAAATTACAGACTTAGATGGTTATCTAAGCCTTTAAAACTTGTAAAGTTTGAATCCTCTTGAATCCAAGTATATACTAGTGGCTGTTTCTGAGATACCGGGAGATATTTCCCTGCTTTCTTTTGATTTCGACAAAGTTTTCTCAATGATTCTATTATGACTTTATTATTGCTGAATGCCCCTTCAATACTGACTACCTTCCCCTTTTATACCATCATTCCAGGGTCTTGGGGTACTACTGATTCCCCTCCTTTGCTCCCCTGGGTACTAGAGCCCGTTTTGTGCCTATCATTCAGAAGGCTGAGCCTTTCCCCTTTTCTCATAATTCCTTCCTTTTGGTGCTGTTTCTTTGAAAGCCCACGGCTGACTTTCCATTCCGGTGTGCTTAAGAAGCTGTTCTCAACTTCACGTTCCTCAAAACTTCTTACCTTTTCAGACTCAGCTTTCGGTTGTCCTCCCTCTTTGTCATTTTTCCCAGGTGAGCAAAATCCATTTCTGCTGGGTCAAAGGTTTTCCCTGCCATTTCCCTTTATAGCTCCTTGTAAGGACTCAAATTGGATTGGACCCAACAGAGGGATGGGATTCTAGCCCAATAAGCCCAAACAATAAAATTTCTAGAGAATGGGTGTAAGAGCTAATTTCAATAAGTGGAAAAAGACATCACTCTTGTATAGCAAAAAGGAGCTTCAAACTAAATAAACTCTCTCCCTCTTCTCCTCGGCTAGGTTTTAGTGTATCTCTTTCTGGATTCTTTCTCTCTCTCCTTTTCTTCCAAAATTCCTCTCGAATGTCTTCTGATTTAACGTTATATACTACATTCTTCATCCTACTTTCACCATACACGTGTAGGTTCCATTCTGGGAATTTCTTTCTGTCCCATCCAGCACTTCCTGGAACCTCCGCTCAATGGCCATAAGGCTGCTTGGTTACTGTTCAGGTATCACCTCCACATTAATGCGGCCAGAGAGTTAGCTGGGAAGCATTTAATGTGGAGCTAGCAGCTTTTAGGAGATATTTGTTACCTTTCCCGGTTCCTTCTTTGTTCAATATTTATTCATTAATTTGTATGTAATGTTGTGAATTTCCTTGACTACTAAAATAGTTACATCCACCTCGGATGTTGGTTTAATAAATAAATCTTGTCCTCGGACGTTGGTTTAATCAACAAATCTTATCCTCAGACGTGGTTTGGGCCACTATGTACGACTTACATCTCTTTTTCTTATGTTATTCTCAAAATGGCTATTTTTAACCATTCTCGGACATGTGAGTATCCTCGGACTGGGCTGTTGGGCCACAAGCCCACTTCCTATGAATTCCTTGTTATCCTTTTGGGCAACAGGCCCCACAATAGCCCCTCAAAATCTCACTTTTTGTCACCTCGGAAAAAAGGGAGATTTTGATATTCTGCCCTCACCTCCATCGTTGGACTTTTCTAAATTTAAGAACGCTTTTCCATCTACCCAAGGCACGCTCCTGACGTTTCGGTGTCAGGAGCACGCCATTTATTAAATGATGGCGGCTGCTTTGTCCCACACGTTTCAGCAGGATGTGAATCTAACGGTGGAGGGCCTTTGATATTTATGAGCGGGATTTTTCCCGCTTACGATTTCTGCACCCCTATAAAGAGCTTTTCAAATCAAATTTCTTTTCAATTACAAAAAATCACACAACCCTAGCAGGTATTCATTAAACCTGTCCCTCTTTCTCTCCTCTCTATGATCTCATAAATACCTGAAGTCTGTCCGAGGTGCTTATTTTTCACACCTGTAAGTTTCTTTAACCTTCCTCAGTCTTCAACCCTCTTCGCTAATTTTTCTTCACGATTCTTAAGAAATTGGTAGGTTTAAGTATCTAGTTGATTCCGAGGAGCAAATAGAGGAATTTAGAGCTAATTATAAAATTCCCTCCACGGTGGGCATGAGATATGCTTCCCCAAAAACATGGTTTGATGATAGAAAAACAGGGGAAGTAGTCATCCCTATGATCGCTTTCATAGAGGGAGGGATGACTATTCCGATAGGTAGTCTCACTAGGAGTTATCTTAAGTTCTTCAGATTGTCCCCCACACAGTGCGCCCCCAATATGTTCAGGGTGCTAAGGAGTATAGAAGCCCTTAATGCGAGGATGATTTTAGGCCTTACCCACCATGATGTGAACTGGGTATATAACCTTCATTAATTGAAGGGCCAGGGATACTATCTTAGGTCTAGGTACCCTAAGGTAAGGTTAATCCAGTGTCTCCCTACATCAAACAAGGGCCTAAAAGATGACTTTCTCATTTTTTCTGGAGCATGGCATGATGGTTTACCTTGTCCAACCCAAAAGGGAACACCAGGTGGGGTTCTTAGGCTGTACACCTCTACACGTTGGCTTATACTCTTCAGTTCAAGTTATCTTCATTTCTGACGGAATTTTCCTGTTGTTTTATTGATTTTGCAGACAAACGCGCTACCAAGCCTCAGTTCAGATTGGTTAACAGAGAGAGTTTGGATAGAATCCTGCGATCCGAGGTGTATGTGAACCCATCTGACGGCCAATTGAGAGCGGCTCACATAATCCTTCGTTGCAAGCCAATCTCCACAGCCTTTCAAGCGCTGAAGTGTGTGATAAAGGCTAAGGATCCTCGGCTGCACCGAATCAGTGTAGCCTTCGAGGGATTCATCGTTCCTGAGGGTGTTCCAATTCTTAAAGGCGCCCCTTTTACTCAGCCATTACCTGTAGCCACTCTCTCGGCAGGGGCCTCATCATCACATCCACTTCCTTAGAAAGTAAAAGAGGAAAAGGAGAAAGAAAAGGAAGAAGAAGAAGAAGTTGTAGAACTATTGGATTCTACCAACGAATTTGAGGATTTTAACCAACCCCAATCTCCTAAGGTGATTTCTGACAACATGGGCATTCAGAGAAAGAACCAAAGGAGTCTGCTGGATGTGATAGAAGGCAAATCGGGAAAGGGGGCACCAGGGAAGTCTGCTCAGACCAGTCTCCCCCCTCCTCCTCCTTCTTAACTACCACAACCACAGGGGGTAGAATCTACTGACTCCAAGAAGAGGAGGAACCAAAAAGGCAAAGACATGGTGGAGACAGGAAGGTCTCGCCCAACTCATGAAGATGAGGTCCAACGGGCTCCAAAGCAACAAAAAACAACTCATGGGCCTCAGCGTGTTGTGGCTAAACAAAACATTCCATCCTCGGAGCCCGAGGCCTGGCTACCTGCTCCCATGCTCGAAGGTGAGCCTCTAAGGGAAGACGCGTCAATCAGAGACTTCAATGGCGGAATTAGGTGCCACGTAGCCTCGGCCCTGAAAGAAACCCTCCTTCTTCCTAAGGATATGGCCGAGCTCAAAAATATGAAGAGGAATGAGATCTTCATGAATATGAAAAGGCATCTGGGCATGGTACGATATCCTTACTGTTTTTCTCGCTCCTTTTAGTTTATTGCATCTCTGACTCTTTTATTTTTTCTAAGCTGTTGAAGCCACTTTCAGGCTAGAGGAGGTGACCAATGCCTGTTATCAACAAATAGATGATGAGAGGAAGAAACGAGCAACAGCTGTTCAGACACTCACTATGGCAGAACAGAATATGGAAAGTCTGAAGAAAAAGCTGGCCGAGGAGGAGCGTGCTCGAAAAAGTGCTGATTAAGCTCTGGATGGTACTCAAAAGCAGGCTAAGGATCAGAGGAGACGTCTGCATGAGGCCACTGACCAGCTGGTAACTTCCAAGGAACAGATATCAACTCTGATGAAACAATTGGAAGAAGCCCAGAGGCTCAGGGGTCAGGCTGAAAAAGCTAAGGATAAGGTCGAAAAGGCAAGAGCTGAGGTTATAAAAGAAAAAGATGAAGCTAAACAGCATGGGTACGACATCGGTGTGGATGAGACAGAGGATAACTTCCGAGTTGAGGTCCCAGTTGTATGTCAAACATATTGTGCTCAGACTTGGGAGGAAGCTCTCAACTGAGTTGGGGTCGCGCCATCCTCAGAGCTGAGGAAGCCTGAAAACATTTATTTTCCCTCGGCCATACGAGCTCAAGGTACTTCTTCCCAACAACAGGAGGCCTCCTCAGCTGTTACTGAACCAGCTAAAGAAGCTCAAATTCAAAACCCTTCTTCTACTGATCAGCAGAAGCCGCCTGAAGTACCTGATGTGGTCAAAGGTACCTCCTCGGACAAAGCAGCAGAGGGAACTAAGGATGAGATAGCTTCCCAGAGTTTTGAGAAGGACTTAGCTGCTACTATTCTACCTGCTGGGGAAGCTTTGAAAGAGAAAGAGAAAGTTGTTCCTCTTCAGAAGACTGGCAAAGTTTCCCCACCCAAGCTCCAAATAAAACTAAGTAAATAGATGATGTAATTTTTAATTTTAATTTAATTTTTGGGATAATTACACTTTACCCATATGTGGTTTGCCTCTAATTTGATGTGCCTACCTGTGGTTTAAATTTTGACACTTTACCCACCTATGATTTCCACCGTTAATGTGCCGTAACCCACCTCTCCCTCTGCCGTTACTCTAACACAGAAAATGTAAAAAACAAAAGCCCAAACAGATCAAAACACTCCTCACTCAAATCATAGACTTGCACTTTATCTTTATAATAAGAAGACTCCGGAGTAGGCGGTGGTGGAGGTTGATAAGGGTATTGCTGATGAGGAGGGGGTGGTGGAGGTTGAGTCCTTGGTGGGCCATAATGTTGTTGCTGTTGCTGTTGTTGTTGTTGATGGGGGTGGTGGTCGTAATTGGAAGTGGGATGCAATTAAGGATTGTTAAAGTTTTGAGGATATGAAGAAGAAGCAGCAGAAAAGGAAGATGGTGGTGGAGGAGGAGGAGCTGAGGTAATAGAGGTATCATGAGCACTATATCCAACCTAGTTCTAATTGTATTGAGCCCTCTGTTGAGGTGGGTGTGGTTGTGGTGGTGGTTGAGGTGGTGATGCAAGTGGGTTTGGATTTGGTGGTGGTGCAAATGAGGTTTGTGGAGGGAATGGCCTGTACGAGGCCATGGCCAATTTTGAGAGAGATCACAGAGTGAAAATTCAAATTCCCAATTCTGGGTTCTCTTGGATTTGCTTCAAAAATCAATCAAAACCCTAAAACCAAATCTTTATAATTTCAAATAAGCAACCACAATATGAGACAGAGAGAGAATTCAATTCCCAACCTTGGGTTTTCTTGGATTTCCGATTCTGGGTTCCAATCTCTGATTATTGAAAAGTCCCAGAGGAAAAAAAATCAAAAATTTTGAAGATTTGGGAATGAACAGAGCTTAATCAAAGCCGTAAAACCGAGTTGCAGATTCTAGAATCATAGATAAAAGGGAAAAACCCCAAAAAAAATTAAAAAGAAGAGCTTTAATAATCAAAGAAGAACTTAATCGAAAATTTTATGTTTGCGTATAGAGTGACCGAAGAGAGTGTTAGAAACAAAAAATCACAGCTAAACAAATAAGGTTAATACAATGAGAAAGAAAGACACCCAAGCACACACTGCCTTACTCTATAATATTCCTTTTACGTCATGCTTGTTTTTATTTTTCTGTTTTTCTTTTCTTTTCGTTTTTGTTTTTCATAAAGCACCAAAGAGCAACGGCTGAGGTATGTTCTTCATGTTCATGTTCAAGATTTGAGTGAGGAGTATTTCGATCTGTTTGGGCTTTTGTTTTTAACATTTTCTATGTTAGAGTAACGGCTAAGGGAGAGGTGGGTTACGACAGATTAACGGTGGAAATCACAGGTGGGTAAAGTGTCAAAATTTAAACCACAGGTAGGCACATCAAATTAGAGGTAAACCACAAGTGGGTAAAATGTAATTATCCCTTAATTTTTTCTTCTTTGAGGATATTCTCAATTATGAGGTGTATTTCTCTTTTCAGATTTGTATAAGACACTATGACTTTATTTATCACTTGTGTAATTTTCTACATGACTGTTTTTTACTTTTACATTATCTCAAGCTATAGAGGAGTAAAATATGACAATATAAGAGGAAACTTAACTTTATGTAGACTAATTGAGAACCAAAGCAGACTATAATTGCGAACTCCCCAGCTCTAAAAGGACTTGCTTCATATTCGCTAAGAAATGTCTATACTAGAGATAGCCTTCCAGATAATTAGTCCTTGGAAGTATTGAACACCCTAAAACGGTTTAAGTGATGCTCATGGAGTTTGCCTTGATATACAAAGATAGTCACACAGATCCCATTTAAGAAGCACTGATTTTTACTAAGTTAGTAGTATAAACAATCTGTCATACCTCAGCTTAAGTGTAATACTCCGATTAAGGTCACACTGTGCATTAATTTTCACCAAGCTGTGGGCCAAGAACCTTAAATGACTTAGTTTCTGTTTAATACTTCAATAAAGATAACAGTGTATTAATTTCCACCAAGTTGTGGTCCAAGGACCTTACATGACTTAGTTTCTATTTAATACTTCAATAAATATGGCAGTGTATTAATTTCCACCAAGTTATGGTCCAAGGACCTTACATGACTTAGTTTCTATTTAATACTTTAATAAAGATAACAGTGTATTAATTTCCACCAAGTTGTGGTCCGAGGACCTTACATGACTTAGTTTCTGTTTAATACTTCAATAAAGATAACAGTGTATTAATTTCGACCAAGTTGTGGTCCAAGGTCTGTTTAATACTTCAATAAATATGGCAGTGTATTAATTTCCACCAAGTTGTGGTCCGAGGACCTTACATGACTTAGTTTCTGTTTAATACTTCAATAAATATGGCAATGTATTAATTTCCACCAAGTTGTGGTTCGAGGACCTTACGTGACTAAGTTCCTGTTTAATACTTCAATAAATATGGCAGTGTATTAATTTCCACCAAGTTGTGATCCAAGGACCTTACATGACTTAGTTTCTGTTTAATACTTCAATAAAGATGACAGTGTATTAATTTCTACCAAGTTGTGGTCCGAGGACCTTACATGACTTAGTTTCTATTTAATACTTCAATAATTTGAGAAACACAAGTAATAGAACTAAGGATAAGCTATAAGAGGGAAATAGAACAGAACTATTCATATTAATAGTAATACCTCTTTAAGTTACTTACATTCCATGGATGAAGTGCAGTTTTTTCATCTAAATCTTCTAAGTAATAAGCCCCTATTCCTGCTACAGATGTGATACGATACGGTCCTTTCCAGTTAGGCCCTAACTTTCCCCAAGCTGGATTTTTGGTTGTTTCCAAGACTTTTCTCAACGCCAAGTCCCCTGGAGCTAACGGTCTCAGCCTTACATTTGCATCATAACCTTGTTTCAGCTTGTGTTGGTAATAGGCCAACTGAACCATCGCATTCTCTTGTCATTCGTCTATCAGATCTAGATTTTTACTTAAAAGCTCATCATTGCCATCCGAAGTGAAAGTTCTAGTCCTTTGTGTGGGAAAATTCGTTTCAAGTGGAATCACAGCCTCAGCCCCATACATCAATGAAAATGGGGTTTCCCCTGTTGAACGTCGGGGCGTTGTTCGATACGTCCAGAGGACATGTGGTAGCTCTTCCACCCATTTTCCCTTTGCATCATCTAGCCTTTTTTTTAGCCCACTCGCAATGACCTTGTTGACAGCCTTGGCCTGTCCATTTCCCTGTGGATAAGCTGGAGTGGAATATCTATTCTTTATCCCCAGGTCAGAACAATACTTCCTGAAAGCTATCAAATTGAAGACCATTATCCGAGATGAGAGCTTGAGGAACCCTAAATCGTGTGATGATGTTCTTCCAGACGAACCTTTTGACGTCCACATCTCTGATATTAGCTAGGGGCTCAGCTTTGACCCACTTCGTGAAATAGTCCGTGCCAACTAGCAGATATTTTTTATTTCCTATTACCTTAGGGAAAGGACCAACAATATCTAAACCCCACTGAGCAAAAGGCTAAGGACTAGAAAGAGGGTTAAGAACTCCCCCAGACTGATGGATGTTTGGTGCAAACCTCTGACATTGGTCACACTTTTTAACATATTCCTGCGCTTCCTTTTGCATGCCTGGCTACCAATACCCCTAGGTAATTGCCCGGTGAGATAAAGATCTTCCTCAAGTGTGACTCCCACAAATCCCTTCATGCAACTCTTCTAGAAGTGCTTCTGATGCTTCAGGATGCACACAAAGCAGATATGGCCCAGAGAAAGAGCGTTTGTACAACTTTTTGTCCTCGGACAACCAAAACCGAGGAGCTTTTCTTCGTATCTTTTCAACTTCCAATCTGTCTTCGGGCAGTATATCCTTCTCAAGGAATAACATTAAAGGATCCATCCAACTACGTGCCGAGCTGATTTGATTGATTTGAAGTGAGCTCTCTGATACTGGGGTAGGCGCATTTAAATCTTCGACCATAATCACCCGAGGTAAGTTCAGCACCGAGGATGTTGCAAGGGTGGCCAAAGAGTCCGCATGGGCATTCCCACATCTAGGGATATAGGACAACTTAAAGAATTCAAAATCCCCTTTTATACGCCTAACCTGGCTCAAGTAACCCTGCATTCTTGTGTCGCGAGCTTCCAATTCCCCTTTAATCTGGCCCACGATCAGTGCCGAATCCGAGAACATTTCCACTGTTTTTCCTCCCAGTTTCTTAACCATCCATATTCCCATTAGTAGAGCTTCATACTCGGCCTCATTGTTGGTGGCTGAAAATCCTAACCTTAAAGACTTCTCAATGATGGCCTGTTCAGGAGATATTAGAACTAGTCCCACTCCTGACCCCCTTTGGTTTGCTGCTCCATCCACATACACCTTCCAGGGTGAGGAACGTTGCGTGGAGATAAAGTCAACTGATTTTTCATCCATGCCCTGTGGGCTTGCTTCAATTTCTTCAGGGCCTTCAGCAAATTCAGTCACCAGGTCGGCCAGAACCTGACCTTTCACAGAAGTACGAGGCATATACTTAATATCAAAAGCCCCTAGAATGGTGCCCCATTTGGCAACCCTACCAGTGTAGTCTGCATTTCGAAGTACTGCTTTGAGCGGATATTGAGTTAGGACAACCACAGTGTGTGCTTGGAAATAATGAGGGAGCTTCCTTGTAGCGTGTGCCACCACAAAAATGGCTTTCTCCAACGGCAGATAACGTACTTCAGCCTCATGAAGCAATTTGCTCACGTAATAAACTGGTTATTGTACACCATGGTCCACTCGTATCATAACGAAACTGATCGCATAAGTGGCTATCGCCAAGTAGGCAAAAAAGACCTCGTCCACCTCAAGGCTGGACATAATGGGTGGCCGAGACAGATATTCCTTGAGTTGCTAAAATGCAAAGGCGCACTCCTCAGTCCACTCGAACCCCTTCCACTTATGGAGTAAAAGGAAGAAAGGTCTGCACCTATTCGCCGACCTGGATATAAATCTATTCAGCGCAGCGGTCATCCCAGTCAACCTCTGGACCTCCTTGGGATTCTGAGGTGGTTGCAAGCTATTTATGGCTTTAATTTGGTCGGGGTTCACTTCAATCCCTCGGTGGGTCACCATGTAGCCTAAAAACTTCCCAGAGCATATCCCAAAGGAGCACTTGGATGCGTTCAGTCTTAACTTATGCTTCCTCAGAATTTCAAATGTGTTGGTGAGGTCCGTCACATGCTCGGCCACTACCTTGCTCTTTACAACCATATCATCAATATAGACCTCTATGTTGTTGCCCAGCTGTGGCTCAAACATCTTCGTCATCATCCGCTAGTAAGTAGACCTCGTGTTCTTCAAGCCAAAGGGCATTACCTTATAGTGATAATTTCCAGTGGGAGTGAGAAAAGCGGTCTTCTCCTGATCACCCAATGCCAGTGGGATCTGGTGATAACCCTAAAAGGCATCGAGGAAGCTCATCCGAGGATGACCTACTGTTGCATCCACCAGCTGATCTATACGGGGCATAGGGAAAGGATCCTTTGGACAGGCTCTATTAAGATCTGTGAAATCAACGCATACGCGCCATTTTTCCATTTTTCTTCTTTACTACCACTGTATTTGCCAACCACTGAAGGTAAAACACCTCTTTGATAGCCCCTGCCTGCTTGAGCTTGGTTACCTCGTCTTTGATAGCCTCGGTATGTACTTTAGACGGACGCCGAGGTGATTGTTTCTTTGGAATAACAGAAGGATTGACATTCAAATGATGACAGATGAAATCTGGATCAACCCCTAGAGCTTCGTGGGCATTCCATGCAAACACATCAACGTTTCTCCTTAGAACCTCAACCAACTGCTTTTTTTCTAATAAAGGTAACAGTGCTCCAACCTGAAAGTACCTGTCTGGATCATCACCAACACTCACCCTCTCCAGATCCTCACACTCCGCTTCCTCGGCGGATGTGCTGAAGAGGGTTCCCAGACTCTTTGATTGCTATAAGTCATCCTCAGCCGTGGCCGATGTACCTACCCCTGGCCGATGTTGAATGGCCGCTATCATGCACTACCTTGCCATGGCTTGATTTCCCAATATTTCTAACACTTGGCCTCTTGATGGATATTTCACCTTCTGATGAAGAGTGGAAGAAACAGCCCCCAAGGTATGCAGCCAAGGCCTACCCAAAATTGTCGTATATGGAGAGAACACGTCTACCACGATAAAATTCACTTCCACCACATCTGAACCTGCCTGCACTGGTAATCTAATCATACCTATCGGAATGACCGGCCTACCTTCGAAACTCACCAACGGGGAACTATAAGCTGTTAGGTCTTGGGGTGTCAAATTCAACCCCCTGTATAGGTCAGGATACATCACCTTGGCAACGCTCCCCTCATCAACCATTACCCTTCTCACGTCATATCCCCCAATCCTGAGCGTAACCACCAAAGCATCATCATGCAGTTGTATGGTTCCTCTTTTATCCTCATCCAAAAAACCCAACACCAATGAGGCACTCAGTTTTGCTTTCTTCGGCACTAAACTAGAGCCCCCATCCATACAATGAGACACAGACATATGGAGGGACAAGACCCTGTTCTTCCTGGGGCAGCAAATATAACATTTATTATGCCCAGAGGGGCTCCTGAAGAGGCATCCCCCCAAAATGTCGATCCTGCTTGACTTTCTCGGCCACTAGAATGATGCAGTAGGTGCGTCAACTTTCCTTCTCGAACAAGCTATTCCAAGTGGTCCCACAAGTTTCTACAATCTTCTGTAATATGTCTGTGGTCCTGGTGATATTGGCAGTAAAGATTTTGATTTCGTTTCGTAGGATCTCCTGCCATCCTATTGGGCCGTATGAAGAATGGCTCGTTTTTTATCTTCTCCAGAACCCGCTGTACTGGCTCTCGAAACACAGCATTAACCGCCTGGGAGTTAACAGATCCTGATTGCCCCCCAAAGTCCCTCCGAGGTTTGCTGTTGTACCGGTCCGACCTGAAATCCCTCCTCTCTTTAGGGATTACCTTCAACTTTCCTCTACCCTGTATCTGATCCTCATCTACTCTTCTATACTTGTCAATCCGGTCCATAAGATGTCGCATACTGGTAACAGGTTTACCAATTAGAGAACTCCTCAAATCATACTTAGTCGAAAGGCCCTCATTGAAGGTGTTAATGGCCACGTCGTCATTGGCTCCATCTACTTCATTGAACATTTCCCAATATCTATTAGAGTAGGCTTTCAGGGTTTCTCCCTCTCACATAGACATGGATAGTAACGACCCCAAGGGTTGAACAACCCTCCTGTAGGTAATAAAGCGAGCACCAAAAGCTTGGGTGAGCTTCTCAAAGGAGTCAATAGTATTCGCTCTCAGACCGTTGAACCACCTCATCGCCACTGGACCTAGGCTTGAGGGAAAAACCTTGCACATCAAGGCCTCGTCCTTAGTATGAACGGCCATCCTCTGACTGAAATGGCTAACATGTTCCACCGGATCTGTTCGACCATTATAAATGGTGAATGCAGGTTGATGGAACCGCCGAGGAAGATTGGCATCCTCAATGCGTCGCGTAAAGGGTGATTTGGAAACCTGGCTCAATGCCTTATTCAGAGCATCATTCCCTAAGCCCTGACGAGGTGGGCTCCTGTGTTTTCGTTCACGGTGGTGCTCCTCATCATGCGAAAATGATTCACTAGGTGGAGTTTTTGACCTCCGTCTATAACTGGTGCCATCTGACTCTTCAGAGGATTTCCCGGAGTTGTGAGCCCTACGTATCCGTCACTCGTGACGTAATTCCCTCTTTAATCTGTTAATCTCATGCTGCATGCCTCTGTCGTTCCTTATGTTGGAGACATGGCTTTTCCCACGAGAAGGACTTCTACCTGCGTGGGTTGTTCGCGCGCTTCCCTCACGATCCCCTCATTGTTCATGATGCTGAGAGCCCCTAGACTCAGCCTAGTGTGGATTAACATCCACCTGTTGTGGTCCCACCACTGGCTGCTGCGGTGCTCCTTCTTCCATCACAACCTTTGTACTTGTCTTTCCCTACAAACGAATCAAGCTCTCCCCACAGACGGCGCCAATTGTAAAGACTCAAATTAGATTGGACCCAACAGAGGGATGGGATTCTAGCCCAATAAGCCCAAACAATAAAATTTCTAGAGAATGGGTGTAAGAGCTAATTCCAATAAGTGAAAAAAGACATAACTCTTGTATAGCAAAAAGGAACTTCAAACTAAATAAACTCTCTCCCTCTTCTCCTCGGCTAGGTTTTAGTGTATCTCTTTCTGGATTCTTTCTCTCTCTCCTTTTCTTCCAAAAGTCCTCTCTAATGTCTTCTGATTTCACGTTATATACTACCTTCTTCATCCTGCTTTCACCATACACGTGTAGGTTCCAATCTGGGAACTTCTTTCTGTCCCATCCAGCACTTCCTGGAACCTCCGCTCAGTGGCCATAAGGCTGCTTGGTTACTATTCAGGTATCACCTTCACATTAATGCGGTCAGAGAGTTAGCTAGAAAGCATTTAATGTGGAGGTAGCAGCTTTTAAGAGATATTTGTTACCTTTCCCGGTTCCTTCTTTGTTCAATATTCATTCGTTAATTTGTATGTAATTTTGTGAATTTCCTTGACTACTAAAATAGTTACATCCACCCTGGATGTTGGTTTAATAAATAAATCTTGTCCTCGAACGTTGGTTTAATCAACAAATCTTATTCTCGGACGTGGTTTGGGCCACTATGTACGACTTACATCTCTTTTTCTTATGTTATTCTCAAAATGGCTATTTTTAACCATCCTCGGACATGTGAGTGTCCTCGTACTGGGCCGTTGGGCCACAAGCCCACTTCCTATGAATTCCCTATTATCTTTTTGGGCAACAGGCCCCACACTCCTTATTTTGAGTTTCCTGAGGTACCGCTTTCCTACATCGTGAATGGTTGGTCTAAGCTTTCTGCTTTCCTGCTGCATTTCTGGGTGCTTGAGAAGGACATATCTGCCCTTCGTTTCTTGCATTTTATTGGTATTCCCTTTGAGCTGTCTTGATCTTACCTGGCTACGCTGTACGTCTTGAGGATCCCAGGCTCTGTTCTTCTACTGGACTTTCTTTGATCCTCTGATCTGGGCTCTTTTTCCCTTTGTTTCATGGGCTCTAAAACTTGCCCATTCACGGACCTTGGGCTTCAAATCTTTGGGCCTATCATCCTTTTCTTTTGTGAGCTCAACTCCTTTAATTTTTATTTTCCATGGGATTGGTTTGGTGTACTATTTCATTAGGCTTTGTGTTATGATTTTTTGAACCTCAACAATATCTTATAGCAAAAATGTTAGTTATAGCAAAAAGGTTAGTTAGAAAAGCAATTAATACAGCAGAATATAAAATGGTGGATTTTACCGCAAGAAGTGAACTAAGGAGAGCCTAAACCCCAACTTGGACAACCTTGCTATAGGGCTAAGCCATTAAAGTTATGCATCTTGGGGAATGAGTCTAGATAGCTACTTGTTGTTCCGTTGGGATTACAAAAGAGTGGGTTTGCTATAAGAGGGAGGAAAAAGATGGCTTACTGATGCATGCCTTTTCTACCGTGCTCACTCTTCTCTCTTTTTATGTCGCTCTTTATTTTATTTTATTTTTTTCTGTTATTTCTCTTTCAATTCCTTCTATTTCTTGCCTTCGTCTTTATTCCCTCTTCCATTTATGGCTACTACTTCTATTTATACTTGGTTAAGCTCGTGGGATTTCTCTATTTTACCCATATTGCTCACCAACTTTTTTTTTTTTTTTGCTGTAAACACCTCTTTAGATCTACCTACTGACCTACTGGCCGCTCTTCCTCCACTATGCCTGGGCACGCCTAGTGCTTTCTCTTTCTTCCACTACTCATTTCACGACAAACCCTTATCCGTTTAGTTCAACCGCAAGTCTCTCTCTCTCTCTCATTCCAATGGGTAAAGCCTTGGGCCTTTCTCTACCTATCTTTATGGCATGCATCAGGTAGTCCCAGCCATTTACTACCTATTTTGGGCAAAGATTCCTTCCCAACAGAGCACCTCCCAAAAAAGGCCTTAGCTGGATACCAAAAATAAGCCATTTCTCCCTTTTCACCAAATCACACCATTTGCAAATCCCTTAATTGTGGGCCCACCTCTCTTGCATCGACTAGATACAGGTTGGTAGTACTCTGGCCAAGATGTGGTTGTCTTATTACTTTCTACTTTTGTCTTCTTTCTTTCCCACGTTGTTTCTATCGCTGATATTTGGGTTTGTCTCGTTTTGCTCTTGCATCCTATCTGCCCATGCTCATCTTTTATGGAGAATGGCATGGGCTTATTATGCTTGCCCCACTTTTGCCATTCTTTTGCCCTTTCTTGGGCCTGTGGGCTTACTACTGCTATTTCCTGCTGGACTAGCCGGTTGGGCCTTGTTTATTTTTCTTCTTTCTTTTAGGCTTTTACAGCCCTTTGTTTTCTACCGTTACTTATTAATCTCTTCCTGCATTCCTTTTTTGCTGTTGAGCTCTTTTTATCAAAAACAAGTATCAACAAAAGTATAATGTGTTACTTTTTTAATTTATTTAATAGAGACATGATGTTAAATTTATACAAACTTTATTTTTTATCTTCTCATTTTTCTTCTCAACCAAATAAAAAGTTTCTCATCCCTCCACTTTTCCAGCCTCCCAACCAAACACAAATGAGAAAAACTAAAATATTTTCTATCCTCCCACTTTTCTGTCATTTCCCCATTTTCTATCCTCCCACTTTTCCTTCCTCCCAACTAAACAGACCCTAAATTGGCTTGAGTAGATTCTAGACCTTGTAGCCAATCCTTATTTCCACCTCTTTAGAGCATCTCCAATAGGTTCTCTAAAACCAATTTTGGAGAACAAACACACCAAAAACGCACTCCAAAAGCTTCTCTAAAAGCAAAACTTTTCCAAATTTTTTTTTGAAGTTGGTACAGTAGTTCTCTTGATCTAGAGAACACTGTAGCAACTCCAAATGAATTTTTCTACTTAAAAAAATCATACAACTCAATAAAAAACAATTCTTTCTCTCTCCTCTCACCACGGCTACAAACATTCACAACAGCTACAAACACAACAATCTTTTCTCTCAAATATCTTTAAACTCAAGCATAATCAAAATACAAACTCAAAAAAACAATCTTAAAATTAATCAAATCATAACAATAAAAGCAAAAGAAAAAAAAAAGACACAAGCCATCTGACCCATTTGGGCTGCGTTGGGGAGAAAGACAAGTGGCAGTGAAGCGGAAGGCATGGCTTGGCATAGTGAACGCCAATTCTCCATCGGCCTGTGTCCTTCGATCAACGGTGGAGCAAGCAAGATCTCTCGCTTGTTCTTTCTCTCTACCTCTTTCTCCATTTCTTATCACAGAGAGAGCTAGAGAATGTTCTAGAATCAAGTAGAAAAAGAAAAAGAAGTAGAAAAAAAAAAAGGGATGATGGAGATAGGAGTGGGTATATGTGTGTGGTGAAGAAAAAACAAGAGAAAAAAAAAAGTATGGATGAAAGAAAGGAAAAATAATATAAAGAATAAGAAATAATAATTGAGAAATGCTACCACAATATTTTCACAATAAATCTTAAGTAATAGATTTTTATTAGTTAATATTGGTGAGTAAAAAAATAATTTTAATGATGGGTTCTAATGGGTTCAAATTAGAACTAGTAACAACTTTTCACATAAAATTTTGTTATGATTCTTGTGAAAGTATTGCAAAAAATGTTGTAAACATAACACGTTTTATTGAAAAATATAATTGTTAAAAATAAATAGAGAAAAAATAAATAAAGATTAAAAAAGAATAAAAAATGAATAAAGAAATAATATTTAAATGAGATAGAAAAATTATAGATAATCTGTTAGAATGTGTATTTGAAAAAGTAGATAAATAAAAGATAAATATCATTGTTCATTATCCAGACAATACAAATATTTAGAAAAGTTGCTAAGATGCTTATAATTCTATGCTTAACATTGCCAAAAGTTTGTCTTGTTCCATTTGATGAATTCCCTTTTAACGCTTTTAAAAAGTATTTCGCTAACCTGAAATTTTGGGAGCCCTCGACTTGAATATGCCAATTGCCAAGCTGTTTCCACTACTTCTTTTTTGGAGTACAGTATACCATTTTTTTTTTTTTTTTTTTTTTTGAAACGAGTATACCATAATTTATTAGTTTTGAAAGTTAATGGTTTATAATTTATTAATTTATTACCACCCTTAAACTATGGTATTTAAATTTTGCAAAATAAAAAGAAAAAAGAGGTGGAGAAAGAATTTGATGGTACCACCTTAAATTTTGCAAAATACACGCGTGGGACTAAAAGCTGGTGCATTTTAATTTGATGGTACCACCTTAAGATAAATGAAATCATTTGTTTCCTACCCTTGCTTTTGATAAGGCGCCTGAAGAATTGTCAAAGAGAAATTCACCCAAGTACTTAAAACGAGAACTCCCTCTTCCTTAGTCCGTACAACAGAATTAATTTAAATAATGATTTGACACCCACTGAGTTACTACTGACCACGGATAGCAACTTAGCAATGATGCACATTGGAAAATCCAGCGCTTCTCAGAGCCTGAAGGACCGCTAGTAAAGCTTTATGTGTTAGCTGGATTGATGCAGCGAGATACTCTAGAGCGCACTGGTAGGGGTGTTCACCAAGCTATAAAAATCCACAAATCACAAAAATCGTATTAAAATTGTCTGTAAAATAGTATAATCACTGCATCGCAAGTAACGGTACAGTGTTCTTATGATTTTATAATAAAAAAACTATACAAATCATATCACATCGCCATCTCTATATATATATATTAATATTTATTTTTTAATATTAAATATATTATTAATAATTTAATAGCTCTAGTTTTCAAATAAAAAAAAGTTTAATAACTCTAGTAAGTGTTGATTAGAAAAGTCAGCCTAAAATAAAGAAAATTAGCATAATAGTTTAAAATTTGACCTAAAATAAAGGGAAAAATTAGTTTTAAACTAAGTAGAAAAAGTTTAAAATTTGAAAAATATACCAATTTCAAAAAATATCACTCTACATTGCACATATGACTACAAAAATAAAATGTGATGCTAAAAATGAGTCAAAATTGCACTACAATGCACCATGAACACCACTACGCACCAGTGTGGGATCCACATGCCGCGAGAGGACTCCTTCTGTGTGTGTGTGTGTGTGTGTGTGTGTGTGTGTGTGTGTGTGTGTGTGTGTGTGTGTGATGGACAGCTGATCTTTCATCGACAATGGCAGAAAATTTTCCACAATACACGGTTAAATAAGAAGTTTTAAGCAAGCCTAGAATGGAATGTTTAGATCCACGCAAATATTTTGGCCTATCAATTGCAATTTGCAGGGACCAAATACTTGAAGATTGCAAAGGAAGTAAAAAAAATCTATCCTAGGACTAGGAGATGTCAAATGTTGTACAAGGGGGGATCTGAGTGTTGAATTAACGTGTGCTCACCCACCGAAGAATGATTAATGCTTGCAGAGTGACAGTCTGACAATTTTCCCTCCCTCTATTCCTGCTAGTTCGATGCGTCCGGGAAACACTAGATTTTTTCTTTTTGTGTATTTGTCACATAGCCCAGGTGTCAAACCAACAAAGAATTAATGATATCAGTAAGATTTTAAGAAAACTTTGGGTGGCTCACCTTTAAACGATGAACGAAAATTCATATTTTAAGAATTTTATTTGTAAAAGACATTATGGTAAATAATAATTTTTAAGTAACTCTTAATTAGTATAACTTCTTTAGTTAATAAAAATTTTGAAGTTACAAGTTTTAAACTTCTTGATAGAAGGAGGGTTATGGAACAAATCTTAATTTAAAGGGGTCCTTAGTCAAGCCTATATATATAGTCCGTCTCTATCAAAAGAAAATATGTGAGATAAAAATCATAGACTAGAAGATACATTTTATATATACATTATTATGTAGCGAGTTTTCTTTTTCTCTAAATATTTAGGGTACGTTTGATACACTGAATGAAAATTACGACATAAATTGTAATCTTTATTACTAGTAATAAAATGTGTTGTAATGTAATAACTAAACATATTCATTAGTTTGGTTGTGAGTTATAACATTAGAATGAAACTTAACATTTATTTTGGGAAATATCTTATTTATACAATTATATCTCTTTAAAAATTGTTATTTTTAAATTTAAAAGAGATATGTGCCATTTTTTATGATTTTTTATTTTTATAATTATTAGATGAATATGGAAAGTTTGTTTATTTGGAAATATATTAAGTTTTGAAATTATTGTATTTACTAAGGAATAACTAATACCACCTTTTAAAGAGGAATAATTATTTCTCATTTTGAAGAATAGAATAGCTATTCATAAGGAATGACTATTCCTTGTAATAAAAATATAACCAAACTAAAGAATAACTAAACCATAGGAATAACTATTACATTATAACGCCTATTACAGTCTATCAAACATGTCCTTAAACAACTATGGCTGAAGATATACTTATTTTCCACTGCAACTTTAAATTTTATCTTACATTTGGTATTAAAGTCATCCTTCATACTATGTTGTTTAGTGATTTTAGTTAATGAAATTTCTATTATTTCCAATTGCCGTATATTTGTACAGTAAAAGTTTGTATGCACTAATTTAATATTGGGATGAAATTTTTGTTAATTCCAATTGCCGTATATTTGTACTGTAAAAGTTTGTATGCACTAATAGAAGAAGGGTTATAGAACAAATCTTAATTTAAAATGATCCCTAGCCAAGCCTATATATATAGCCTGTCTCTATCAAAATGAAATATGTGAGGTAAAGATCATAGACTAGAAGATACCTTTTATATATACATTATCATATAGCAAGTCTTCTTTTTCTCTAAATACTTAAATAACCATGGTTGAAGATATACTTATTTTCCACTGCAACTCTAAATTTTATCTTACATTTGGTATCAAAGCCATCCTTCATACTATGTTGTTTAGTGATTTTAGTTAATGAAATTTCTATTATTTCCAATTGCCGTATATTTGTATAGTAAAAGTTTGTATGCACTAATTTAATATTGGGATGAAATTTAAGTTGTGTTGAATGCAAATATAAAGCATGTGTACTCTAAATCCTAGAGAACAAGTTTTGTTTTGCTTCTTTACTGGTATATGTATAACGAATTATCATTGAGTTTTGAGATTGGAAGTATCAATTTGAAATTCATAGGATTGTTATTTATATAGAACTGGATAGGTTCTGTGGGGCCAGAGAATTTGGCAGCCCTGCCCCACTCTACGCTAAGCCCAAGGCCCATGCCGAGGATAAGGATGTGTCCGAGGATGAATCCTTCCGCTAGTAATATTGCCGAGGACAACCACGTCCTCGACCTGCATTGATCATTGTAAGGAAGAACAAAGTGTCTTCGGAGGTAAACTTTCACAGCTATCCAAGACAGAGGCAGGTACAACGGATTAGTCATAGGAGCATGGTGGAGGAGCAATCCTAGGAGGAACTGTCACCTCTACATTAAATGCCCACAACTGACGTTTTGGCCACATTAAATGGAGAAATGACCCCTGAACAGTGCCGCCTCAGCTGCTACCACCCACAGAAAGGATGGAAGGTGGCTGATGGGATAGGCACTGGCATGATGACCCACATAAGCGACAAATGGAGGGTCGAGATTAACCGGAAGGGGGGTATAAAATGTAACAAGTCCTCCAGAAAGGGGGACGGCATTTTTTGGGAGAGAAGAGAGGAGTTATAGTGTTTGTATAATCTTTGTAACCCAATACCAAGGGAGATAAAAGAAAAAGATTATAGAAGAAAGTGGCCGAGGAGCCTAATTCCACACTTTCAGTCTGTATTCTTGTCAATCGATCCTTATATTACCGTGGTTAATTGTACAACCCTCACTAGGGCCTAGTTCTTTATCCCGCTTTCTACAAATTCATTGTACTGGGCCAGCTGAGCTTGAGTCCACTCATTCGCAAGGAATAGTGCTCGAACCAGGTCCTTACAGGTTCAAAGGTAGATATGTTGCAGGACTTTGTTTTCTCTAATCTTAAATTGTCCAAATATAGTATTTGACGATATGCTAATGTGGACTAGTGGGTAATTTGACTAAAATACATGCCAAGGCACTTAAAGTGTTCATAAATTTGATTTTGATTTTGATTTTGATATTCATCAAGTGCTCATCCAAGTATTTATGTTTGTTTCCTGGATATAAAATCTCGATTATTTGGAAAATAATTTGTGACAGTATGGTGGCTCATATGACAAACATACCTCAATAATTTGTACAATTTTCAATTGTAAATTGCTTTAGAGACTATTTTTGTGGTCCACTATATTTGGCATGATAACGCAAATCATCCTTATGTTTTGGAAACCATAACGTTTTACAATAAATTACGGGGATAAATGTGTTGCATGTAAGTTTGCAACTATTTCATAAAGTTTATTGTTACATATGAGATTTGGATCATTGAAGTGAGGAATTTGTTTAAGCACATTTTAGGTTTCTTTACACTTATCATGTTGTGAAATATTATTTCATATCAATTTTGGGTGCATATTGTCATGATCAACATGAGGATTTATTGATCTTTATGATGCTATTTGAAGTAGCGAATATCAAAATGACATGGGAGTGGCCATAGCATCCTAAACCATGATGATAATCACATCAAGAAATTTTGATAAGATCTCATTAGGAAAAAGGCATCTAAGTGGCAATTAAATCATGTTGGTCCCATAGGGAGGTTATTATTTTTATGATTTAATTGGAATGAAATGGTGAGTGTAGCATTAAGATAGGATTATTCCTAGGCCCATAGGCATGGAAAATTTGATTCTTAGTGTTTATATTTACTAGTTTTATGAATAAAGTTTTATAAGAAACCTATGCATGATGCGCCTCTGCCCATAGGAAGGTCAAATTGACTACTAAATTAACATTGGTTAATTTAGCATTAAAGTTTAAGTTTCATAGCATTAAAGTTTATTTTCTTTTGGTTTGTAGATCTATGTTTTGGTACTCATGTGGATGAATCACCCATCTCATTGAATAAAATATGTCAAATGAGAAATTAAGTACAAGGGTGAGAGTGATCTAATTACTCAAGAGTAAGAACTTAAGAATTTATTCCTATAAAGCTAAAGGTTTTGTAAAAGCTATTAATATTAATTTACAAAATCCATTAAGGTTTGACCCCCAATAAAAGTTACACTTTTCAAAATTTAGGCATATAGGTATTTCACTAATAGTATATAAAGGTTCAACTTTATTGTGCCATATGGTTTTATTGGGCACATTATTAGTCGGTGTATATACTTTAAGATCAGCGGAAGTAAATGTATTGTTTTTACATTTAAATATGGATGACATACTACTTGAAAGTAGTGATTTGATTTTGTCATGTAAGATATCCTATATTCTATGAAGCTATAAGAGCATTCTCATCAAAGGTTTCAAATGTTAAAAGGGTGTTTGGTGAGTGTTTCTAAACAACAATTTTCAATTATTAAACAATATTTCACGCATTTTCACATATTTTTTTACTCACACGTATTTTCTTAAAAATTTTTAAATAATAATTTTTAATTTTTAAACACATATACTAAACGAGTTCTAAATATACTATTTTTTAACATATTCTAAAAAGGCACACTACATTAAAGTTGCTATATGCTATAAATTTTGACATCAAGCTACAGAATCTCTAGCAGCCACTGTAGCAAGATGTTAAAAAAAAAATTATTTGTTTAATCAGACACATGTGCCATTTGCCTCTTTTCCTCTTTTCATCTCATGCACAACCTTTTACCTTTTCTTTTCTGCCTCTTCGTGCTATTTTATTCTGGTTCTCCCTCATTTTTTATTCTTTTTTTGATCTCGCTTCTCCCACGCCTCTGCCCCCTCTCTGCTTTTTTTTTTTTTTTTTTCTTCGTTCTCCCTCAACCCAATCCGCTGCTTCCCTTCCTTCAACCCATGCCACCAAGCCCATCTGCTCTTCCCTTCTCCCTCTGACCGAACCCATCATCACAAACCCAACCTCTTCTCTTCTTCCTCTGACTGAACCCACAATCACAAACCCAAGCTCTTCTCTCCCTGATCGAACCCATAATCACAAACCCAACCGCTTATCTTCTTCCTCTAATCGAACCCACTCTTCTCTCCCTGACCGAACCCAAAAACCCAGCCTTGAAACCCATCTGCTCATCTTAAAACCGAAGATTCAAGGGAGGGGATTAGGCTTCCATTTGGGTCAGACTGAATCTCCATGGGTATAAACAATGGGTTATTAGGTTTTGGTTTGGGTTAGGGATTGGACGTTTGGTTGTGGGTCTTGTATTGCTTTCACAAGTTCATCACCGATTGGGGCAAAGCTTCCAGCCGATTCAACTCCGAAACAGGTTAGTTATATCTGTCAATCTTTCTATGATTTTGGTCTGAATCTTTTATGGAGCTTTGAAATGGTATTGTAATTAAGCATTTCAATTTAGTTGTAATCTGTGCATTATATTATGTTTTTGTTCTTGTTCTTGTTATAGTTCATTGACTTTGTGGCGGGAAAATTTAAATTCTTGGTTGTAGATAGAGTGTGTACTGGAAAATTTTCAATTGAATTTAGAACCCAGTGGGGTTAGACAATGAAATTTAAAATCTTAAATTTGGTTTAGTTTAGTGTAAGTGAATCTGTTATGATCATTTAGTATATTTATAGATGATGTGATTATCGTTAGGTGTTTTCAGAGTTGTACTTGTACCCAATGTTGAGTTGTGATGTAATTGGGGGTTTGGAAATTTGGCTTTTGCAACTGAGTCTCAAGCCAAGGTCTTTAAAAATGTTTGAATAATGAGCTGTTTGAAATGGGTTTGTAGGAATGTTTTCATTGTCTTATAGGTTTGACTTAAAAGAGACTATGGTTATGATTTGTTATTTTGCATACTTAGAATTTAGAATTTGGGGTCACGGGTAGCCAACCACATGTGCTAGTCATATGATATGGTACTTGTTTGGTTTTGATAAAAATAATTTGACCTTGTAGGAACTCCATTAAAAAATGAGTTTATTTGGTTGTCAAAGGAAATCCTTGCATGGAGAAGCACAAAGTTGCCATGGAGCTGCCCGGGAGACTCAAAGTCGCAAGAATTTTTATTTGGACATGTTTTCAGGATGAGCCATTTTGTCAAACCGCAACTAGCTTTATTGAAAGCTTTATTGAAGAAATAAAGCATTAAGATGTTTTTAGAGTGTTTATGTTTTATTGTTTCTATGTCTGTTGAAGTATGCAATTTCATTCAAGTTTATTGCTAAAAAATGAAGATGTGAGCAGGTGGGGTGCTGCTGTTTTCTCCTCTGCACTAGTTTTCCTGCACTGGGTAGCTGCAGGATTTCTGCACTGGATAGCTGCTGCCTGCAGAGTGTGGGCTGCTGTTTTCTTATTCTGCACTGGTTTTAATTTAATTGCTATTTTTTCCTCTGCACTGGTTTTTCTGTACTGGGTGGCTGCTGGATTTCTGCACTGGATAGCTGCTGCCAGCAGTAGAGCATCAACAGCTAATGCAGCAACTCAAGACGCCTAAGTGGAAGCTGCTGTCAAAGCTAAATGGCTTCGTTTTTGCAGAATTTTGTTTATGTGTAGTAGTAAAAGAGTAGCTCAAGTCTGTAATTTTAGTTGCACACCTAGTTGGCAGGAAAAAACTATGGTTGCTGACATCTCATACTTAAAGCAACAAGGGCTGTGTTGCAAAGTCCTATTTGTTCCCAATATTATTCTAGGTTCTGTATGCAGTGCTGCTAAGACTGCAACTAGAGTTCCTAGACCATATAGCTGGGTTCATCCAGCATTTGTATAGTACTTGTTTCCTTTTATGGTATATAAAAAAAAAGAAAAAAGAATTGCAGTTAACCAAAATTATGTTTAAGCTTAATTAACTTGTTTATTGCAATTAACCTGATTTTACTTCTCTTATCTCATATGCATCAAGCACAGGATACATTCACGGTAGTTGAAGGAAGAAAACTTTATCACTAACAGGTACATGGTAGTTAATTGAAAAGAGGGTTGTCAATTCGAGTTAGCGTGTCGGGTTCGTGTCGTGTCGTGTCGTGTCGAGGTAGGAGTATTCGACAAAATGACTCAACTCTAACTCGAACTATTTAATAATCGTGTCATAATCCTTCAACCTTAATCTGACTTGTTGATAAAGCGGGTTGACATGACTCAACCCATTTGACACGCTTAATAAACGAGTCGTGTTGAATTGACACGAATGTAATACAATCCATTTAAATCTGCATAATATTTAATATAACATCCATCTAGAAATATATTTTTTTTACATCCTAAAAGTAGTGCATACACTTCAAGTCTTTAACCCACATTCAAAATAATATAGTTCAACAAAAATATAACATTCATCTAGAAATTAGTTCTTTACACTCTAAAAGAAGTGCATACACTTCAATCCAAATTCAAAATAACATAGTTTAATAAAAATAACATAGTTCAACAAAAATATAATATCTTTGGAACTCGCCAAATGCTAAGTATCAATATAGAAAGAATTGGAGCAAATAGGAAACTAATCCTAACTATGACTAGGATTATCATCCATAAAGAGAGAGAGAGAGCAATAACCGGTTTGAGACTTTGAGTTTGAGAATTGAGCACGAGACTATAAGATAGTAGAGTGAGCAGTACGGTTGAAATTTAAAAAAAAAGAAAAAAAATATATTTATAAGAAGGTTTAGAAATTTAGGGTTTGTAGGATTTAGAGATCTAGGGTTTGTAAAGTTTTAATTTTCAATTATATTCCTTGTAAGTTTTTGTAATTACTCACTTTTCTTTTTAAATTTAAAATATATGTCGAATATAAAAGGTATTTAACAAATCTAAAATAAAATGAATATTTATTTGTTATACAAGTTAAACAGGTTATGTTAAATTGGTCATTTCAGGTTAACACATATAAATTGGCGTATCAAACGTGTCTATTGCGGGTTGACCCGCTTATGACACGTTTCTTATCGTGTCATTTTCAGGTCGACCTGTTTATGACCTAAACCCATTAAGGCATAACTCTAACTCGCAAAAACCCATGTTGGGTTCGTGTCGTGTTCGCGGGTTGGGTCGAACATTGACACCCCTAATTGAAAACATAAAGAAAGAATAAAAAAAGAAAGTTTAAATGAAGTGGTAAAATAATAAAACTTTTGATGTTGGGTGTATTATAAAGTGAGTTGTTAAAATGAATAATGTAACTTTTTGAGATGCTAAATGATAAATTTTATAGCATTCTTGATGAGAATGTTTCCACAAAGAAAAAATGAATAAAAATTCCATTTACTCACCAACGGATATGGAGGTTGATTCATTTCCATTTTTGATACCTCCACTCTTCACCTTCTCCTTGTACACGTATTTAACCCAATATCTGAGACAATTCATGTTAGCCCATTAATTACCACAATTAAAAAGAATAAAATAGTCTCTCTCATTTTCAATGTGGAATTAAACATTTTCACTAACTCATTCTTCTATATTTACTCCCATATCTTTACATTTATGTTGTAATATTTATTCATTTTAATTATTTAATATTAAAATGCTCCAACAGGTCTCAAAGTTATTGATTTTATGATGAGACCTTTAAAGATTTTTTAAGATAACTCGGTTATAATTTTCTTTTCTAAAGACAATGATTGTAAAAGCTAAAATAAACATATTGACATAAAGTAACTCAATCTAAGAGAGAATTTTAAGAAACTGAAAGTGTCCATTGAATTAAAATTATTGATCTAATATATGTTAATTTCATAACTAACGATTTATCGGCAAAACAATATAAAAGTTTTTTGGATATATGAAACTTGTTAGCTTATTTGGTGTTTAATTTCTCTCTAATTATTCTATGTTTTGGTCACATATTTGGTTAGTTTTGGAGAAGAAAAATATATTATTTTTATTTTGTGCACATAGAGTATATGTATTAAGTTAGATATATCTGTGGAGATATATAATGATGATATATCTGTGGGGATGTATAAAAGAGCACATGAATGGCTAATAGGTAATCCATTCATAAAGAATTAGTGGCTCATAAAGTATTCATGTAAGGATTACCACACATTATAATACATGGAATGAAGTACTAATTATAATTAAGGGTGTTACCGCCATGATTCACGTATTGAATTCTTTATTTGTGTGAGAGCATTTCACAACTAGTTGACATGAGTAATATCATGACCTTGTTAAAGTTAATATTATTTATCAAGTAATTTAAATGTCAAGTGGGCCAAGTGGGAGAATGTAGATTTTAAGAAAACTTTATGTGGCCCACATTTAAATCTATATACATCTAGAAGCTAAAACGTAGTATTTATTGTTGCTATACTTCAGTTAAGTCACATCAGTATCCACGTCATTATCCTTTTACTTTTCAATTTTCCTATAATTTGTTTTAACATTTACATTTTTCTTTTTAATAATTACACTTTCTCCAATCTTTCTCATTCCCATACATTTCATCTTCCCACTACTCTTAACCTTAATATCACTATTCATTTTTCTCTTCATCTTCCTTTATTTTGTCTCTTCACCTTTCTCTTTCTTACCTTTTCATTTATCCACTATCCTCAGCCTTAATATCACTATTCATATTTCCATTCATCTTCCTTTATTTTGTCTTTTCATATTCACAACATCTTACTATAAATTTGTCATTCTTTCTTCTATTCTTTGCATAGTTTTCCCTCACAAAAAAGTTATTTCTCTCTCTCTCTCTCTCTCTCAATATTTTTTGGAGTATTTTTTTTTTTTTAATTTTTCTTGCATCTCTACTTTAAGTTGATAAAATGTTTTTTTGTTCTTTTTTATTGTTAAATGTTATCCTATTGCGTTATAAAAATTAAAGATAATATATAAGAATATAATATATATATATATATATATTATTCTATTACATAACATGATTTAGATAATTTGGTGTTTATTGTTATATCTTTTATTTTTACATTTTTTTCTTCTCATCTTATTTTATTTAATATTTAAACTCAGCCACATTCTCCATAGTCCATATAATTAAATTATTTATATTTTTTCTTATTTTTTATTTTTTAAAATTAAACATATAACGTTTTATTTAAATTCAAATAAATAAAATTATACTCATCTTTTTAACATTTACACTTTCTCTAACTTTTCGCCTTCCCTTGACCTTTTCATCTCCCCACTACCTACTACCCTCTACCTTAATATCACTCTTCATCTTTTCATTTATTTTCCTTTATTTTGTTTATTCTTATTATTATCATTTTATTATAAATTTGACATTCTCTCTTCTATTATATGCATAATTTTTCCTCACAAAAAATTTATTTCTCTCTCTTTCTCTCTCAACTTTTGGTGGATTTTTTTATATTTTATATTATATATATATATATATATATTATCTTTACTTTAGGTTGATAAATTTTTGTGTATTTTTGAACTCTACTTTAGGTTGTTGCGATTTAATTGTGTTTTAAGTTTTTTTTTTTGGTTCACTTTGATTGTTAAATTTTACCATATTGCATTATAAAGAATTAAAGATTGTATATAAGAATGTAATATTATTATATTACATAGCATGATTTGGATAATTTGGTGTTTATTGTTATATATATTTTATTTTTACCTGTTTTCTTCTCATATTATTTTATTGAACATTTAAATTCAATCACTTCCTCCATATGTTCAATTATTATAATTGTAGGGTCCAAATTTGGTAGGCCAAGCCCAAATCTTTCGGATTGTGAGCCCAATGAACCTAGAACAATAAATTTATAGAGAGTGGATGAAAAAGCTGGGCTGGTTATGGACTTAGCAACGATTCACTTAGGCCAGTTAGAATAAATTGACGTAAAAACACTTGAAGAATGGATAATACTCAAATCCGAAGAGGCTTATTATTCATGGAAAAGTGAATACAATTCTCTCCCTCTATCTCTTCCTCAATTTTTTCTGCCTCCCACATTTAGAGGCCTATTCCATTTATATATTCTCCTTCTTCCTCATCTTCACCATACACTTGTTCTTCATCTAAGCATTCACTTGAGTACATGTCACATCAGACGTCTGCTTTAGTTTGCCGTGAGTGGTAGTAGCTGAGATTGCACTGTTCAGGGGTCTTCTCCACATAAATGTGGCCAGGAAAGTTGCTGCAGTGCATTAAATACGGTGGTAGCAGCTTTTCCTTTTAGATATTTCTCTGTTCTCATTATCTTTAGGCATGCCCCAAGCTTGTCCTTATCGTGGAGATAGTTGGGAAGGTGACTCAGGCCTTCAGTATAGTTGTTTGATCAAGTTCCCTTGTGATCCGAAGAGAGGGATCTCTTCGAACTGATAGGGTTGTCTTCAGAATTCTCCTCTCATTCATTTCCAGGTGCATTTCCCCCACATGGACTCATTTCTAATCTCCTTTTTCTCTTCGGACACATAGTGATATTCGAATTGGGCCTTAGGCCCAATAGGTAACGTTGGGCTTTTACACCCACAATAGCCCCTCAAAATTTTAGTTTTTCCCTTACATCTGAGGAGAAAAAATAGGATTTTGATTTGCTACGAAATAAAAGCTTTAAAATCCCTAAACATCTGAATCCACACGTGTATGTGCATAGATTTAGGCGCTTCACCATTGTCGCTGTCATTGCAGCTTTTCCAAGGTGCTATTAATTGCTCCAAGTAGCGTCTTGTCCTTGGCATCCAACGGTGGGCTATTGATCCAACGGACATGATTTTTTCTCCAAATTTGGGCGGGATAACTCCCACCACTTCATCTATCCCTATATAAAGCCCTAAAGGGGGTTATTTTCTCCTTTACTTTTTAGATTTTCATACTCTTAGCGAACTCAAGCATTCACGCCCACTAAGCCCTTTTTGTCATCAACTCCAACTTTCCCCAGAATCTGTTACAATTTCTTCACTAGCCTGAAGATCATTCTTCGAATTAGTTCCGTGTAAGTTCCTCACTCAAGCCTTTCATCTTATCTTCGGCTAGCCTCTTCGGCCCCTGAGTAGTCGCTCCTCATTCACTATATTTAACATTTTCCCCTCTATTCTAACTGAAATGGGTAGATTTAAATATCTAGTGAATAGTCCCTCCCAGATGGAGAAGTTTAAGGCGACGTATCGCATACCACAGGATGTGGGTTGAGATATTGCCCTCCAGAAGAGTTAATAACGGATCGAGAAGTGGGCGAAGTTATAATCCCCATCATCGCCTTCCTAGAGGGAGGAATGACCATCCCCATGGGTCCTGTTACTAGAGACTATCTCCGAAATCATAGGCTTAGCCCTGAACAATGCGTGCCTAACATGTTTAGAATTTTAGGAGCGGTTGATGATCTGAATCGTCATCTAGGATTGGGACTCACCTGGCTCGATGTGGTACACATGTACGAATGTCGTACCAAAAAAGGATCGGGATACTATCTTAAATCCCGATCCTGCATTGTCAAGCTCGTCTCCTGTCTTCCCAAATCTAACAAAGGGATGAAAGACGACTATCTGATTGTTTTGGGTGCGTGGCATGACGGACTTCATTGCTCAACCCAACCAGGAAAGCCAGGTGGGACATCCTAGAGTTAGGTTTCCTAACAATAGATTAAGGGTTTTGGCTTTTAATGATTCGGCCTTCTCTTTCTATTATGTTTCAAGTTTTTTGACTGAGTTTTATTGTGATGTTAACAGATAGAGATCACGTTGCTCCTTGGCTCAGCCTTACAAACTCTGCAACGCTCAACTTCCTTCTTCGGTCAAAGATTTTCGCAAGTGAAGACGGACAACTAAGGGCCATGCACCTTATCCTTGGATATATCCCAAAATCATCTGATTTTCAGTCGGTCGGCAACGCAATAACACTTGGAGATCGCCGCATCAACCGTATTGACGTTGCTCGGAAAGATTTTTTGGCCCCATTTGATCTTGCCCTTGTGCCACACCCAAACCCACAAGGCATACCATTGCTCGTTCAACCCATTTAGCAGGCTCCTCCAGAACCGACAGCAGAAGGGGAAAGAGTTGCTTCTTCAACCCCTTCACTTGACGAGCAGATTGATAAGTTCAGGTTTGAAGGGGAAGCTTCAGAAGAGGTTCAGATCTTGAACGCCGAAGAGGGAATCGATAGGCAATCTAGCGTTCTACCAGAGAGAATAAACGTACCAGATGATTCTTCCGAGGAAGATATGGAGAGTTTAAAAGATCTGATGAAGAATAGAGGGAAGAAATCTGTGACCAAAGAGGTTGGCACATCTCAGCCAACAGTCACTCTTCCTCCTCCACCTCCTCAAGCTCCTTCGGATCTCGGCCTAAAGCCATTGTCGGATCTGAAAAAGAAAAGGACTGTTACCAATACTGAAGAAAGAGAGGTGGCGCCTCCGAAGGGACCCAAGCAATATAAAGTGGTCCACGAGACAAGGAACAGGAGGGCTTCATCTACTGAGATCCGAGATGACCCTTTGGCAGCAGACGTATGCCGAGGAGTTCGGACATGGTCCCCAAAGTTGGCATTGGATGGTGCTGCTATCCCATGGGACGCTTCCCTCAGAAATTATGTTGGAGGGAAAGCTGGTCACATTGCAGAGGCATTGGAGCAACCTTTGCTTCTTCTGAAGGATATGGAGTCATACAGGCGTTTCAGTAAGCAAGAACTCTTTCTATCCCTTAAAAGGGATTTAGCTATGGTAAGCGAATTGGCCCATCTTCTCAACTTTAAGATGTTGGTTTTCTGCATTCACTACTTTTCTTTACCTTACATTAAAAATTTTTATTCTGTCATGCAGATCACTCAGCAAGTTTATGTGGCTGAGGAGTGGAACAAGAAAGCCCATGTTGAAGCCCAAGCGGAGGCCCGTTCTCGGTCCGAGGCTGAAAAGTCATTGGGCAGCCTGAAGGATGAGTGCGCCTGTATATCCGAGCAGTTGAAAGAGACGACCAAGGAGAAAAAGAGTCTGGAATCGGGCCTTAAGAATGCTGAGAGGCAGGCTGAAGACCAACGCTAGTAGTTGTACACAACTGAAATTAACCTGGAAACAGAAAGAGAGCGCTGGTGAAGGGTCTTTGGACCGAGCTTGATAAAGCTAGGGAGTTTGCCAAATTGGCTAAAGAGGATGCTCAATTGGCCAAGGAGGTGCTTGAGGCTAAAAAACAAGCTGCTTACACACTGGGGGTAAAAGAGACCCAAATAAGGGTGACTAAGGAGTTCGCGAAGGTCTGCAGGGAGTACTGCGATGTAACGTGGGGCAAAGGCCTTGATGCGACTGGAGTGCCCCCCAGAATCTGCCCTGAGGCAGCCTGGGAGTGTTTACTACCATCCAGACATCTGCGAACTACCAAAAGCCTCGGATCCTCCAGCTGCCAACCAGAACCTTCCAGACCTTACTGAGGCAGCCCAGGCATCTGACCAAACTGGTGGTGTGGGCAAGCCAGCTGGGAATGTACAAGGATCAAATGCTGCTGCTCAGCCTGGCCAGACTACTGACCCATCACCTCAAAAGAAGGCCTAGACGTTTAGGAGTTTTATTAATATATGTTTTTTATTTGTGTTGTTGTTGTTTTTATTTTTTATTTTTTTTATTTACTTGTATTAGCTAGGCCCCCCCCCCTTTTTTTTTGTTTCGTGACTATAAGTTATTCCCTTTTGATCAATGAAATGGTTTCCTTTTTACCTCTAATGCCCTCACAGTACATATTATGATGCATCATTACAACAGATGACAATAGCTTGTAAACCTAACCACCATATCATGCTGATGATGTAGATAATCTAATCTAAGTCAATACTTGAGAGAGCTGTTCGTATGAAAATTACTTAATAAAATGATTTTGACTTAAGTATGGCTAGGAAGGCCTTGTGATAATAACAACTGCATTAGAGTGTTAACTAGCGGAAATAACCTGGTCCGAGGACTACAGGCATGATTGCATTTAAGTTTAAACACTTATGAGAACTGTAAACGAGTGTTAACTAACCCAAATCATCTGGTCCGAGGACTACAGGCATGATTGAATTTAAGTTTAAACACTTAGGAGAATTGTAAACGAGTGCTAACTAACCCAAATCATCTGGTTCGAGGACTACAGGCATGATTGAATTTAAATTTAAACATTTAGGAGAATTGTAAACGAGTGTTAACTAACCCAAATCATCTGGTTCGATTACTACAGGCATGATTGAATTTAAGTTTAAACACTTATGAGAACTGTAAACAAGTGTTAACTAACCCAAATCATCTGGTCCGAGGACTACAGGCATGATTGAATTTAAGTCTAAACAATTAGGAGAATTGTAAACGAGTGTTAACTAACCTAAATCATCTGGTTCGAGGACTACAGACATGATTAAATTTAAGTTTAAATACTTATGAGAACTATAAATGAGTTTTAACTAACCCAAATCATCTGGTCCGAGGACTACAGGCATGATTGAATTTAAGTTTAAACACTTAGGAGAATTGTAAACGAGTGTTAACTAACCCAAATCATCTGGTCCGAGGACTACAGGCATGATTGAATTTAAGTTTAAACACTTATGAGAACTGTAAACGAGTGTTAACTAACCCAAGTCATCTAGTCCGAGGACTACAGGCATGATTAAATTTAAGTTTAAATACTTATGAGAACTGTAAACAAGTGTTAACTAACCAAAATCATCTGGTCCGAGGACTACAGGCATGATTGAATTTAAGTTTAAACACTTATGAGAACTGTAAACGAGTGTTAACTAACCCAAATCATCTGGTCTGAGGACTATAGGCATGATTGAATTTAAGTCTAAACACTTAGGAGAATTGTAAACGAGTGTTAACTAACCCAAATCATCTGGTTCGAGGATTACAGGCATGATTGAATTTAAGTCTAAACACTTAGGAGAATTGTAAACGAGTGTTAACTAACCTAAATCATTTGGTTCGAGGACTACAGGCATGATTAAATTTAAATTTAAATACTTATGAGAACTGTAAACGAGTGTTAACTAACCCAAATCATCTGGTCCGAGGACTACATGCATGATTGAATTTAAGTTTAAACACTTAGGAGAATTGTAAACGAGTGTTAACTAACCCAAATCATCTGGTCCAAGGACTACAGGCATGATTGAATTTAAGTTTAAACACTTATGAGAACTGTAAACGAGTGTTAACTAACCCAAGTCATCTGGTCCGAGGACTATAGGCATAATTGAATTTAAGTTTAAACACTTATGAGAATTGTAAACGAGTGTTAACTAACCAAAATCATCTGGTCCGAGGACTACAGGCATGATTGAATTTAAGTTTAAACACTTATGAGAACTGTAAACGAGTGTTAACTAACCCAAATCATCTGGTCCGAGGACTATAGGCATGATTGAATTTAAATTTAAACACTTATGAGAACTGTAAACGAGTGTTAACTAACCTAAATTATCTGGTCCGAGGACTATAGGCATGATTGAATTTAAGTTTAAACACTTATGAGAACTGTAAACGAGTGTTAACTAACCCAAATCATCTGGTCTGAGGACTATAGGCATGATTAAATTTAAGTTTAAACATTTATGTGAACTGTAAACGAATGTTAACTAACCCAAATCATCTGGTCCAAGGACTACAGGCATGATTGAATTTAAGTTTGAACACTTATGAGAACTGTAAATGAGTGTTAACTAACCCAAATCATTTAGTCCGAAGACTACAGGCATGATTGAATTTAAGTTTAAACACTTAGGAGAACTGTAAATGAATGTTAACTAATCCAAATCATCTGGTCCGAGGACTACAGGCATGATTGAATTTCAGTTTAAACACTTATGAGAACTGTAAATGAGTGTTAACTAACTCAAATCATCTGGTCCGAGGATTACAGGCGTGATTGAATTTAAGTTTAAACACTTAGGAGAATTATAAACGAGTGTTAACTAACCTAAATCATCTGGTTCGAGGACTACAGGTATGGTTGAATTTAAGTTTAAACACTTATGAGAACTGTAAACGAGTGTTAACTAACCCAAATCATCTGGTCCGAGGACCACAGGCATGATTGAATTTAAGTTTAAACATTTATGAGAACTGTAAACGAGTGTTAACTAACCCAAATCATCTGGTCCGAGGACTACAGACATGATTGAATTTAAGTCTAAACACTTAGGAGAATTGTAAACGAGTGTTAACTAACCCAAATCATCTGGTTCGAGGACTACAGGCATGATTGAGTTTAAATTTAAATACTTATGAGAACTGTAAACGAGTGTTAACTAACCCAAATCATTTGGTCCGAGGACTACAGGTATGATTGAATTTAAGTTTAAACACTTAGGGCAATTGTAAACGAGTGTTAACTAACCCAAATCATCTGGTCCGAGGACTACAAGCATGATTGAATTTAAGTTTAAACACTTATGAGAACTATAAATGAGTGTTAACTAACCTAAATCATCTGGTCCGAGGACTACAGGCATGATTGAATTTAAGTTTAAACACTTATAAGAACTGTAAATGAGTGTTAACTCACCAAAATCATTTGATTCGAGGACTACAGGCATGATTGAATTTAAGTTTAAACACTTATGAGAACTGTAAACGAGTGTTAACTAACCCAAATCATCTGGTCCGTGGACTACAGACATGATTGAATTTAAGTTTAAACACTTATGAGAACTGTAAACGAGTGTTAACTAACCCAAATCATCTGGTCCGAGGATTACATGCATGATTGAATTTAAGTTTAAACACTTAGGAGAATTCTTAGCATAACAAAATGGCATATTGACTGAAGGAAAGATTCATTTAATAATAATACATTTTAAGGTTATTTACATTCCAGGGCCGAGGTATTATATGATTATCTAGATCTTCTAAGAAATACGCTCCAGTACCAGCTCTAGAAGTGATACGATATGGTCTTTCCCAATTTGGTCTTAGTTTTCCCCAAGCTGGGTTCTTTGTGGTACCCACAACCTTCCTCAGTACCAAATCACTTGGTTCTAAAGGTCTCATCCTTACGTTGGCGTCGTAGCCTTGCTTGAGCTTTTTTTGGTAATGTGCTAGTTGGACCATTGCATTTTCCCTTATTTCTTTAATTAGATCCAAACTCTTTTCTAGTTACCCATCGTTGCCGATCGGACTGAACAAACTAGTCTTGTATGTTAGGAACCCAGTCTCCAAAGGTATAACAGCTTCAGCCCTATAGGTCATTGAAAAGGGAGTTTCTTTAGTAGACATGTGAGGCGTAGTTTTGTATGCCCAAAGTACATGGGGCAATTCTTCCACCCATCTACCCTTCGCATCGTCTAGTCTCTTCTTTAATCCATTAACTATGACTTTGTTAACAGCTTCTGCTTACCCATTTCCCTGGGGATAAGTAGGGGTGGAGTATCTGTTTGTGATTCCTAGTTCGCTACAATAACTCCTGAATGCTTTGCTATCAAACTGAAGACCGTTGTCCGAGATGAGGGTATAACGGATCCCAAACCGAGTGACAATATTTTTCCAGATAAATTTCTTTACATCTACATCCCTGATGTTTGCTAGAGGTTCAGCCTCGACCCATTTGGTGAAGTAGTTTGTGCCGACCAGAAGGTACTTCTTGTTTCCTGCAGTCTTAGGGAATGGGCCCACGATATCCAATCCCCATTGAGCGAAAGGCCATGGGCTGGATAGTGGATTAAGGGTGCCACCTGGTTGATGTATGTTCGGCGCAAACCGTTGTCATTGTTCGCATTTTTTAACATATTCATGGGCCTCTTTTTGCATATTTGGCCACCAATAACCTTGGGTAATGGCTCGGTGAGCTAAAGATCTACCTCTAGTATGGCTCCCACAGATCCCTTCATGCAATTCTTCTAGTAGTAACTCAGCTGCTTCAGGATGCATGCACAATAAGTACGGACCTAAATAGGAGTGCTTATACAGTTTATGGTCATTGGACAGCCAGAACCTAGTAGCCTTCCTCCGAATTTTGTTAGCTTCCCCTTTTTCTTCGGGCAAGACATCGTCTTTCAAGAACTTAATTATAGGATCCATCCAGCTGAGCTCGGCCCTGATATGATGAACTTGGACTGCCTCTTTTCTTAACTCCGTAGGTCTATGCATGTCCTCAATGAGGATAGCCCTTGGTAACTCTTGCGCCGAGGAGGTGGCGAGCGTGGCCAAAGAATCAGCATACGTATTACCACTTCTGGGGATGTGCAGCAGGTCAAAGGACTCAAACTCTGACTGTAGGGATTTAGCTCGACTCAAGTATCCCTGCATTCTTTCGTATTTCGCCTCAAACTCACCTTGCATTTAACTAATGACTAATTTTGAGTCCGAGAACACCTCAACTAACTTTCCTCCCATCCTTCGTACCATTGTCATTCCCATCAATAGAGCCTCATACTCTGCCTCATTATTCGTTGCCGAGAAATCCAGCCTTAACGCCTTTTCAATGATGATTCTCTCTGGGGATATCAGCACTAGCCTCACTCCTGAACTTCGCTGATTCGATACACCATCTACGTACACCTCCTAGGGTAAGAGGCCTCGTTGAGAAATCATGCCAACAGATTTTCCATCCAGGTCTAGTGTTGGTGTTACCTCTTCTAGGTGGGGCTCCGTGAATTCGGCCACCAAGTCTGCAAGGATCTGGCCCTTCACTGATGTGCGAGGCATGTATTTGATATCAAAAGCCCTTAGGATCGTGCCCCATTTGGCAATCCTTCTAGTGTAGTCGGTACTTTAGAGTATGGCCTTGAGTGGGAGCTGGGTGAGAACAATAACTGTGTGGGCTTGGAAATAATGAGGCAGCTTCCTCGTACCGAGCACCATAGCCAGGATAGCCTTCTCTAGTGGCAAATAACGGATCTCAGCTTCATGCAGTGACTTACTTACATAATAAACTGGCCTTTACACGCCACAATCTGTTCGTATTAGCACCAAGCTTACGGCATTAGGAGCTACAGCAATGTAGGCAAACAAGACTTCATCTGGTTTAGGACTGGACATGATTGGAGGCCGAGCTAGGTAATCCTTAAGTTGCTGAAAAGCCATAGCACATTCCTCAGTCCACTCAAATCCCTTCCATTTGTTGATTAACGAGAAGAAAGGTCTACACCTATCGGCTGATCGGGAAATGAACCTATTAAGGGCAGCAGTCATTTCGGTCAGTTTCTGAATCTCCTTGGGATTCTGAGGAGCTCGCAAGTTGTTGATGGCCTTTATCTGATCGGGGTTAACTTCAATTCCCCTGTGGGTCACCATGTATCCTAAGAACTTGCCTGACCCCACACCAAATGAACACTTAGATGCGTTTAAACGCAATCTGTGTCCCTTAAAGATTTCAAAAACATCCCTGAGGTCTCCAATGTGCCCAGCTATAACCTTGCTCTTTACCACCATGTCGTCAATATAAACTTTCGTACTTTTACCCAACTAAGGCTCAAACATTCTGGTCATCATTGTCTGATAGGTGGCCCTTGCGTTCTTCAGACCGAACGGCATTACTTTGTAGTGGTAATTCCCAATAGGGGTGACGAAAGCCGTTTTATCCTGGTCCTCCAAAGCCAATGGTATCTGATGATACCCTTGAAATGCATCCAAGAAGCTCATCCGAGGATGTCCAACGGTAGCATCAATCAGTTGGTCAATCTTTGGCATGGGAAACGGATCCTTCGGACAAGCTCTATTCAAGTCAGTGAAATCTATGCACACTTGCCATTTTCCCATTTTCTTCTTTATCACCACAGTGTTAGCTAGCCATTCAGGATAAAAAATTTCCTTAATTGCTCCTGCTCATTTGAGTTTCATCTCTTCTTCCTTGACTACAGCTACGTGTTCTCTTGATGGACGTCGGAGTAGTTGCTTCTTAGGAATGATGGTGGGGTTAACGTTTAGATGGTTGCAAATGAACTCTGGGTTTACTCCTGGGGCTTCTGTGGAGTCCCATGCGAATACATCAATGTTGGTTCTGAGAAACACTATCAGCTCTTCCTTCTCTTGAGGAGGCAGCATGGATCCGACTTGAAAGAACTTCTCTGGGTCATCATCAATAACTATCTTTACCAAGCTTTCACACTCAGCCCCTTTGGTTGAAGCTTCAATGTCCAGCACTGAAGGTTTTAACTACTATAAGTTCCCCTCGTTGTGGGCCGAGGATTCAGCTTGAGGTTTGTGATGGATTGCTGCCACCAGACATTGTCTGGCCGTAGTTTGATCTCCTCAGATCTCCTTGACTTGCCCTTCGGACGGGTATTTGACCTTCTGATGAAGAGTGGAGGAAACGGCCCCGACTATATGAAGCCAAGGTCTAGCCACAATCGCAGTGTAGGGTGGGTACGCATTTACCACTATAAAATCTACCTCCATCATTTCAGAGTCGGTTTGCATGGGTAGTCTGATCTGGCCTTTAGGGATGACCACTTTGCCATCAAAACTCACCAAGGGGGAGCTATAGGGCGTTAAGTTTTCAAGCGTTAAGTTCAGCCCCTTATAAAGGTCTAGGTACATTATTTCTGCGGCGCTGCCCTAATCTACCATCACTCTCTTCACATCATATCTACCTATCCTAAGAGTGACCATCAGAGCATCATCATGTGGTTGTATAGTTCCGATTTTGTCTTCGTCTGAAAAGCCCAAAACCGGTTGAACCTCCATCCTAGCCCTCTTCGGCTCTCTGTCAACACTTTCCGAGGGCAGCCGAGCAACTAATAGTATTCTGGATGGGTAAGACCCTGTTCTTCCTAGTGCGGCAAAGATAACATTTATTATGCCCAGAGGGGGTTTTGAGGAATCATCTCTTCGAGATCCTACATTTGCCTGGTTACCCTGACTGTAGGTGTGGTGTAAGAGTTGTTTTAACTTACTCTCGCCGACGAGCTGATCCAGATGGTCCCACAAGCTCCTACAATCCCTCCGTAGTATGTCCATGATCCTGGTAATATTGGCAGTAGAGATTGTGGTTGCACCTTTCAGGGTTTCCGACCATCTTGTTCGGTTTCATGAAGAATGGTTCATTCTGGATCTTCTCAAGGACTTGGTGCACTGGCTCTCGGAACACGGCATTAACTGTCTGAAGGTTCGCTGAACCCTGTCCGACCCAGTCCTTCCGCGACCTATTGTGGCCTTGTCGATCCGACCTGAAATCCTTCCTCTCTTGAGGGATAACCTTATCTTTCTCTTTGCCTTGCTGCTGGTCTTCCTCGACTCTTTTATACTTGTCAATCCTATCCATCAGCTGGCGTACACTGGTAATAGGCTTGCCCGTTAGAGATGTCCTCAAGCCGTGTTCAGTGGGGAGGCCGAGTTTAAAGGAGTTGATGGCCATCAGGTCGCAATCTTCCTTCATCTCGTTGTACATTTCCCAGAACCTGTCTGAATATGACTTCAAAGTTTCGCCCTCTCGCATACTTACAGACAATAGGGAGGCTAAAGACTGCGGAACCCTGCGACATGTGACAAAACGGGACCTAAATGCCTGAGTGAGCTCTTGAAAAGAGCTTATAGAGTTTGCTTTCAAACTATTAAACCACCTCATAGCGATCGGCCCCAGACTGGACGGGAAAACCTTGCACATTAGGGCTTCATCTCTGGAATGGACGGCCATTCTCTGGTTGAAATGACTCACGTGTTCCACTAGGTCTGTCCGACCATTGTAGATGGTAAACGTCGGCTGGTGAAAGCATCGAGGGAGTCTTGTGTTCTCAATGTTGCGCGTAAAAAGGGACTTAGAGGTTTGATTCAAAGCCTTGCTCATAGCATCGTTCCTTACACCTCCACGTAATGGGCTCCGAGGTTGCCTCTCATAATGGTGCGTCTCCTCATAGGAAAAGGAATCACTGATTGGCATTCGAAACTTCTGCTTGTAAGCAACGTCCTGTTCATCGTCAGAATCTTCATCAGAATACGAGGAAATGCATTTCCTCTTTGCATGGCGCAGCTCCCTCTTTAGCCTTTCAATTTCTAACTGCATGTTTTGGTTTTTCTCTGCATGGGACATGTGGCTTCCTCCATGCGATTGGCTTCGATCATCATGTGCGGTGTGTACACTACCTTCACGATCCTGCCTCCGTTCCAGATTGAGGAAAGGATCAGCATGCTGAGATGCTCTGGACTCTGCTGGTTGTTGCCTTGGTTCAGCCATTTATGAGGTGTTGCTTCCACCCTTGCTCAAGCTAATTCCCACAGACAGCGCCAATTGTAGGGTCTAAATTTGGTAGGCCAAGCCTAAATCTTTCGGATTGTGAGCCTAATGAACCAAGAACAATAAATTTGTATAGAGTGGATGAAAAAGCTGGGTTGGTTATGGACTTAGCAACGATTCACTAAGGCCAGTTAGAATAAATTGACGTAAAAACACTTGAAGAATGGATAATACTCCAATCCGAAGAGGCTTATTATTCATGGAAAAGTGAATACAATTCTCTCTCTCTTTCTCTCTTCCTCAATTTTTTTTGCCTCCCACATTTAGACGCCTATTCCATTTATATATTCTCCTTCTTCCTCATCTTCACTGTACACTTGTTTTTCATCTAAGTATTCACTTGAGTACATGTCACATCAGACGTCTGCTTTAGTTTGCCGTGAGTGGTAGTAGCTGAGATTGCACTATTATGGGGTCTTCTCCACATAAATGCGGCCAGGAAAGTTGCTGTAGTGCATTAAAATGCGGTGGAGCAGCTTTTCCTTTTAGATATTTCTCTGTTTTCATCATCTCTAGGCATGCCCCGAGCTTGTTCTTATCGTGGAGATAGTTGAGAAGGTCACTCAGGCTTTCAGTATAGTTGTTTGATCAAGTTCCCTTGTGATCCGAAGAGAGGGATCTCTTCGGACTGATAGGGTTGTTTTCAGAATTCTCCTCTCATTCATTTCCAGGTGCATTTCCCCCACATGGACTCATTTCTAATCTCTTTTTTCTCTTCGAACACATAGTGATATTTGAATTGGGCCCCAGGCCCAATACGTAACGTTGGGTTTTTACACCCACAATTATTATTATTATTATTATATTAGATTGCATATTCTTTAAAAGTCAATATGTGTTATTTGATATAATGCTTTAGATTAGAAGTTTTTTTTTTTGTTTTTTTTTTTGGGTAGTGTAACATAATATATTTTGTAGTTGGATATTATACATAGTAAGATTAGTATGAAAACACAATGCAATAAAAAATTTATTGTTTATTTTATAGTGTGAGAACTATTATACTAACTTATAACCATGTATACTATAAATATGTATGCGAATCAACTCTTATAGGTGTATTTTTCTCCAAAACATAGATCGACATCTCTTTCTTTCTCACAATCAATAAATCGTATATCATAAAACGCAATATATGAAAAAACAAATTTTTTTCATTGTATGAACATATGAATAAATCCCGCAATATATAACTCTTCAAATTCATAAAACGCATGATTACTTAGATTATATAGTAAAATAAGACTAACTTATCCATCATGACATTGCAATATTGTCTAGATATAATTATATAAAAATAACATTTTGTTGATCTTGTCTTATAAACCAAAAGTACCATTTATATAGCTAATAATATCTTTAAAGAGTAACATATGACGGAGAATTCTTAATTTAAATAGCAGATTATCTATATAAATCATCTAACACAAATGTCTATTAGAAGATAGAATCAATAAATTTAATATGAAAATGTGGCAAAATGATTGAATAGAATACTACCTTCAACTTAGTGAGATTAAAATATTGTTTTATTTTCGACATATTATTATTCATTTATTTTGAAAAATTAAACATATAATATTTTACTTAAATTTAGTTAATAAATTTGTCCTCATAAAGTTGAGAAATGTTAGGGACACATTCATTCTCACACCCAATGCATCAAAGGGAAAGTGGAATACAAAAAAAATATCAACTTAGAAACACTAAATTAAAAAAAGAAAAAATTTAATGAGGATATCAAACCAAATATAGAAAAAAGAAACTAATAATGCATATTTATTAATGTAATAGAATCATCATCAAATTTTGGTTAAAAAATTAAATCAATAATCAACAATTAAATGCAATACTACATTTAAACTTAAAACTAATCAAACTCTAACCATGGAAACCATATTTCCAATCATAACTAAAAAAAAGACATTCTCCAGTGATAATAGAAATTACATAAGAAATAAAATTAGAAAATTTTAAAATCCCTTTTTTGACATTTCATTTAACCTGATTATATATATATATATATATATTGTGGGCGTAAAGGCCCAGGATTGTATATTGGGCCTTGGGTTTTATTTGGGGATATGGTTTGTCCGAGGAGGGGTAAGTAATTAAAAGAAGCCCAAAGTTCAGAATTATAAAAGATGAAGCGGAGGAAGATGTTCCGAGGAGATGTTCCTTCTCAGATAAAGCTAAAAATTGGTCGGCTCTGTACCTTGACAATTTAGGTGACCTTCCAGGAGATTTCCACGATAAGGATGATCATTATACACGTATAGAAGAGATAAGAATCTAGACATATCTAAGGAAAAAGTTGCTACCACCGCATTTAATGCCCTGCACCTACTCTCCTGGTCGTATTTATGTGGAGAAGATCCCTGAATAGTGTTACATTGGCAACTACAACTCACAGAAGACCAAATGAGGTAACTGATGGGACAGACACTCAAGTAGCAACCCAAATGGTTGACAAGTGTAAGGTGTAGATGATTAAAAAAAAATATATAATGTGAGAACCCCTCCACAAAAGGGGGATCGGAGAAGAAAAAGGAACATTGTAGCAATACAAACATAATTTGTAATCATCTTTACTAGATTTTATAATACAGGCTGCCTCCTCGGACATCACCTTCATGCAAGGTTATTGACTTTGTTTTCATTTGATCATATTTAAAACCCATACTAGCCGTTGTTAATTTTATAAGAACTCAGGTCTTCGACCCATTCTTTACAAATTCTATTGTATTGGGCTTACTGGGCCAAAGTCTTGTACACTTTAGACTTGGGCTGCAAATTGTGACCCTACATATATATATATATATATATATATATATTCATTCACCCTTACTTTTGAAAATCTAATGAACGATGGTACTTCTCATTTAACGTATCTGTTATGCAAATCATCAATTAGTAATTAAATATATGATAATAGTAAGAAACGTCACAAATGAGATAATGAAAAAAATGATAAAACTAATTAGCCACTATCATTATGGAGTAGTGGTCTATGGTTTTACATATATAAAGAAGTGAAATATATAAAGTTTACATATGTAAAGATTCACATTAAATAAATAAATATATAAAGATTTAAGAAAAAGTATATGTATGGTTTTTATTAACTTAAAAGATAATGAAAAACCAATTGTTAATAAATAATAACTAAAATAATAATATTATCACGCGCAATGCGCGAGCCTGCGACTAGTGATAAATAAAAACTCATGTCTTAAGGATTTTATTTGTGAAAGATGTTATGATGAATAACAATTTCCAAATAACTCTTAATTAGGATAACCCTTTTGATTAATAAAAACCTTGAAATTACAAGTTTTAAACTCGTTGATGGAAGGAGAGTTATGGAACAAATCTTAAATATAAAAGGGTCCCTAGTCTAGCATATATATATATATATATATATATATAGTTTGTCTCCATCAAAAGAAAATATGAGAGGTAAATGTCATAATCTAGAAGGCACCTTTTATATATACACTATCATATAATGAGTATTATTTTTCTCTAAACACTTAAATAACTATGGCTGAAGGTATATTTATTTTCCGTTGCAACTCTAAATTTTATCTTACAATAACTAGTCTATACCAATAATGAAATTCTAGGGGCAAATAGCAATTCGCGAGTGAATGAGCTAACACATGAGATCTTGTTCATTTGCTTTGCTTTCAAGTAACATGCAACGTTGCCGAGGAAAAAAGAAAAAAAAATTCATATAATGGTCACGCACGACAGTGTTGTAATTAAGTTTGTATTCTCTTTGTTTTAGGTATAGAAATTAGATTTTTAATTCCACTTCTTTACGTTTTATAATTTACACCCCACTAGATTGTAGAGTAATGAATGTTCGAATTTAGTTTGACAATAAAAGTAAAATGTTTAAGTTTAATTTGAGTTTGTATCAAACTTATAAATAATTATTGAGCTTGACCTCACCAAAAAATTTAAAAATTTGAGCTCATCTTAGCTCTATCATTAGTCAAGCTGAGCTCGAGGCTCAAACTATAGCTCTATTTTAAGTTTTTGAGCTTAAGTCCCACATAAGTACATTATCAAGCTTATATCAAGTTTGTTATCAAACCTTTTGGTTTGGACGAGAGGTCTCAACTTCCAGTTAATTAGATTTTTAGTAAGATATGAGCTTATTTGTTAAGCTCATTTCAAACTTATTACTAGTCCATAAATGAGTTTAGACTTAGCTTGTTTTGTACTGAGCCCTAATATTTATAAGTTTGTTCACAAATAATTTTATTTACTTGGGTTTAACTCAATTACCGAACAAGTTTAAAATTAATGCTCAAATTTGAATTGTTTATAAATAAAAAAATATAATTGGACTTTTTATCGAGATAATCTCAAATTGATTATGAATGTTTTGAATTATTTACAACCCCAAATATATACAATTGAAGAGATGTTTTGAAGTAGTAGATATTTTTAGATAGCATTTAATTAAAGTAGGTGAAGATATTCATGTAGGAAAAGATAGAGATGACGTCTTTTATTTAATTATTTATTTATTTGTCAGTTTTGATAAGCAATTTTTTTTTTTTTTTGAAAGCAGTTTTGATAAGCAAGTTAGATCACCTTAAAGAGAATAATTGGTTAAGTTTAGCATGAAAGGAGTATGATTGAATTTTGATGATGCTATAGAGGCTTAGTTTCGCACGTTTAGGTTGCCCTAAATTAGGCAACCATACGTCATTCTTTGTCTCAGAATGGAGCATTAGTGGATCCAGAGGTACATCATCACGAGGGCACTTACGAATTACGATATAAACATTGAGACCTAGTCAGTAGTCACACATTAATAATTATCCTATACGAAACGAAAGTATATAATTCAAGCTAAGTTCCATTTATCCTCGAGGGACTGGACCCTACATCGTGTGGCATGTAATTGTTGGCCTCTCAATTATCAGCCTTATGTTTGTGTCAGTCATATACAGGAGAAACAGGACAAGATCACAGCCTAATTTTAATTTACATTAAAAGGGTTAAATATCTCCATCATACCAAAAAAAAAAAAAAAAAAAAAAAAAAATCTGTAAGTGCTTATACAAGTGTAATGTCAGGTCCATTGTTAATCACCCTAATTAAGGGCCTTTTAACCTTACTAATCTTCACTTATTTGTGAAGGAGAAAGCCAAAATTCAATTGTAAGTGTGGGATTTATGGGAGAAGATAATTAAGGGTACTTTAATTATGTGCTTAAGGGACTTTATCATCTTTTTTTTTTTTTTTTTTTTGAAAAAATAAAAAAAATGTTGATACCCTCATTGGGCCAAGGCCATCGGTGCAAAAGAATGCACCGACCACAATGCCTAACTTAAAAACCCTATTACAATAGTATTAGAGATCATGATTGAGCATTACCCCACCTCCTTGCGACTACTTAACAAAGAAGATCAACCCAGCTTGAATATCCCCTATGACCATGGAAGTTAGCCAAAGTAGCTATTCTCGGCCAATGAGGTCAGCACGATGAGTGAGCCAGGATATTGCAAAGTATATTTTCACTCACTTTTCGCAAATTTGAATAACATTTACCACATTATGTGCGTCTCCAATGTAAATTTACATTGATACTATAATATATACCTATAAAAGTCCTTGCATTAAATACTATTTGACATGTACTTTGATCTACAACCCAAAAGAGGGGAGTGTCCTCTTTTACTCACCCTTCCCCAAACTCTCCAAGGAACGTGCAGTGTCATACCTAACCCCTAGATTTGGGAGATAGGAAAATCCTTACAATACCCTTAAAGAAGTCCTTATAAATGTAAAATTTTTGCAAATGTGTACAACATTTATCACATTTTGTATGTCTACAATGTAAGTTTACATTGCTAGTATAAAAGTCTTTGCATTAAACACCATTTGACATGTACTTTAATTTACAACCCAGGAGGGGAATGTCCTCTTTTACCCACCCTTCCTTAATCTCTCCAAGGAATATGTGGTGTCAGACCTAACCTCTAGATTTGGGGGATAGGGAAACCATTATAATGCCCTTAAAGGAGTCCTTATAAATACTAACACAAGATTTTAGCTAAAATGTGCAAAAAATTCATATGCACTTACTTTGTGAACATTTATACTAAATAAATAATTTCTAATTTGAATGTTAGAGTACCTCTTACCAGCCCCACTAGGAGTACATCTACCCTTAAGAGCTCCTACCTTAGCTCGAACTTCGGTTGTGTCTTCCATTGCTACTTTTCCATCACCCACACTTAAAAACAATAATTTCAACTTACTATAAATAAGAGACATGTGGATTCATAGTGTTAGACATATTATGGTAGTGACAACCTCTCCTTTTATTGCACGGCTCCTAGTATGTGACTAACTAATTTGTTGCACGGATCGTAGTACGCGGCTTACTCACCAACTTAAGAAAGATGTTGGCTACAAAGTTCTTTAGTTCATCAACACAATAAAGATCACGAAGCTCCTTGATCACAAAACCCTACAGTGTACAAACACAGCAGCTTCTTCAAGAGAAAGATGAACTAGGGCAAATTCTGTCTCTGGTCACAATTTGCATGAACACAACTTTACTTCACACTTGCGCAACCTTTTACGGCCCTTAAAACAATCCTTATATATGTTTAAGGTTGTGAGAAAAGAAAGTCCAAACATGTATTCACAGATTGGATTGAAATTAGCTCTGAAAAACTGAATTTCATAAACCTCGATAGATAGCTTATCTATCGAGCTAGCTGTCGAGAATTTTGCTTTAGCAGCTTTTTAAACCTCGATAGATACTAGTTGTCGAGCTTTGAAATCCAGCACTTCTTTACTTGTTTCTTGGACAGACTTGCATGACTTTAACGCTTAATCTTGAAACCTTGTTCCTTGAGCATTAAACACATCCTAGATTACCCAAATACAAGTAAAGTGCGTTTTGTCGAAAGATTAGCCAATTCTAATTTGACATATGTTCCTAACATTAAATCACATATGTCCTAACACAAATCCCCATGTAGGAAAGCATTATTTACATCCAATTGATGTAAAAGCCACCCTTTGACAGCAACAATGCTTAACAAAACCCTGACTGATACTGACATAGCAACATGAGAGGAGGTTTCAAAATAATCAAGGCCTTCTTGTTGAGTATAGCCTTTGGCTACCAACTTGGCCTTATACCTTTCCTCTAAGCCACCAGGGTTATATTTAATCCTATAGACCCATTACAGCCAATTGGACACTTACCAAGAGGCAAAGGGACAATATCCCAAGTATGATTCATTACCAATGCTGAAATCTCCTTGTCCATTGCAGCTTGCCAGGCCTTTGACTTCGTAGCTTGATGGAAAAACTTAGGTTCAACCTCAGCACTTGTAGTAAGAGAAAAGGATTGATGGGAAGGACTAATGTTAGCATAAGAAAGATGGTCAGCAATATCATAAGGACAACCTAAAGAGGGCTTATGGGAAATGAAATTGCAGGAGTAATCTTGTAAGTAAGAAGGAAGTTTATGTGGCCTAGTAGATTTTCTAAGCTGAACAGATGGGATATTAGGAACCTGAGAATCCAAGTCAGTAGAAGAAAGAATATAGTCTAAGGCAAGTGTGGAAGCATAACAAAGGCATCCAGAGACTTTGAGGTGGGAAAAAGATGGGACTTGACCAAATGAAACCTCACAAGGAGTTTTGTTTCCAAGAACAAAATAAGGAAGTCTATTAATGAGGTACACTACTGTGAGCACACAGTCTTCCCAATATGCTAAAGGCACATTTGATTGAAATTTAAGTGCTCTAGCCACATTTAGAATATGTTGATGTTTCCTCTCTACTATTGAGTTTTGTTAAGGGATTTCAACACAACTCAAATGATGAAGTATGCCTTTAGATTTGAAGAAGTCTTTCAAAAAAAATTTTGTACCATTGTTTGTCCTAATGCACTTAATTCTTTTATTGAACCGAGTTTCAACAAAAACATAGAATTGTGGCAATAGAACTTGTGTTTCTGACTTAGACTTCAACAAATATATCCAAGTGCATCTAGAGAAATCATCAACTATTGTTAGGAAATATTTGTAACCGTTTATAGTAGGAATAGAAAAGGGACCCCACAAATCACAATGAACAAGATCAAAAGGAAAAACATAAATATTATTGCTAGAGAAAAAGGGTAACCTTTTCTGTTTTGCTATTGGACATACGTCACAACGAGTAGTCTTATTACACTGTACAAAAGGCACAATTTTATTTAAAAACTCAACTTTACCATTTGAAGGGCGCCCTAGCCTGATATGCCAAAGATCAAGTTGATTACAAACAAAATGACAAAAAGGTAAAGCTGGAATATGAGGCAAATCCTTGTTAGAGAATTTGGTATCTAGCTGGTACAATCCATTTTGCTCTCTACCTAGACTCCAAAGAGCAAGATCCTGAATAAAGTAAAATGAACCAAGAAAAACAAGGCAGTAAGATTGTGTTTTGTTCAATTGACTGACTGATATCAAATTGAAAGTGAAAGAAGGAACACACAACACATCAGTGAGAATTAAGGTTTCTATGAGATGTATAGTTCCAATATGAGTTACTAAAGCCTTTTCACCATTAGGTAAATGAACAAAAGAGTTAGAAACACAAGTGATAGAGCTAAAAACTAAAATGGAGTGAACCATATGATCAGTGGCTCCTGTGTTAATGATCCAACTAGTATTGTGAAAGGCTAATCTATCAACTAACTTGGCAGTAAAGATAGTGGAATTTGGTATGGAAATGATAGAAGAGAAAAATGCCTTACCTGAGAAATTGTTCAAGTAGTTTGAAGTAGAAGCACTTAATGCCAAAGGCTGCTGTGTAGTGCTTGCTGATGCAATAGGTAAGCTAGCTGATTGCTAAGGAGTTGAATGCTAAGTGTCACCAACAGAATGTGAATTCAAGAAAGCCAAAAGCTGCTCACATTGTGACTTGGAGATTGGAAATTGTGGAAATGGAAGACTTGAGTCTTCACTGTTTTGAGCATGACTGACATTCCCAAAACCAAGCACCTGATTATGACTGACTTGGTTTACCATGGACCTTTTTTTGAACTTAAATCCGGATGGAAAACCATGTAGCCTGTAACACTTCTCTACAGTGTGCCCCGACTTCCCATAGTGAGTGCAAATTGGTCTTTCGTTCTTGGAATTTCCTTTGCCACTATGTTTTTGACTAGATCTTGTATCAAAATAGAATGTTGTGGCTTCAATGGGATGAGTTGTGACTACTCCTGAGAAATCACCATTCTTGAAGCTTCTTTGTTTTTCTTCTTGCAAGATCAAAGAAACAACCTTGTTGATATATGGTAAAGGCTTATAAAGCAAAATTTGGCCTGTAATTGTTGAATAGGAATCATTTAATCCCATTAAGAAACTCATCACCTGATCACAATCATTGAGATCTGAAGCAATCCTTTGAGATCCACAGGTACAAGGACACTTACAAAGAGGAATGGTTTGATAATTTGCTAATTCATCAACCAAAGCCTTGAACTTTGTATAGTACTCCTCCATTGAGAATTGGCCTTGTACAAGATAGGCAGATTCCTTCTGAAGCTCAAAGATTTTTGGTCCACTTTTTTGAGAAAATATATGATGCAAATGAAGCCAGATTGCTCTAGAATTATCTTTGTACATGGTACTAGAATCAATTCCAGGTGAAACAGAGTTGATGATCCAGCTCAAAACAGTCATGTTGCATCGAGTCCACAGAATGAATTGTGGAGATTCTGGATTTGGAACTAGTATTGTACCATCAATAAATCCTACCTTGTGCTTTGCAGTGAGGGAAATGATCATCGATCTAGCCCATGGAAAATAGTTCTTTCCTCCAACCAACTTCTCAGAAACAAGTTGAACTGTGTTGCTATCATAGTTGCTAAGAAAGAAAGGATTGACAAAATCTTCATTCACAGTAGAAGAAGATTGATTGTTGGATGCTTCTTCAGTGGACGCCATTAATGGAGCTTAGAAGCTTGAAGAAGAACAAGATGAATTTCAGAAATTCAAAGCGGAAAACAAAGAAAACTTTCTGATATGATCTTGTTTAATGCTTTGATACCATGTTAAAGATTAGAAGCTAAATAGAGAATTCAAATCAATCAAAAACTATCAAAGAAACAGAGAGAGAATTTTTTGAGTAAGAGAGAACATTCTTATTGCTGAATTTTAGTGATTACAAGAACTTAATGAATTACAGTGCATTACTCTACATTTATACTATGGATTACAACTCTAACAGAAAGCAAAAGAGTGGGGAATAACTAACTACCTCTAACAACTTTCCTAAAAACACTCCTCCAATAATAATTAGCCACTTGTCCACTAATAACTAACCAACGGCTAACTCCCTCACGTGCCTCTCACATGCTTCACTTACCCTTTAATACTACAAGTAGTTTTCTTAGTAAAATACCGATGCTTTTGTCGTTTTGAACAATTGTCTTCTTTTGCACTTTAGCCTTCCTTACACGAGTCTTGCCTTCCTTCTTCACTACTGCTTCACCTTTACTCTTCTGACCAGGCTTCTTAACACAAGCAAATCAATCATAATCTTATTTGTAGGGCAAGTATTACAACATTAATATTAGTCACAGGCAAGCATAAGGTTAATTAATATATAGGCCCTACATTGGGGTCTATTGTAACACATCTTAATAGTAAAAATATAATTGTTAACTACCGCGCACTCTTGGTGCGGTGGTCATTCCACAAGTATTAGTACTTGTGAGGTGTGGGGGGTAAGGGCCGGAGTTAAAGTCTACAGGAAGGAGTTTCACATACATATACATTTAGATTATGCTAGAGTAGAAATTCTATCTTGTATAAAAAAAAAAAAATTAATAATCGTTAAAAATTTTTCATTGTGGGCTGTCAACCCAAATTATGTTAATTCTACTTCTACTCTTTATTTCTATCTAACTTTTCCAATTCCAACAACCTTCTAACACACAAAATAAAAGGAATCCAGATACTTTTTTATAATATTTTTGATAACTAGAATCAGATTCAAGTTTCAACCACTCCAATCTTTTTCTCTTCTTATTAATTCTTATGTAAGTGCGAAATATTCTTCCTGTACTATAAATCCAAAGTATATTTAAGTCCGATTGCTGAAGGGAGCTGCCACATCACATGAGTTGCCCCCCCGTCCCTCCTTCTCTCTCAAAAGATCAGATGCACAAAATATTTTACAAATGATGTGTATATAAAATATGTGTCTAATCAAAATGCATTATTAGAAATGCATTGCAATGAGATCAAATGCCTGCCATCAAATTCATTCATTTCTTGTGTTACGAAAAAGTTTTAAGGTCTTTTTCTAATGTTAATGCCAACTGCCAAAAAGTATTTAAAGTCCCTTCTTTTGTACGTGCCCATTTAGAGTCACGGTAAAACATCACATATAGAAACAGAAAACTTGATCAAATGAAGGTGCTTTTATATCTCTCACTCACATTCTGGGGGGTTCTTATTCCTAAAGTAAAAGTGTCTTTGGAAACCCCCTAGAGAGAGGGATCATTTTGTAGCCTTTCGGTGCTTAAGCCTTCAATTTCAACTGTTTTCACCTTCTTTACTCTTCTTTTTTGTTTCTGATGACAACTTCGAAGAATGGAATCAAATATATTTGGTACTCTTTCTTTAACATCCATAATTCATCACACCCTATCCCAATATGCTCATAGCTTTAGACAAAAAGAAAAGGTAAGGCTGCAATTTCTGACTTTTGTTTCTCATTTTGCTTCCTTTTGACTCCAAATCTTTGACATTCTTTGCAGCTTGTTTTTTGAAAGCCCAACAACATTTTTAAAACTGCTTTCACTTCTTCAAAATAGAGTTTGGTTGCAGTGATTGGGGGGACACTCGGTAGACATGGCTGTTGATGTTTGCTCCGAGATTTCAAGCACAGGAATCAGCCCAAGAATCTCCTTCTCCTATGATCTGAACCAGACAGATGTTTTGCCAATTGAGCGCTCAGACTTGACCCTCTTGGATTCCAGCTCTGACTTCGTTTTCTGCATTGGTAACAACAGCTTTGTGCAAGAACTGTCTCCAGCTGATGAGCTTTTCTCCAATGGCAAGATTCGTGCTAAAGAAATCAAGAAAAATGTCAAAACCCCAGATGAAAATGAAATACGCCATTCCCAATCTCAGTCTGTTTCTTCTTGTTCTCGCTCACATCAGCCTTCTCCTTCTTCTTCTTTTACTGGGAATAGTGAAAAGAAGCAGCTCAAAGAGTTCTTGTCCAACAGTATTGACATGGAAGATGAAAAGCCTGCATCAAAATCATTCTGGCAGTTCAAACGAAGTAGCAGCCTCAACTGTGACAGTTCTAGAAGCCGAGGTTTAATTCGCTCATTACAGTTCTTATCAAGAAGCAATTCAACTGGTTCGTCAGTACTCAATTCCAATTCCAAAAAAACAACGCTGAATTCAACAAAAGAAACTCAGAAGCCGCATTTGCAGAAACAACCATCTGTGTCAAGTAGAAAATCATCATCATCATCATCATCATCATCATCATGTTCAAGTGCATATTATTTCTACAGTTCATCACAAAGACCTTCGTTAAAGAAGAATAATAGTGGAACTTATGGCAATGGGGTTCGAATTAGTCCTGTCTTGAACCTTACACCACCATACATTTCTAGAGTTACTGTGAGTTTTTTTGGGTTTGGTTCTCGCTTCTGTAATGGTAAGGTTAAGAACAAGAAGAAATAATGTTTCAGTAAGTTTCTTTTGCTGCCTATGTTCAAGTACTGATGGATTTAGCTGTCAATCATTTTGTTTTATGAATCAGCATGTGATGATCAGACTGTAAATTGAAAGAAAGTTTTTAGTGAAGAAAAAAAAAAACTTTTAGAAATTACATGAGCTATTTATTTTATTTTTATTTTGGAAGAGTGAAAACTACAGTACAGTGGGATTGGATGGACGGTAATTGTTGATGTGCACATCAACATGTTATGAGCTTGGGAGACAGATAAACAAGGTATCCTTCTTTCGTGGCTCACCCATGCCCTTTTTTATCTTTGAAGTCTTTCTTCATAATTTAATGTGGCTGTCTTTTGTTGTTTTGAAGGGTGATTGAAGGCTTCTTTTGGTGTTTTCTTTTGTATGTTTATAAATTTATACTTTGATTTGGAATCCTTTAATTTTGGTCTTTTTGTTCTATATTGTGATATTAAGGACAAAACCATTGCTTCAAGGGATTCCTATTTGAAAAAAGAGGATCAATGATTGAGGGGGTTCCTCTAACTTTTAGCTTGATAATCTAAGGATTGGTTTGCTATTAAGTTTTTTTTTTTTTTTTTTTTTTTAAATATTTTCTTAGCTATCAACACCACCCTATAACGTGGTCCACTTCTTGGATCCCCAATCTCTTATTAGATGATGCTTTTTCTAAAGCATCGGACATAACAGTATCAGGACAGTCAAACTTTGTAGACGTGTAGGCCATAATCTACTTGGATTGAACTGATGGATGGTCAATCAACATCCTCAGTAAAACTAAGCAAAGTTGCACAAATTAAAATTTTGAACTTTTTTATGCAATTTACGAATAGATCATATCCTATTATGATTGATAAGTTTTATTTATTCTCAATAGCTGTCTTTATATTAATTTAATTCAATCAATAATTTCCTTTCGTATGTCAAGAGCTAGAGGTGCTAATCAACCCGTTTGAACTTGCTTGCCTGCTTTGATTAAGGCGCGGTTAGGTTCGAAATTTTTGGTGGTTGAATGTTGGGTTTAATGGGTTATTTTGTTTTTGGGTGATTGTGGTGGGTTTTGGATGAGGAAGTTTTCCATCTGATAACCTGATCCGACTGATTAAATAATAAGTTAAAAATGTTGCACGATATTATTGGAGTTTGAGATGGTTTTTATATCCTTTCCTTGACACATGTTCTGAACCTTATCACATCATCACCCTAGCTCCCCTCCTAAACCCCCCAGCATAGATTGTTCAAAACATTTTCTTAATTAGCGATCGATTTTGCTGCTTTGGTTCTTGGATAGTCATGGGGACAAATTGAGGGTTTTAAAGATGAGAGCCTGGCTGATGACTACCTATCGATGTAATGAATGCTTAACAAGTAAGCTAAACTCGATCTCAACTAAACTTGACCGTGAAACTGAAGGCAATTTTTGGATGGTTTTTACCAATTGAGCAGCTGGTAATGTGAGGGATAACCAAACACCTAAAGAAGTAGGTTACTTGGTTGATACCAAAACCGAATCGAATCAACTTGTGAGCAACCCTATCAAGAGTCTTGCTCTCATTGGCATTGTTTGGTCTTGACTAAAATTTTGAATTTTGTTTTATGGATTGTTTCGGATTGGTTACTGTAATGGAATATTTTGGTATTAGTATGTACTGCTGCTCCATTTCAGGATTATTTTTATATATGATAATAATAATAAGGCAAAAATGCAAAATTGACCCTCTAACTTTCATTGTTTTTCATTTCAGTCCTCTAACTTTCAGTTTTGTCAATTCAGTCCTCTACTCCTCTAACTTTCAATTTTTGTCAATTTAAGGCTCCATTATAACCCAGTTACTGCTGCCATTAGATAGGCTCTGTGGAAAAGGACAAAATGGTAAATTGAAGATTGGAGGTGGAGTTGAGACGACGCCGTGGAAGAATAGTTAGAATTGCCGATAGAGTCTCATTCATCTTCCAAATTGCTATCAATACAGCTCCGGTAAAAACAGTTGCAGCGGTTACAGCCACACCTGACCGCACCGGATTGCTTCTCGTTGTTGTTGTTGTTATTGTTCTCTTCGATGAAGTTCTGTACCATACTGTCCAAGTACACAGAACTCGGCTCAAACCCGGCGGCCACCACAATCGAGCCATTAAAGTCGTCCATTTGAAAATGCGGCTCCTCATCCACAACCTTCTCCATAAAAAATATAACATTAAAAAATACAAATGTTCATATAAACTTTCATACATAATTAATTTTTCCAAATACTCATTTATGTTTGGATAATAAACAATGAAGTAAAATTTACGTATCCTTTCGAATTATTAATTGTAATACTGGATAAGAAACAAAAACAAATAGTAGAATAAGGGAATTTAGCCAGCTCCTTATGAATACCAAAATAAAATTTCCCATAGGCATATAAGGGGTTTATTAAATTATAAAGTTTAATTTATTTTCACTTTCCACACGATTTTAAAAAGAAACTACATTGTCACCAAACTTCATGGAAGGAAGTGCGCTTAACACTTTAACTTTCATCTATCATTTGTGATTTACGCACTGAATCCACAACTGAAATGCATAGATAGCACTGCATAATGCATATAGATCTAATCTAATACAAATAAAATAGTAGGAACGAACAAAGAAACTAATACAAAGAAAATAAAAGGAACAAGCAAAGAAAATATTAAACAGTGAAAAACAGAGAATAGGTATCAATGTATACTTGTCTCTTAGACAAGGGACTTAAATTTCATTTTATCTCATCAAAATTTTAAATACCTCAACAAGACCATCAACAATGCCAAGCTGGTTTTTTCCTAATGATTTAGTCCCACTGCAACAAGCTTTGAGCCTTTGACGCGGAGAGATTAAGGGTGAGAGAAAGCCAATAAGATCTGCTCCTTACTTTTTTTTTTTAATTTTTATTTTATTTTATGGAATCTGCTTCTTACTTAGAGAAAAAGTGTTGAGGTCCAAAATATCACAAGGATAAATTTGAAACTAAAAGGGCCCTCAAAAATAGGCAAGGCCTAATCTGCCAACTAAGGCCCATTTAAAATGAGTAAGAGGAAGCCCAAACTCCTGGACGGGCAAGCTTTGGGGCCTTGAAAAGAAAGGAAAAGGAAAAAGGAATTTTAGCCCAGCCTTTATAAGGAGAGTTTTTTGGGGGAGCCTAGAAAATGACTGAACCAAGATACATTAGGACTGCCAAAGTCACGGGATTCTCGGGAAATGCAGGAGGGGATTAGCTGAGACTTGGACAGCTCAAGGGAGCATGCCCATGGACACAAGGAACGAAGATAGGCATGTCCCATCAGCCACTTATGGTTGAGAAAAAAGGCTAATGACTTAGGAATCAATACTTCATGAAAAAGAAGTCTGGTACTTTGGGGAACGCAAGAAGATGAACTATGAAGAAAGGTGGCTGGAGATCTTTTAGCTTGACAGGGAAGAATCTACCCATTTAGAGGAAATGACAAAAGGTGAAGCAACCAAAAAGGTGGGTCTGAAAATGAGCATCTAGAAGCTTTGGGAAGAGAGGATTGAAAGTCAGTCCTTAGGACCCCTCAAAAGAAGAAGGTCAATTGGGGGCTTTTTGGGGGGAAACCTCAAAAGGAGAACATAGTGAGAAAATAAGGAAGGAACCAGCCACCAATGTTACTGACACAACATTGGTTCTGGTACTTATGGCAACAAATGGAGGTAAACACCAAAAAACCTAGGAAGGTACTATAAAAGGGGGTGAAACCATAAGTAAAAACCATTTATTAATGAGGAATCAAAGCAAAAAGATCATTTGAAAAACTTCTCTAAAATTCAAAAAAGGAGAAAAGAGGGAAAACACTATGAGGGATCCTGAGATAGGCATTGGAGGATACACTTGGATTCAAGGGGATTCAAACCTCACAAGTCTTAGAAGCCCACAAAGAGCTATCTAAGTTGGTGACTTTTGAACTTATTTAAACCTTGTGACATATCCCAGTGGAAAGAGAGGCCCAATGTATTAAAAACTCAATATAGTGTGCGTTTGTTACAGCTTTTAGGAGATGAAATGCACGTTTATATAAAAGCTGGAGCAACTTGTGCGTTTGGTTCAGCCCAAAACGCAACTTTTTGGAAAAAGTTGCGTTTTGGGCCAAGGCTAAAAATGCGCAAAATTTATGGAGCTATGGAGGTCCATAAAGCAAAAAGTCCATGCGCGTTGGAACTATCCATTGGGCTGGTTAGTCAATTACCAAATTACCCTTGATAAACACTACAAACACAACAATCTTTCTTCGTGCTACAGATCAAACACTACAAACACAACAATCTTTCTCTCAAACATCTCTAAACTCAAGCATAATTAGATTATTAGAATACAAACTCAAAAACACAATTTTAAAATTAATCAAATTATAACCAAAAAAAAAAGAAAAAAGAAAAAAAAAGACAGAAGACAGAAGCCATCTGACCCATCTGGATTGCGTTGGGGACGAAGATGAGCAACGGCACGAAGATGAGAGCTCCCTGGAATGTTCTTGAATGAGGGAGAAAAGGAAAATTTTCTTATCGCAGAGAGAGTTTTGGAATCAAGTAAAAAAAAAAAAAAAAAAAGAGAGAGAGAGAGCTGGAGAGAAAAAGAGAGAATGGAGCTCCCTAGAATGTTCTGATGAATGAGGGAGAAAAGGAAAATAAAAGAAGGGGGGGGGGGGGGGAAGAGATAGTGGCCATGTGTGTGGAGGAGGAAAAACAAGAAAAAATATAAAAGAAAAGAAAAAGAAATGAAACGTAACTTAAGGATGAAAGTGAATTGAAGAAAGGAAAAATAATATATATAAAAAAAAAATCCTAATTGAGAAATGCTACCATAATATTTTCACAATAAATTTTAAGTAACAGATTGTTATTAGTTAATATTGGTTAGTAAAAAAATAATTTCAGCGGTGGGTTCAAATTAGAACTAGTAACAACTTTCCACATAAATTTTGTTGTGAAAATATTGCAAAAAATGTTGTGAACGTAACACTTCTCATAATAAATTTTACACAATAAGTTGTTATTGGTTCTCATTTGGACCTACTAATGATATTATTATTTTTTTTATCTACCATTAACAAGTTGTCATATAGACTTTATTGTGAATTTTTGTAAAAATGTTGTGTCCATAACTTGCATTAAGAGAGATAATTAAAACAAAGAATTCTCTTATATATATATATATATATATATATATATATCTTGTCCTTTTTGGTAATTTACTCTTCAAACTGCCACCTTTATAAGTACTAGCCAAACACTCAACTTTTTGAAAAAACACTTTTTCATTATGCATTTTTTCAAAAAGTTGAACCAAACTCAGCCATAATGAAATATCATTTATTTTTCGAGGATCTCTGATGTCCTTAATTGCTTTTTTCTTTATTTCTTTACTGTTCCTTAGCCGTTTGCTTTGCAATATATATATATATATATTTGCATGTATGAATATGTATATGTTATAGGATTCATGTTTTGTGCACAACTTGGTTCGTAATCAGCTCAACGTAGTTGTGGTGAACCAAGCCCAGTCTACCAAATCATAAGTACAAAACTCTTTGGGGGCCCATGTTCCTTGATTCCACTTGGGCTTGGGTATTGTTTAAAAAAAGAACCCACATTTTAAGGCGACTCTACTGGGGACTAGGCAAAGAAGAGGGAAGAAGCAGTCCCTTCGTAAAGCATGGCTCCAAGGCCAAGGAATGGGAGAAAATAAAGTAGCTTCTAGTCAAAGGAATGAGGTACCCCTAGTAGAACATGAAGTTGCCTCAAGGCAAAGGCATGAGATGCGGAAGCAAGCCCTATGGTCTAAATGGCATAAGTGGTGAAGGACCTCCACCAGGAGATCCATCTCCTCAAAGAAGGAAGAACCCAGGAGATTAGAGATAATGCCCCTCCCCTGGTTAACTAAGAAAGGGTCCAGCCAGAAGGAGGGTTAGTAGTAGGGGGGAACCAATCCCTAATATCTCACTTTTGCAGATGTGAATGCCTTTCTTGAACAAGAAAGGGAGAAGATCTTGGGAGTCCCCATGAAATTCTCTTGGGATCCCCCATTCCCAGCGGAGCTCCTTAGCAAGCCTTACCCCAAAGGATATGAACCCCCAAAGTTCCATCCATTTGATGGGAGGAATGGGAGTGCTGTAGGACACGTGAGCAGATTTATTCACACCATTGGTCCCTATGCAGGGGACAAAGAACTATGTTTAAGGGAATTCGCTAAATCCCTAGTGAATAGAGCATATACTTGGTACACCACCTTGAGGCCCGGGTCCATCAAGACCTGGGATAAGATGATGGAGAGATTCTGTACAAAGTACTACCTAGGCGAGGATAAGGTCACTTTCCAAAGCGTTCAGATGGTGAAGCAAAGGCCTCGAGAAGATTCAGTCTAGTTTATCAAAAGATTCAAAGATGTCTCCCTAAACTGTTATTGAGACCATGAAGAGAAAGAGCTCGTAGAGACCTATATATTCAACATGCTCTTTGATTACAGACTCAATCTAGAGAACTTATACATAACTCAGTTTGCCGACCTATTGTAAAGAACTAGAAGGACAGCGTTAACCATAAAAACAAAAAAGGTACTAGTTTCCTAAGCCATGGCAGCTTTGGTGGGAGAAAAAGGGAAGAAGCTTGAAGGAAAAGTGACCAAGGAACCACCTGCAATCCCATGTACTGTGGAGGAACTGAACCATGTTCTACATAAGTGGATTGGAGATGGAGTTGTTAGACCATTCACCTTGTCAATGCCACCCACTGAATAGGAGAGAAAGAACCCCCTATTTTGCAAGATCCATAACAATGTTAAGCATTCCACTAAGGATTGCTGGACCCTTCGGAGGCTTTTTCACAAGAAGCTCAGGGAGGGGACCTTGGAGCTTACCATCGAGAACCAGAGGTGCAAAGGAACTCTTTGCCCAATCACAAGGGAAATGGGGTAGTGGCTATAGTAATTCATGGGAACCTAGCTGATGCGGAGGCAGAAGAGTCAAAAGGATCCTTCCATCCAAACACAGTAAGGACCCTCTAGAAGAACTCCAAGTTCAGGTCCCTATTCAATCAACTGGGATTTGGACTAGAAGCAAGAAGGATTGCGACAGAGTCCTTTATGAGCATAGCAGCAGACTCAGGGGTGGAGTGTTTCATAGAAGAATCTCATGCGAGTTGGGCTTTCTTGGAAACAACTAATGCAATAACTTTCATGGATGAAGATATGGATGTTGAGTACCCAAATAATCAAAGATCCCTTTATTTGACAGCTACCTTGAACGGTGTTCAGATCAGGAGAGCACTGATAGATACAGGAGCTTCATTCAACCTTATTGCCCTGAGTACTCTAGAGGCTGTTGGCATGGCTGGCAAGAGGATCCTAAAGGCTCCTGTGGAGATAACAGGATTTGGAGGAGCTGTGGAATCCATTGAAGGATACGTGCAATTGGCCTTAAGGGTAGGCCCAATAGTAGCTCTGACTCGGTTTCATGTGATCAACTCAAAAGTTTCTTATCACATTTTGTTGGGGCGACCTTGGTTCTATAAGCACCGCCTTATCCCTTTAACATACCACCAATGTACGAAAGGTAAACTGAACGAGAGACCTATAAGGATCCTTGCCAACCCCAAATCCCTTTAACTAAGGAGAAGTGAACTTTATAGAGACAATGTTCTATAATGAGTTAGCACCAGATGACGAGTGTCCCACACCAGGAACCTCGGCGACACCTGTGTTAGAAGAGGAGGAAGCAGGAGGCACCCGTAACCTAAGGTATCTCCTGACAGGAAAAGGTAAAAGAAGGAGGTCAGTTCCTTAGGATCTCGGGAGTGTGTAATAGTTCGAGAACCTGAGGGTAGGTTGATATATCACTTATGAAGGTATGTAGGACCTGAATGCACCCTGTAAGAGGGTCATGGACCACCAGATTGCATAATGGCTTAAGAGGAAATCCCAGAGGATGCGGAGAAAGAAGTGCAGATTCAAGTCGAAGAAGTAAACTCGGGGGTTAACCTAGGACCCCCAAAACGTGTTTTTATTAGTAGCCAGCTGTCGGCAAAGGAAATAGAGCAGTTGGTGGAATTACTAAAGAAATATGTAGATGTATTCGCATGAACATATGATGAGATGCCTGACCTAGATCCTGAGCTGGTGGTCCACTCCTTCAATGTAGATCCGAGAATTAAGCCAGTAGTCCAACTAGCTAGAGTCTTCCACACTAAGATAGAGGCTTAAATCACTCAATAAGTTAAGAAGTTACTGGCAGCAGGGTTCATCAAGCCTATCTAACACCCCGTGGCTTTCCAACATAGTTCCCATGAAGGATGAATTTCCTTTAACTAACATTAATCTTTTCGTAGACTCAGTTGCAAGAAATTCCATGTTCTCATTCATGGATGGGTATAGTGGATATAATCAAATCAGGATGGTTGCTAAGGATGCGGAGAAGACAACATTCAGGACCTCAATCGGGAACTTCTACTATACCATGATGCTTTTGGCATTAAAAATGCAGGAGCCATGTACCAGCATGCCATGACGGCCATCTTCCTTGATATGATGCATAAAAAAAATGGAAGATTATGTAGATGACATCGTGGTGAAATCAAAGACTAGGGCAGGACACTTTCAAGTACTAGAACGAGTCTTTGAAAGATGTAGGATGTATAAGCTACACATGAACCCTTTGAAGTGTGCCTTTGGGGTATCTACTGGAAAGTTTTTGGGATTCCTGGTACATCATAGAGGCATAAGCATAGATCCAGCTAAGGCCACTGCCATAGCAACCATGAAAAGGCCTACAACAGTTAGAGAGCTCAAAAGTTTCTTAGGAAGGGTCTCTTACATCAAGAGGTTTGTACTAAGTTCAACCTCGGTCACAAGTGAGCTATCCAAACTGTTGAAAAAGGTAGTTAAGTTCACTTGGGGGTTTGAACAGTAGGGAGCCTTCCAAAGGATCCAATGGATCATGAACCATCTATCTACCCTATAGGCGCCAGTATGTGGGTGACCTCTGTTGTTATATTTAGCATCTAACTCTCAAGCAATTGGGGCATTGTTGGCCTAGAAAGATGATGAAGGAAATGAACCGCCCATTTACTACGTGAGTAGGGCCTTAAAAGATACAGAAACAAGGTATCCTAAGATAAAGAGAGCATGTTTGGTGGTTATTTACGCATCCTAAATGCTGAAATGTTACTTTTCAGTGCACCAAATCCTCCTAGTAACCAAGTCTCATGGTATAAAGGCACTCTTCCATCAGCCCTTATTGACTGGAAGGGAAGCATAGCGGCTAGTATTGCTCTTCCAATATAACATTGGCCTAAGGATCCTTAAGGCCATTAAGAGCCAGGCTACAGTAGATCTGCTGGCCCAGTTCCCTGGGGAGGAAAAATGTTCATTGAGTGAGGATATCCCAAGAGAAGTGGCAATAATAGAACTCCTAGGAAGGAAGTGGACCATAAGATTTGATAGGCCAGCAACGGTAGCCTCAAATGACATAGGGTCGTGCTAATCTACGAAGACGGGGACACTGTACCATTATCCTTCAAACTCAAGTTCCCATGTTCAAATAACGCTGCTGAGTACGAGGTGTACTTGACTGGACTGGCCATAACACTTAGTATGGGGATCAAGCACATGAGGGTACTGGAGATTCCAATCTTGTAGTCTCCCAAGTCAAAGGAGACTTTGCATTGAGGGAGCAGAGCCTAGCATCTTATCGGACTTGGGTATAGAAGGTAGAAGGGAAATTTCAGACCTTTAGTATGGAGTATGCCCAAAGAAGTGAAAACCGGTTCATTGACGCACTGGCTACCCTACGATCCTAGATACATTTTAAGGAAGAAAGCACCTTGATAAAGGTAAACAAGTAGCAGAATTCCATCGTAGAGACCCTTAAAAGGATGTTTCCGAAGGAACCAAATGAAGAAGATTGGAGGAGTGAGATAAAGAGAGAAGTGGGAAAGCTAGAGCGTGGGGGGAGTATTAAAGAATTGAAAGATTACCCCTTGATAGAAGGGGAGCTATACAGAAGGCTGCTTTTAAAGATCCTGTCCAGATGTATTAGTGAAAAGGAAGGAAAGTTAAAGTTAGAGGAATTACACAACCAAATTTGTGGGGTCACAGAAAAAATCAGTCTATATGGGAGGATATAGCGTATGGGATACTATTGGCTTAACATGAATAAAGAAGCTGCAACTGTGCAAGAAAAGTGTCAAAATTGCTGACTCTCGATGGACAAAGAGGAAAGTTGTGCTGTATTTGTTGCAAAAGATTGGAGGACTCCATTTGTAGGATACCTAACTCAGGGATCTTACTAGTTGATAGGAAGCCAACTCAAGAAGCTAGCTGTCCGGTATTTTCTACAGGATGGATTCTTTTTCAAAAGAGGGTATAACGGGGATCCCTTAAGATGCTTGGGGCCCAGGGAAGCCAAGAAAGTAGTAAAGAAAGTTCATTCGGGGGAATGTGGGAGTTACCCGGGGAAGAAAAGGCTCCATAAACAACTATTGCAATTGGGATATTATTGGACCACCATGAAGAAAGACTTGGAGGAGCTGGTTAAGGCATGTCATGCATGCCAAGTACTAGGGGATGCAATACATACTCACCCAAACATGTTACAAGACATGACTACCTTGTGACCTTTCCACACTTGGGGGCTTGACCTCATAGGGCCTACAAATCTACCTTCTAATGGCCACATATGGATTCTAGCAGCCACCAAGCACTTTACAAAATGGGTGGAGGCCATCCCTTTAAAGAAGGCCATCAGAGCAGTAGTTTCAAAATTCATTTGTGAGCACATCATCACGCAGTTTGGGATCCCCAAGAGGCTTATTAGCGACAATGGTACCCCATTCGTAAACAAGGATGTGAAGAGCCTATTAGAGGGATATCACATTAAACACAAGAGATCCACGCCTTATTATCCACAGGGAAATGGCCAAGCTGAGGCTATTAATAAGGTGATACTGAAGATCCTGAAAAAAAAAAAAAAATGAAATATGAGTACGTGGGAAAGTGGAGCTCCATAAATCATAAGTTTCGAAGATTTAAACCTTAAAAATCAATGTTATTTAGGTAATCAATAAAACACCATATGTCATCATTCTAACTTTCTAATTATTACTATCATCTAAAACTCAAAATACGTGAAGAAAATTTTTGGAATGTTAAAATTTAGTAGGAGTATTTTAGACATTACATAATGTAATATTTTAAGAATCACAAACTTTCATTAGGGTTTCATTGAAAAGAATAACAATATTACATATTTGCTCTTTTCCAAAATACTAAGGGGAGAATTCCTTGATTTTAGAGTTTAAGAAAGAACTATGAACTATCTCAAACATAAAGGATGAAATGTGTTTTTATCCTAAGGGTTTTTTTTTTTTTTTTTTTTTTGGGGGGGGGGGGGGGGGGGAAGTGTGTAAAACTATGTATTTTTACTAAAAATTGTGCGTTAAAAAAAAAAAAAGGACAAAGTTTAAATACAAAATTAGTTACAGTCGTAAGCTACAACCTTACAAAATATCTTTTTATTAGAGTTGAGTTGTAACCTTAGGTTACAATCTTGCTTAATAAAATAAATATTACTACATATTTTAAAAATCTAACAGTTGAACTGCATGTTTTTTACGTTCTTAATACACAAGTCAAATTTTGTGTCAATCAGATATTATTTACTATATGATCTATAAACTTATATTTTATGTATAATTTTAAACTACAAAAACTTACAATTTAAATAATTTATTGATAACATAGCTATTGATATTTAGTTTTCTTAAAATTTTGCGAACATGGAGGTGTTGAGGTCCAAAAAATCACAATGTTGAACCAAGGCCCAAAACAATGCAAATGATTGAAGTCCAGGAAAGCAAAACATTTGGGCTTTCAATAAAGAAAAAAGGAAGGGAGGTCCAAACCCATTAAGGGTCCATAAGGAGGGACCCAAATCCATGAATAGGCAAGTTTCGGACCTCATGAAACAAAGGAAAGAAAAAGCCCAGCCCAGCCCAGCCCTCAAAGGTTAGAAAAATCGTTGGGGAGCTCAGGAAAAGAATTGGGCTAGGATACCTAGGGATTCTTAGGAGCTTGGGATCCTTGGGACATGTAGCAAAGCCAAGTTGGGATTAAGAGTGTTCAAGGGGGCATGCCAAGAAACACAAGGAACCAGAACAAATATGTCCCTATCAGCCACCCAATGATGTAGAAAAAGGATCAGAAGGCTTAGGAACCAACAACTCATGAGTAAAGGTCTGGTACCTCGAGGAACGTAGGAAGAAGAAACATGAAGGAAGGTGGATAAGGATCATTCAGCTTGGCAGAAAGGAATCAGCTCACTTGGAGAAAATGACAAAAGGGAAAGCAGTCAAAATGTGGGTCTGAAAAAGTGAAATCTAGAAGCCTTGGAGAAGGAAAGAACAAAGGTTAGCCTTCTAGGACCCCCCTAGAATGGGAAAGTCAGCTAGAGGCTTTTGAAGAAGGAACCTCAAAAGAAGAAAATAATGAAGAATGAGAAAGGGACCAGACACGAATGTTGCTAACACAACATTGGTTCTTGTACCTAGGGGAGCAAATAGAGGGAATCAATCGTACCCTAAAAACCCTAGGATGGCACTATAAAAGGGTAAGCAGCTAACAGTGAAAGACATTCAACCACAGTCAATTGAAGTAAAAATACTTGAGAAAATTCTGATAGAATTCAAAAGGGGAGAAAAGAGAGGGAAAACAGTTGAGATCACCGAATCACTATGTAGTCTAAGGGTTCTAGTGGGTGTGCAAAGAGCTTAAGCAATGGCATTGTATTTGGCATCACTACCATCTTTGCTATCTACCTCCAAGACGTTCTCAACCTTCACTCACCATAAGTAAATTTCCATGTTTGGAAAATTTTCTATATATTTTTATAGCTGTTGTGCATTGTAGTTTGTTTGAATCACAAAATCATCTTGATTTCCACTCACCACAGGTAAATTTCCATGTTTGGAAAATTTTCTATATATTTTTATAGTTGTTTTGCATTGTAGCTTGTTTGATATAGCAAAATCATTTTGATTTCCAGTTTGTTGGACCCCAAGCTAAAAAGCTTGACTTGATCTCAAGTTTGAGCTTGATATTAAGTTCGAGCTTGGCTTGACTAATTAATCAAACTAAGCCAATCTATTTGGCTTTCTCACGAGCTCGAGTTCAAACATTGTTTTCAAGCTTGTCTTGAGCTTTAGCCAAGCTTTAGTATTTGATTATTACTGATGAGCTAAGATCAAACATGCACTACTCGGCTAAGCTTAGCTCGTTTACCACCTATGCTCAGCTAAACTGTAACTTAGTGTGATTTTTATAAAATTGTTTCTCTTTTTTTGAAGCCCAAAAGATCGCAAGCAGGGCCCTGAATTGATTTAGTCCACGGCCACGGACAAGTTTTTGGGTTGGATCTGAACTCGCTTCACTCGGTGCCCAAGAATTAGAAATCATAATATGAAGGCGTGTTCAAACATTAATGGAGTCAACTGAATGAGTCAATCAGCAGCCTTATGGGTTAGTTCAGTTGCTCCAAATCAATGCGCCAAAGGAATGTTAGGATTTCCTTTCCAGGTTGACCATCCAAAAACACCCCTACAGCTTAAAGAATCCCAGTTTTTGCTAATTCAAAACGGGGTCACTACTCACCCTCCAATTTCTAGGTTTTACTGACAAGTACAGCATATCAAAATCCATGTATCACCTGAAAAATTATATGACACGGAAATACAAGCAATTTTTGAAATATTATAACATTGACACAGCTGGCTCAACACCCCAAACGAGGTGTTCGTACTTCCTAGCCTAAAATTTCATCTCAATTCTTTCACACTTTTTTTTTTTTTTTTAGCAGGAAATTATACATTATAAGAAAGAAAAACAAAAGAAGTGCGAGATTTTTATGATTTAAAGAGAGTGAGAGATAAAAAGCATATCCTAAAACTCTAAAATCTATTGATTTGAGAAGAGGAAAAAATAAGAAGAAACTCTATGATCTACGTTATATAGATTGTATAACAACGCCGACTAAATTCAATAATGTAGCATTTGATTTTTTTGGATGCCATGACACAAGGGATAAAAGCAGAGCATGGGAATTAAATTCAACCCCTGCCTACGATGAGATTCCCAGTTTGTATTTGAAGAAGAATGAAGGAATTAAATGACCATGTGGTCTCATGTGAATTACATTGCACTCCCTAGTTCCCTGATAATGCTTAGGAAAGGCATATAAAAATTAGTTGCCAGGCCAAAAGAACTCTACCTTAGGGAGAGAGAGAAAGAGAGGACTTAATCTCCTGTGTGTCAAAGTAGAAAGCTTTCCCACCTAAAGCACAGCGATTATCCACTTGGGGAAACTGAAGTACTTAGGAAGAAGGTTTCTGTTAGTGAACCAAAAAATAGGAGAGAGAGAGAGAGAGAGAGAGAGAGAGAGGGAGAAGGTTTTTGACTACTAAATGAAATGTGTGAAAGGACTGGAATGAATCATTAGGGATGCTTTTATGTACAAAGATTTAGGACACAAAAATTGTCACCACACAAGAGATCCTTTGGTTGATCAGTTCTGCATAAAGAATATCTCCAATCAAATTCAATAAGTAACCGATCAACTACTTAGTTATCTCAGTAACATATATAAAAATCATGGAATGTAAGGTGAAGAACTTTTTAAAGTGAGCAGTATCCTGAACCGATATCACAGATGCAAAAACCAAGCAAAAAGAATTTAAACATTTTCCATGAAACCACCACTTCTACTACATTGACTAGACAGGATCTCATACATTAAATACCAACAAGTGATAAACACAAGAAGTTGATGCACAATGTTGTGGAGGGAAAAATTGATTGTTGAGGCAGGGTAAAGGAGATTAAGCAATTGCACATATGTGACAACTCTAAAATTCAATCCTAAAACGTCTGTTAAGCATGAATTTCACTTCTGATAGCTGTGCAGGGTCAGAATTTTGTAAGCCAGCAAAGCTCAACAGCAATGACCTCCTATTAGTTTCCATGTAAATAAAGTCAAGAGTTTGGTCACTAAATCCAACGCTGCACCAACTAGAAGAGATAAAGAACTAGAACTTGTCAAGTAGTCACCCAAAGAAGTGGGCCGCAAGAATTTCTACAAAGAATTATACCAGAGTATGATTACAAATTTTTTTTTGCTAGGTGAGTGTGATTACAACATTTACTCCTCTCAAGTTACTCAACTAAGCATCTCAAGTTTTTCAAACTAATAAAGATTTAGAAAATTTAAAAGATAAAATAGAATAAACAGCAGAAAATTTTAAAAACTGTCACAAGCAGCTGAGCTTGCAATACAAAATTGATGCTTTATCAAGATAAAATTGGATTGATTGACATCACTGCAGCTAAATGAAGTGTGCTAAGAAAATCAAACTCATAAAACAAAGAAAAAAAATCTCTCTTTTATCTAATAACATCCTTCCATCCACCGATGTTTCCTTTACACGAGATTATTATTCTGACTTAAGTTGAAAGAAAAACGAATCATAATTAAAAAAAAAAAAAAAAAAGAAAAAAAAAAAAAGCAACTGGACATGCATTACATTTGCACCGCAAGTTACTGGGAATTCAACACTTTTTGTTGTGGATATTACCAATGTTCCCAATTCACAAAGATAATGTGGTATACCACTAGTCAGGGTCACAAAGTTACCAGTAGTCAGCAAGCAGAAGAAGCCTTGAAAAGTTTGAAACTTGGCACTCCCATTACTATCTCTGCATTTAAAAACAAACCCAATAATCAGAATCCAGGAAAAAACAAAAACTTTTGACTTGCATAAAATTTCCCACATTTTTTTTCTCAGCAACCAAACAAAGACCTTACCTTGCCATTGTCAGCAGACTCAGGAACCTTGTAGGAATCAACTGTAATGTCCATCAACCACATCCCCGGAAATAGCGTCTGCCACACAGAAAAACGAAACCCAAACGAAATTGAATTCCAATTCCAACAAAAACAACAGAGTAGGATAATAAATTGGTATTGGTAATGGTAAATACTTACATCGATTTGCTTCTGAACAATTCTGGGCCGTTTCTTGGGCCTTCTTGCTGGCCTTTGGCCAATCATCTCCATGAAATCTTCTTCGACCTCTTTCTTCCCCAACGGCACAATCAACTTTGTCCTCTGCTTTTCTTTCTCTTTTTTTAGCCTCGGCGACTTTACACTAACGCCGCCATTATTGTTATTCTCAGTCCTCAACGGCGAGTAATTCACCTTCCTCTCTTCGATTCTCAATCCTTTCGGTCCAATCGGAGCCTTACACGCCGCTCTCCTCGTTCTCAGATTCCACGGCCTCGCTTCCACCGCCGACGACGGCGGAGCCAATTTCTCTCCAATTTCCGCTTCGTCATCTTCCTCTTCGATTTCCTCCTCTTCTTCTTCGTCTTCTTCTTCTTCATCTTCTTCTTCTTCTTCTTTCCGAAAAATCGCGTCTTTCATCTTATCCGTCGCGGTTTTCAGATCAAACAACAGCTTCTCTCTGACCGCATCGATCCCTTCGTTTTCGATTCCCGATTTCCAATCCTTCTTCCTTGTCCTCTCCGATTCCTTTCGCCGAGTCCCCGTAGAAGAGCTCTCCGCTATCGTGGCCGGAGATCGCCGATCCACCATCGCCTCCGTCGGAACTTCACCGCCGCCATCCGGACCTGGCTTCATGCACCTCAAATACCTCTGGTTCCCCCACTTCAAACACGGCAGAGTGAAATTGTGCAAAGCCTTCGATCTCTCCGGTCCCATCGCCATGCTCGTACCCTTGTTCTCTTCCACTACAACCATCTATCGAAGAAAGACCACTCAAACTTCAAAACCAGCTCGCTTTTTTCAAATCCTTTCTCTCCAGTGTTTGGCTACCGCGATTCCCCCGGAAAGCTTTTGAAAATTTTCTCGGGAAAGTTTGATCTTCTTTGTTTTACATATATTTTATCGCCGGTGAAGTGGAACGCAAAGTTTATATAGAATTAGAATACAAGTGTCTGTGTGAGGGAGATAGAGATAGAGAGAGAGAGAGAGAGAGGCAGAGGCGGTTTTAACGTTCGGGTTATATAAGAGGGGCACTGTCGTCTTTTTCTTTAAAACAAAACGGGTCGTTCTAAAATGCGCCGTGTGTTGTTTTTTTTGTGCGCGGGGATGTTTGGTTTCGGGGTTTCCCGGGTGATATTAATATTATGGTGAATCGGTGTTACGTCGTTTTTTATTTGAGAGTGACAGCCGTCTGATCGTGTCTATATTATTTGATCTCTTCTCCTGGCCGTTGATTTTAAATGACATCATTTTTTTATTTTTTAAATTTAATTAAAAAAAAAACTTAACGTGAGACAGTATCAAGGATTATTTACCACCAGGAAAAGAGATTCAAGGAAATGGCAATTGATGCAAATTAATTTGAATGAAGCATGGACAACTTATTAGTTTTTATTTTTCAAGGGGATGTCATGTGGAGTAATCAATAAATTATACTAGGGACACAATTTTGTGCTACAACTCGTCACATGATTGATAAGGGTGTGTTCTCACATAGCCCACTGACATACTTTTACTAATTACAACTCGCCATGTGATACAAAATTGTGTTAAAAGTTGTGTGTCTTGCATAATTTGTAATCAATCTCCTAATATGATCAATTTTCAGTTTTATTTATTTATTTTTTAAACAAGACTCTAACAAAGTCCGCATCTCGCCATTTTTTGTTCCTTTTACTGTTTTTTAATCTTAAGATTAAGACAATTTTTGTTTCAAGTTTTTTCAACAAATTTGGCAATACTCGCATTGGGTTCTTTTTTGTGAGGGCTTGTGGTTGTGGTACACTAGGGGGAGTTACCAATGTTAGATTTATTCGTGGACTCTTAACTCAAAGAGTCCCCCATTTCTTTGCTAATTAGCAGTTGGTTCTTAAATCCCAAGTTGTCATCTTTCTTCAATTGACAGAGTGATTCCCAGGCCATAAGTATGTAACAATGATTGGTCTCTTTAGCTGGGTTCCACCAAAATTTCCTCACCATAACATCCGTATAAGATTAGTTCTCCCCATCCATGACAAGCTTTTGCTCTTCCAACTACTAATTCTACATTCCAAGTCTTCTGTCAAATAATTGAGACATTTCTTCCTATTCTTTGATAAAAACAAAGGAACCCCAAGATATTTCGTTCCTTGAGAAAGTTTTTTCAAACCTCTTTGATTACAGATTTGATTCAGGAATTAAGCATGTACCCCTTGACTTGAGAATCACATAAACCAAATTTCTCTAAATTTATACTTTGGCCTGACCATTCACAATATTTATTGAGACACTCCATAATTACTCTAACCTTAGACTACTATTTGGAGTTTTTTATTTTATTTTTTGGCCTCCGCTAGCTTAAAATCCTGAGTCTATCCCTGACTACTAACAATAGCACATCATCCAAAAGTTAAGAAATTTTTGGTGCTGATTGTGGTAACTTAAGTCCACTGGTGGAGCTAAGATTGTTTTCTCTATTGATCAGCCTAGAGAAAATATAACTTCCAGTGATTAAGAGGTAGGGAGATATATGATCTACCTATCTTAAATCTCTGAACAAAATAAAGGTCGGACATTTTCCCCCATTCAGTAGAAGAGTGAACTTGCCGGTAGATACACGATGATAAACTAGCTTAGTGATGATTGAAACAGAAATTCCCGAGCACCTGTGCTGGGAACGACCCTCTTCTACTTTTTTTTTCTCGAGTTTGCAGAAGTGTGCACCACTTCTTTAGCTAACAACACATTCTCAGCGATGTTTCTATATAGAATGAAGGCAACCTGGCTGAATCTATCATCTTGTTCAACAATGGTTTGAGTCTCGATACTAAAATTCTTGAAATCACCTTATAGCAGAAGTAACATAAATTGGTAGGCCTGAACTGACCGAACTTATATGCCCCTTGTGTCCTTGGAATTAAAGTAATAAAAGTATGACTGAGTTCTCTAAGCAACCACGCATCTCTGAAGAAGCTTCTAACTGCCTCTATCACATGTGATCCCACAATCTATCAATAGTAATTTCTTGAAGAAGATCCTTGTCATTCCATCAGGGCCCAGGGCTTTTGATGGATTTATATCAATAACTACATTCTCAATCTCTTCTGCTGAAGGAATTCAAACAACTCTTCATTCTGTTCTTGCGAGATACATGGTGAAATGAGAGATTCTCCAAATTACTTGGAAAGCATTAATTAGAGGACTTATAAAGCTCCTAGAAGTGGCTTTCAACATATTTCTCGATATTTTTTCTTTCACTTGAGCTCCTCTAGCTTGCCACTCTTCCACTTCCAAGATGAGGCTTGCTTCTTTCTCCAAAATTTCCTAATTTGGAATGCCATTTTGAAGTTCCTCAATTCTACTTTCAAGTTCTTTGATCCTTTATTTTGGCTAGCCAAAGTTCGATCTATTCCAACTTTTTAGTTCAATCACAGTGTGGTGGATTTTCCTAGCCAATGAGAAACTGTGGGCCCTTCGAACAGTTTTTGCTAAGCCTTGTCAACTCCCTTTGCACAAGACGGTTCTCTAGCCCACATAGCCATAGCCTAGAACCGGAATGGCCTACCCAAATTGCTACACTCTTAAGTGAGTATCAAGAAGGATTGGATTGTGAACTGAAGATGGAGCTATCAAGTGCCTGATTCCAGTTTTAGGAAGATTTCCTACTAATCTTGATTATAACACCCTTGGTCTCTAACCTCTCCTTGATGTTGGCCACTCCACTTCTTCAATTGGACCATGTGAACTTAGGAAGTTTGAAGCCTAGGTTAATGGAGCCAGAATTAGAAGCAAAATTTTGAAATGCTCTAAAAGAGCTGGCCCTCTTCTATCTTCACTAAAGCTTATGATGTTAAAGTCACACCATAAGCTATGGCCTAGAAAAGGAGATAATAATCTCTTAAATTAGTTCCCAAAAGCCATCCCGGTTGGCAATCTATGAGGGCCATACACAAGTAGTAGCATCCACACCTTTGAAGCTGGCTCAGAATACACAAGGCAAGCTATTAACATTTGTATTAAAGAAAAGAAAAAAAGAAAAAATTCCAAATCTATTCCCTTCTTCCAAAACAGAGATAAACCACCAACATTCCCATTCACATCCACACAAAAGATACCACCAAAACTAAGACTTTCCTTTTGATTCCCCAATTTTGAGAGAGGGTTTTATTTATTTATTTTTATTTACTGCACTATTTTGAGGTTAATATTTTCTAAAAAATGAATTTTCAAAAAAAAAAAAAATTATAAAACTATCTCACTTTTCTATTTTTGGTAACAATCTTAAATGAGTTAGAAAACAATCTTTTAACTTTCTTTATTTAACTTGCCGTGAGATAATGTTGTTTTTCAAAAAAAAAAAAAAAATAGTATAAAACAATTTCTGATAAATAAGTCATATTTTTTATGTTGATCAAAAATAGCTTTCATTTGGCTCATATTTTCTAATGTTACTAAACACTAGAAAACATGAAAAATTAATATTCATACAAGGTTTTCTATAAAAACGGAGTGTTAGTTTAAGAGAGTAGCACTACACCAAGAACTTCTTTTCACACTAAATCCCTTAATACTCTCATTGTTGGATATAGGATTGTGCTTATTTCACACCGTGTGTAACACGTTTTCAGTTATAAAAACTCAAGTGCGCGCGCACAAAAGTTTTTTTTTTTTTTTTTTCCCTTGGATATAAACCGGAAAAGAAATGAGATATGTTTTGTTTCTTCCATCGTTTAAATTCCTCACGTGGTATGTAAGTTAGAAGCATATCAGGCAATTGGCACACCCAAAGTAAAATGTACCAGAAATATTCTTCAAATAGGGCTCACAAGGCTTAATAGGAAAGGCATTCTCAAGTATTTAACTTATGTTATATATATATATATATATATTCTCCCAGTCCTGATACCCAAAAAAATTAGAAGCAGACCAATGGAAAGCAAAACGAATCTTCCATGTTTATTGGTATAAATATAATGACATTCTTGTAGACAACGGCTACCATGACCAGTTGATGATGGCATGGTGCTCAATTCTTTCGCTTAAAATATAATGGAACCTAATTTTTTGAATTGGTCAATGGAAAACAATTTCCTTATAAAGTAGGTCATAAATGAAAATGAGTATAATTCCTTAGAGCATTCCCATCAAGGATTGTAAAAAATTTAACATATACCCTCTCAAATCTCAATTTTATTACATATAACACCCCACTTTTCAATACAACCTACATCAAAACTTCTAAATTTTTTAGCATTTCATTTAAATAATGTATCTTTATTATTTTTCAATAATTTTTTATTTTTCCTCTCTCTCCCTCTCCTCTGTCTCTCTCTTTCTCACAGCACCGCCGGCACCATACTACCCACCACCCTCCAAAAACCCCCAACCCATACCACAACCACCACTAACAAAAAAAGAAAAAGAAAAAATCATAGCAGAATCCTCCACATCCACCCACAACCACCACATCCACCCACAACCACCAAATCCACTCACCATGACCAACCACAGGCAGAAAAGAAAAGAAAAAAAAAAAGAAACCTCCACCATCCACCATCGGACCAAAGCATGGCCAAATCAGACCTCCGGCCACCACATCCACCCACCCATCACCACCAACCACAGCAAGAAAAAAAAAGAAAAAAACCCACAAACCACGGCCAAATTAGTTCCAACCAATCAGTTCGATTCGACCCACGAACAATCAGTTCGATCCACGACCAAACCACACTTCGACCCACGAACAATCAGTTCGATCCACGACCAAACCACGCTCCGACCCACGAACAGTCAGTTCGATCCACCCTTCGATCCACGCTCCAAACCAAAAACCCACACTCCGACCCACGACTACTTCGATCGGCTTGGCTTGGCTTGATGCTCCGATCTGAGTTTCGTCGGAGAGGGAGGCGAAGACACCGAGCAGAGGGAGACAGAGAGCAAAGAAATGTTGGCTCAGAGGAACGAAAATGAAACAGAAATGAGAAAGAAGAAATAATAAGCAGAAAGTAAAGTGGGCCCCGTTGAATAAAAAATTAATTTAACTTATACAATTGTTGAACAGTGCGGTCTCAAATTTGAGACCGCACTGTTCATCTATGCCAAAAATTATGGCATATACAATGCTTGATGGAAGGGCCTTTTTAGAGTTTGGGGTGTCAAATGCCAAATATTTGGCATTTGACACCCTTAATGAGAATGCTCTTACAAGGCCTTTGCTTAGCCTCGTTCCTCTTTTAGCTCATGTGTGCACGCTAATTCTAATGAAAAGCATTCCAAATTCTAGCCATACTCGGATAAGCTGAAGACCATCAAAAGTATGGTATTCCTAGAAGTAAATTGTCTCCAAGCATCAGATTTCAAAGAAGACCAGGCATATTAGCATGTTTGTAGGCCTCTTATTTTTACCCCAAAAAAAAAAAAAAACCAAAGTCCAAAAAAATAAAATTTTCTTTTTGAGAAGAAGTCAAAAAAGTTTGTTACCAAAAAAACCAAGAAAAAATACCCATCATTGGTTAGTGTGTATGGGAAAAGTTGGTTTTGTTTCACCTTTTGCTTTTTATCTTAATTTTTTTTTTTTCTAAATAATCCAACTTTTAGTTTTAAGGAAAATAAATTAATTTTTAGTTTTTTTTGTCACACATTTAACATAAAAGTTACAAAAAACTATATCTTTTAATAAACACTATATAAATAAGCTACTAAAAATAAGTTGTTCCTAAACTCGTGAATTTCATAATTATATTTTTTTTAATAAAAAATTTCACAATTATAGTTGTGCAGTCCAAAAGATTTTTTTTTTTTTTGGTCAAATGCTACTTCTCATCTCGTTATAGGAAAAAATTTTGGGATATATTATGGTCTTTTTGTCTTGTTTTGTTTTTTTATTTTTGTGTTTTTGTGTTTTTTTTTTTTCTCATATTATGGTCAAAATATACTACAATCAGTGGTGTAGATTTTGTGGTATAAAAAAAAAAAAAAAAAAAAAAAACTTCTTTATATTGTCATTAAAAATTAAACAAATAAAAGAAGTAATCACTAATAAGGAATTTAGTCCATAGAGGAGTCCTAGTAGAAGGCATTTGTGATTATTGTAAAGTTTAAAGGTAAAGTTTAACGACGTAGTTTTTAAGGAAACTATGGAAGCAGGTTTGGGAGTAGTGATTCCAAATCATCAGGGTGTTGGAAAATCTAGTTTTGTATCTCATACAAAACGCACATCGGAAGCAACAAATATGAATCTATTTCATTCATGATTCATAACATGTACTATGTAAATTTCAGAATTTAAGAACAAGATAGCATACCTTAATGCAGTGAAATTCAAAACAAAAGATTAGAAGTACTTGGGAACACTTTTAATCTTCACTCCAATTTCACTTTACGCCCAAGAAGTGCGGTATCTCAATTAGTTTCTAAGTGAGAATAATCAAGTGGTTTCACTTATACACACACACCATTTCACAATGATGTCTCTCTTTCTTATATATTATAAAATTCTGTATGTTTCTCTTTTTATATTTAACTGATTATCTAATTGGGCTGGCCTATTGGGCCTTTCTAATTGGGTTTTAGTGTGTGGCTTGGAGTGGGACCAAAAAGGACCAATAAGATATTAGCTCCAATGGGCCTTGAGCTTTTCTGTCAACTCTTGACAAGTCCAAAGTTACTATTAATTATATTTAATACCACTATATAAATATAATTGCATTCTAGGCCTTATTAATAAATTATATCCCAAGACTTTATTATACATGCAACCTCTTTATAAAATATTCATAATAATACAAAGTCATAAACGTAGACTGTCACTTTAAAGATTACTACATCTTAATCCTTGAGTACCCGGTTTAATTCATTAAAATTATTCATCATATATTTATTCATCATATACTTTAGTAATTTCTTACTAAAGTGGTTAGGCCTAACTCTCATAATAACTGAAACCATTAAACTTATCTTAAGGGAATATTTTATATCTCCGTTAAAAGATTATGAATTCTATCTTGAGAATATATGTTCCATCAACACCAAATGTGACTGCCTAACATACTGAGATTTGACCATTACTTTAGATCTCACTTCTGATATATCAAAACAACCTACACTCCATGATCAGGTCCATTATTCTTTCAGGATTAAGAGTTCATATAAATAGAAGTCGTGAGATTTATTATTCATTTTACAGTCGTTAAGAGAATAATAAATCTCACTGCGGTCCAGTTCAATATGTTTTAACTCTTAAAACATATCAACATATCAAATAGAAGTCTCCACTTCCATGATCAAGACAAATCATCTTAATTGATATGTTATAGTCTTCGCAGATGAAATGCCCAATTTCATCACCGACTACGAACTATAATTTTGAGTTTACAAAGAACTTGTGATTTATATATTCTGTAACTTTTCACATAAATCACATACTATGCATCTCATGGACCATATGATAATGTTTGTGTTGGGTTCTAAGAAATTAGGAATTAATGTATTAGAACTTCAATTTGTATTTTGTTGGCAAACCATGATCAAAACATTTAGTCTAGGTTTAGGCTTGCTCAAAGTATGTTTATTTGTAAAATTGGAATCGAGTGATTGCAGAATTTATTGGACTAAATCTGTAAGTCTCGATCGATCGAAAATTAGACTCGATCGATCGAACCACGTACAGATTTATTTTTTTGCAGAGTTCCAGTTCAGCCCAAACTCTATTTAAACGTCTTGGGGTTCAAGTAAAACACTTCTATATATAAGGAAAACCCTAGAACGTTTTTCAGACTTTGTAGAGAGAGATTAGAGTGCCTCTTGTGCCTTCTTTTATTTTTAGGGTTTTGTACCCAAACCTCTCTAAGTCTTTGTTGCACATATTTGCTATTTATGTGAATCTCTTGTGAGATCCTTGAGGAGCTTTCCTTCACATAAACTTAGGGTTTTCAAGGAAGATATATTATCTACATCTTGATGATCAACAAGGTTGCAGCCATTGGAACTTAAAGATAAACAAGCGGGGAGCTTGTAGCTGATTGAAGGAATACAAAGAAAGAAGTAGTCTGTGGACTCGGAGCCTGCGCGTGGTCGTGTCAGGAAGTTTTACTGGTGGGTAGCATTAGGAAGTCAAGCGGGGAGCTTGTAAGTCCTTTTGTAAGAACTTCAATTCTTTCTTAGTGGATTCCGTTTTGCCTTAAGGATCGGTGGGTAAAATCCTCCCCAGGTTTTTCCATGTGGTTTCCTGGGTGATCATATCTTGTGTTCTTTTATTATTCCGTTGCTTTATATGTTTTACATGCATGATATGATTATTTGATTGTTTTAACCTAGAATTGTTTAATTTGACTAAGCAACAACTTGGCTAATTAATCTAGGCTACGCAATCTAGTTGTTTTTAAGGGGTCTAAATTTCCAACAAGTGGTATCAGAGCGGGTAGCTCTTCTTGTTGTAGATCTTTTGATCTAAGAGCTGATCCTTGACCCCTGTTGTCATGGATAATTTGAATTGTGTTTCTGATCATGTTTCTGCTCATGCTTCTGCTGATTTTTTTGATACTTTTGAAACTCTTCGTAAGGAATTATCTAAATCCTTGAAAATTGCTAAGAAATTTAAAGAAGAGTTAAAATTGGCTAATCTTGAAAAAGAGGAATTGATTGTGAGATTAGTTGAATCTAATAAAAAGAATGATTTTTTGAGAAATCAAATTTCCTCTCAAGATGAGAAGATGAAAAGCTTGGAACAAGAGTTAGTTGAATCTAAAGCTAAAATTGAAAATTTGACTAGTACCAAGCCTGCTGATGATAACAGAAGTGTTTCTGTTTCCCTTAAGCCTAAAACTGAGAAAGTTTATATCCCTCCTTTCAAAAGGAATGATAAAGAAAAGGCTTATTTTGCTAGGTTAGACAAAGGTAAAAGTTCTAATGTAGACGCTGAAGTCTCTAAACCTAAGTCTAAACCTACTGTTAAAGAGCATAATAAATCTGTTTTTGTGCCTACCTGTCACCTTTGTGGTGTTGTTGGTCATATTAGACCAAATTGTTCTTTGTTGAGGCAAAAACAAAAATCTGAGACTAGATTTGCTGTTAGGAATACTGATGTTCCTAAATTTGTTCCTGTTTGTCACTTTTGTGGTGTCTCCGGTCACATTCGTCCTAATTGTCATAAGTTGAAACTTAAGCATTTTGTATGTCAATCTAGGACATGTGATGATATATCTCCTGCCATAAGTCCATATAAATTGTTTCATATGCTTTTGAAAAATTTAAGCTTGTTGGCTTGTGAAAGGAATTTGCAGGATTTTAGTCTGTCTCAGAAGATTGGTGTAATTCCTCAAATATACTCTACTTCTCATGGATTTTCACCTACAAAGCCGAAGAATCGTGCTATATGGGTGAGAAAAGATTCTCCAAGGTGAGTGTTGCTAACTTGTCCCTGATTTAATTCTTTCAATTAATTGTGGACATGTTTTGTGTTTGTTTTTGGTTGTTTTTAAAAAAAAAAAAAAAAAAAAAATCCAAAAACATTGAAAAATTTCAAAAAGAAAAAAATATTTTATTTTGTGTCTTGTTTTATTTTTCTTGAGGATTACATGAGTTTTGATATCTCTCTTGATTTAGAACATGCTTGACATTGTGGAGAAACTTGAATAGTATGCTAAGCTATTTTTGATTTTGTGTGAGTATGTACTAATTTGTACATGTACTCAAGGGTTAATTAAGAAATTGATATTTCTTGTTTGTGTACCCTTTATAGCTTAGTTAAGCACTGTCATGCATTGCATTTGCATTGATCATTTAGCACAATGTGTGTTTTTTTGTTTTTGGTCATAAATTTTTTTTCAAAATCTCAACAAGTGGTTATAACGTTTGTTAAAACCAAAAAGATTTTTGTGTTTTATAGATCTTGGATTTATAATCAAGGATTGGCCATATTATCTTTACATAACATGTTTATGTACCTTGTTTAGCTTGGATGAGCTTATTTTATTGCACTTTACTAGTTTGAGCTGTGTAGTGCATGTTGTGTGGGAAAGATGTTTGTGGTTTTTAATCACTTTGTCTTGATCTTGAAGTCATATGTTATTTGACTGTCGGACTTGATCCTTTTGAGAAAGGTATAAATAATCATCTCACCACTGTTCACTAGCCAATCATGAACACTTTAGTGCATATCATAAGATTTTGTGCTCGAGAAAGTGTAGCACATGCACAAAAAGAACATAAGGTGTAGCCTCAATTAATTCATTTAATTAAAACTGGTGTGTACTATTAGGCTTGATGACAATTCACTTAATTCAAACCGGTGTGTACTATTAGGCTGAATGCCATTTCACATAAATAAGAGGCAAAAATGCAAGAAACTTACATGATTGCAAGCTTTTGTTCTAGGAGATGTGAGAGTTATAAGATGTAACTCTTTAGGTGATAGTCTCTTTTAAATTCTATGTGATGAATTTTGTAGACTTTGTGATTGATTACTATTCACATATCACCTCACATGTATCTTAAGCTTTGCTAGTTACACACACTACACAAGTTACTCTTTGTTAAACTTGGTACATTTTATTGTGTGTGATTTTGTTGTGGCCATCCAAGATTAAAAGTTCCTTGATTTTAATGCAAAATGTGTTTCAAGTTTGAAAATTTTTAAACTATCTTGAGATTTGTGCACAGCATATTTGTTGCTTAAGAAAATTCAATGGGAAAATAATTGAAACTTGTTTTTTGAGAAAATTGGGTTTAAAATTTGGGTTTTTGAAAAAGCATTCTATCTCATACTCATGCATTTTGTTTTCGTTGTTTAATGCTTTGAGGAGTTGTTTTCAAAATTAGGTTTGTGTTTTTCAAAACTGTGTTTTTTCTCAAAAATTTTGTGAGCCTCTGCCCAGTTTGATCGATCCATTCTGATTTTCGATCAATCGAAAAAGTGTTTTAATTTGTTTAAAAGTGATTGTTTCATTCGATCGATCGAATGTATTTTTCGATCAATCGAAAGTCGCGAATCAGGTTTTTAAAAAGGGTTTGTTCTTGATCCGAATTGGGGCTTTTGTGAAATTGAGTTGAATTTGATGAAATTGGCTTGTTGTTTGGATGAAATTAGGCATTATACTCTATGTGCTGTGTTTAGTAATGCTCAATTCATCAATTTGTTTAAAAAATTTCAACAAGTGGTTTTCAATTTTTGGGGTTTTTGGTAGAAATTCCCTGCTCGAGCCAATTTTGTCAATTTGATCTCAATTGAACTTAGTTTTACTGCATTAGTACATGCATCATGGGCATCATAAAAATTTTTATTCTATATTGTTTTTGTGTTAATTTGCAGTCTGCCCTTGGTTTGTGTTTAAGAGTCACATGCATTGCATTGATTTCTATATCCATCTTGCAGTTTTGCAATCATATCTCTCATGTTTTCACACATAGCATGCATACACTTTGCTACATTGGGTACTCAACTTGATTTAAAAACTAATTGATTAATTTTTGAGTTACGTACTTTCTAGTATATGCTATTTTTATGTGTGAATTGTAGAAAATATTTTTCTTAAGAGATATGATGGATAATCAATGTGCAAATATTTTCTCTATTCATGCAACTGTTTATGGGTCACATAGTGCCATGTTTGCATTTTATTGAAAGAGAAAATATTTTTTCTTCATGTGTATCCTCACCTTAGTTTTTAATTTTGGTTTGTGTGTTTTTCACTTTGGTCTTGCTGGTCAGGATGTTCCTAATCCTGTTGGTGATGCTGCTGCTGCTGTTGCTACTGTTTTTCCCCTACTCCTTTTATTTTTCCCCAAAACTGTTTTTCCCACAACTTGTTTTGTTTTTCCTATTTTTATAGGGGGAGAAAAGTTTTTTTTAACCTGTGTTGGTCATAGGGGGAGCTGCCTCTATTTTCTATAGAGTTGAATTGTTTTGTGTTCCCCTTGATTCTCTATTTTCTCTTATCCTTTATTGCGTATGTTGACTGTTTACTCTTTGTATGAGTTGTCTTTGTCAATACGTGACAAAAAGGGGGAGAAATTATTGATTTATGGGAATCATGTTTGTCTTGTTTAGAGGGAGTTGAAATTATTTTTGAAAGGGAAGGAATTAAAAACTTTTTGTTGTATCTAACTTAGGGGGAGAGTTAGTTTACTTATGTTTTTATTTCTATTTCTTGTTCACTGCTCACTGATTTATATTTATGAGTTATTCATGATACATGTCTTTGTTTTGTGTTTTGTGAAGTCAAGAATTTATTTGTTGATTTACTGTTTTTCTGTCACACATGTGTTTATGCGTTTGTTGAGTGTTTCAGGAATATACAGGTGCATTCAATTTGGCTGCTGTCTACACTTGCAACTAATGGATAGTAGTTAAGATTGGATTTGTTGTTATGAGCATTATCTTTGTATTGGGCTATTTGTAACTTTGAGCATTTCATGTTTGTGATGTGTTTTGTCACGGGTTGCCAAAGGGGGAGATTGTTGGGTTCTAAGAAATTAGGAATTAATGTATTAGAATTTCAATTTGTATTTTTTTGGCAAACCATGATCAAAACATTTAGTCTAGGTTTAGGCTTGCTCAAAGTATGTTTATTTGTAAAATTGGAATCGAGTGATTGCAGAATTTATTGGACTAAATCTGTAAGTCTCGATCGATCGAAAATTAGACTCGATCGATCGAACCACGTACAGATTTATTTTTCTGCAGAGTTCCAGTTCAGCCCAAACTCTATTTAAACGTCTTGGGGTTCAAGTAAAACACTTCTATATATAAGGAAAACCCTAGAACGTTTTTCAGACTTTGTAGAGAGAGAGATTAGAGTGCCTCTTGTGCCTTCTTTTATTTTTAGGGTTTTGTACCCAAACCTCTTTAAGTCTTTGTTGCTCATATTTGCTGTTTATGTGAATCTCTTGTGAGATCCTTGAGGAGCTTTCCTTCACATAAACTTAGGGTTTTCAAGGAAGATATATTATCTACATCTTGATGATCAACAAGGTTGTAGCCATTGGAACTTAAAGATAAACAAGCGGGGAGCTTGTAGCTGATTGAAGGAATACAAAGAAAGAAGTAGTCCGTGGACTCGGAGCCTGCTCGTGGTCGTGTCAGGAAGTTTTACTGATGGGTAGCATTAGGAAGTCAAGCAGGGAGCTTGTAAGTCCTTTTGTAAGAACTTCAATTCTTTCTTAGTGGATTCCGTTTTGCCTTGAGGATCGGTGGGTAAAATTCTCCCCAGGTTTTTCCGTGTGATTTCCTGGGTGATCATATCTTGTGTTCTTTTATTATTCCGCTGCTTTATATGTTTTATATGCATGATATTATTATTTGATTGTTTTAACCTAGAATTGTTTAATTTGACTAAGCAACAACTTGGCTAATTAATCTAGGCTACGCAATCTAGTTGTTTTTAAGGGGTCTAAATTTCCAACAGTTTGAATATTCATGTTACTATTATTTTAGATAATAATAAAACAATTTTATTAATCACAACATTAAATCATACATAATGTCATATATAATAATGTGCATAGCATCATACAATAGGATTTAAGGGCATTAATCCTAACAATGGGGCAAGTTCTTGACTCTTTGTCATAAAAAGTTAAGCTCCCTTCTTCAATTAAATGATGTAGAAGCTATGGTGGCCTAGTGGGATACATCTAAAATGCCACTGGGTCGAACTATTCACCAGGCTTGGCCTAGCCCAGTTAGGATAGTTAAGTCAGGAAATTGAGGAGAACCACCCATCCGAGGAACAGATACTTCTTGGGAGACTGGAGATCAACCACCAAGGCCATAAACTTGGAGGCTGAGGAGGATTATATGTTGGGATTAGTGCCCTAGAATTCTATTGTATGATGCTATGTATTATATTATGTATGACATTTTGTATGACATGATGTATGACTTAATATTGTAATTAATAAACTTGTTTTATTATTATCTAAAATAATGGTAACATGTATATTTGGACATTATCATATAGTCCATGAGATGCATAGTATGTGATTTATGTAAAAAGTCATAGAAGATGTAAATCACAAGTTCTTTGTAAACTTAGAATATTAGTTCGTAATCGGTGATGAAATTGGGCATTTCATTTGCGAAGACCATAACATATCAACTAAGATGATTTGTCTTGATTATGAAAGTGGAGACTTCTAGTTGATGTGTTGATATGTTTTAAGAGTTAAGATATATTGAACTGGACCGCTGTGAGATTTATTATTCTCCTAACGACTGTTAGATGAATAATAAATCTCACGACTTATATTTACATGAACTCTTAATCCTGAAAGAATAATGGACTTGATCATGAAGTGTCGGTTGCTTTGATATATCAGGAGTGAGATCTAAAGTAACGGTTAAAACCTTAGTATGTTAAGCAGCCACATTTAGTGTTGATGAAACATATATTTTCAAGATGGAATTCATAGTCTCTTAACGGAGATACAAAATATTCCCTTGAGATAAGTTTAATGGGTTTGTTATTCAAAAAGTTAGGCCTAACTATTTTGGTAAATAGTTACTAAAGTATATATTTATGAAATTGGATTTCATAAATATATAATGAATAATTTAAAGAATTAAACCGAGTACTCAAGGATTAAGATGTAGTAATCCACAAAGTGGCAGTCTTCATTCATGACTTTGTGTTACTACGAATATTTTATGAAAGGGTTTCATATACAATAAAGTTTTGGGATATAATTTATTAATAAGGCCTAGAGTGCAATTATATTTATATAGTGGTATTAAATATAATTAATGGTAACTTTGGACTTGTCAAGAGTTGACAGAAAAGCCCAAGGCCCATTAGAGCTAGTGTCTTATTTATTTCCTTTTGGTCCCACTCTAAGCCACATATAAAATGGACACTCTCATTCTCTCTAGAACATATACATATAACTGATTGAGAGATCACACATCTTGGGCGTTAGTGGAATTGGAGTGAAGATTGAAAGTGTTATTCTGATCTTTGATTTTGAAATTTACTGCACAAAGGTACAATCTCTTGTTCTATATTCTGAAATTTACATAGTGCATGTTATCAATTGTGAATGAAGTAGATCCGTTATTTTTCCGCTACGTACATTTATATTTCCAACAATTGGTATCAGAGCGGTTTTCAATTCCAATCTGTATAACATGTTTTGTGAGTTTTAGAATTAGAAATAATAGTTTCATAATGTTAGAAGATTATACTTGTAATTAATTTTCTGCATGGTTGTTGAAACTATGATTTGATAAAAACTGATTTTGATGTTATGATGTTGTTTAAATTTGAATTTAAGTATGTTAAATTGAAGTTTAAGGCTATAGCATCAATGGAATTTAGTTTTGATATCAATCTCTGTCTATCATGTTCATATGATGGTTGTTTGTTCATAAAAACGTTAAAAACTGCCTTAGAGAAATTCTGGAAATTCAAAATTCTCGAAACTCGATTGATCGAGCATCAATCGAGCCTGATGATTCAGAAGCTCGATCGATCAAGAAGCTATCGAGAATCGATTGAGCAAACAAGAGATTTCTCGATCGATTGAGCAGCTGTCGAGCTAGCAAGATTGTTTCTCGATCGATTGACCAGCTGTCAGGAAGCTGTCGAGCCTGGGAATTTTTTGAATTTTTCTAAGTGTTTTTAAATGTATAAAGTGCAAGGCTGTGTGTGATTTGTTTACACATGTTGTACTATATAAAAACCTTTAATTTAAAACATTTAGTGGGAGAGAGATACAAGGGTTGGATCTCACGGCCTTCATTGTTGGTTTATAGTAGTGTGAAATATATTCTTTGTCTTTGCTTCGAGCTTAGCATTCCATGTGGAGAGTATTTATTTCATGGTCCTACAAGATTGAATTTCTTGGTTTATAGTAGTTTGATCAAACACCATTTCTTAGCTTCGAGCTTTGCATTCCATACAGAGGGTGTTTTCTATCATGGTACTACAAAATAAGCCTGTTAAAGGGATGAAATGTGGCTACACATGATTCTAGACAATGGTACACACTAGAGTAAATAATATAGTATCCTCTATACTGAGTTCTTACTATTATTATTTAGAGGCCAAATGTATAACGGCATATTGTTAGTGTTTGATAAGAGTTATCATGATAGCACTAATAATGAGAAGAGTTCTTAATCAATCATAGTATATAATGTTCACTCTATGCTGAGGGATATTGAATATGGAATTGGGTTGTCGTTGCATATATTATACTATGGTTTTATTAAGGTTCCATACTATATGTTTATATGTTAAATTAATAATGTCCAGTTTACTTATTATATTCATGTTTATTATTTTTAGATTTGAATATAGCATCATTTAGCCCACTTGTTGCCATTCTTAATCAAAATAAACTAACTGGATCCAATTATGTTGACTGGAAAAGAAATTTAGACATAGTTCTCACTGCTGAAGAGCACAAATATGTGCCTACTAAACCATGTCCTAGCTTTCCTTCATTAGATGCTCATCTTAAGGAAAAACAACGATATGATCGTTGGCAGAAATCTAATGAGATGGCCAAGTGCTACATCCTAGCATTTATTTCAAATGTTCTACAGCATCAAATGTAGGATGTAGAACTAGTTTCGGACATTACGTTAGGTCTGAAGGAGATGTTTGGTGAGCAAGGCCGTTTTGCAAGGCAAGAAACCATGAGGCAATTTATAATACTAAAATGGCTAAAGGCGATTTAGTTAGGGAGCATTGTCTTACAATGATCTCTAATCTGAATACATTGGAGGTTTTAGGTGCCGATATTGATGGAGAATCCTAAGTGGATATGATACTCCAGTTACTATCGGAATCATTCAAAGAATTCAGACTCAATTATAACATGAACAAAAAGATTTATACTTTGTCTGAATTAATGAATGAGTTGGTAGCGGCAGAAGGCATTCTTGGTACTTCTAGTGTTGATGCCAACATGGCTGAAGCTTCTACTTCTTAACCTAAGTTGAAAGGCAAGGGTAAGAAGAAGAAGAAGAAGAAGAAGAAGGACTTCACCAAGTAAGAGGGTAAACAAATTGCCTTAGGGGTTGCTAACAAAGGAGAGAAGTTCAAAGGAAAATGTTTCCATTGTGGTGAGAAAGGACATTGGAAGAGGAATTGTCCAAAATTCAAGGCTACCAATAATAAGGGTATGAAAAATTCTTTCTTCCTTGAAATATGTTTAGTACAAAATCCCACAGATTCCTGGTGTGTGGATTTAGGTTGTACTAATCATATCTGCAATTCTTTGCAGGGGTTCCAAGAGACTAGAAAACTTAAAGAAGGAGAATTGTTTCTTACTTTGGCTGATGGGAGTAGGATTCCAGTTGTAGCTGTTGGTGTTTTTAATTTGTGTTTTGAATCTAGTGTTTTAATATTAAAAGACTGTCTGTATGTACCTAATGTTCATAGAAATTTAATTTCTACAACTTATTTAGGTAAATATGGATATTGTGTTATCCTTAAAGACAATGTTGTAATAAAGAAGGGTAACGTGTTTATCTGTTCTGGCAATATTGTTGATGGTCTTTATATTTTAATTCCTGATAAACATGAATTATATAATTTTGAATTAAATAATGACTCTCATGTAAAATTATTAAAGAGAAAGTTTTCTTCTACTAGTGATGCATATCTTTGGCATTTGCGGTTAGGTCATATTAATTCAAATAGGATTCAAAGGTTGATCAAAGATGGTCTTTTACAATCCATGGACTTTGATGAATTTTCAGTTTGTGAATCTTGTTTAGAAGGTAAAATGACCAAACGACCTTTTAATGCAAAAGGTAGAAGAGCCCAAGATTTGTTAGAATTAATACATTCAGATGTATGTGGTTCTATGTCAATCCAGGCAAGAGGTGGCTATGAGTATTTCATTACTTTCACTAATGATTACTCTAGATTTGGTTATGTGTACCTAATGAAATGGAAGTCCGAAGCCTTTGAAAAGTTCAAAGAGTTTAGGGCAGAAGTTTAGAATCAATTAGGCCAACGCATAAAGGCCATTTGATCTGATCGTGGTGGCAAATAACTTCTTGGGGATTTTAAGGATTACTTAACTGAAAATGAGATTGTATCCCAATTGACCGCACCTGAAACTCCACAACTGAATGGTGTAGCAGAAAGAAGGAATACGACTCTTTTAGATATGGTTAGGTCCATGTTGAGTTATTCAACTCTACCAATTTCTTTTTGGGGATATGTCTTAAATACTGCAATGTATCTTCTGAATTTAGTACCTTTGAAGTCTGTTCCTAAAACACCTGTTGAGTTGTGGAATGGGCGTAAGCCGAGTATGAGACATCTCCATATTTGGGGTTGTCCAGCACATGTGTTGAATGGAAAGTCTGACAAGTTACAGCCTAAAATATAAGTGGTTTTCTTTGTAGGATATCCAAAAAGAACTGTTGGAAGTTTATTCTTTAGTCATAAAGATAATAAAGTATTTGTTAGCACAAATGCCAAATTCTTGGAAAATGATTATATGAATAATTTTACTCCTAGAAGTAAAGTTGTGTTGGCTGAAATGAATGAACCTGTAATAGAACAACCAATAAATGAAACTAGGGATGATGTGGATGTATTAGATACACCACAAGATACTGCTCATGAGATGTCTAGTACCCAAGTGCCTCGTCGTAGTGGGAGAATTGTTCGGCCTCCTATAAAATTCATAGGTTTGGGAGAAACTTATGAAGCTATCTCAGAAGAGGCTGAATCGGATCCCTACACTTATGAAGAGGCAATGAATGATATAGATGCACATCATTGGGTCAAAGCTATGAAATTTGAATTAGATTCCATGTATTCCAATCAAATTTGGGATCTAGTAGAGGCACCTAACGGCACTAAACCTATTGGTTGCAAATGAGTTTACAAGAGGAAGAGAGAGATAGATGAAAAAGCTGAAACCTTTAAAGCAAGGCTAGTGGCGAAAGGGTATACACAAAAAGAAGGTATTGATTATAAAGAAACATTTTTTCACCAGTAGCAATGCTTAAATCTATCAGAATTCTCTTATCCATTGCTGCTCATTATGATTATGAGATTTGGTAAATAGATGTCAAGACTGTATTTCTCAATGGCAATCTTAAAGAGGAAATCTATATGATGCAACCGGAATGTTTCATAGCAAAGAACCAAGAGCATATGGTATTCAAGTTGAAAAGGTTCATTTATGGACTTAAGCAAGCATCTAGGTCATGGAACATCAGATTTGATCAAGCAATCAAGTCATTTGGTTTTGAACAAAATTTTGATGAACCATGTGTGTACAAAAGACATCAAGATAAAGTAGTAATGTTCCTAGTGCTTTATGTTGATGATATTCTACTCATTGGGAATGATGTAAGTGTAATGTCATCAGTAAAGGTTTAGTTGTCAAGCCAATTTGATATGAAGGACTTGGGTGAGGCTAATTTTATTCTTAGGATCAAGCTTTGGCGAGATCGCAAGAATAAGATGTTAGACTTATCATAAGCTGGGTATATAGATAAGGTTCTAGAACAGTTTAGTATGCAAAACTCCAAGAAATGTTTACTTCCTTTTAGACATAGAGTTCCTCTATCTGATGACCAAAGGCCTAAGACTCAAGAGGAAGTAGATATGATGAGACAAGTTCCTTATGCTTCTGCAGTAGGAAGTCTCATGTATGCCATGCTTTGTACTAGACTAGATATTTGTTATTCAGTTGGCATGGTCAGCTGATATCAATCAAATCCAGGACCAAAACATTGGCAAGCTGTAAAGTATATTATCAAGTATCTATGGAGAATGAGAAATTATATGCTTATTTACCGAAGTGAGGATTTGATACCCATTGGCTATACAGATTCAGATTTTCAATTGGATCTAGATTTTAGCAAATCCACATCAGGATGTGTTTTCATCTTGGGAGGTGGAGCCATAACTTGGAGGAGTGTCAAGCAATCTTGTATTGCGGACTCTACCATGGAAGTAGAATATGTTGCTGCTTGTGAAGCAACAAAAGAAGCTGTATGGCTCAAGAAATTTCTTTTTGACCTAGATGTAATGAGAATGGAATAAGTTCCTATCACATTATTTTGTGACAATAATGGTGCAGTTGCACAATCAAAAGATCCAAGGAATCACAAGAAAGGAAAGCACATTGAGAGAAATTACCACATCATTAGAGATATTATTGCTTGTGGAGAAGTGGTGGTAGCAAAGATTGAAAGTGTAAATAATCTAGCAGATCCCTTTACCAAAGCCTTGACTCAAAGGACCTTCGAGTCACATTTGGACAAGTGGGAGATTGTTGGGATTAGTGTCCTAGAATCCTATTGTATGATGGTATGTATTATATTATGTATGACATTATGTATTACATGATGTATGACTTAATATTGTAATTAATAAAGTTGTTTTATTATTATATGAAATAATGGTAACATGAATATTTGGACATTATCATATAGTCCATGAGATGTATAGTATGTGATTTATATGAAACGTCACAGAAGATGTAAATCACAAGTTCTTTATAAACTCAGAATATTAGTTCGTAGTTGGTGATGAAATTGGGCATTTCATCTGCGAAGATTATAACATATCAACTAAGGTGATTTGTCTTGATCATAGAAGTGGAGACTTTTAGCTGATGTGTTGATATGTTTTAAGAGTTAAGACATATTGAATTGGACCGCTGTGAGATTTATTATTCTCCTAGCGACTGTCAAATGAATAATAAATCTTATGACTTATATTTACATGAACTCTTAATCCTGAGAGAATAATGGACCTGATCATGAAGTGTAGGTTGCTTTGATATATCAGGAGTGAGATCTAAAGTAACGGTCAAAACCTCAGTATGTTAAGCAACCACATTTAGTGTTGATGGAACATATATTTTCAAGATGAAATTCATAGTCTCTTAACGAAGATACAAAATATTCCCTTGAGATAAGTTTAATGGGTTTGTTATTCAGAAAGTTAGGCCTAACTACTTTGGTAAATAGTTACTAAAGTATATATTTATGAAATTGGATTTCATAAATATACAATGAATAACTTAAAGGATTAAACCGGGTACTCAAAGATTAAGGTGTAGTAATCCACAAAGTGGCAGTCTTTATTCATGACTTTGTATTACTATGAATATTTTATGAAGAGGTTGCATGTACAATAAAGTCTTGGGATATAATTTATTAATAAGGCCTAGAGTGCAATTATATTTATATAGTGGTATTAAATATAATTAATGGTAACTTTGGACTTGTCAAGAGTTGACAAAAAAGCCCAAGGCCTATTGGAGCTAGTGTCTTATTTATTCGCTTTTAGTCCCATTCCAAGCCACATATAAAAGCCCATTTGGAAAGGCCCAAAAGGCTGGCCCAATTAGATAATCAGTTATAGGAGAGAACCATATAGAATTTTGTAATCAATCACAAATGCATGAAACATTTTGTATCTGAGTGTTGGACACTCTCATTCTCTTTAGAACATACACATATAACTGATTGAGAGACCACACATCTTGGGCGTTAGTGGAATTGGAGTGAAGATTGAAAGTGTTCTCGAGTATTTCTGATCTTTGGTTTTGAAATTTACCGCACCAAGGTACACTATCTTGTTCTATATTCTGAAACTTACATAGTGCATGTTATCAATTGTGAATGAAGTAGATTTGTTATTTTTCCACTGCGTACATTTATATTTCCAACATTATAGTGATGTGCAAGTATGGGCAAAAGGAAGCTTCCAGATGAAGCATCCATTACCTCCACATTCAATGCACTCTACCAGCTTAGCCTGCAGCATTAATGACATAATGACCCCTAAACAGTGCCCCCATAGCCTGTAGCCTACTTTACTACCACCAGTAAGGTAGTGATGGGACAAGTATTTGAAGGAGGATCGACGGCCATCCAAGTGGAATAGAGATATAGAGAGAGAAATTATTATTGTAAAACCGAGAAGTGTATTCCTAAAAAACTATGCTCCTCGGCTAGCCCAAGGCCAAGGAAGAACTTAAATAAGAACTTTCCTTTACTTGCTATAATTCTTAACTAAAATTGTCATCCATGACATTTTTCTTTCTCTAATTACCAAATCGTGGTTACAAGAGCTTAAAGGGTTGATCTTAACCATCCACCTCTATAAATTAGTTGTATTGGGCTTCCATCCTAGACTAGATAGGTTGGGCCACTAGTTTTGCTCCTTACAATTGGCGCTGTCTATGGGAAGGTCACCTTGAATTCTTGTTCACAGTTTTGAGTAATTGAGGAATGTAACATTCAAGAAGAAGTAGAGTTGTGGTCCAAAGTGAAGGGCAGGGGTTAGTGGGGTCTAGGCGTAGGAAAGATTTTGTGAACATGGAACCTAGAAGGGACCGATCATGAGCCCAGTCTCCTAGTATAAGGGCTTTGCCTGTCAAGTCTGATCATATAAGTCGAAGCCATTCTGTTTGGTCAAGGCATGCCCCAAGGGACTAGGAGATGTATAATCTTAGAGTGCAAGTTTGCCAGCTGCATCAGCAGCTTCATCAAAGGGTACATAAGAGGAAACACAAAAGCCTAATGCCAAGTACAAACTCTAGCTCAAGAAAGGAGCAAAGCCATAAAAGGACAACAAGAAGCCAATGAGGTAGTGTTCAAGGGGCACCCTCTCACTCAGTGAAGGGAGATAGGCACCCCCATAGACGAAATAGGACGCCTCCCTAGGGTAACTTAGGGGGTGATGCCATGAGTAGGGCCTTGCCCCAAATATCTTATTCACCATTCTCTAGTTACATTGAGGACGTGGAGCTCCCGCATCGCTTTATCCAACCAACCTTCACAACTTACAACAGCAAAACAGATCTAGTGGAACATGTAAGCCACTTCAACCAAAGGATGGTCATCCATTCTAGAAATGAGGCCTTCATGTGCAAGGTTTTTCAGTCGAGCCTCGGCCCCACGACCATGAGATGGTTTGATGGGCAGGAAGAAAGGTCCATAGGTCATATGAAGAATTGACAAGGGTGTTTGACGCCAGATTTGTCATATGCAGCAAAGTCCCCAAGCCTTTGGACTTCTTGCTCTATATGGTCATGAGGGAGGAAAAGTCCTTGAAGACATATTTGGATAGATATTGGGAGCCCTTTAACGAAATTGATGGGGATTTTGAAGATGTAGCGATCTACACGTTCAAAGTGGAGCTTCCCGTGAATTTGGACCTAAGAAAGTCCCTCACTATGAAGCCCGCGCTGGATATGCACCAAATGATGGTTAGAATAGAGGAATACAAAAGGGTGGAGGATGACCAAGTCCAAAGTAAAGGAAAGTAAATGGTCTTTATAGCCAAGTGGAAAGATCCTCAGCTTGATCATTTCAGCCCTAACAGACCGAGGAGAGAGTTTTTCAACCAAGCACCCTAGAATAACACATAGGTAGTGAACTCTATATTCAAAGAGCCTGTGTACCAAGTGCTGGAGAAGATAAAAATGAGTCCTACTTCAAGTGGCCAAACAAGATGGCTGGTGATCCCACTAAATGAAATCAGAGCCTATATTGTCAGTATCATCAAGACCAAGGCCACATGATTGAGGACTACAGGACCTTGTGAGATTTTTTGGACTAGTTGATCAAAGCAAGAAAGCTAAAGCAGTTTATGCACCAACCATCCAAACGAGAAGAGCATGTAGGGTCTAGTCTTCAGAAGGACACGACACCACACACACCCTTGGGGACCATTAACATCATTTTTGCTGCTTCAAGAAAAGAGATTGGCCATTCGTTTGGAATAATGGCCATCTATCCAAAAGTTGTAGTTGGAGAAGATCACAAGGAACCCAAGTGGAAAAGAAGCAAAGAGGAGCCAATCTTAGGCTTCTCTGAGGTTAATAAAGTAGGAACTTTCCAGCCCCATGTCGATGCCCTTGTGGTCACACTCTGAATTGGGGGATTTGATGTGAAAAGAGTGATGGTAGATCAGGGAAGTAGATTATGTATCATGACTTGTACAGTAATCCTTAAAAGGATGATCAGGTTGCTAGTACAGACAGGGAACGAGGTAGTTGAAATGGACTTCATTGTTGTGGATGCCTATTCTCCTTACAAGGCTATTTTGGCGAGACCCTGGCTCCATGCTATGGGTGTCGTTTCCTTCACTTTGAATATGAAGGTGAAGTACCCGTTGGAAGGGTGTGTTGGGGAGTTTCTGGGATGCCAAATGGTGGCAAGACAATTTATGGTTGCTATCATAAGACATTAAATGCTGCAGATTAGTCATCCTGACCTAAACCCCTCATCATTGCATCAATGATCGATAAGGCTGGGGCTCTAGATGAGGAACCGAGAGTTAATGTACAGTGCAAAGAGCTAGAGAAAGTGGTCCTCAGGATGGATGAGGAGAAATATTTCCAAGTGGGCACATAACTACCATTGGCCAAGAGAGCCCAACTGCTAGCCTTCCTAAAAAATAACCTAGATGTATTTGCATGGAGTACATACGAAGCCCCTGGGATTGATCCGAATTTTATTTGCCATCACCTTAACGTAAACATGGCAGTAGTGTCGAGGAAGCCAGAGCCTCGGCGGTCCTTTAAAGAGCATACTAATGCAATGAAGGAAGAGGTAAATAAGTTGAAAAAGACAGGGGCTATCAAGGAGGTCTTTTATCCTAAGTGGTTGGCTAACACTGTTGTTGTCAAGAAGAAGACGGGCAAGTGGAGGGTTTGTGTGGATTTTACTAACCTTAATAAAGCGTGCCCCATGGATCCCTTCCCGGTCTTGAGGATTGATTAGCTTGTTTATGCAACCTTCGGCCATCCTTGGATGAGCTTTTTAGACGTTTTCCAAGGTTATCACCAAATCCTGTTAGCATCGCCTAACCAGGAAAAGACTGCCTTCCTCACAACAACTGAAAACAATCATTACCAAGTGATGCCTTTTGGTCTGAAGAATGCTAGATCTACTTACCAGACGATGGTAACCAAGATGTTCGAAGCTTAGTTGGGGGAAAATGTGGAGACCTACATAGACGACATAATGGTGAAGAGCAAGGAAGTATCTAAGCACTTGGGAGAAAAAGACTGCTTCCTTACAATAACTGGAAACAATCATTACCAAGTGATGCCTTTTGATCAGAAGAATGTTGGATCTACTTACCAGACGACGGTAACAAAGATGTTCGAAGCTTAGTTAGGGAAAAATGTGGAAGCCTACATAGACGACATGGTGGTGAAGAGCAAGGAAGTATCTAAGCATTTGGGAGATTTGGATGAAGTCTTCTTAATCCTAAGGAAGTACAGGCTGTGTTTGAATGCTTCTAAGTGTTACTTTGGGGTAGGATCTAGAAAATTCTTGGCTTATATGATTACCCACCGAGGAATAGAGGTCAACTTCGATCAGATCAAGGTAGTCCACAATTTGGCACCGACCTTGAAACTCGAAAGAGGTACAACACCTGATTGAGAAGAAAGCCGCTTTGAACAAATTTATATCTTGATTGGCTGACCGATGTAGACCATTCTTTCAATTGTTGCACAAATGGAAGGACGTTGCTTGGACTGAGGAGTGCGATAAGGCCTTTAAGGAGCTAAAGAAGTATTTAGCTCACCCCCCAATCTTGTCTAGACCCAGAAAAGAAGAGGTCTTGTATGTTTATGTGGCAATCATGGTCCACGTAGTGAGCCTAGTCCTGATTCGTATGGAGGGAGTGCAAAACCCATCTATTATGTGATTAAATCCTTCCAAGAAGCAGAAACCCCGGTATCTCCCTTTTAAGAAAGCCATCTTAGTTATCACACAGTTATAGTCCTTACCCACCCCTGTAAGCTCTACTTTGAAAATTAGACTTCATTGGAAGGGTTAAAGTAGAGGACGATCTTGGAAGCATTTGACATCAAGTATCTCCCTCGGACAACCATAAAGGGGCAAGTTCTGGCCAATCTGGTGGTAGAATTCACCGAAGGAGTTGAAAAGGGAGAGAATGAGGAATATGATAGAGTAGGATCAGAGTAGGAAAGAGCTGAAAAGGGGCAAGTTATGACTATTTCAATATCCCCTTCACCACATTGGGAGCTATATGTGGACGGGGCTACTAACTAGAAGGGTCCAAGGATTAGAATAGTCATGATCTCCCCGGAGCATATCACCATCAAGAAATCCTTAAGATTGAACTTCTCAGCCACCGACAACGAAGCTTGGGGGGAAATTCGATAAAGTTTGTTATGACTTAAGATTGGTAGTTAGACAAGTCCGAGGAGAATTTGAGGCCAAGGACCAGAGAATGCAATGGTATTTGGGCTAAATAAAACAGTTGCAAACCTATTTCGCAACATTTACCCATTTACTATAGATCAAGTGTCCAGGTCCAAGAACACTCATGCCTATTTGTTGGTAGCCTTGGCCACTTCTATAGGAGAAAGCTTGTCGAGGGTCATAATGGTAGAAGATCTAGTAACCCCTAGTCATGACAATAGGATTCCCATACCAGTAAACGTGGTGCACGTTGGTTTGAGCTGGATGGACCCAGTTGTATCATTATTCAGGAATGGGATGCTCCCCGAGGATAGTATTGAAGTTGAGAAGATTCAAAGGAAGGCACCACAATATTGGCTTTTCGAGGAGCAAAAGTTGTAGAAGCACTCTTACTCAGGCCCCTACCAGTTGTGCGTACACCTTGAGGAAATAGAAGCTTTATTGGAAGAGCTTCATGAAGGAATCTGTGGCAGTCACACTAAAGGAAGGTCTTTATTACACAATGCTCTCACTCAGGGGTATTGGTGGCCTAACATGCAGAAATCCACTCAGGAATTTGTTAATATGTGTGACCAATGCCAGAGGTATGTCCTAACATCCATCAGTTATGAGGGGTCCTCAACCCTCTTTCCAGTCTATGGCCCTTCAAGTAGTAGGGGTTAGACATTATTGGATCGTTCCCAAAGGCAATTGGAAACTGAAAATGGTTCCTCATTGAGACTGATTACTTTACGAAGTGAGTTGAAGCAGAACCCCTCCCTAACATCCAAGATTAAGATGTGAAGAGGTTCATTTGGTAGAATATTGTCACAAGATTTGGTGTACCACACACCCTCATCTCGGACAACAAATTCCAGTTCGACAACAAAGCCTTCCGAAGATACTATTATGAATTGTGGATAAAGAACAAGTATTCCACTCCAACCAACTTGTAAAGTAACGGACAAGCCGAGGCTACTAACAATGTTATAGTGGATGGATTGAAGAAGAGGTTGGACGAGGCCAAGGGCAAATGGGTGGACAAGCCGCCTTATGTTCTATGGGCATACCGCACTATGTCTAGGAGGTTAACAGGTAAAACCCCCTTTTCTATGACGTACGGTTCCAAGGCAATCATCCCACTAGAGACTGGGTTCCCGACGATGAGGACCGACCAATTTGATGGTGACAAAAATAAGCAGCTCCTTTCTACTAGTTTGGATTTGATTGAAGAAAGGAAGGAAGTCGCCATCATTAAGTTCGCTCATTACCAGTAGAGACAAAGTCAAGAGTATGATAAAGGCATCAGGACAAGAGCCTTTGTACTTGGGGATCTGGTCCTAAGAAAAGTCATGGGAAACATGAAGAACCTTGCATTGGGAAAATTGGGCCTCAACTGGGAAGGACCCTATTAGGTCACATCAGTGGCAAAAACTGGGGCTTATTGCCTAGAAGACTTAGACGAAATCTCACTCCCTCAACCATGGAATGTAAATAACTTACATAGATACTACTATTGATAAGAAGGACTGATGTTGTTCATACTCTTGTTTTGTTTTAATTTCATGCTTCCTTTATGTTTATGTGCCTCTAAGCCTTTTGTGATACAAAATCAAATCTAGATCCAACCTCATTATTACATTTTATTAAGGGAAAGATTAAACAAAACCTCAGTTTGGTTCGACTCCTCAGGTCACCTGCCTTGGGTAAAGTAATTTTTCCAAAGGAAAATGGTTAAACAGAACCTCGGTTAGGTTCAGCTTCTCGGGTCACCTGCCTTGGGTAAATTAATTTTTCCAAAAGAAAATGGTTAAACAAAACCTCGGCTAGGTTTAACTCCTCGAGGCACCTACCTTGGGTAAATTAATTCTTGTTAAGCCAAAGGGTTAAATATAACCTTGGCTAGGATCGACTCTTTGGGTCATGTGCCTTAGGTAAATCAATTCCTCTTAAGTTAAAAGGTTAAACAAAACCTTGACTAGTTTCGACTTCTCGAGTCACCTACCTTAGGTAAATTAATTCTTACAAAATGAAAAAATTATGCAGAACCTTGGCTAGATTCGGCTCCTCGAGTCACCTGCCTTTGTTAAATTGATTTTTTAAGAGGTTAAATGGACCCTCGGCTGGATATGACTTCTTGGGTCACCTACCTTGGGAAAGTTAGTTCTTTAAGGCTTGAAATCCCAATTTAACTCACATTTTTCAAATTATCAACTAAAGTTTAACATATTCTCATTATAACGACAAAGTAATCGAGGTGATTTTTGGTTCGGTAAGATATACAAAATGGATATGGCAAGTAGTTCCTCTACTGTTACCTAAAAAAAAGGGAAAAAAGTAATAGTAAATTCACTTGTCGTAAGAAAGAGAGAAATGTTTGTCATGGATTAGAAATTGAAGAATTACAAGCTAAGACCCTATTACGAAAAGAGGAGTCAGTTATCAGGTCATAAGCCCTTTCCTACAAAATTTTTCCTAAGTCCCCTAAGCCTAATTTTTTGGACTTCGCCCTCTTTCTCCCCACCTCTGTTTAGAGGTTAGGAAGTTGGCATAGATGAACTGGTTTCTAGAGCAAACGAGCTGGCCTATTTGGTTCTTAGTGCAGGAGAAAAAAAAAATGACATTTTCTACGTTCCTCAGATCTGAAGAAGGGCTCACTTTGGCTACATTCAAAGCCTTGGCCCAAACCTGCTAACAAAAACCTCAAAAAACCTTCTTAAGTTGAGCTCGAAGTTCTGCCTCAATTTCTGTTTTCCTTAGCTTGTAGGCTGCTTACTCAGCCTTCCCCAGCTCCTCATGTTTGCCCTCCAACTCTTTCTACAAAGCTACAATATTTTTCCTATCAAGGGCCAGTTGCTCCTCCTCCTTCTGAAGATAACCATGCTACTCCTAAGCTTGCTTCTCAAACTAGACCACGGTAGCCTGCAAGCTTTTCTTGGCCTTCTTGAACTCGGTCAGCCTGTTGAAAGTATTATTGGCCTTTTTCTTGACCTGAGCCTGAGCATTAGTGGCCGCAAATCTCCTTGACTCCTCTTCTTTAGCTTGAGCCAGAGCATGATTCACCCATTCCTCAGCGACGTGAGACTCCTGAACAACCTGGCAAGGAGAAAAGAGAAGGAAGAGGTTAACTCAAGGTTTATCATTAAGTGAAAAATATACATAGTAGAAAAGGAAGGGCTTAAAGAGCTAGGGTTTGAAAGCTTACTAGTGCTATGCCCCTCTTGAGGGACAGGAATACTGAGCTTCTTGAGGTTTTTTAGCTCGGTCATGTCCCTGGGAAGGAGGAGCGTCTGTTCCACAGAATCAGCCCTCCCCTTTCCAAAATCCCTTATAGAGGCATCCAAAGGGAGATGGGCACCATCTAACACCAACTCTGGATTCCAGTTGAAAATCCTTGGTCAGCACTCGGTGGCAACCTTGAAGCTCGTGCCCTTAGAGGCATTATTTTTTTGTTGAAGCCAAGCAAACTTGGCTTCTATAACAGGCTTAGGGGGAGGCTGGTCCTAGATCTCCCCCTCCTCCATGGTATCTGCTGAAAATATGCATGTATGCAGTGGAAAATTAACGGATCTACTTCATTCGTAATTGATAACATGTACTATGTAAATTTCAAAATATAAGAATAAGAGAGTGTACCTTGGTATGGTGAATTTCAAAACAAAGATTAGAAGTTCTTGGGAACACTTTTAATCTTCACTCCAATTCCACTAACGCCCAAGATGTGTGGTCTCTCAATCAGTTATATGAATTTGTTCAAGAGAGAATATAAGAGTGTCTAACACTCATATACAAACTGTTTCATACACTTGTTATTTTTTCAAAAAATCTGTATGTTTCTCTCCTAATAACTGATTATCTAATTAGGCTAGCCTTTAGGGCCTTTCCAATTGGGTTTTAATATGTGGCTTGGGGTGGGACCAAAAGGGAACAAATAAGACACTAGCTTCATTGGGCCTTAGGCTTTTCTGTCAACTCTTGACAAGTTCAAAGTTACCATTAATTATATTTAATACCACTATATAAATATAATTGCACTCTAGGGCTTATTAAAAAATTATATCTCAAGACTTTATTGTATATGCAACCCCTTCATAAAATATTTATAGTAATACAAAGTCATGAATGTGGACTGCCACTTTGTAGATTACTACATCTTAATCCTTGAATACCTGGTTTAATCCTTTTAAGTTATTCATTATATATTTATGAAATCCAATTTCATAAATATATACTTTAATAATTTCTTACCAAAGTGATTAGGCCTAACTCTCTGAATAATTGAACCCATTAAACTTATCTAAAGGGAATATTTTATATCTCTATTAAGAGACTATGAATTCCATCTTGAGAATATATGATCCATCAACACTAAATGTGGCTGCCCAACATACTGAGGTTTTGACCGTTACTTTGGATCTTACTCCTGATATATCAAAGCAACCTACACTTCATGATTAGGTCCATTATTCTCTCAGGATTAAGAGTTCATGTAAATATAAGTTGTGAGATTTATTATTCAATTGACAGTCATTAGGAGAATAATAAATCTTACAGCGGTTCAGTTCAATATCTCTTATCTCTTAAATCATATCAACATATCAACTAGAAGTTTCCGCTTCCATAATCAAGACAAATTATCTTAATTGATATGTTATAGTCTTCGCAGATGAAATGCCCAATTTCATCACCGACTACGAACTAAAATTCTGAATTTACAAAGAACTTGTGACTTATATCTTTTGTGACTAAATCACATAAATCACATACTATGCATCTTATGGACTATATGATAATGTCCGAATATTCATGTTACCATTATTTCAGATAATAATAAAACAACTTTATTAATCACAATATTAAGTCATACATCATGTCATATATAATGTCATACATAATATCATACATAGCATCATACAATAGGATTTAAGGGCACTAATCCTAACAGTATCTTTGCCTTGCTTTTTATCCCTTTTTCTTTTCTTCTTAGTAGGTTCAGCAGGAAAATGCCAGGGAGAGATATGAGTTGGAGGCCTCGATGGCACGAAAGCCTTAGAGGGGGCCACCCCCGTGTGAGACTCTAGGAAAGCAAGAACATTAAAGGATCTCTTTTAGATCATCATCCCTTTTGGTATGTCTGTGGCCTTTTGGATGGCACTAACTTATGCAACTAGACAAGCCCTCGAGTTGGTCTCTAGGCTTTCAACTAGGTATGGCCGATTGAAGACTCCAAGGGCTTTCTCGAGGTCCATTAAGGATGGTTCCTTCACTACCTCCTTTTCTTCTTCGGAAGGTATGGGCTCCTCCTGAGCCTAAATAAGAGGGGCAACTTGTTGTGCAGTAAGATCAACTTAGAGAGTTCCTTCAAGAGGAGGTAGTGGGCCTTGATGACGTGCTTTGGAGACTGGAAGCAAGTGGAGATCAGAGTGAAGCCCAGGATGACATAGGCAGCACAGAGTTGACTGCCAATGTGGAGGAAGATCTCAGATGAAGGATCCTGTTGAGATGAGGGACATTCACCAAATTGAGGTTCTTCGCAATAAAGTCCTTATCTGTAAAAAATAAAAAAAAAATAAAAAACCAAGAAAGAAGAAAAAGATTAAAAACAAAGATAGACGCGTACAAAAGAAGTGCACATAAGAAAAAGAGAAGGATGTATTAATACTAAGCCCCTAGATACCCCACCTGGTACTTCTTTTATGATGGGGTAGTGAAGTCCATCATGGCAGTCCCTCGAAAAGAGCAAGAAGTCCTCGTCTAGGCCCTTACTAGATTTGAGAAGACAAGATATTAAGCTAACAGAAGGGAACCTAGTTCTAAGGTAATACCTCGTGTCTTTACTATCCTAGCAGCTATAGACCCAATTGATATCATGATGAGTAAGGTCAACACCCATCTTTTCATTCAGCCGAGCTACACAATTTACTACTCAGAAGAGGTTTAGGTAGCTTTGGGTAGGGCAAAGCTAAAAAGATAAGGAAGTCCCCTATGATCCTATCCATGTGGATCCTAATCCTGCCTTTTATAAAGGCTATTATGGGGATAACTACAGCCCCCGTGGGTCTTTTGGTATATTGGTCCCCAAGCTCGCAATGTTCTATGGTAACCACAGCAGGAATGTGGTACTTAGCTTTAAAAGCCTCTCTTTTTTTCGAGAGAATCTACTAAATTGGCAAATCTACCCATCCTAAAGAATCAAAAACAAAGAAAAAAGAATGCTAAAGGAAGTGCTAACTGAGCAAGACACAATGAACTTACAGAGATGGGAAGCTGGGCTCCTTGGGCAGTTGTTTTGAGTATGGAACAAATTCTTTGAAAGTAGAAAAAATGATCTCCCCCTCTCTTTATATAGGGTTGAAATGGGAGTGGTAATTTTCCTGCCCATTTACTCTAAAGAACGGCAGCCGTAGGATCTTCATCTCACTTTACAATGTGGAGGACACGTAGCCGCCTGAAGCATTAACTACAGCATTGAAGGAACCGAAGCGTCAGGAATATGCTTAGGGCAATTAAAAGGACGTTCCATTGTGTGAACACAACTCATTTGTTCCAACTCCCCTACCTCTTACCAAAACCCCACTTCCCCAAATGGCAAGGGGAGTGGAGTTTCGGGGGTCTATTATAGGAGAAGGGAGCCCGAAGAAAAGAGATCATCAAGTGGGATACAACCAAGGTGCCACTAGGCCGAACTATTCTCCAAGTTAGGCCTAACCTAGTCAAGATAGTCAAATCAGGGAAACCAAGGAAGACCACCCGTCCGAGGAACAAATACTTCTTAGGAGATTGGAGATCAACCACCAAGGCCATAAGCTTAGAGGCCAAGGAGGATTATAGTGACGCGCAAGTAAGGGCAAGAGGAAGCTTCCAGATGAAACATCAATCACCTCTACGTTCAATGCACTCTAAAAACTCAGCCTGTCACATTAATGGTAGAATAACCCCTGAACAGTGCCCCCACAACTTGTAGCCTACTTTATTGCCACCAGCAAGGCAGTGATGGGACAAGTATTTGAAGGAGGATCAAAAGCCATCCAAATGGAAGGCTAGGATGCAAGCCAAACAACTATATATAGGAAGGAAAGTCCTCCTTGAAGTGGGATTGGAAAAAGGAAAGAGAGAGAAAGTGATTATTGTAAAATTGAGAAGTGTATTCCTAAAGAACTATGCCCCTCGACCAGCTCGAGGAAGAACTTAAATAAGAACTTCCCTTTCCTTGCTATAATTCTTAACTAAAACTATCATCCATGCCATTTTCCTTTCTTTAATTACCAAATCGTTGTTATAAGAGCTTAAAGGGTTAACCTTGACCATCCACCTCTACAAATTAGCTGAATTGGACTTCCATCCTAGACTAGTCTCATCCGAGATAGGCTGTGCCGGTAGTTTTTCCCCCTACAGTTATCAAAAACTATATCTTTTAATAAACACTATATAAATAAGTTACTACAAATAAGTTGTTCCTAAACTCGTAAATTTCATAATTATATTTTTTTTTAATAAAAAATTTCACAATTATAGTTGTGTGGTCCAAAAGCTTTGGTTTTTTTATTATTTTTTATTATTATTATTATGGTCAATTGCTACTTCTCATCTTGTTATAGGAAAAAAATTTGGGATATATTACAATATTTTTTTTTTTTGGTTTTCGTATTATAGTCAAAATATATTATAGTCAATGGTGTAGATTATGTGGAATAAAAAATTCTTCTTTATATTGTCATTAAAAATCAAACAAATAAAAGAAGTAATCACTAATAAGGAATTTAGTCCATTGAAGTGTCCTAGTATAAGACATTTGTGATCATTGTAAAGTTTAAAGGTAAACTTTAACGGCATAGTTTGGGAGTAGTGATTCCAAATTATCAGGGACAAGTTCTTGCCTCTTTGTCATAAAAGGTTAAGCTTCCGCCTTCAATTAAATGATGTAGAAGCTATGGCAGCTGAGCTATTTTTTTTCTTCAGATCTTGGTTTCTCTTCGATTATTCCGAGATAATTATCAAAGCTTTAAGAAGTGATGAGGAATCTTTTCCTTCTTTTGGCCATCTCTTTTCTTCTATTAAAAATTCTATAGATGCCTTCGATTATATTTCCTTTTCTTGTTCCGGTATAGTACATAATACTATAACTCATAATCTAGCTAAACATGCAAGACATATTAGTGGTTGTTCAGTGTGGGCGGAGGATATTCCTTCACACCTTCATAATATACTCTTGGCTGATTATGGCTAATTTTCTTTAATTGAAATTCGACGTATTATTTCTTTAAAAAAAAAAATCACTAATAAGGACATCATCAGTACAGGACTTCACATATGCGGTGTTGCTACAAACACAAATTGATAAAATAAAAAATAAAAAAAATTGAATTTCTTAATTTTCAAAATTATACTTTAACACCTCAAGATAGATTAAAAAAAAAATATGAGATCTATTAGTGCATTGTTATTCTTATAACACAAAGGGTGACCCAGTGGAGGAACAAAAAAATATTGCTTTCTTGAGACGATTCATGCTATTTGTGAGCTATTTTATCAACTGATGCAGTAAACTTTTTCAGCACACCATCTCAAGGATACAATAGCCCAACCACCTTGACCGATATCTTATTAGTCTTCATTACTAAGTAAGGAAGTCCTAAAATAGTATTGTTCTAGGTAGCATAGTTATAGAAAGACACTAAAATTTTGTAAAGAATAGAAGTAAAAAAATAAGAATAAATTGTCTAACTATTAGACATTAGAGTTGTGGTGTGCATCTCCAAAAAGGTGGAAGAGGAGAACCTATTTATAGGTGTTAATACCCATTTTTAAGAAAAGGCCCAACATCAGAAAAAGCCCAATAGTGAAGGAAGATGAAGGAGGAAAAGAATGAAATAAACACAATAGAATTAAATGGGCCCTGAGAACCCAAGAAAAGAGGTAAAAGCCCAATGGGCCAACATGGCAAGAAGTGACAGCCAGCAAGCCCATGGGCACAACGAGAGGTAGAAGTAAAGTAATATGGTCATGATAGCCTAAGAAAAGAGGTAAAAGGCCAATGGGCCAACATGGTAGGAAATGACAGCCAATAGGCCCATGGGCACAACGAGAGGTAAAAGTAAAGTAAATGGGCTACGATAGTCCAAGAAAAGAGGTAGAAGCCCAATGGGCTAACATGGCAGGAAATGATAGCCAACAGACCCATGGGCACAACGAGAGATAAAAGTAAAGTAAATGGGCTATGATAGTCCAACAAAAAAGGTAAAAGCCCAGTGGGCCAACATGGTAGGAGGTAACAACCAGCAAGCCCATAGGCACAGAAGAGGTAAAAAATGAGAATTATGTTCAGACTAATGGGTTATGAAGGCCTGGGGGAAATGAGGAAGAAGAAGAGCAAAAGCCTAATGAATTGGTTTGGCAAGAACTTACACCAAGTAAACATAAGCCTAGGAAGGGATGAAAAGAAATAAGGCAAGCCTAAGGGGTTCAGAGGGCATGGGTTGGTGGTGGGGGGAAAAAAGTCTATTTTGGGTTTTCAACCAGAGCTTCTTTTGGAAAAATTCCATGCTGGGATGGCATTTTGCGCAAAAGAGGTAGTAGATGGCTGTGACCACCTAATGCAAGCCATAGAGGTAGGTAGCAAGAGACCTAAGTCCTTATCCATTTAGGCAAGGAGGGAAAGGCTTATGGCAAGATCAAACAAAGAGAGATTTTGTCATGGAATGGATAGTGGAAGAAAGAGAGTGCATTGGGTTCACCTAGTGGTGGTAGTGGCCGGGCAACCAATGAGTTGATGGGTAGTCTTAAAGGGATGTCCACAACAAACTAAAAATAGTTGGTGAAGCCCTAGGAGTAGAAGGGAGAAATCCCGTAGAATCAGCCCCCTATAAAGAGGGGTAGTAGCCATAGATGTAAAAGGGGGGAGAGACCCTCGGCGAGATAATAGTAAAAGACTAAGTGTGCATTTGGTTCCACTTTTAGAGCCCAAAACACATGCTTCCAAGCCCAAAACCCAAAATGCACGTTTGGTAATTATTACCATCGCGCATTATCCAAAAGTGGTTTTTCTTGCATTTTCATATTGGACCCTCGGAGCTGTGATGTGAAAACGCAAATATGATTTGTAATGTTACCATTGGTCATTTTAAGTATTATCCTTAAATTACCCTTGTTTTTATTATGAAATCTCAATTTTACCTAAATCTCTACCCAAAAAAATACAGTCAAAGAGTTAGAGAGTAATTTCTCTGCACTTTATGCTCCCTCCTTGTCAATTGCAAGAGGCCCAAAAGAAGAATCCCACTGTGCCGGTAGCAGTGGTTCTTCTTTCTTTTCCTTTCCTCCAAATTTTAACCAACCAAACACAAAATAGGCAGAGAAGGACTTGTAAAGAAAATTATTGGTAGAAGAACATACACAGAAGAACAAACAGAAAATACAATAAAATATACACAGAAGAACAAGAACCTCCACTGCCGATCTCACTATTAAATCTCAACATCTAATCTCACTTCAATTTGGTTTTGGGGTTACAGAGATAGAGGAGTTGATTTTAGGTGAAATTGAGAAAAATTAACTCACCCCTAATGATTTTTAATTGGCATGTAAGAGGTTAGATGACAAATTTGAAAGGAGTTCGGTTTGGTTCTTAGACGCTGTTTGATGAAATTAGAGAAAAAGAGAAGCAGGGAGAAGATAATGATAGATGGGAGAAGATAAAGGTGAAAGAAGATAAGGGTGAAAGAAACGTGTGGTTGAGAAAAAAAGAAAGAAAAAGAAGTAAATAAAAATATAAGGTGGTTTGAGTGGGATATGTGTCCATTGTGCAAGGAAATTTACCAAATAAAAATTACAATTGTGCTAGCACACAACAAATTATCACAAAATTTTCACAATAGTTGAGGTATCAAATCTTTCATATGTCAAAATAAAATTAAATAAATTAATAAAATATTAGAGTAGGATTGACCACAACTAAAAATAAAGAGTATTGTGAAAATATTGTCACATTTTATTGTATCTCTAAACTTTTTAAGTTAGTGTTATTTTTATTTAGAAAAAAATAGTACTATTGACAGAAAATTTTTATAACAATTTCATAGTAATGTTTATGCAGAGAGTTGTTATTGGTTCTCATCTGGACCTACTAGTAACATTATTACTTTTTTATCTACCATTAACAACTTGTCATATAGACTTTATTGTAAAATTTTTGTAAAAATGTTGTGTCCATAACTTGCATTAAGATAGGTAATTAAAACAAAGAATTATCTTTTAAATATATATATAAGTGCTAGCCAAACACTCAACTTTTTGAAAAAGCACTTCTTGACAGTTTTTACCAAACACTTTAATTTTTAAAAAAGCCTAATTTTATACCGCACTTTTTAAAACCACCACTTTTTAAAAAATCACAGTTAGAAAAAGCTTAATCAAACACACCCTAAGAGAGAAACAGAATAAGGAAAAGAAAGAAAGAAAGAAAGTAAAGGGTAAAAAGAAGAGGGAAAACACGGTAGAAAGAGGCATGCATCAATAGATCATATTTTCCCTCTATTTTGGCAAACCCACTCTCTAGAATCCCATGAGTGGTAACGGGATGCCATTTAGGTCCATTCCCCAAAATGCACAACTTTGATGGTAGAAGCCTATGACAAGGTTGTTCAAGTTGGGGTTTAGGTTTCTTCTTGATTCACCTTCTGCAGAAAGATCTAACCCATGACTTTGATTGCGAATACATATAATCTTACTTGTTAGAAATCATATTTGTTGTATTCGTTGTTCTGCCATGGCATCTTTTATTATATTTGATGTATTAGTTGTTCTGCCGTGGCATCTTTTATTATATTTGCTTCTATAAGTTGTTCTTTTGTGACATCTTTTCTTATATTTTCTGTAGTAGTTGTTCAATGTGGCATCTTTTATTATGTTTACTGTGTTAATTGGTTTGCTGTAGCACCCTTTACCATATTTTTTGTGTCAGTTGTTCTGCCGTATCAGTCGTTTTTGCCAATTCACTTTCTTTTGTTGTAGCTGGCCTACCTGACTATAGGCCAACTCACTGCTTTTTGTGCTTAATTGTCTACACCCTTGGAATGCTCAGCTTGCGCACAAACTGGCTTGTAGCATGGTCCTGCTAAGGTATCAGGTCAGCTTCAACTTCCTGCCCCATGATTCGACGGGCCTGAATGTAGTAGAATGGGCCTTGGCCTCTTAACAGGAAAAGGCACCCATATTAAATTGGTGACTTCACTAGGGAGTTAGGAAACAGAGAAGGGAACAGAATAAGGACTGTAGAGCCCTTACAAGCCATGCCCTTAAGATCGAAGACAACACAAAATAAGAGCACCTTACCATCTTAGGCAGAGTCTCGACTAGTCAACCCTTATCGGCCCAATCAAGGAGAAAGTGCAACCAGTGCGGGGCTGGACCACAATAACAACAAAGAAATCCTGGAGACAATGCCAACCTCTTTATTGAGATGATTCAATTGATGCAGCATACCCAATAGTAGCTGATAGAAGAAATTTGCCAGCTAAAAGCCGACCAAACCAAAGAGAAGGGCAGCCAACACAATCCCAAGAATGCAACAAACATGGAGGAAACTTCGGAAGGCAGATGCCCACAAAATGTAGACCCACGATTTGTAACCATGGTAGATGTTGCAACAATGCTAGAATGGGAGAGGGCCAAACTGCCCAAAGAGAGACTTTTCTCGAGAAGACCACCATACCCAATAAGGTTGCTCAACAAGCCATACCCTGATAGATATGAGCCCCTAACTTTCTCACAATACGACGATAAGAAGAGAAGTGTTGTTGAGCACGTGAGCAAGTTTCTGGACACAATGGGACCTTATGCAGGAGATGAGGACCTATGTCTAAGTGAGTTCTCAAACTCCTTGTGTGACCGTGCTTACACTTGGTATGCCGGCTTAAGGCTAGGATCTATCCCTACCTAGGATGACATGGTAGACATTTTTTGTAATAAATACTTCCATGGGGAAGAGACTGTCACAATGGCAACCATGTAAGGCACAAAGCAGAAGAGTGGAGAAGACCTCTTAGAGTACATCAAGAGGTTCAGGGACATAGCCTTTCATTGCTATGACCATTATGAAGAAAAAATGTTAGTAGAAATGTGTGGGAAAACATGATTATGGAGTACTAAGCCCTCCTTGAAAATTTGGACATGATGCAATTTGCTCAGCTACTGTAGAAAGCTAGAAAGTTAAACCTCGCTAGGAGAAGTTGAAAGACCGAAAGCCCACAACGTAAGCCATGGCAATATCCACAACTGAGAAAAGAAAGAAACCAGAAGGAAGGGGGTATGAGAACCCTCCATTAAACCCTGCACATTGAAGGAATTAGACATTCTTTTGGACAAATGGATAGCAGATAGGGTCTTTAAACCCAACCACATTTCTAGAGACCCTACAGAAAAGGAACGAAGGGATCCTTGTTTCTATCGATTACATAATTACGTGCAACACTCTATTGTGGAATGCTGGGCACTCCACAGACTAGTCAACCGTAGAATTAAAAAAGGCACTCTTAAACTCACCCAGCCAAAAGTTCAAAGAAACTCACTCCCTAATCATAAAGGAAAGGGAGTGGTAGCGAAATTCATAGCTAAGGAAAGAGTCCTCGGTTCAGGAACCTATTTGATCAGCTAGAATTTATAGCTAATGAAAGAAAAGTGGCCACAGAGGCCTTGGTAAGTATCTCCTCAAGAACGGGGGCTGAATGCCTTGCCACAGAAACTCGACCTAACCGTGCCTTTCTTGAATATACCAATGAAATCACCTTCAGTGATGAGGACATGGAAGTGAAATACCCAAAACACAAGAGGTCACTTTACCTGGCAGCCTCAATAAATTAAATTCCTATCAAGTGAGCATTAGTGGATACTAGTGCTTCAGTGAATCTCATACCACTCAGTATTTTATAAACAGCAGAAATACCAAAGAGCAAGATCTTGAGATTCCCAATGGAGGTAACAAGGTTCGAAGGGAGAGGTGAGTACACAGCTGGCTATATACAACTATGGTTGAGGGTAGGTTCCATAGCCTCCCTAACCCACTTTTATGTGGTAAGAAGAGAAGTCATGTATCACATACTATTAGGATGACCACGATTACACAAACATTGCCTTATTCCATCAACGTACCATCAGTGTGTGAAAGGAAGGCTCAATGGCAGGATAATCTGAATTGTAGCAAACCAATCTCCCTTCAAACAAGTAGAAGCCCATTTAGTAGAAACCATATTCTACAATGAATGGGCACCATCAAGAGAAAGCTTGGTCTCCAAGCCCTTAGGTACCTTCATACCCAAATGTGAGGACATTGAAAATAACCCAAAGTCGGATTTAAGAGAATTGCTGGAGTGTAAGGAAAAGGAAGGAAGCTCCAACCGCAAAACCAAATGGTTTGCCACATTGTGTCAAGGTCAAAAAACATCTAATGGCAGAATAGTATACAAGTTATAAAGGTGTGCGAGGCCCACTTACAGTCTACAAGGGGGTCCCAGAAAAAGGCCTAAGCATAAGCCCCTAGTATACTGCGTGCCCCAAGAGAATAGGGAAGGAACGAATGAAAATGAAGTAGAGAAAATGACAATGGTAGAAAAGGAGACACAAGTAGCAGCTAAAGAGAAGTTGGAAGAAGTAATCTGGGCACTGATCCTTAGAAACCAAGACCCATTTTGATTAGCTTGAAATTTTCTGAAAAGGAAAAGCCAGACTTGGTTCAGTTACTGAAGGAATTCAAAGACATATTTGCATAGGAGTACAACGAGATGCTTGGACTGGACCCAAACTTGGTTGTGCACACACTTAATATAGAGCCTATAACCAAGCTGGTTGCCCAACTAGCTAGAGTATTCCATATAGACATAGAGGCACAAATAGTGCAGGAGGTGCAGAAGTTGCTCACGGCAAGATTCATCAAGCTAATCCAACAACTGAGGTGATTGTCCAACATCATGCCTGTCAAGAAAAAGAATGGGCAAATTAGATGTTGCGTAGATTTCATAAATCTTAACCGGGCTTGCCCCAAAGACGAGTTTCCCCTACCAAACATGGATCTGCTAATAGATTTCGCCACAGGACATGCCATGTTTTCTTTCATGGATGGGTTCAGAGCTATAATCAAATCCAGATGGTACCTAAGGATGCAGAAAAGACCATTTTCAGAACACCTATCGGAAACTTCTATTACAAAGTGATGCCATTCAGGCTTAAAAACGTAGAAGCAACTTACCAACACACTATGACCATGATCTTCCATGATATGATGCATCGCAAAATGGAAGATTACGTGGACAACATTGTGTTGAAGTCGAGAAAGTGCAAGGACCACATCAAGGTCCTGAGGAAAGTATTTGAGCGATGTAGACTCTTCAAGCTAAGAATGAATCCACTGAAGTGTGCTTTCAGGGTTTCTATCGGAAAATTCCTGAGATTCCTAGTCCACAGCAAAGGAAAAGATGTCGGCAAAGGCCACAACAATAGCAACCATGAAGCCACCATTCACTGTCAAGGAGTTAAAGAGATTTTTAGGCATAATCTTATATATCAGCAGGTTCATACTAGGCCTAGCATCAATACTTCAGCCTTTGCGAAGTTGATGAAGAAAGCATATTTTTTAATGGGGAAGCGAATAGCAGAAAGTTTTCCAAAAGCTACAACAAATTATGATGAGCTTGCCTATGGTGCAGATACCCGTCCACAAGAAGCCATTATTGCTTTATTTAGCATCAAGCCCATCAGCCATTAGGGAATTAATAGCCTAGAAGGATAGAGGGGGCATTGAACAGCCAGTGTATTAATAACCGTGCTTTAAAAGATGCTGAGACACGTTATCCTCGAGTAGAAAGAGTGTGCTTAGCTATTGTTTACACATTGCAAAGGCTCCGTCATTACTTCCTAACCTATGAAATGCATCTTATGATGAAGTCCTGTGCTATTAAGACACTTCTATGGTAACCCATTCTATCTGGCAGAATATCACAGTGGCTATTGTAGTTATTGTAAATACCGTATTTTGTCAGCCCTCAATTTGCATACCGAACCCCAAAAGTCTCAAAAATATTGACTTTTCTCCAAGGGGCTGCAGAAACATCTAGATTGACATAGCGTAACCTGTTCGAGCATCGGAGCACTTAGAGTGCCTTTTTAGATCAAGTTGACCAAAATGCCCTTGGGCTGACCAAAAGTCAAAACTGGTCAAAATCATCCCAAAACGACATTTTTCATTTTTCTACATCAAACCCGAGCTACTCGGTGATTTTCTTCAACTTTGACCAAGTTTGACTCAAAGTTGACTCTAGGGGTACCAAAAACCCTAATTTTGATCCGATCGTCGGAATAGGTTGAGGCCAGCGTCATTGTAAAGATTATTGAATTCCTTGTCCAACGACTATTCATAGGTCGAAATCAAAGCCAAAAAGGTTGAGATATCTGAAAAAACAGTGCAAAGCACATCAACTCACTTCCCGAGGCCATAACTTTTGATCTGACTATTGGATTTCCAAGTTCTTTATGTTTTCAGAAACTACACATCTAGACCTTTTCAAGGACACCAAGATCAACCCAATCTAAGGCCGGGAAGGCCTTCATCTAGCCATTCCAAGTTGGCGGCCATTAAGTGGTTGTCGAAGCTAAAGAGTCACAAAATCCTTATAAATAACCGTAGACCCCCCCTCAAAAAATAATTAAAAAAAAAAAACTTTTTTAGGCATTTTTTTAGCATTTTTTTGGGCAAATTCTCTCTCTTTTCCTCTCTAAATTTTCTCCCAAATACATCAAAGACCTTTGATTTCTCTCTTCTCTCAACAATTAAGAGGTAGAGTTCTTGCACTCTTTCTCCTCTCCTTGGTCTTAGGACCTTGGGTTTGAGGTTTAACGGCTATAGATGTAGCTTTGTAGCTACAATCTACACCCTTTGCTTTATCTTTGGTCATAATATGCTTTATTGCTTTTCTTAGCATGTTCTTTGCTTTATCTTGCTTCCTAGCATGTTTTATAGCTTTCTTAGCATGTCTACTTGCTTTTTGCCATGATTTCTTTGCTTAGGTGATGTAGATCTTGCATAAGCATGGCATTTAGGCATATCCTAGCTCGAGGATATGTCCAAACACCACAACTTGTGCCTAGATCTACATCTTTGTGTGCTTTGTGCCATGTTTGTGCATAGATCCATGTGTTTATGTGCTCCATGCCATGTTTGTGCCTAGATTTGCATGTTTATGTGCTCCTTGCTATGTTTTTGCTCAGATCTACATCTTTGTGTGTTCCATACCATGTTTGTGCATAGATCCTTGGGTTTATGTGCTTCATGCCATGTTTGTGCCTAGATCTGCATGTTTATGTGCTCCTTGCTATGTTTTTGCTCTGATCTACATCTTTGTGTGCTCTGTGCCATGTTCATGTGTCTAGATCTACATGTTTGTTACTATACAATGCACTTCTAAAGCTTTTTTTTTTTTTTTTTAAATTATCTCTTGTTATGCATTTTTCTTGTGTTTTGGCCTTTTTGGTAGGGTGTAGATCTAGATCTTGTGGTCTACGCCCACATCCATACACCTAGGCCTATATCAAAGGGTTTGGATCATTTCTTTTATGCATGTCTATGTCCATGTTTACCTGTCTAGATTTAGGCTTTGCCATGCCTTGTGCCTTTTGTGGGTTTATGCTTGTCAGTCTTTGGGGCCACTTGCTTGTGTGGTTGCATCCATCCCTCTTGTGGCTTGTTGGATGTGACCACTTGTAAGATACACCCCCGTGGTGTTGGTGTGATTGATACACACCTTTCTCCTCTCCGTGCGATGTTGATGTGCTTGCCTTGCTTGCTTTCTACCACCTGTTTGGCTTCCTTTGCATCTTTGCATGCTTGCCTACATGTTCATGCATGAATTTGTGTGTCATTTGTACTCTGATCCAATGGAATTATGGACACCCGATCCAAACCTACAATTGTCCTCCTAAGAAACCTTCTTTTGTTTGATAATATGCTGGCTTGGCCCTATTTGGCATCTTTTGCTAGCTTGTCTTTTAGCATGCTTCCCTTCTATTTGTTTATTTTCTTGTCTGCTGGCTTGTTTCTTTTGTCATTGCATGTACACGCATGAAGCATGGACACTCGGAGCAAGGGTGCGACCTCCTAGGTGCAAGCAAAAAGGATAAGGATGCAAACAAGAAGATGAAAGCCCACAAAGGGCAGTGTTTAGTAGATTAAGGGGCCTAGCCCCTCCTGAGTGGTTTCCTCTTTCCCTTTCTCTCTTAGCCTCTTCTTTAGAGCATGTATTAGGGTTCCCCCTCTCCTTGTACCCTTTATCTTTCCTGCTCCTTGCTTGGGCCACATTCCCTAATTATGGCAATGCTTGTTTTACATTTCTTGTACCTTGCTGGGTCATACCCTTAGAATGTTGGCAAAGTATGTTTTACTTTCCTGCTCTGTGTGATAGTATTGTGCATGATTTATGTATATATATTTATGCCTGCGTGTGTGTAGGTGTCTTGAACTTTGTATGATGGACTTTTATGGCTACATGAGCGATCCTCTCTAGCCATGAGTGCTTTGAACCTTGTGACATGAGTATGTGCTCAAGGCATTTGCTATAAATGCATATTCATGTCATACTGTGTGCATAGTCACCGCAGTGTGACCATCCCTATCCATGTCACCAAGTGACATCGGTTTCCCCGTGTATGCAACACATATCAACGTGCTTAATGCTTTGAAGGTCTCCGGCTTGTCCTAGCATGAGCATGTTGGCACGTGCTGTATACACAAACATGAAACCTTGCTAGTGCGCCATAGCGCACCAAATGCGAAACTTTACCGGATTTTCACCCTAAAAATGGGGCATCCCCATTACCGTATTCTCACGGCGAAAGCTTGGTGAGAATAGTGTTTTGTGTGCTATGAGACACCTAAGGCGAAGCGCTACCAAATTTTCGCCATGAAAATAAGGCGAAATGCTTGGATTTTCGCTGTGGAAATTTGGCAACAATTCCAAACACACTAGGGAAGCATCGATTGGGACCACTCCCTTCCCAAATCCAAACCTCAAAGGCCAATTCGCATAAAGCCCCGAAAGCTAATGCCAATAACTCATTTTCAATTGACAATGTCCTTAAATTATGATTTTACCAAAACAAAGGATTGTTTAAGGATAGGCATTGTGGGGTGCCTAACACCTTCCCTATACTTTACCAAACTTTCGAATTCAAAAATCAAGATTTTTTACCCATCCACATTAGATTAGGAAAAATGAGATTTTTCTTAGCCCAGGATCAATAATAAAATTAAAATAGAGTCAGGTGACCAATCACAGCTTAGATAAAACCCAATGATTTTTGGTGACTTCACTTACCCTTGGTAATTTCCTTAAAATCGACTTATATTTTAGTCACACACCCGAGGTACAACATTCCTCCATAGCACCCGAGCTCTGAGCTTCGTATGCCTACTACTCCTCCCGAAAATGAGGGAGAAGAATGCGAGCATCGCTGCGATAGGTGGTCGAGCAGCCGTGAGGTTTCAACAGATTGGCGACTCCACTGGGGAGGCTTAGAAAGTTTAGCCTTAAAAGCTTTTGATAAGATCCTAATCTTTGGACATTGGCATTCAAAAACATTGAAATTGGCATTAGCCTCTGCGGCTTTCCTTTTGAAAAATGCTTTTACTATATCTTAGTAAACTATTTTCAAAGCTCAAAAATATTTTCCAAAAATGTTTTTCAAATGGCTTTCCAAAAACCAGCTTTGAGGTATTTTCGTATGTATGAAGCTTTACTGCTTTCCTAGAGCATTCTTTACAGCTTTCCTTCACATGTGCAAACCTAGGGTAGTAGTTTTAATTTCTGCTACACCTTTATCTGTGCATATATCTATTGTGCTTAGAAAGTCTTTTCCCTTTCATTTCAAAATGCATGACATTACCCCACATTGAGTCGAACCCGGCTCAGCGTTGAAGACGATAGCTGGATGCGCAATCTAGTCAGTTACTGGGCATCGATTTGTAGGCACTTCTCGGTCCATGGGTGGATAGGAGTAACTGAAAAGGCCACCCTTGATCCGCTTTATCCCATAACTTCTATGGGGGGAAGGATTAGATGATCGAGGTCCCCCTAAGAATATGACCAACTTACCAGTTAAGCCGTGTCTCATATAGTTGGCCTAGACTAAGTCAAAATTGTGAAGACTAAGTCAAAACTTGTGAGGACTAGGAAGAGCCAGTACCGAGTGAACATCCCAGCCTAGGGTAGGATATCCTTCATAGGATTGTTTTCAAAATGAATCAACGGGAAAGTGTCCAGTTCCCGTTTACAGGTTTGCCCTTTTGCTTGCGTCAAAGAGTTGTGCTCTACTTCAGGTTCCATCTATCCTGTTTACACAGCATCTGTGATTAACCCCTAGGGAAAAGAAACTTTGTTGCTTACACATTAGATCATACCCAATCCCTAAGGGTTTCTAACCCTACAATGGCATGCATGCATACATTGATCACTCTGTCATGTAAATATGTATTGATAAAATTTATGGCAAGTAGCCTGAACTCCGCACCAAGGAGGACACTGCCAAGAGTCCAAGATCCTCTCCAAGAAGGCAAGGTCATCTAGAATGAAGCCTCTTCATTGTAAATTTGAATTTCCTTGTATTGTAAAAGGCCCACCATTGGAGCCATTGTCTATAGCCCACGTTTTAGGGGCATTGTAAAAAGCCAAGTTTTGTAAAAGCATTGCTTTCTTTGTAATTAAAAGAGAAGGGTCCATCCCACAATTTCAAGCATGATATGAAAGTTCCGGTTACTTGCCAAGCTTGTTCATTAATTCTGCATCACTATAGAAACTCACCATGATAAAAACCCACTCAAGGGTTCAAGCCAATATTTTCAAAAATGATAGGTGCATTTTTAAAAACAAGAACCTAAACTAACTTCGTATTTGTTTTTTGTTTCCACATTGTCAAATTTTCAAATGTACCCTATTTCTTTCCCATCCTATTCTTTCCCTTTCCAGGATTATAAAGAGAAAAGATTGCTTAAAGGAAACAGTCCAAGTTACTATCACACCGTGATCCTATCATCACTAGGTCTCATGCTAAAGAGATGTCTACTAGTGGTCCTTCCCTCATCAAGGAAAACACTCATGAGATCGCTCTCCTGAAAGAGTAGAGGGCAAAAATGATAAGCATGATGCAACAGCTGGTTGTAGGAGTGAATCAAGATTCATCTAGTCCCACTCCAGAGGGCTCTATGCCCCCAGTCTGAAAATGAGACTCAGCTGCCACTAGATCAAAATCAAGGCTAAACCACACTGCCATTCATCCCACAAGGGGGTGACCAAGAATTGAATCCTTCTAAGGATAAGACCTTAGAGTCTGGTTACGGTTAGGTCAAAAGTCAAGTAAAAACCCTAACTAAAAAAATCCATATCATAGAGGGCTCTACTGCCAGAGGAAGCGTCAATCTGGATAGCCTGACCAATTTTCCTCAGGTCATTATGCCTCCCAAGTTCAAGGCACCCGAATTTTTCAAGTATATGGCATTGGTGATCCTTGCGCCCATTTGCGCATGTTCTTTAGGAAGATGGCACCCTATAGAGACAATCATCCTTTGCTTTGCTAGATTTTCCCTGATATCTTAATTGGCCCTATAGCCATATGGTATATGAGATTGGAAAAGACCTCCAGTTGGAGAGAGATGGCCAATGCATTCTTGGAGTATTATTGGTTCAATACTGAGATAGCTCTCGACCGCACAGTTCTTTAAAGGACAAAAAAGAAGAATGGGTAATCTTTCTGTGAGTATGCCTAGAGGTGACACGAGCTAGCCACCTAAGTGCTTCCTCCCATGATGGAAGACGAAATGATCAAGTGGTTCATTAGTAACCTTAAACCTCCTTACTATGAGAAGATAATCAATGCCCAAGTCACTCACTTTGCAAGCCTGATTCCTATTGGGGAGCATATTAACGAGGGTATTAGGAGTAAGAAAAAGCCAATCAGATGCAAAAGGAAGGAAGCCGATGTTCATATATTGACAAAGCACCTAAAGGACCAAGAGGTGTCGTTTTTAGTTATACAGCCCTAAATGCCCAGCCTTATCAGCAATAGGTTCAGCCAATGTAGGCACTTTACTGAGCATTTAATCAGGGGGGAAGGCCTGATCAACCTCGATATCCCAAGGCGAAGCCACGAAAATTCTCTCCGTTACCTATGCCTATGGTAGAGCTCTATGCCTATCTGTTGGAGAAGAAGCTAGTGACTCCAATATTTGTGAAATGTAAAGACGATCCTCCTCTGCCCGGTTTTGAACCATCCAAGAAATGTGAGAACCATTTTGAGGCCGAAGGGCACACTTTGGAAGAATGCGTGCATTTGAGACATTGAATCCAAGATCTCATCGACAACAAGTTAGTAGAGTTCGACAACATGGTCGGGCCAAATGTCATCACCAATCCCTTGCCTCCTCATCAAAAAAGGAACGTGAATGCTATCTCTACAGTGGAGGAGGGGATCCCAGATTTCTTGTCCCCCTTTTTCCCTTGGAAAGCTACGTTATGGGCTCTAGCCTCGAGAAAGTCACATTGTTCTGGAGAACATAGGAGCCCCAAGTTTCGACTAAGAAGTCTGCTCATTCTGCGACAGTAGGGACAAGCATACCCTATTCAATTGTAGAGTGCTCAGGGCACAAGTTCAAATTTTGGCTGACCGTGGCCTTATTTGGATTAAAAGAGAGGTCGTGTAAAGGAATGATTGCGTGGCAGCTAGTCTATGCCCTCCAAATACCCAAGCAAGAACTAGCCACAATGCTTTGACAATAGGATCAAGGAAAGACTAGGACAAGTACTTACAAGAGGACGCCAGGGATGAGGACGCCAGCTCTTCCGCCTTCGATCATTATTGAAGAGATTATAGAATCACCTGTGGATTCAAGAGTTCCAGCTCCAAAGAAGGAACAAATCCCGTCAGCCATTAAGGGTTTTACTCCTTTGATCTTATCTTTACTTGGGATCATCGAGCCATCTCCAAGATTTGTCCAGAAAGGAACCATTGTTGTCCCTGTTAAAGCCTATCTAAGGAATCTCTAGGGCTCCCAGCCCAAAAGCTTTAGAAGCTGCTCTGCCTAGTCTAGTCATTATCTGTCCAAAGATGTTCTCATTGGCACCGAATCTGCAAACTCAAGAAAGCATGGTCATCTATATGCCAAAGCCTTTCCCTTACAAAGATAGCCATCATGTCCCATGGAAGTACAATGTGACTTTGATCTCTACTTAAACTGGAAAGGTAGAGGTTTGCTCTAATATCTCTTCAGGTCTATTCGGACTTATCAGGAGTGGTCGATGTTATACTTCTGAGGAACTAAAAAAGAGAAGGAAAGAGTTGGCAAGAGCATAGTCAAACCAGTTAGGAATAAGGTCATCACTAAAGAAGCCGAGGAATTCTTAAAAACCGTCCAAGAGGCCGATTATAGTTTGATTTGGTAGTTGAATAAATCTCAAGCTCAGATTTCTATTTTAGCCCCATTGCTATCTTCTGAGGTCTATCTGTCACAAGCTTCATGGTTTTATCACGTCCCATATGGCCTTCATTATGCAGCTCTTGAATAATCCTTAAGCGTAGGCTAGTATCAGGAATGCATAGTTGATTCCCTTTGAAAAGGAAACCACCGTGTATAAGGAAGTCAAATTGCTTTCTTGTTGCCACATCATTCAATATAGGGCCACAGTATGGGTCACTAGAAAGCAACTCATGAAATAAATCAAACCCAAGCACTTTGGTTTGCATTGTGATGAGCAAAGAGGCCTATCGACTAAGAGCATCTGCCACTCTATTTAATGCCCAGATTTATGCTTGACAACAAAAAAAAAATTGTTGAATATAAGCAGCCTAAATTGCATGCCGAGATGAGAGCTTGTCTTGGATATTGATATGCTTCAAAGCATCATGATCAGAATAGAGGACAAACTCATGATAGGCTAAATAAGACCTTTAATGATTCAAAGCACAAATAATTGCATAAAATTCCAAATCATAAGTGCTGTAATTCAATTTTGACTCACTCAACTTCTTATTAAAGTAGGCCATTGGTTTGCCATTTTGACTAAGAACAGCTCCAACCTTGGATGCATCACAATGTAACTTAAATGGTTGAGAGTAATCAGGAAGAGCTAGAATAGGTGCTGTAGTAAGCTTTTCCTTGATCTGATGAAACTCCTTTGTGGCTTCAGTTGTCCTAAAAAACTTAACAGCCTTCATGCAATTTGTAATCGGTGCCATAATGGTGCTAAAGTTAGGGATAAACTGCTGGTAGAATAACACCAACCTATGGAAACTGTGGACCTCATGGATTGTGGTTGGTATTGGCCATTGTTTAATAGCAGTAACCTTTGATTCATCAACTGATAATCCATCCTTAGACACCACATAACCAAGAAATAAAACATTATCTATCATAAAAGAACATTTGGCTATGGCAGCATGAAATTTCTCCCTACGTAGAACTAAGAGAACCTTTCGAAGATGTTGGAGATGTAAATCAATATTGGCACTATATATTAGGATATCATCAAAATAAACTACAACAAACTTGTCGATGAAGGGGTGAAAATTTTGGTTCATAACATGCATGAAGGTGCGAGAAGCATTCGAAAGTCCAAATGGCATTACTAGCCATTCATATAATCCCTCACATGTATTGAATGCTGTCTTCCACTCATTACCAGGACATACTCGAATTTGATGGTACCCACTTTTTAGATCCAACTTAGAAAACACTATAGCACCACTTGACTAATTAAGCAAATCATCCAACCAAAGAATAGGGAATCTATACCAGACTGTAATTTTGTTGATGGCACGACTATCTACGCACATCTGCCATGATCCATCATTTTTGGGTGTGAGTAAGGCTGGCATGGCACAGGGACTAAGACTCTCTCTAATGTGCCCTTTTAACAATAAACACTCTACTTGTCTTCTAAGTACTTCATGCTCTTTTGGGCTTATGTAATAATGTGGGCGATTAGGTAGATTAGAACCTGGTACAAGATCGATTTGGTGTTGTATATCTTGGAGTGGCGGTAATCCTCAAGTAGATCATTAACATATATATTTGCAAATTCATCTAATAAAGATTTCACAGCCCCTGGTACTACACTACCTTTTAAGCTCTCCTTTCCCAATAATACAAACACCAACCCTGAATCAAACATCTCTTCAACAAATGCCCTTTTAGCTAAGAGATTCTTACCCCCTCCTGAAGTTGGAACCAAGAAGAAGATGGCATGCATCCATAACTACCATATCACACCATGCATTATCCTTATATTTCACCCCAATAGAAAAAGAAATCAAGCAACGTTTAGATATAGTTACCTCATAGCCCTTTTTAAGCCTAGATAGTTTGTAAGGGTTAGGGTGCTTCTCTGTTGCTAATACCAATTTTTAAGCAGCCTCTTCTGATACCACATTCTCATAACTTCCAAAATCAATAACAAGTATACGTACCTTGCCCCCCATAGTACATGTAGTTTGAAAGATATTGCTTTGGAGCCAATCCTCACCTTCAGATTTGCAAGGTGTGAAACATGCCCTTCTCGTAACTAACAAAAGGCCATCATCCCCTTGCACATACTCCTCTTCCTCTTCAGCATCATAAATAGCTTGCTCAAAGGTAATTAAATGATCATCAGTACATTCTTCACTCTCAATAAATAAATCCTTACCATACTAGCCACCTTTCTTGCAATTAGCCATTCTATGCCCTGCCTCACCACACTTAAAACATCAAGGGCCAGAACTACTAGCTGCAGTGCAATTGGGTTGTGGATTAGCTTGATTAACTTAGCTTTTTCCTTGTGTAGATTGTGTAGTTGCACCATAAGGAGGAGCTACTGGTGGTAGTCGGTTGCCACCACTATTTGAAATCATATTAGTCCCCCTATTGATCGTCTTCTCTAAATACAAAGCTCTCTGATGGGTTTCGGATATAGAAATTGGGTCAAATAAATTCAAAGTATCTTGAAATTGTTGCCTCATGCCCCCAATATAACATGAAACTAATTGATCTTCCGAATTTGCAAGGTCAACTTTGGCTACAAGTTGATAAAACTCTCGAGTATTCTCATCTATAGATTGTGTACCTTGTCTAAGATTGTGTAGCTGTTGATATAATGTACGCATATAATTATGGGGCAAGAATGTAGCACACATATGTTTCAAAAAAATTTCCCAAGTATTGATTTTAGATTTACCTTAGCGAATACGGCCTTGCTTTAATTGTTGCCACCATGCAGCAGCACATCCTCTGAATTTGGTAGCCACCAAAGAAACTTTCTTGTCTTGTGGCACCTCCTTAAACTCCAAAATCTCTTCAACCGCAACAACCCAATCTAGGAATTCTTTAAGTTGTAAACAACCTTTGAACTCTGGAATATCTAATTTGAACCCAGATTCCAATATGTTTGAATGGTATGAAACCAAGGGTTTCTCCCTCTTCCTTCTATTTCTAGCAAACATATTTTCCATCTCATCCTCAACATTATAGTCTACCTCCTCCTCCTCCACAAAGCGTAAAGTTGGACTACAGTTTCGAGGCTGGTTAACAACGACTAAGGCAGCAAGCTACTCTATCAGCACTTCAAACTGCTTTTCCATCTGTTGAAAGCATACCATTAGTTGCGTATTGCGTGCAATCTCATCGTGTTCATACTCACCATCTACAACAACGTGGCTTCCCCCACGTGACCCTCTCCTTGCCATGGTAGGAACCTAGCCATGCTTTGATACCAACTAATGCAGTGTAGGCATGTAGAAGCAAAATCTATAATACACAATTACTACAACTCTTCCAAGAAACCTAAGTTCTACAAGAACACTAGGCTAGTAGGCAAAATAATAGAGAAAACCTCTCTAGCAAACTTTTATTAATAAATGCATAATATTAAACCACCACCCTATAAAGAGTATATATAGGAATAGAAGTTATCCTAACCCTTTTAGGAAAAGAATTAATAAACCTACTTCTACTTGATAAAGGAAAAACAATTTACCTAGGAAAAGAAAAACAATTAAAATCCGAATTCAACTAAGAAAATGATTTTAATTCAACGTAATAGAGTAAATAAATCCTAATTCAAATGGGAAAAGGAAAAGAATAAAAAAAACTCTTTGTTCTTTATAACGTGATTTGCATCACATAATCAGCATCTTCTATAAGGAAGCCCTCAAAGGAACCTATCGCATAAGCAGGGTCGTCCACAATCACCTTAGGACAAGATATCTCAAGAGGTGGATCTCTGGGCACTCTGAAAGTTGGCATGACCTGATGGAAGGTCTTCTTAGCCAAAAAGAACTCTTAGCTAGTCAAAGCCCAAAACCAGTGCTAAGCGCGCGACTGAGCCATGGCAGGAATGGCATCAGGTCTAGCCAACAACCCTCCATCATATGGAGTGTTGCCTAAGTGATGCAATCAAGTGTGGCACTGACAGTAGTCCACTGTGTCAGAATAACTCTGGAAATATCGTAAAGGGACCAAGCATATGCCCTAGGATATATAGTCATGGAATGGCCAGCATACTGTGGTCGCATGGCCAGGATGTACTCATACACCCACCAATTAAAATCTACCAACAACCCTCAAGGCTCCTAAGCCCTAGCATGACGCATGCCTCAAATAGGCGATGAAAGATCCATAGGAAAGGGACCCCCAATCATAAGCCCCTATAACGGACACCACTCTCGTGGCTGCTAGCAACCTACAAGTCAGCATTGACTAGTTGTTACCCAGCAGGCAACTACTGATGAAGTAGAAGAAGAACCTCTTGAAAGCAACATTGTCTGGATCTATTATCCAAGGTATGTTCTCCTTTAGCCACCTCATACGAATCTAGGGCTCATCTACCCTCTGGTCGTCCTAGTAAGGGGATATAAAATGCCCAAAAGCTCACTCGCCACCACGAAGCTCACAAACTCAGTCAGTTAAGGAAGAGGACTGCATACTCTCCGCAGCTCAAGTGAAAAGTGCTCGTCTCAACATGAAACCACTGCACCAAAGCCTCAACTAGCCCATGCCTCATGGAACAAGGCGGAATGCGAAGAAAGGCCTCGAATCCCTGCTTCATCAAGAAGGCATGATAGTGCACACCAGTAGAGGCTATAGGACCCACCTTCAGCCAAAGCTATATGTAACTAACTGTATACTCGCCTTTTCCTCCAAACCCCGTTACCTCCATTAGGTATCCCAAAGTCTTGCTTTCTAGTATTCCTGCCGATTGCAAAGTGCTGAGTGGTATGAGATTTACTGAAGCGCCTGTATCCACCAAGGCTCGCTTGATGAGAATTTGAATTATTGAGGCCACCAAATAAAGCAGTCTTCTATGATCTGGGTATCTCACCTCCATGTCCTCGTCACTAAAAGTGATTCATTAATGTCTTCGAGGAAAACCCAGTCAAACTGAGTTTCTATGGTAAGGCATTCAATCCTTGCTCCCAAGGTGATGCTTACCAAGGCCTCTGTGGCCACTCTTCTTTCATTAGCTGTAAACTCCAACTAATCAAACAGATTTTTGAATCCGGAACTCCTTTGCAAAGTCATGATGGCTCTCATAGGCAATAAGGGCCTTTCCTCCTTTTCATTGCCTAGATCAACGTAAATAACTACTGCTACTACCCCCTTTCCTTTATGATTGGGGAGTAGGTTACTCTGAACTTCTGGCTAGGTCAACTCGAGATTTCCTTCCTTGATTATGTGGTGGACCAGTCTGCGGAGTGCCTAGCATTCTATGACAGCTTGTTGCACGTAGTTGTGTAATTGGCAAAAATGTGGGTCTCTCCATTCCTCTTCAGTGGGTTCTCTAGAAACGTGATTGGGCTTAAAGACCTCGTCTACGATCCATTTGTCCAAACGTACATCCAACTCTTTTCGATGTGCATGTATCAGTGAAGTTCTTTCACACTCCCTCCCGTTTGGTTTTTTCTTTTCTTGCATGTGGATACTACCATAGCTTGCGGGGTGGACTTTTGGTCTTTTAGCTTTTTCGAGTTGGGTCTAATTAACTGGGCTATCTTTCTGGCTTTCTGCAATAGTTAAGCAAATTGTGAAATCTCCAAATTTTCAAGGACGGCTCGATACTCTATGATCATGTTTCCCCTGCACATCTCCACTAACGGTCTTTCCTCATAATGGTCATAACAATCAAGAGCTATGTCCCTGAATCTCTTAATATACTCCATGTGGTCTTCATCACTCCTCTGTTTTGTGCCTTCCAAGGTTGTAAGTGTAATAGTTTCTTTCCCATGAAAGTATTTGCTACTGAAAACATCCACCATCTTATCCCTAATAAAGATGGATCTCAGCTTTGAGCCAGTATACCAAGTGTAAGCACAATCACACAAGGATTTTGAAAATTTGCATAAACACAGGTCCTCGTCTACTGCATAGGGTCCCGTGGTGTCTACAAACTTCCTAATGTGCTTAATAGCGCTTCCCTTTCTACCGTTGTACTGCAAGAAAGTTGGTGGCTCATATTTGTCAAGGTATGGCTTGTTGAGCAACAGCATCGGGTATGGTGGTATCCTCGAGTAGAATCTCTCCTTGGGTACTTTGGCCTTCTCTCGTTCCAACAATGCCGTAACATCCGCCATCGTCATGAAGTGCTGTTCTGCATTCTGTGGGCATCCGCCCTCCGAGGTTTCCTTTTTGTTAGTTGCATTCTCAAGGTCGTGCTAACTGCCCTTTTCTTTGGTCTTGTCAGCCTTTAGCTGACAAATTTCCTCCACCAGTTGTTGTTGGGTATGCTACATTGATTTGCATCATCTCAATGAAAAGGTTGGCAATGTCTCCTAGATTCCTCTGCTACTATTGCGGCTCAGTCCCCACACCAATTGCACCCTCCTCTTGGTTAGGTTAGTGTGGGGTTGCTGGCCAAAACTGTGCTTGAGATGGTACATCACTCATGTTCTGTGTTGCCTTTGATATTGGGGGCATGAATCGCGAGGGCTTAACGGTCTTTCATCTGTTTTTCCCTATCTGCTTCCCAACTCCCCAATGGAGTCACCAATTTAATGTGGGGGCCCTTTTTACGTTAATGGGCCAAAGCCCATTCTGTTATGCTCAGGCCCGTGGAGTAGTGGGTTAAGGAGTTGGGACTAGCCTATTATCCTAATAGGAATATGATACAGGACAGCTTGTGCGCAAGCCAAGCGTTCCCAATTTGCAGACAAGGCAAGGAGTGCTACGGCAGACTGGGTATCTCGGCAAATACAACAGATAGCGTCACAGCAAAACAACTGATATAGCAAATATATAATAAAATATGCCACACAATAACAACTGGTATATCAAACATATAATAAAGGATGTCATGATAGAACAACTTATATAGCAAATATTTAATAAAAGATGCCACGACAGAACAACTAACAGTAAAATGGTGATTTGGCTAAAGCTATAGCAAGATGGTGATAGGAACTCTGGGTAAATGGGATTACGTGAGTTCACCACCTCAATCATGGGTTAAGTTCTTTAGCAAAAAACAGTCCAAGAAGGAATCTAAACCCCAACACGAACAACCTTGTCACAGGCTTCTGCCATTAAAGTTGTGCATTTTGGGAAAAGGACCTAGATGGTCATACGTTGTTACTTATAGAGTTTCAAAGCATGGGCTTGTCAGAAGGGAGGGAAAAGACGGTCTATTGATGCATGCCTCTATTTCTGCCATGTTTTCTCTCTTTTCCTCTCTTCTTTCTTTATTTCCATTTTTTTTTTTTAACTTACTTCTTGCTTTTAAGTTTCTTACTATAATCTTTCCGTGTGTTTCTCCTCCCATCTATGACTATCTCTTCCTTTTATAGTGAATTGATTCAATGGGATTTCTCCCTTTTATCCCTAAGGTTTCACCAACCACTTTTGGATTCTTGTGGGTATTCCTTCAAGACTACCCACCAACCCATTGGTGGCTCGGCCACTACCTTTGCTCAGAGTGTGCTTGCTACTCCACTCTCCGTTCTAGGACAAAAACCTCTTTTGTTTTGTTTCTCCTTTCACCTTTCCCACCTTACCCAAATGGATAAGGGTTTGAGTTTCTCTCTTTTCCTACCTCTATGGCATGCATCAAGTGGTCTTAGCTCTTTGCTTACCTCTTTTGGGCGAAATACCATCCTAGCAAGGCATTTTTCCCAAAAGAAGCCTTAGCAGGAACCCCAAAATAGACTCTTTTTCCCCCTACCACCAAACCACACCCTCTAAGTCCCTTGACCATAGGCCCACCACTCTTACTATGCCCATTGGGCCTACTGGCTTTCATTTTTGCCACGTAGGCCTATGGGGTTCCTATTATCTCTTTTCTTAGGCTTTCATGACCTGTTTGTTTTACTTTTACCTCTTGTTACACCCACGGGCTTGTTGGCTTTTATTCTTGCCATACTAGTCCACTAGGCTTTTTACCTCTGTTCTTGGACTTTCATAGCCCGTTTTCTTTATCTTTACATCTTGTTATGCCCATGGGCCTGCTGGCTGTTACTCCTGTCATACTGGCTCATTAGACTTTTTTCCTCTTTCCTTGGGCTCCCATGACCCGTTTACTTTACTTTTACCTCTTGTGGTGCTCATGGGCTATTAACCCTGCCATGTTGGCCCATTGGGTCTTTTACCTCTTTTTTTAGGCTTTTGTGGCCCATTTGCTTTCATCATGCTTTTTTCGATCCTTTTCTGTTTCATCTTTCTTTGTTATTGGGCTTTTTTCTATTGTTGGACCCTTTGTCAAAAACGAGTATCAACAAAGTTATGGATTCAAATCAAAACCAATAATAACTTACCACCCAGTTATGTATTTATCAACAAATTTTGCATGATGAACTAAGATATATATATATATATATATATAAACTTCTCAAAATTGTCATAAATTATATAGTGGCACAATTTTGTGGATCTATAAAAACCTTTTTCTTCAACAGAAAAGTTCCATTTATGAAACTTCATAAATTTGTAAATCTTTCAAAATAGGTCATTAGTGATTTACGTACAAAGGAAGTTCATAATTTCCAAAACTCTCCAATGATAAAATTAAATTATCCACGTTTCAAGATAAATAATATTTTATCATGCCATATCATAATTCATCTCCGTGTTCAATGATAGCGTAACTTATAAATAGAGAAATGAAATCTATCTATTTATTTCTGGCACTGTCCAAGACACACAATGACAAAATAGTGAAAATACCCAAGTTAGAAATCAAATGAATTCATAGAACATTTCAAAATGGTATATATCTACTTCCATAGAATTAATAATATGAACTTATAATTTTTGTTTCAAACTTCTAACTAAAAAAACTATAGAGTTTAATTTATACTACGCCTAAATTATAGGGTGTAAAGTGAAATTTGTGCTTTTTTTTTTTTTAATCTAAAATTATTATTCATTTATAAAGGATTTAACCCAATGTGCTCACTAATGTTTTTCTATCTTTATAATTTTAAAATGCTACAACATTTTTTTCCCCAAAAAATGGCACTAGCCTCAATGATCAAATTCGAATTCTTCCATGTGAGGAGAGCATGTGATACCGTTGGGTGGCAATTCATATGACTAAGTCGTGTTCGTGGGTAAACACAACCCATTTAACAATCATGTTAAAAATCCTTAACCTTAACTTGACTTGTTTAATAAGCAAGCATATTTTTCTACTTTGTAAACACATAAATTATAATATTATAAAAAAAAAATCGTATACAAATTAAGTTTCATAATAATATCAATTAAATTACTAATAACTGTTGAGGGTCACTTTTTGAATCCGAATAGAAAGAAGGAAGCCCAACGTAGCAACACGGGCAGCAGAGAAATGGCAAGCATAGAGTAAAACCATTAAGCCTAAGCGGCAGGAATAATGGATCACAAGCCCATAATATAAACAAATGGGCTTTGAGGAAGCAAACGGGCCTAAAAGGCCCAGAAAGAGAGAAATGGCACCCATGGGCAGTATGTGGTATAGAAAAGTGAGAATGGACCGCAGCAGGCCCAAAGCAATGTAAACAAAGAAAGTAAAGGGTTAATGGCAAACCCATGAACCCCAAGGATGAGAATAAGGAAATTGGGTCGGGGAAGCCTAATGAAGTTAGTAAAAGCCCATGGGAATGCAGAGTTAGTAAATGGGCCAAGGAAGTCCAAAGAAAGTAAATGGGCTGGAAAAGCCCAAGAGAAAACAAAAGGGACACTGGAGCCCATAAGAAAGAACATCAATGGTCATGTTAAGCCACTGGGGGAAAGAATGGAATGGCAGGCCCGAAAGAGGCCCAGCGGGAGTAAGTCATCACGGCAGGAATAATAAGTAATGTAGCAGGAAGTAAAGGTAATTAAGAAGTGGGTTAAAAGAAATGCGAAACCTAGTACCAAGTAAAGCCCAAACCCTAAGGAAGTTGGAAATCAAAGCAACGGCTCATAAAAAAAGCCAGGAATGGATGACAGGCTGTGTAGGCAAAGTCTTCAGTCCGCGGCGAACGCATGAGCAGCAGGCAGACTTCAAACACATACTGACAGAAGGCACGCGCAAGGCCCAGGCACCACCAGCCTGTACCCAGCCAATACAGGACATGGTGAGGTCATGGGTTAGAGGTAAAAGGGCATGGTTTAGTGGTGGGGTTCAGGGAAAACCTATTTTGGGGTTCTTGCTCAAGCTCTTTTGGGGGATATATCCTGCTGGAATGACATACTTCCTAAAAGAGGCAAGGCTGAGTTGGAACCACTGGGCACATGCTATGAGGGATAGAGAGAGAGAGGAATAGCATCGCGATAGGAAGAGGTGCCACGGCAGACTAATGGACAAAATAGTCGTCTTTGTCTAGTAATAGGGAGAGGTTCGTAGACAGAACAGTGATAGTCAGCAAGTACACCCAGACCAGACAAAGGTGGTTAAGGGGTAGAATAGTAAAATTCGGTCACGACAAGCACTATAAAAGGAGTCATTTGCCGTGTACAGGGAGGGGGAGGGATTTTTAAGAACAGAAGAAGAAAAAGAAAAAGACAACACCAAGAAATCATGGTGGTAAAGAAATACTAAGGAAAAGACTAAGAGAGAGAGAGAGAAAAAAAAAAAAAAAAAAAAAAAAAAAAAAAAAAAAAAAACGAAAAGGGAAGGAAAGAAAAGATAAAAGAGAGAAATTGAAAGGATAAAGGAATGAGAGTTAGGTGGCATGCATCGATAGGTTTCCTCCCCTCTCTCCCTCTCAAAATCCTTTCTCTCTACCAAAAGCAGAAGGAATTCCTTTGGGCATTAACCATTCAGGTTCGTTTCTCTCAAAACGATCAATTTCTACGGCAGGATTTACGTGGGAGATTGATTGTGTTGAGAATAGGCGTTCTATCCTCTTTGGTTTTGCTCATGTGGACTAAACTTAACTTCTTTACTTTTTGATTAACCTCTATTACCATTTCTCCCTCTTACTTTATTTGTAAAAGTCATTAATATCACTGTGATTATGGATTATTTGGTCATTTTCTATTAAAAAGCTATATGGTTATTCTAGAATACTCTGTTTTATTCATTGTATTTGCTTGCCACAGACCCCTCTGAAACAGCTTTGCCTACCACAAGCACACTCGTGGCAGACGAGGCACAATTTGTGCACAAGCCGGCCAAAGTGAGTTTCAGTTGGATCGGTCTCAACTCCTGCAACCCAAAACACTTGGGCCTACTATTACAAAGGGGCAGCCCAGCCCAACACAACAAAAAAGGCCTCCACAATAACATACAATCTAAATGTTCTTATTTTAGCCAATAAAATTTTATGTCTAAGAAAATAAAATGAAATAAGAGTTTTTTCTTTGTTTTGAATAAAAGGATTATAGACTTTAGAGTTTTAATGAAGAATTTACAAAATAATGATTAAAATTGTTTTAATTACTCATTTCTAGATTAAAATTAAAATTTATGTTCGATAAAAATTATATTTATTTAAATGGGTTAAATAGGTTCATTTCAAAATAGATCAAATTATATTGGCATGAATAATGAATTGAGTCATTTTGATTTGATTTGATTTTATTATTTGATTTATTATTATTATTATTATTATTATTATTATTATTATTATTATTATTATTTTTGTTGAGAAACAAGCCATTTTGAGTTGATTGTGAGTTAAACGCTAAATTATCAATTGACTTGCTTTGATACGAACTCGTATCTATTAAACACTTACACAAAGAATAATAATGATAATCATGTCATGTTTAAGAGTCATGTCAAACATTGTAACCCTTACCTAGAGCGAAAAAGTTCATTGTCCCCCTCTCCTTTATAGTTATTTTTTATTTTTGGAATAATTATTTAAGAGTATTTGATTGCAAAGACTAAAGACTTTAACTCGTTTAAGTGATTACTAATTTTGATTAACATGATATAAATGTGATTGTAGTAATGCTCATATAAAAAAATTTTACTAAAGTAAGTTTCTGAATTACTTTTTGTTTAGTATTTAAAAATTAGACTTTTATTCAATTTATAATATTTACAGCTTTACTATTTTGTTTTTTTGTTTTTGTTTTCCCTAAAATAAGATCAACTTTGCTACAGTACAGAAAAACTTACACCCTAACTCACAAGTGGAATTCGTATTTCACTTAAAGTTGGGATCATCATATATAACACAAAATGATAGTAAATTTGCAGTGAAAAAATATACTTGTGGCCATAATATAGTTTTCATAACACTCTCTTTCACTTTCAAGGCAGCTGAGTTTTTTCTCATCTCTTGAAACTTTTTGCTGATGAAGGGTTTGGTGCAAGCATTCTGCGAGGAAGGTTTTTCACCACCTTTTTTTTCTACTCTTGCTTTTTTTTTTTTTTAATAATTTAATAATTTGAGATAAGAGATTTGAATCCTGAATATTTCTATTAGAAATATAACGAGATGCAATTTGAACTACAAGTCTCGTTAAGGTTTTTTACATTTTTATTCTTATTTTTGTTCCATATATATATATATATATATATCCAATTTCAGAATATCTTTCCTAAGTTCAAATTTCAAAACTCAAGAGGGAGGAACTAGTCGAGAGCCCACAGCCCACTTGGATTGCAACGGCTAGTTGCTTATTCCTTTATGATAAATCCAAAATGCACCGACCACAACCATCTTTTTTACAGCTTGGCTCCCGACCAGAAATCATTCAACTTTTTGTTACCTTAAAAAGCTTCTCTAACCATGACTCTAACTCTTGAAGCACTACCAAACCCATCCAACCTTTCTGCCACAATAAAAAAGAGTGTTATCACCGAACCCCATACCTTTCATACTTAACCTAGCTTCCACAAAAAATGCCCAGAAAAAGATTACCCATGCTCCAAAAGGTCTCAAACCTTCTCAAAATTTCCATTTTTATTGCCAAAATGAGAAAACCCATTATTCCAAAACTCATTTCTCTTAAGAAAGCAAGAAGGCTTAAGAGGTTCAAGCATTACAACTATGGGTTCCTTCAAGATTACCAGTTCTCTGCTTCAAGCACTCCCCTCATTCATGACCACCACAGAAACCATTTCAAGAACAGAAGGTTTCGAGATATCTATTCGATGTTCTTTCTGTGTAGATGTTTGGGTAGCTTCAGAGATGTAGATTGCACATTAGAAGCTCTGCCTGCTTTCCCTGCCTTTGAGGATACCATTGCAGCAAGGCAGTTTTTGGAGCCATCAGATCCGGGTGATGAAGAAGATTCAGTTGATCAGAGGGCTGAGAGGTTTATTCAGAGGTTCTATGAAGAGATCAGAATGCAGAGGCAGGAATCAATTTAGCAAGTCAATGAAGTGGATTTGGATTTGCTCAAAAAAAAAAAAACAAAAACAAAAACCAAAGAAAGAAAAAAGACAAAGTTTTGGACATGGAATGCTGTTCTAGCTAGAGTTTCTTGTTAATTCATTACTTTTGCCTTTAATTTTCTTTCCCTTTTTTGCTTGTTTGTCAATTCTCCACTGGATTTTTGGATTGTGGAGAAGGGTTTTGATTTCACTATTTGTTTTGGGATTTAGCTGCGTGGAGCTTAGAACTTTTTGAATTTTTCATTCAATGGCAGTGCAATTGTTTTGGAAATTAGATGTAATTTCAGCACAAATAAAATAAAAAATCATTTTATAATGCTATTCTAAGGAGAAACATATTTCAGAGTCCTTTTCCAATACAATTTAGTGAAGTGTTAAGTTATTCCAATACAATTTAGTGAAGTGTTAAGTTATGATTGATGGTTGCATGAATCCATCATTATTATTTTTTGGATTGAAAACAGTGACAACTTTTTTTTTGAAAAGAAAATAGTGACAACTTGGTGAAGTAAATAAGTTGTATATAAATTTACTATGTTCAAGCACCATATGTGGGTTCCAGTTAGCTCAACTGGTAAAATTTCTGATGTTTGAATAAAAAATCTAGAGTTTAATTTCTACCTATACCAAAAACTGATTAGTATTTTGATTTGATGATTAAAACTATCATTAAGAGTGGATACTATAAGTTGAAACTCTCTCTCTCTCTCAAAAAAAAAAAAAAAAAAAAAAAAAAAAAGAAAGAAGAAGAAAGAAAGAAAGAAAGAAAGAAGAAGAAGAAGAAGAAGAAGAAGAAGCTAGCACCATATGGTACCAGCTCAAGTTCTCAACTAAGGTATAAAATTATGAGTTTATTATAGGCCTTGCAACCGGTTGCATCTGCAAGTTTTTAAACCTCAATGAACTTTTTAAGGGACGGAGGATGCTAAGTAGGTATAGTTCGAGATCTAAGAGTCGAGGAAGTTGGTGAGTGTGATATAATATCTTATTTTGTTATACTTAATATGATTGACTAGAAAGTAAGCACACAAAAACAATGGTTCAGAACTTATATGCCCTTTATTAATTGCATAAAAAAATATTGTTTGCTGGAAGGTTGGGATTGTGTACGTCTTGGTCTCCTCAGTCGTGAAGTGAACTTCTAGGAGGCAATATTGCTCTTGAAAACACACTTCATCTGGGTGGAATACCGCGAATTCAGTACTTTCTATTGCTTTGATGTATAAATTGGTGTGAGTAAGGCGTACTTTGTTTGAACAGATGGCAATTTGTTGTAGTCCTGAGTCATTATCTATATTTACCAATGCTTGTATGTGATTGGGGAGGTAAGATGGAGCCTTGCCACTACTACCGCATGTTAACTCTGCTAATTTCTCAAATTTGCTTTTTGCTAGAGTATTAATACTTATACACCTGAGGCACGGACAGTGCTAGGATTTCATCTTTAGGAGGCTAAGGTATGAAATAAAAAAATAAAAATAAAAATAAAAAATCCATTTAAGAATAAGAATAATGCAATATGATGTTGCAGAAAAAATAATCAATGAGCCGATGGTCCAAACAGAGATTTCCAGGAGATTTACAAGGATGAGCACACTCTTGAAGAGCATCAATGTGGGGTTGGCCTATTAGCTAATGACCCTCCAATGATTAAGTTAGTCTCTTACAATGATCCCATAACCCTAAAGGTATGAGTTAGGAAATTGTGTGTGCATATGTGCATACCTTTTAGGAGGGGGCATAGCCTTTTGTATAGTAGCCTGAAGCGTATCACTTTTCTGAGAATGTAGGCAATTTCATAGTGATAAGCATTGTGGAGAAATTGGGGTTATTGGTTCCGAGATCTCTAGATCCAATTTAGTGTGGGAACGAATTTGAAGGAGAATTTGTTGTGCAAGTTATTACACATAGAGATGATGGGACGAATGATAGGCGAGGGTTGGAGAGGATCGTTCATTAGGTATGACTCATCCGTCAGACTGATTAATCATCCATCAAGTTAAGGACTTGTCAGTCAAGTTGAGGATTCGTCAATCACCAATGACGGAGCCAGGAATTTTGAGTTGGGCGAGGGGGGGGGGGGGGGGGGGCGAACTATTATGTCAAGAAAAACTCAAATCACATATATACACTACTTAAAAAAATCCACATAATATGTGTATGTATGAAAATATAAATGTTAATCTTCTTATACTAAAGTAAATTTTATATTTATATAAAAGAGATTAAATTCTACAAGGATAGGGTGTAAAACCCATGTTTTACATCATCCAATAAGTTATTGTCATATCAGTATTTTACTTAAAATTCAATACATCCTACCAAACCTAATAATATCTAGATAGATTCCCCATTTTGTTGGATTTATATATGGATATTAGAATTAATTGAGTGCGATTGTATTTATTCTTAAATATATAATAAGATGATGTGACATGTTGGGATTGGAAGGGTAAAACATGGGTTTTACACCACATCCTTAGGTTTTACACCACATCCTTATAGAATTTAATCTCTATAAAATTATCGACTTTAATATGTATGTTAAGATAAACTTATAATCTTTTTAAATTTTAATGAGTATACAAAAGTTGAATAATTGGCTATGTAATATAAAAATATATAGAACCAAAAAAACTCAAATATAGTATCTTCCATCAAAGTCATGCTCAACAATAATACTTCACATAATAAACTTCATCAATTATTATTTTTATGGCAAAATTATTTATAACTTCCTTTTTAATATATAAACTGTTTGAAAACTTCATCCATTTTTAACAAATCAAAATCATAGTGTTCCAATTGAAGTCTCATAAGAGCTTTTTTTTTTTTTTTTTTTTTTTTTTCTTGATAAAATCTTGAGAAAAGAAAACTTTAACCAAATTGCATATATTATCAATGCTCAATGATTTGCAAAAGCATTAATAGGATTTGGAATTGAGCTAAAAATTAGGGGTTCCACTATTTACTTACAAAATTTACTACCTAATTATTTCATTCTATTGCAATTTTATGTCAACTCTAAACTCTCTCTTTCTTACCTTTTTATTTTGGAAAGGATTACTAGATTTTTTTTTTTTTTTTTTTTTTTTGAGAAGAAGACTGTAATATTATTCAAGAATATCAGTCGTATTAGCTAAGATTACAGAAGTAAGATGTAAATGAACATCCTTCATCCACACCAAGAACTCGCTAACATATCTAGCATGTCTAGCAATGATATAAGTAGTAGAATTACCCTGTCTACTAAATTAATTGATCAATGCTTTCTTTTTGGGAGCCTACTCCCATTTTTTTTTTTTAAATACCCTTTGAATATTTATAAAATATACATATATTTAAATAATTAAAAATAAAAAGTTTGGAGGGGCCATGGCCCCCCAACCATACATATGGCTCCACCACTATCAGTCACCATGCTAGATGGGAAAGCATTGAGCTATTTGAGTTGGTTCACCAAGTGGCACTTATGGGCGCCTGATTACTCTCTTATTCATGACGAGTCTTGTGTGTTAGACTTTCATGTACACAAGCTTAGAGTGTTCAAGGTCATCCATCTACTTGGGTGTTGGACGACTAGGATGCCTATCAATTAGTCATTTGATTAACCCTGTCAATTGAGTTCTTGGTGTCGAACAACTAGACTGTGTTAGACGACTAGGGTTTAGTCAAACGACTAATCTTGAGTTGATCTCCTTTTGGCCTTGTAAAAATATTCATCATCACAATAAATTAATACTTTAAAAATAAAACCAATGTATATTTATTGTTAACAATAAAATATAAATATAAATTGTTAAAACATAACTCAACACCCTTAAATTATAAAAATCATCAATAACTGATTTTGTACTAAATTACGCTACAATTAAAGTTAGAGACTATCTAGATTCTTTTAAATAAATAAAAAAAATAATGTTATTATATATCATCTAATTTCAAACTAAAAAAATAATTTTTTTGAAAGCAAACTCAATATCATTTAATTAGAAAGAGAAATAGAATCCAAATACAAGGCCTTTAAGGCCGGAGGTGGAGAATCTTCCAACCAAACAATATCCTCACCTAAATCTTAGTATAATGAGCTAAAGAATGATCTATACCATTGGCACTACAACTGATACTATTAAATTCCACATGTCGCAAACATCCAGCCAAACAACGAATGTCATCATAGATATTGCCCAAGCGGGACAAATCTGACCGGGCCGAAGTGATAGAGTTCATGACATTTGTATTGTCCCCTTCCATGATCAAGTCTAAAAAACCAACATCTATTGCAAATTCCAGAGCTTTCCTACACGCCAGACTCTCTGCCTCTTCACTATCCAGTACAGCACCACCCTTCGATGACAAAGCTGCCATAACCTGTCCCCTATCATTCTGAATTATAACACCAACACCAGAAGCTAGCAAATCCACAAAAAGCGCCGCGTCAAAATTGAGCTTGTACACTTGTCCTTCGGGTGGCTGCCATGTCTGTGAGTGCCCAATAGAACCTAATACCGTTAGCTGTGTTTGTGCCTCTTTAAACTCCCTTAGAAGGCTGCTTGCTCTCACATTAAGCCTACCAGGTTCCTGTAAAAGTCCTCCATGCAAAACCAGGTTGTGTTGGTTCCAAATTAGCCACCCTTGTACCAGAAAAAACTCAAAATCCTCCTCGGGTAGCTTGTGTATCAGATTCTCAAACAACCACATCACACCACCTTGATTAGTCAAACCCTTTTGCAAAATTCGATTTGGACATCCAGCCCACACATCCTTAGCAGCCCCACACTCGCATAAGGATGTATAGATGTTTCTGGGAAATATTGGCAAATTGGACATGTATCATCCTTGATAATCCGTTGTGGATAAGTAGGTAAAATGTTGTGACAAGCACGCCAACCAAAAACTTTAACTTTGTTTGGGATGTGAAGTTTCCAAATCCTCACCCAAACCATGCTGCTGGACAAAGGACCTGACCCTTCCCCCACCTGGCTAGCTTCTTGCAGCAACCTCCTCGCAATATGGTAACTGGACTTCACCGAGTACCTTCCATTTTTATTATGCAGCCAAACCAAGACATCAGGTACACAACGTCGACTTAAAGGAATCTGATAAATAGCCTCGGCATCAAACCTATTAAACACCGTATTTATCAAGCCATGATCCCATTGAAAGTTTGTCCAAATCTATCAAATCCGACACCCGCCACTCCTCATCTACTTCATTTGGTGGGACTAGAATTTTGTTAGTTGGATGGCAGGGGAGCCACTTGTCTATCAAAACCCGAATGGAAGATCCAGAACCCTCTCTCCAACAACAGCCCTTCCTTAAAATAGGTTGAGCCGCTAAAAGACTTTTCCAAACATATGAGCTGTGTGGATTATTAGTAGCCTCCAGAAAGGTACATCGAGGAAAATATTTTTCCTTGAAAAATTAACAACTTTGAGAACAAAAAAAATGATGACCATGGCAGTTAGAGAAACATATGATGTAAAAACCAAACAATTTGGCATGAAAATAACGCTTCCAATTTGACGTTGTCGAAACTATGTAATAGTTTATTTTAATCACTAAAATTGGCGCACACACAAAAATACAAATATATATATATATATATATAATCTTCACAGCATAATTTGTTTCCCTCTCTTTTAACTATATTAACACTTGAACACACACTTTTAACTATATTAACACTTGAACACACAGACATAGTTAGCCTCCACTTTCGCAGGGACGAGCTTAGCGGGTAAAGTACCACTATGGTCACGCCTAGGTGGAAGACGCTAGCTCAAGTCACCCTCTTTACCTTTTTTTTTTTTTTTCATTAAAAAAATTAAAAAAGAAGTTAGTCACCACTTTATTTTATATTTTTACTTTTGTTCTTATAATCGAAGTTGGTAAAATAACTAATAAAAATTAATGAAAAAGAAAAGAAATGATTGTTCATGGATGAGTTGACCACACTTTTGGGGATGATTAACGTTTTCAATATGATAGTATCAATTGAGTTTATGTATTTATTAAATAAAAGTTTTTAACTTTTAATTTTTATTTTAAGAGGGGAGCATAAATGTGGGCATGGTTGTCAAAATTTGGAATCAGATCATAGGATCTTATGATCCTACTAGGCTAAATTAACTAGGATCGCAGTCCAAAATTTGCTCAAAGTTGGCTTAAAATAATAGATATCCAATCAACCTAATGGATAGAATCATAAAAACGACCCAATAGGCCCTAGACAATGATGATGACAATAATTATGGTGACTATGATGAGAATTTTAGAGTGGACGATTAAATCTTCACTCCACCCTTATTTACATATTGCTTTTGGATTTTAAATCATAGTTAGCCAATTGCCATTTGCAAACTTATTTTAGATTTTGAACTTAAAACTTAGAACTTTAAAAATATTTTAAAACTGTCTTGATACTTGATAGTTTTTTTGGCTCTTGGTTACTAGTTAAATATTTGGTGAACTTTTTGGATATATTGAGTAAAAATTTAAGTGTATTTGTTTTGTTAGTATATGCCCGCAACAATTGATAGTATAGAATGACATCAAATTGATGCAAATATCTATTTTTTAATGGATGAATTAATAAGTTATGTGATTATTCAACTTACAAAGTCACTACCAATATGTTCTTTTTTTCAAAAAAAAAAAAAATAGAATTTTACAATCCACGATCCCACTAGTCTCTTATGGTTCTACATAGGATCTCGACTTTGATAACTTTGGGTGTGGGTTAGTTGGACTTTTTCTTCGTTTTTTTTTTTTTTTTTTTTTTTTTTTGGACTAATTTAATAATTGAGACAGGTTTAGGTGTCAATTTTGGAAGTAATTTTAATTTATATACTATATTTTTTTATAGCTCCTATAAGTATAACAAAAATATACTTACACTCTGTTTGTTTCAATGGAAAATTCTGTATAAAGATAATTTTTCGTATTTTCCAACATTTGGTAACATCAGAAAAAATTGAGTCAAAGGAAAACTATCTTTAGTCAACATAAAAAGTATGACTTATTTTTATTTTTTTTTCTATTAAATTCTTTTAGAAAACAACTTTATCTCATAGCAAACTAAATAAGAGAAGTTAGAAGATTATTTTTTTTTTAACTCATTTAAAGTTGCTACCAAATATAGGAAAATGGGATAGTTTTATAGAAAATTTATTTAGAAAATGATTCATTTTCTAGAAAGCATTATTGCCAAATCAAATGCGTAAGTGGAACAAAAATATTCATAGACTAGGGGGGCAATGTCCCCTCTTGGTATAAAGGTGACTTCGTACCTTAAAGATGCAAAAAAAATTCCTATTTTACATTCTCAAAACTTACTTTATCTATTTTATCATCTCATTTTACAACTCACCCAACATGCAAGTTTCTATTTTTACATACAACTAATTAAAATAATATAAACTATCCTAACAAATAATATAAGCAAAACAAATTTCTCTCTTCTCCTCTATCTATTTTTTATTCTCTCTCTCTTCCTTTCTATCTATTTTTTTTTCCACTCTGCAACCAAACCCATCCATACCAAAATCAACAAGCCCAACAACCAAATCTATCCATACCAAAATCAACAAGCATCTAGACCCAAAATAAACAAAGCAAAATCCCAACAAACCTATACTAAAATTGCCTAAAACCAACAAAAATAATTACAACAAACCCAAAATCAGATCAACCTAAAACCACAAACCCACCACAACACCATCGCTACACCACCACAGCAAACCCAACACTGCCAACAAGCACCTACAATTGAAACTCGACCACCACCAAAACACCAAAATCAACCACACCAACCACGAAACACCCAAACTAAATCGCCACCATCCATCAAAACAAAAACCAGCCAAAAACTCAACCACATCACTAAAAACCAAATCACAAACCGCAACTATCATCCCAACTACCACCAAAAATCGACCAACCACCACCACATCCAAATCAACAACCAAAACCATATCAAAACCACAAACCTAAAGCAAAATTAGCCCACAAAACCCACGGTGAGAGAGAGAGAGAGAGAGAGAGAGAGAGACAGAAGAGAGAAGACATAGGCGAGAGAGTGAGAGAGGTGAAGTCTGTGAGGAAAGAGACATAGTTGAGATGAGAGAGAGAAGAGAGAAAAGCAATGAGAGAGGGTAGACACGGGTGATAGGGAGAGAAAAGAGAAAGATATTTTCGATTTTTTTTTTTTTTTTTTTTACATCCGAAGATAGTTGGTTATATGTGAGAACTAACTGTTCACAATTGGTAAAAAAAATCCATTCCACACCCGAATGTAGCTTATTTTTGGCTTTTTGGTTGCTAAAATGGCAACTGGGGGGTATTTACACCGCCCAATGCCAGTGCTCTTACTTGTAGGTATTAAAACTTTCATCCACCCAGAACTCCTATATACTCCTGGGCAAAAAACCCATTAGCCGAAAGGCCATTGATTTTGTTAGGGTCCATAAATGTGCAGGTAAGGCCTAGTGTTGACACATAACAAATTTGGATTGTGTCATTTCTCAATTGAATTTTGGTTCAATTGGTTCTAGTTTTTGGTTTATAATAGATTTGAATCTAGATATATACCTTATTTGATATTAAAACATTTTACACCAATTGACCTAATTGGGAACCTTCGGTATATTATTTAAGTGAGTTTTATTATTATTATTATTTAAGTAAGTTTCTCAAAAAAAAAAAAAAAAAAAAAACTCACTTAAATAATATACCAAAGGTTCCCAATTAAGCTAATCTTATTTACTAAAACAACAAATTTACTACTACTATAAGAAGAATTTAATGACTTTGATTTGGTCTATTTTTGTCTTGAACCATTAAGACGTATAGAAAATACGATATGTACATACTAGCTAGGTCCAAATTGGTTGGGTTAGGCCTTCACTAAAGCTGAGGTTGGGCTGCTAGCTTGGTTGAAAAGCTTGAAATCTTATAAACGTGGCATTGACAAATGACTTAGGAGTACAGAGCAGGAGAAGACCAGAAAGGAAGGCAAATAACAGAAGTCCTTTTGATGATATTGGAAGTTTTCTATAGTTATTCGATTATTGAAAATATGATTTTTGACTAATTAAAAACTATTCAAAGCTTTTGTTTATAAATAATATTTCAAATTTATGGCGTTCGCTTTATAATAATATTATTGTGTTCAATTGTGCTTCAAAGGACATAATATTTTAAAGGAAATATTGCACTAATCTCCTTTGAAATTTTTTTGTTATTATATATTTACATTCATCTCTCTTAAAATGTAAACTTTTTATACTGACCTCTCTAAATGAATTAAAAAAGACGTTAGAAAATATAGATTTTTCTATTTATTCCCCACTTAAAGTATCATTCATGTCCTCTATAATAGGAAAGTAAATTTAAAGCTATTTTTTGTTGGATTTTTCAAAAACGTTTTTTAGTCATCTAGGGAAGGGAATGTTAGTATAAATAATTTGCATTTTAGGGGAGTTGATTGTTTCAAACTAGAAGGGAGGTGGGTATAATAACAAAAAACCTTAGTGGAGGTTAGTGTAATTTTATCCTATTTTAAATATTATAGTTTGATTTTACTAATTAAATTAATCTTGAAGTATTTTTAAAATTAAAATATACACTCAAATAATGTCAAATATATTGTGTGATGTAAAAAATATTTTTTTTAAATGAATTTATATAAATAAAATAAATAAATAAAGTTATATGTATGTGTTACATGAGAGCATTCAAAAAAAATTTCTTTCTTTTTTTGCTTTAAAAGGTGGGAGTTGTAGGGTAGTTTTTTTTTTTTTTTTTTTTTTTTTTTTGCTACTTCTTGGGAGGTTTCTCTGTCAGTAAAGAAAGCTGGTTTTTCCACCTTCTCTTAGGCTTTAGAACTGCCATCCCTCTTAGGAGGTGATTTTGTCCTCTTAGGTACCTAGTGTGCTTATAGAGCTAGTGGTTTTTTCTTTTGGGGTTATTGGGAAACAGTTTTTTCTTAACTTTTTTAGTATTCTTTTGAGGTTATCACTATGGAAGACCTATCTAGATCTTGGGAGTAAACTCTCTCTTTCTGAAAGGGAAGATTCAGGTTTTGTTCTCTTAGGCTCAGAGTACAAATGGGTTTATCATAGCGGCAAAATTTCTTACTACTCGTGCTTTGAATATGGATGCAGTAGCTAGAACTTTCAAACAATTGTGGAGATGTAACGATGGTTTTAAGATTCGTAATGTAAATGATCATAAAGCACTCTTCGTTTTCGATGATGAATGTGATGTAAACTAAATTTTGCTTAGTGAGCCCTGGAGTTTTGATAAGCATTTGGTGGTGCTTCAGAGATATGAGAAAGATGTTCCATTGGGTGATCTGAAATTCGAAAGGTAATGTTCTGAGTCCAGGTCCATGATATTCCTTTTCAATTCATGACTACATATGTGGCCAAAGGTATATATGAGATTATTGGTGAGGTTACATTGAGCAATTGGAGCTGAAAATGAAGAAGGTGGAAGTTTTATTCGGGTGAGAGTAAATATAGATATCTCTTTGCCTCTATGCAGTAGGAGAGCTGTCACATTAGAAAGTGGGGAGAAGACTTGGGTGTCTTTCAAGTACGAACATTTTCCAAACCTTTGTTATTGGTGCGGTCACTTGAATCATGAAGACAAGGATTTCCCACTATGGATTTAGAGTAGAGGAACTCTTAATGAAGATCAAAAACAAGTCAACTCAAGTTTAAGAGTCCCTCCCTATTTACCCTCCAAACAAAAGGTGATATTTGCTCCTGGGTACTTTGACAGATTGGGTTCAACTAGGAAGGAAGTTCGGAGGTCAGAAGTACCCACCCCAACCACAGTGGTTGAGAACCTTGAGAAGGATTCTTCGGGGGAGCGTTTAACGCTGAGATAAATGTTAGTCAGGATTCAAATCAAATAAACGACCTCCACAAAATCCGGATGGTAATGTTTAAGGTAATTTATTCCTTTTTGAAAATACAAATTTGAATTCAGATTTGATGTGAGATTCAATGAGGGTTGACATTGGGTGTGATTGGAGTAAAGAGCAACACTTATTACATGGCCAATCTTTTGGGTTTCCTTCTGAGAAATTTTTTTTTTCCATGTTGATCCCATGCCCTAGTGGGGTTGTGAAACGTGTATGCCCTAATGAACTCTTTCGACAACAGATTGATGAAATTGACAAAGATCTTAGTAAGTTTGATAATCCTGTGGGTACAGAGCTAGATAAATTCTCCTTATCATCTAGTACTCCTCATCCTGGGGCTACATCGAGGGTGGTAAAAAAGATAAGGGCATGTGTTAATGAAAAATCTTCTCTACCTTTACAGGATCCTGCAAAATGGAAAGGAAAGAAAAAACTTAATGATACTTCCAATTTTTCCACGGAAGCAGTAATTAGGCATAAGCGAAGTCATCTCCCAAAAAATAATCACCTAGAGCTACCTACCAAAAACGACTGGTTTCAAAGGGTGATGTGAATTCAAGCAAGGTATTGATGGAGGCTGGTAACCTCGCTAGCTGGTATTTATGATAAATTACTGATGGGGGATTATTTTGGGGTTTCAAAGATTACAAGGGGTGGTGGATTGGCCCGTTTCAAGAAAAAGGATGTTAAGATAGATGTTATATCGTTTTCTTGAAACCATATTGATAGGATACTCGGAGATTTACAGGTTTTTATGGAGCTTTGAAGACTCACTTAAGAATGGAGTAATGGAATCTTTTAAGGGATTTACATCAACGGTTCTCAATATCATGGCTATAGGCCTGCGATTTTAATGAGATTGCAAAGACTCATAAAAAACAAGGAGGGAGGTTAAGGCCTTATATACATGAAAAATTTTCGACATGTTTTGGATGAATGTGGTCTTATGGATTTTGGTTTTGTGGGGAGTAAATTTACGTGGTTTAAAATTTTGCAAATGGGATTTTAGTGTGGGAAAGATTTAATAGAGCAGTGGGAACTACAAAATGGTGTGATTGTTTTCCTGCTACTAAGGTTATTCTGATGGAGTGTGGCTCTTCAGATCATAAGCCTATAATTAATCATCCTTGTGGGGTACCTATGAAGTTAAATAAATCTTGGAGGTTTGAATAAATTTGGCTGGAGGAGGTTGGATGCTATGAGGCTATTGCTTCAGCTTAGAGTGGTAGTATGGAGGGTGAACCAATGAACAAGACGATGAATAAGTTTTTTGTGTGTCAAAATAAGCTTTAATGGTGGAGTAAGAGATGTTTTGGGAATATTACCAAGGAGCTGGCTGAGAAGAGGCAGTAGCCGAGGAGGGCAACCTTGAATGGAAGCAATGCCAAGTTGATGATGAGAGTGAGCTCTCAGGTCTGTTGATGAAAGAAGAGAAGATGTGGCACAAATGGTAAAAAATTCATTGGTTGAAGTTAAGAGATAAAAACACTAGTTACTTCCATAATAAAGCCTCACAAAGATATAGAAGAAACAGGATTCTAGAGTTGCAAGATTCAAGCGGGTTTATGTGCACTGGTGATGATAATGTGGCAAGGTTGCTAGAAAATTATTATCAAACCCTATTTACATCATCAAACCTGAGGGAGATTGAAGCGGTAATTATTCATTCGTCTGAGGTAGTAACAAATGATATGAACAATATGCTTGTGGGGGATTTCACACGGGCTGAAGTAGAGGAGGCTTTTAAGCAAATGGCTCCCTCCGGGGACGGATGGAATGCCCCCAATTTTTTACAAGCACTATTGGCCTAGTATTAGAGATCATGTTACATATGCGGTGCTCTCCTGTCTAAACTTTGGCAAAATTCTTCCAGGTTTGAACCACGCCTTCCATACACTCATTCCCAAAGTAAAAAGTCTTGAAAAAGTTTTTGAGTTTAGACCTATAGCTCTTTGTAAGTATAAACTCATTTCAAAAGTGCTTGCAAATAGGTTGAAAATTTTTTTACCTCTGATTATTTCTGAGTTTCAAAGTGCCTTTCAATTTGACAAGGCCATCTTAGAAAATATATTAGTTGCCTTTGAAACTTTACATCACATGAAAACAAAAAAAATCTGGTTAAGTGGGTTTTATGACTATAAAGTTAGACATGAGTAAGGCGTATGATAGGGTGAAATAAAATTGAAGTTTTTGGTAATAATTATGGAGAAAATGTGTTTTCACTCAAGATGGATTGGTTGGATTTATGAATGCATTAGTTCAGTCTCTTTCTCTATATTGGTTAGTGGTGTACCAAGAGGTCATATTGTCCCCTCAAGAGGTTTAAGACAAGGGGATCCTTTATCTCCTTATCTATTAGTACTATGCTATAAAGGATTGAATGATTTGATTCAAAATACAGTAAATGAAGGAAAAATTCAAGGTTTCTCTCTCTTTATAGAGGTGGTCCAAAAATTTCTCATTTGTTTTTTGGCAGATGACAATCTATTATTTTGCCGAGCATAAACGGGAGACATCCAAACTATCCAAAATATTCTTCAAGTCTATGAAAAAACTTCGGGGCAACTAATAAACATTGACAAGACTACTCTCTTCTTCGGAAAATTAGCATGTGAGTAGGTGAGAAATTCTATTAAAGATCTTGGTGTGTTAGAGATTAAACAATATAAGAAGTATTTAAGGCTGCCAGTGGTGATTGGAAAAGATAAAAAAGCTAGTCTAAATTATATAAAAGATAAGGTGTAGGGCAAATTACAAGGATGGAATGAGAAGTTCTTATCCCAAGCAACAAATGAGGTGTTATTGAAGGCTGTTGTTCAAGGTATTCCCACCTTTTCCATGTGGTGTTTTAAACTTCCTCCAGGTCTATGCCGGGATATTGAGATGTTGATCAAGAAATTTTGGTGGGGTCAACGAGGGGTGTGGACTCCCCCCCCCCCCCCCCAAAATTCTTTTCGGGTTTTATCACACATTAGATCCTTGGCAATGTGACTCCTGTGTGCTTGTGTATCTAGAGTGGGGTGTGTGTGTGTGAGTCCCTTTTTCTTATTTTTATTTTAGGGGTTGCCACCAACCATTGGTTTTTTATTAGGTGTGATTAGTCACCTAAATGTCTAATTTTATTTTAAGTTACCTAATTAACCAAACCAAATTTTAAAGGTTCATTAATTAAGGTAAACCAAAAGTCTTTAAACCAAAACTTGGACTCGGAAGTTTGGCTATATGTGGGGAAGGTGTTAGCACCCCACAATGCCTATCCGAAGATAGTACCTCATTTTAATCTATTCCAAACGTTAACTTTTTATGAAAAAATAGGATATTTGGCATTTTGATTTTTTGAAAACGGTTTTTGCAAACAATATACATACATACATACATACACACATACAATATATACGTAAGTACCATGTGAGAAGGCATACAAGCATACTATACAATAGCATGTGAGTATTTATTTATTATATGACTAGCATGAGGATACTAAAAGCTATACAAAAACAAACACAACATTAAAAAAATAAAAAATAAAAAATAAAGTTGGAAGAGTAGCACCTTGTTGCCATTCACCATTTTCCCATTTTATTCATGCAAAAAGATGACAAAAAGAAACTTATTAGTGCCAAGAAATGTTAGGAACAATGTAAGCTTATAGAGTGTTCAAAGACTCAAGAGAGTGAGCCTTTTATCCACAAACTCCAACTATTCTAAGAAAATGCTTGGAAATAAAAGTTGCAACGTTAACTTTATTATTTTGGATATGGATATTTTTAAAAAAAATATATTTTATTGGGATATTTTGAGAAGAAATATATATATATATATATATATATATATATTTTATAAAAGAAAACTCCAACATGGTAAAGCACATTCATCTTGGAAAACATTTTTCTTTTCTTTTTTTTTCCAAAAAATTTGGCTCTTTTAGGAATAACAAAGAAAACTTTTTTTTTTTTGAAAAAAACTATTTAAAAACAATTTTCTTTAAAGTGACAAAAGTGTTTTTTGAAAACATGTATCTTTGAAGAATCATTCCTTTTTATTGAAAACGTTTTTGAAAAAAGATTTTGACATATTTTAAAAAGACTTTTGAAAACTTTTTTTTTTAAAAGCATTTTTGAAAACACTTTGGAAAAACATTTTTGAAAACATTTTTTTTCTAACTTTAAAAAAAAAAAAAAAAAAAAAAAAAAGGATTCGGGTTTCCCCTTTAAAAAAAAAAAAAAAAAAAAACCGATTTTCTTTTTTTATTTGAAAACAGATTCTTATTTTGGAAACAGTTTTTAGAAAACAGATTTTTATTATTTGGAAAATAGATTTGAAAACAGATTTTTTTTTTTTTTAGATTTGAAAAACAGTTTTTGAAAAAGGATTTTTTTTAGAAAACAGTTTTTTAGGAAGCAGATTTTTAATTTTGAAAACAGTTTTCGGAAAACAGTTTTTGAAAACAGTTTTTTTATTAAGGAAACAGTTTTGAAAAAAAGTTTTTTTTTTTTTTTTTGAAAAACAGGTTTTTAAAAAAAAATTAAAACTGTTTTATAAAATCAGATTTTTTATAAATAAAAAAAAAAAAAAAAAACAGTTTTACATTTTTTTTTTTTTTAAGTTTTGAAAAACATTTTTTCTTTTAGTTTTGAGTTCCCCCTTTTTAAATTTTTTTTTTTTTTTTTTATTTTGAAAAAGGCATTTTAAGAAGAACAAAGGAAAAACATTTCAAAAAGACTCCTTTTTTTTTTTTTTTGAAAAAGACTTTATTTTTAAAGAAAGAGGTGGATAAAGATTTTAGAAAAAACATTTTCTTAGAATGCTGTGTAGGGGAAATGTTTACCCAAGCATATTTATTTTATGGCACATTATTAATGAAAAATGTAAAGGGAAAAAAAATTGCAAGGAAAATAAAAAGAAAACAAAAATAAATTGCAAGGAAAATAAAAAGCTTGAAATTTAATTGACATAAAAGTAAAGAGCTTGGAATATAAATGACATAAAAGTAAAGAGTTTGGAATATTGTAAAGATTGATTAAAAACGTTTTTTTTTTTCTCTCTTAAATAGATTTTAATTTCTTTCAAGCCTTATGGATTCTTCAACATATAGAAATGGAAGTTCTAAGCCGTCACCATTCTTATGAGACATACCCATATTGTGCTCTAACGGAAGTTTAAAAACCATTTAAGAGGGATAGTATAAAATCTTTTTTGTTTTTTAGGTGTCTATATATATATATATATGTATGTATGTATGTATGAATGTATGTATGTATGTATAAGTGCAATAAATTAAAGGGGGAGAGGGGATGTGCGAGAAATTAAATGGGATGACATAAAATAAAAGGTAACAATAATAAAATCCCTAGATGCGTAGGTGGGATGAGATTTCTTCCCCCTAAGGGTACTTCCCTATCATAGCCTAGGAGATGGTCCAATACTCATCTAGGGATATAAACACAATAATATAAACCAACAACAATAATATGAACATTGAAATAAAGAGATAGGTATATACACAATATGTACAAGAGCATAGTAAAAATAAAGCAACTATGAACAGTAAATTAAAAGAAATGATTTTATATATATATATATATATATATGGAAATGATGATTACAAGATAATAAAAGGGTGGGATGGGTTTAGTTATTAAGGAACTAACCCATCCCTACATCCTTACCCACAAAGATTACAACAACAATAAAAATGAGGCTTTTTGTGTAAGGTTTCCTAGAGAGAGAGAGAGAGAGAGAGAGTTTATTTATTTATTTATTTATTTATTTTCAAGGCTATTTTTCCATAATTTTCTCACTTTTTCTGACTTTCCTCACTTTTTTCTCTCTATTTCACTCTTTCTTGTCCATAAAACTCTATTTTTTCACAAAAATTGGGGGTACTTATAGGAGAATGTGGAAAATAGGGGGCTAGCATTAGTGTATTAGGATACAATAGTGCTAGCCTCCCACTTTTGCCACCTCATCAGCCATTTTTTGTCTTTTTCTAATTTCTAGCCCAATCTTCGTGTAGCTGTTTGGAGGCCTTTTCGAGTTCTATTTTCTTTGAATTTTATATCGACAGAAAGCTCTGGATGTCTAGTTTCCAACAATCATAGCCTCGCTCAATTTGGAGTTACGATCGTTGAGATATCGCACCGGGAAGGAAGGTGACATAAAGTTGAAAAATTCTGGACATCTTTTCTTGAAAAATTCATATCTTCCAATCCAAAGCAGATATCATCAAGCCTTTTTATGAAAATTAGCTAAGACCTTGTTCTTCAAAATTTCCCAGCCCGCTTATTCCAGTTATTTCCCAATTGTTACAGTTTATTGCGTGAAGTCAAGTAAAAAACTGCCGATTTTCCTAAAAACAATAGTAAAGATTTTTTTAGGGTTTTTGGTATTTTAGTGATATCTCATTTGTTTTAACTCTGATTTTGGCCAGTAAACTATCATTTAAAAGGGAAAAATAGGCCCTACGAGATGGTCTAAAATTCAACATGATCCAATGGTCAAATCAAAAAGTCAAATTTTTTACCACACTCGGTTAGGGTTTTGGTCTTAATTGCTATAAAATGGATTTGTAGATATTGTGACCTAATCCACAGTTCAAACATGTTGTACTTATTTTTACCCTTTTTGGCTTTGAAATTCATGATTTTGTACCTTTTTTCAATTTTTTGGTTTTTTTAGTCTTCGTTTTGATGCGTGAATTGGGGCCGGACAAAATACGGTATCAACAGGGGGAACGAAGGAAAATACATTTGAAAAGTTAGGAAAATGTGCGCAAGCCGAAAAGAGGTAGAGGTTTGGATTTCAAGGAGATAGACAACTTTAACGATGCTATGTTGGCAAAAAAGACTTATTCATGATACGGATTCATTATTCTATCGTGTCTTTAAGTCAAAATACTTCCCAACTAGAAATGTCTTTGATGCAAAACAATATTTGGGCTCTTATGCGTGGAAAATTATTTTAAAGGCGAGGCGGGTAAATGCTTTGGGTGCTAAATGGAGGGTGGGAAATGGGAGGTCCATTCAAGTCTTCAAACACAGCTGGCCATCTGTAAATTTAGGTGGAAAAATCTCATCTTCCTCCTCTGATCTTGGTTGTAAGATTTGTATGGTTGACCTTATTGATGCATATTCGAGGTGGTGGAATACTTGGATTATTAAATCATTAATGCTCTTTTTTTTTTTCCAAATGAAGCCCAACGTATAAAGTGTTAGGATATGTGCCCTTTAAATCCTATTGTATGATACTATGTATGACATTATGTTGTGATTAATAAAGTTGTTTTATTATTATCTAAAATAATGGCAACATGAATATTTGGAAATTATCATATAGTCCATGAGATGCATAGTATGTGATTTATGTGATTTAGTCACAAAAGATATAAATCACAGGTTCTTTATAAATTTAGAATTTTAGTTCGTAGTCGGTGATGAAATTGGGCATTCCATCTACGAAGACTATAACATATCAACTAAGATGATTTGTCTTGATCATGGAAGTGGAGACTTCTAGTTGATATGTTGATATGTTTTAAGTGTTAAGACATATTGAACTGGACCACTGTGAGATTTATTATTCTACTAACGACTGTCAAATGAATAATAAATCTCACGACTTCTATTTACATGAACTCTCAAAATCCTGAGAGAATAATGAATCTGATCATTAAGTGTAGGTTGCTTTGATATATTAGGAGTGGGATCTAAAGTCACAATCAAAATATCAATATGTTGGGCAGCCACATTTAGTGTTGAAAAACATATATTTTCAAGATGGAATTCATAATCTCTTAACAAAGATATAAAATATTCCCTTGAGTTAAGTTTAATGGGTTTAGTTATTTAGAATGTTAGGCCTAACCACTTTAGTAAGGAGTTACTAAAGTATATATTTATGAAATTAAATTTCCTAAATCTATAGTGAATAACTTAAAGGATTAAACCGGATACTCAATGATTAAGATGTAGTAATCTTTAAAGTGGTAGTCAACATTCTTGACTTTGTATTACTATGAATATTTTAATGAAGGGGTTGAATGTATAATAAAGTCTTGGGATATAATTTTTTAATAAGGCTTAGAGTGCAATTATACTTATATAGTAGTATTAAATATAATTAATGGTAATTTTGGGCTTATCAAGAGTTGGCATAAAGGCCCAAACCCATTGGAGCTAGTGTCTTATTTGTCCCTTTTGGCCCCACTCCAAGCCACATACTAAAACCCAATTGGAATTGCCCAAAAGACTAACCCAATTGGATAATCAGTTATATATAATGAGAGAAACATATAGAAGTTTAGAAGAATAAAATTGTGTGTATGTAAGTGTAAGCCACTTTCTTATTCTCTCTTGAACAAATACATGTAAACTGATTGAGAGACCACACTTCTTGGGCATAAGTGGAATTGGAGTGAAGATTAAAAGTGTTCCAAAGTACTTTTAATCTTTGGTTTTGAATTTCACCGCACCAAGGTATACTCTCTTGTTCTGAAATTCTGAAATTTACATAGTACATGTTATCAATTGCGAATGAAGTAGATTCGTTAATTTTTCACTGCGTATGTTTTGTATGTAATACAAACCATGTTTTTCCAACAATTGGTATCAGAGTGGTCTTCAATTTCGAATTTGTATAACATGTTTTGTGAGTTTTGGAATTAAAGATAGTAATTTCATGATGTTAGAAGATTCTACAATCAATTCTCTGCATGGTTGTTGAAATTACTGTTTGATAAAAACTGATATTGATGTTATGATGTTGTTTAAGTTTGATATCAAGTATGTTAAATTGAACTTTAAGGCTATAGCATCAATGAAATTCAGTTTTGATCTCAATCTCATTCTGATGTGATCAAGAAACTATGTTTTGTTCAAGTGAAACGTAAAAAAAGGTTACTAGAAAAATTTGAAAAAATTCAGTTTCACGAGTTTTGATCAATCGAGAATCACCTTCAATCAATCGAATGTTCTTTTTCGATCGATCGAATGGTGATCAAGAATCGATCCAGTTAACCCGAGACTTAGTGATGAATTTCTTCAATTTTTTGACCGATTGAGAATTCCCTTCGATCGATCAAATGTTCCTTTTCAATTGATCGAATAGGAATCGAGAGTCGATCGAGTCATCCAGAAACTTCGAAATGAATTTGTTGAATATTTCAGTCGATTGAGAAATACCTTCAATCGATTGAATGAACAGTTTTTTGAAATTTCACTAAGTGTTAAAATATAGATAAAGTGCAAGGCTATGTGTGATGAGATTACACATGTTTTCTAATTAAAAACCTTTCTTTTAAAATATCTAGTGGGAGAGAGATAAAATGGTTGGATCTCACGGCCTCCATTATCAGTTCATAGTAGTGTGAATAAGCACCTCGTCTTGGCGTATATGCCTCGCGATCCCAAAGGAGGGTGTTTACTTCATAGTATTACAAGATTGAACTTACTCATTTAAAGTAGTGTGAACAAGCACCTTGTCTTAGCGTATATGCCTCGCGATCCAAAAGGGTGTTTTGTTTCATGGTACTACAAGTTTAAACACTATAAGGGAGATGAAATGCGACTACACATGACTCTAGATAATGGTGTACACTAGACTAAATGTGATGTTAACCTCCCAAAGGAGCTATGTCATTATTTACTTAGAGGCTAAAGTTAACAGGGTATATTATTAGTGTTTGATAAGAGTTATCATGATAGCACTAATAATGAGAATATTTCTTAATCAATTATGATGTTTATAATATACTTGCTACCAAGGAACTATAGACATGGATTGGGTTGTCGTTGCATATATTATATTATAGTTTTATTAAGGTTCCATATTATATGCTTATATGCTAAATTGATAATGTCTAGCTCACTTATTATATTCTTGTTTATTATTTTCAGATTTAATCATGACATCTTTTAACCCACTTGTTGCTATTCTTAATCAAAACAAACTGACTGGATCCAACTATGTTGATTGAAAAAGAAACTAGGACATTGTTCTCACTGTTAAAGAGCACAAGTATATGCTTAGTCAACCTTGTCCTAACTTTCCATCATTAGATGCTCCTCCTAAGGAAAAACAGTGATATGATCGTTGGCAGAAATTTAATGAGATGGCCAAGTGCTATATCCTAGCATCTATCTCAAATATTCTCCAGTCTGAATGAGATGTTTGGTGAGCAAGGTCGTTCTGCTAGGCAAGAAACTATGAGACAGATTTATAATACCAAAATAGCTGAAGGTACTTCAGTAAGGGAGCATTGTCTTAGGATGATCTCTCATCTGAATACACTGGAGGTTTTAGGTGCCGATAATGATGGAGAATCCCAAGCTAATATGATACTCCAGTCACTACCAAAATCATTTAAGGAATTCAGATTTAATTATAACATGAACAAAAAGATTTATAAATTGTCTGAATTAATGAATGAATTGGTGGTAGTGGAAGGCACTCTTGGTACATCCAATGTTTATGCTAATATGGTTGAAACTTCTTCTTCTCAACCTAAGTAAAAAGGCAATGGTAAAAAGAAGAAGAAGAAGGACTTCAACAAGCATGATGGTAAACAAATTGCCTTAGGAGTTGCCAACAAGGGAAAGAAGAAGGACTACGCCAAAGGAAAGTGTTTCCATTGTGGTGAGAAATGCCATTGGAAGAGGAATTGTCTAAAATTCAAAGCTGCCAATAATAAAGGTATGCAAAGTTCATTCATTCTTGAAATATGTATAGTACAAAATGCCACAAATTCTTGGTGTATGGATTCAAGTTGTACTAATCATATTCAAGTTGTACTAATCATATCTGCAATACTTTGCAGGAGTTCCAGGAGACCAGAAAGCTAAATGAAGGGGAATTGTTTCTTATTTTGTCTGATGGGAGCAAAATTCCAATTGTAGTTGTTGGAGCGTTTAATTTGTGTTTTAGTTCTAGAGTTTTAATATTGAAAGACTGTTTGTATGTACCTAATGTTCGTAGGAATTTAATTTCTGCAACTTATTTAGGTAAACACGGATATTGTGTTATCCTAAAAGACAATGTTGTAATAAAGAAGGATAAAATGTTTATCTGTTCTAGCAATATTGGTAATGGTCTTTATATTTTAACTCCTGATAAGCATGAATTATACAATTCTAAATTAGATAATAACTCTCATGTAAAATCATTAAAGAGAAAGTTTCCTTCTACCAATGATGTATATCTTTGACACTTGCGTTTAGGTTATATTAATTCAAACTGAATTTAAAGACTGATCAAATTTGGACTCTTAAAGCCATTGGACTTTGATGGATTTCCAGTTTGTGAATCTTGTTTGGAGGGTAAATTGACCAAAAGATCTTTTAATGCAAAAGGTTGAAGAGCCTAAGAGTTGCTTGAATTAGTTCATACGAATGTATGTGGTCCTATGTCAACCCAAGCAAAAGGAGGTTATGAGTACTTCATCACTTTTACGAATGATTACTCAAGATATGGTTATGTGTACCTAATGAGACAGAAGTCTGACACCTTTGAAAAGTTCAAAGAGTTTGGCGCTGAAGTTAAGAATCAATTGGGTAAATGCATAAAGGCCATTCGATCTGATCAAGGTGGCGAATACCTTCTTGAGGATTTCAAGGGCTACTTAACTCAAAATGGGATTGTATCCCAATTGACTGCACTTGGAACTCCCCAACAAAATGGTGTAACAGAGAGAAGGAACATGACTTTTTTAGAAATGGTTAGGTCCATGATGAGTTATTCAACTTTACCAATTTCCTTTTGGGGACATACACTAAAAATTGCAATGCATATGTTAAATTTAGTTCTATCTAAATCAGTTCCCAACACACCTAAGGAATTATGGAGTGGGCGCAAGCCTAGTATGAAGTATCTCCACATTTGGGAATGTCTAGCACATGTGTTGAAAGGGAAGTCTGATAAGTTGGAAGCAAAAATAGAAGTATGCATGTTTTTAGGGTATTCAAAGGAAACTAAGGGTTATTTATTCTATAATCATAAAGATAACAAAGTGTTTGTTAGCACCAATGCCAAATTTTTAGAAGATGATTATGTGAATAATTTTAATCCTAGAAATAAAGTTGTCTTGGGCGAAATAGATGAACCTGTAATTGAACAACCAATGGATGAAACTAGGGATGATGTGGCCCTATTAGATACACCATAAGATTCTACTCATGGGATGTCTAGTACACAGGTGCCTCATTGTAGTGGGAAGATTATAAGGCCATCTGTAAGATTTATAGGTCTGGGAGAAACTTATGAAACTATCTTAGAAGAGGCTGAATCTGATCGTTACACTTATGAAGAGGCAATGAAAGATATAGATGCACATCATTGGGTTAAAGTATGAAATATGAATTGGATTCAATGTATTCCAATCAAGTTTAGGATCTTGTAAAGGCGCTTAACGGCACTAAACCTATTGCTTGCAAATGGGTTTACAAGAGGAAAAGATGGATAGATGGAAAGGTTGAAACTTTTAAAGTAAGGCTTGTGGCGAAAGGATATACACAAAAAGAAGGTATTAATTATGAAGAAACCTTTTCACCAGTAGCAATGCTTAAATCTATCATAATTCTTTTATCCATTTCTGCTTATTATGATTATGAGATTTGGCAAATGGATGTCAATACTGCATTTCTAAATGGCAATATTGAAGAAGAAATCTATATGATGCAACCAGAAGGTCTCATAGTAGAGAACTAAAAGCATATGGTATGCAAGTTGAAAATGTCAATTTATGGACTTAAGTAAGCATCTAGGCTGTTGATATTGTATTTTGTCAGCCCTCAATTTGCATGTCAAACCCCCAAAAATCTAAAAATATTACTTTCTCTCTACAGGGCCATAAGAACATCTAGAACAATATGGTGCAACCCGTTCAGGCACCAGACCACCCAAAGTGCCTTTTTCAGCTAAAATGACCAAAATACCCCTAGTCAACCTAAGGTTGACCAAAGGTCAAATAAGGTCAAAATTCACACAAAATAACACATTTCATAGTTTTTCATGAAACCTGAACTTCTCAAAGATTTTTAGCCATTTTGACCAAGTTTGACCTGAAGTTGAATTTGGGTGGGCCCAAAAACCCTAATTTTGATCTGGCCATCGGAACGGGTTGAAACCAATGTCATTGTGAAGATTATCAAATTCTCATTCCAATGACTATTCATGGGTCAAAATCGGAGTTAGAACGGCCAAGACATCACTAAAACTGGGTTAACGCACAAATTGATGCACCGCTAACTTCCTAGGGCCATAACTTTTGATCTGACCGTTGGATTTTGGAGTTCCATACCTTTTTAGAAACTGAAAATCAAGATCTTTCCAAAGGTGTCAAGATCAGCCCGATCAGAGGACTTTTGAGGCCGGCGGCCCTTGAAGGGCTGCCGCCTCAAAAAACGCGTCGGGGCTATAAATAGCCCTAGGCACCCCTCAAACTTGAAAGGAGGCCACTTTTCTGGGTTTTTGCTCTCTGCCTAGATGATTTTTGAGCTTTTTTCCTCTCTTCGAAACACAAAAAACACACAAAAAACACATCAAACCCTCTTGATTATTCTCTCTTCACCAAAAACACGAGGTATTGTTCTTATACCCGATCTTCTTTCCCTTGGTTTTACACTTGGGATTTGGAGTTTAGGGGTGTGGATGAAGCTTTTTAGCTACCATCCACATCCCTAACCTTCTAAATCTTTTTATAGCGTTTATCTTACTATTTTTGCTTGAATAACATGATATATCGCTTTCCTTAGCATGTTTCTTGCTTTATTTGTGTTTCTAACTTAAATCTTTTTGTTGTTATGTCTTATGCCATGTTTCGTGCTTAGATCCATGTTCCCACATGTTCATATGTTTAGATATACATGCTTAGGGTTTTTGTCATGTTGTTCTATGTTTTGTTCCCCTTTTTGCTCTATGTTGATGTTAGAGTTACATGCTCACATGCTTGATATCATGTCTATGGTCATGTCTTGCTTAGATCTACATGTTTGTATGCATGTTCTATGCTCCTATGCCTATATCCGAGTATTCACATGCTTGTATACTTGGATTCATGTCCTTCCATGTTGATGTGCTAAATTTCTACACTTTTACATGTATGTTCCCATGCCTATATGTCTAGATCTATGTTTTCACATGCTTATGTGCTGGGATCTATGCTTTCTACATGCTTTTACTATATTCCATGTGCTCATGCACTCCATGCTATGTTTGTGTGCCTAGACCTAGGCTATGTTTGTCATGCCATGTGCTATTGTAGCCCTTTTGTCACTTTATCTTTCTTTCTTGTATTTTGGCCTAATGGTTGGGACCCGATCTAGACCCTATGGCCTTTGTCATCATCCGTGCACCTTGGCCCACATCAAAGGGTTTGGATCATCCTATTTGCATGTCTATGTTTGCTTACTTCTATGCTTTATGCTTGTGTTAGCCTCTCTTGTTCTAGGCTTTGCCACGCTTGATACCTTTAGTAGGTTTGTGGTTGTGTGGTTACATCCGACGCCCATGAGGCCTTGTCTGGATGTAAGCACTTGGGATGCATCACCATGATGCCAGTTGCTTTATGCATACCTTTCCCCTTTTCTGCTCCATGCAACGATTGCTTACCATGCTTTTTCGTGCCACCCGTTGGCTTTATGTGCATCTTTACATGCTTGTTTACATGTTCATGCATAAGTCTTGCTTGTTAGTGTATCATCGATGCTTCAACATAATGAGGCCATGGAAATTCGATCCAAACCTACCTATGTCCCTCGCAAACACCACCTTTTGTTTGCTATCTTGCTTGTTCACCATTTGCTTGTTGTTTGCTATTTTGCTTGTTCGTTTTGCACCCTTTTGCTATTATCTATGCATCTTTCCCTTTCCATTGCTCGTCTGCTGGTTTCTTGTCTTTGCCTTTGCATGTACACACATGATGCAAGGACACATAGAGCTAGAGCATGATCTTCTAAGTGCAAGCAAAAAGGGCGTAGATTCAAGCTTGCCAACATAAGTCAAACGGCTATGTTCAGTAGGTTTAGGGTTTAGCTTTTCCCTTTGGTTATGTACTCTTTTAAACCCTTTCCTTCCTCCTCTCTTTCTCCCTTAGATGGTTTGTATTAGGTATATCATGCTTTGTACTATTCGTCCTCATCTCTAGAGTATGGCAACTCCTATTTATTTTCCTGCACCTATATTTTAGGCCATGCTCTAGGGATGTAGGCATTTACTTTCCTGCTTTGTGTGCTAGCATTGTGCATGATGCATGTATACATATACCTGCTTGCCCCTTTCTGATGTGATTGTCACAATCCGTGTCACTTAAAGCTAGCGATGCCTAATTTCCGCCGTGAAAGTAAGGTGACTTCTCGCCGGATTTTCGCAGCGGAAATCTAGCACTTTGCTCGAATACCTTAGGAAAGCATATATTGGGACCACACCCATTCAAAAGCCAAACCTCAAAGCCCCACCATACATGCAAAGCCCTAAAAGCCAATGCCAAAATCATGTTTTTACTGCCAATCTCCAAAAATTAAGGTTTTATCAAAACAAATGACTGTCCTTAGATAGGCATTGTGAGGTGCCTAACACCTTCCCTACACGTAACCAAACTTCTAGACCTAAGAATCAAGATTTTTTGCCATCTACATTAGATTAGGAAAAACACCATTTTTTCTTAGCCTATGATTGGTAATAAAATCAACTAAAAACAGGTGACTAATCACACCTTAAAAAAACCCAATGATTGGTGGTGACTCCACTTACCTTTGGTAATCCCTTAAAATTTGGCTCAGATTCTTGCCATAACACCAAAGGTAGACCTACCTTCTTCCATCGAGAGAGAGAGCACCCGAAGCTCCGCGCGAACAACACGCATATACGTCAAGAGGGACCTCCAACGAACCCCGCGTGCGCAAGAGCTCTTGCCACAGCAAGTGATCAAACGAAGGCACGGTGGCGGCAGTCTTTTCTGCTTAACCGGTCGAGGCCGGGCGTCAACATAGGTCATGGAACATCAGATTTGATCAAGCAATCAAGTCATTTGGTTTTGAACAAAATCTAGATGAACCATGTGTATACAAACGATATCGAGATAAAGTAGTAATGTTCCTAGTGCTTTATGTTAATGACATTCTACTCATTGGAAATGATGTAGGGGTAATGTCATCAGTAAAGATTTGGTTGTCAAGCCAGTTTGATATGAAGGACTTGAGCGAAGCTAACTTTATTCTAGGGATCAAGCTTTGGCTAGATCGCAAGAATAGAATGTTAGGCTTATCACAAGTTGGATATATAGATAAGGTTCAAGAACGGTTTAGCATGCAAAACTCCAAGAAATAATTGTTTCCTTTTAGACATGGAGTTCCTCTGTCTGATGACCAAAGGCCTAAGACTCTTGAGGAAGAAAATATGATGAGACAAATTTCCTATGCTTCTGCAGTGGGAAGTTTCATATATGTCATGTTTTGTACTAGACCAAATATCTGTTATTCAGTTGACATAGTCAACCAATATCATTCAAATCCAGGACTTAAATATTGGCAAACTGTAAAGTATATTCTCAAGTATCTAAGGAGAACGAGGGATTATATGCTTGTTTACCATAGTGAGGATTTGATTCCTATTGGTTATACAAATTCAGATTTTCAGTCAAATCTTGATTTCAGAAAATCCACTTCAGTTGTGTGTTCACCTAGGGAGGTGGAGCCATAAGTTGGAGGAGTGTTAAGCAATCTTGTATTGCTAACTCCACCATGGATGCTAAATATGTTACTGCTTGTGAAATGGCAAAGGAAGCTGTTTGGCTCAAGAAATTCCTTTTTGATTTTGGTGTTGTGAGAATGGAGCAAGTTCCTATTACATTGTTTTGTGACAATAATGAAGCGGTTGCACAATCCAAAGATCCAAGGAATCATAAGAAAGGAAAGCACATTGAAAAAAAGTACCACATCATTCAAGACATTGTTGCTCGAGGAAATGTAGTAGTAGCAAAGATAGAAAGTGCAAGTAATCTAGCAGATCCTTTTACCAAAATCTTGCCCAAAAGGACTTTTGAGTCACATTTGGAGGGAATAGGAGTTAGATTTGTGCATAATAGTCTTTAGGGCAAGTGGGAAATTGTTATGATATGTGCCCTTTAAATCCCATTGTATGATGCTATGTATAACATTATGTATGACATTATGTTGTGATTAATAAAGTTGTTTTATTATTATCTAAAATAATGGCAACATGAATATTTGGATAATATCATATAGTCCATGAGATGCATAATATGTGATTTATATAATTTAGTCACAGAAGATATAAATCACAAGTTCTTTGTAAACTTAAAATTTTAGTTTGTAGTCGGTGATAAAATTGAGCATTTCATTTGCGAAGACTATAACATATCAACTAAGATGATTTATCTTGATCATAGAAATTGAGACTTCTAATTGATATGTTGATATGTTTTAAGTGTTAAGATATATTGAACTGGACCACTGTGAGATTTATTATTCTACTAACGACTGTCAAATGAATAATAAATCTCACGACTTCTGTTTACATGAACTCTCAATCCTGAGAGAATAATGAATCTGATTATTAAGTGTAGGTTACTTTGATATATCAGGAGTGGGATCTGAAATCACGATCAAAATCTCAATATGTTAGGCAGCCACATTTAGTGTTAAAAGAACATATATTCTCAAGATGGAATTCATAATCTCTTAACAGAGATATAAAATATTCTCTTGAGATAAATTTAATGGGTTTGGTTATTTAGAATGTTAGGCCTAAGCATTTTAGTAAGGAGTTATTAAAGTATATATTTATGAAATTAAATTTCCTAAATATATGGTTAATAACTTAAAGGATTAAACCGAATATTCAATTATTAAGATGTAGTAATCTTTAAAGTGGCAGTCAACATTCATGACTTTGTATTACTACAAATATTTTAATGAAGGGGTTGAATGTATAATAAAGTTTTAGGATATAATTTATTAATAAGGCCTAGAGTGTAATTATATTTATATAGTGGTATTAATTATAATTAATGGTAATTTTAAGCTTGTCAAGAGTTGGCAAAAAGGCCCAAAACCCATTAGAGCTAGTGTCTTATTTGTCCTTTTTGGTCCCACTCCAAATTACATACTAAATCCCAATTGGAATGGCACAAAAGGCTAGCCCAATTAGATAATCAGTTTTATATAATGAGAGAAACATACAGAATTTTAGAAGAATGAAATGGTGTGTATGTGAGTGTAAGCCACTCTCTTATTTTCCCTTGAACACATACATATAAACTAATTGAGAGACCACACTTCTTGGGTATAAATAGAATTAGAGTAAAGATTAAAAGTGTTCTCAAGTACTTTTAATATTTGGTTTTGAATTTCACTGTACCAAAGTACGCTTTCTTGTTCTTAAATTTTAAAATTTATATAGTACATGTTATCAATTGCAAATGAAGTAGATTTATCAATTTTTTGCTGCATATGTTTTGTATGCGATACAAACAATGTTTTTCCAACATAAAGTCCATTCCTCTATGCGTGACTGCTCAGTCAGATTTTCTTCTTTGGCCTCTAGAGGGAAATGGAGTTTATTTGGTAAAGTCGGGTTATAGCTGCTCTGTGAAGATCTAGGAGGGAGAATAAGTCAGGCTCAAACCCAAAGAGGGAAAGTGGTTTTTGGTCTGGTATATGGAAGCTTAATGTTCCGGGGAAGGTGAAACATTTTCTATGGAGGGCCTGCACAGACAGCATACCTACAAAACTTAATTTGGTCAAAAGAAAAATTCTCTTAGATTCTTCTTGTCATCTGTGTGGTCGGTATCACGAGGACATATTACATGCATTGTGGGGATGTGAGGCAATCAAAACAGGGTGTACATTCAACTAAAAAAAAAAATCAGGGTGTACAGACTTCGGTTAGGTTAACGACTTTGAAGCTTCACATGGTACTTTTTCTAACTTGGTAAAATCTTATCCAAACCATGGGCTCCAGATATCTTTGCTAAAACTGCATGGTTTTTTTGGTCACACAGAAATAAGTCCAAATTGAAGGAAAATACGTCATTGATTTGCAAAATAAGGGAATCGATTCGCAGTTATCTCCAAGATTTTAACTCCAGTCAATTATCTTCACGGGTTGCAGTATACACATTGACTTCACGGGTTGCAGTATATACCAGGAAGAGAACTTGGGTGCCTCCAAAACCAGGTGATTTCAATACAAATTTTGATGGGACCATGTTTGGTGAGAGTGATAAAGCGAGAATCGGGGTTGTGGTTTGGAATTCAGTTGGCTAGGTAATGGCAGCTCTGTCTGAAAAAATTCAGAAACCTCCCTTAGTTGAAATTTTGGAGATGTTAGCGGCTAGGCGTGCAGTAACTTTAGTTCAAGAAGTGGGTTTGCACCAATCACATTTTAAAGGTGACTCAGAGATTGGCATCAGAGCACTTCAAAAAGGAGATATGTTGCTATCTTCTTTTGGTCATCTAGTCTGTTCCACCGTATGTTAATTCTACTGTAATTGCTAATTTTCCAGCTCCTTAATTTTAATGCAAGTTTTGGTCATTTTCCTTAAAAAAAAACAAACAAAAAAAAGTTGGGAGTTGTATTATTTGTTTCACATAAATCACAATATTAATTAGAATTACAAATTTTGACACATTTCTAATCACTAATACTAGCTTGTAACTTTTTTTCTTCTTCTTTTTTTTTTTTTTTTTTTTTAGAAGAGCTAGCTTGTAACATTGTAACTTGTGCAAATGCACAAGATTTTCATTTATAAAACAAACCAATGTCTAATCCTCAAACCAATTATCAAATATCCATTAGCAAACAACAATTTAGAAGATGTTGGTCTATCAAAAAAAAAAAAGAGAGAGAGGTTTGGAAGTAATCTCAAAAGGAAAATAAAAGAAAATCAAAATCAAAATTTGAAGAAAAATCAAAAGAAATAAATTCATTTTAGAGAGGTGATCGGCAAACATGCATGAATGCACAAAGGAAATTTAAGTAATTATAATTGGTCTAGGGGAAGGTCATACAAAAAGATATGACTAAATTAAGAATTAAATCATTAAAACATGAGTGATTTAAAATCTAAATAGCATGATAGTTTGTTTTAGAATTTAGAGTAGAATTAATTGATTAATAGATATTTATGGAGTGAACGGTGAAGAGTATAAATATAAATATTTTGAAGCAAACCTTTGGATACTTACAAATAGGCAAACTAACAATCGTATTGCACGTGCTATTGCACACAAAATAGAAATTATCTAAATGAGGGCAAACTTGTAAAAATGGAGAAAAACTAGCAAAAATGTAAATAAAAAATATATATTAATATGATATCTTGCATGGGGAAGGCAAATCTAAGCCACTGAAAAAGTTCACACAACATAATATTCACTTATTTAGATGATAAATAGAACAAACTTGCTTATTATGGTTCTTTGAAAGTTTTGAAGTAGTATTCCCTTGCAGGGCGACAAGTTGGAGTAATCTTAGCTCCAAAATTACGACTTGTGGATTTAAAACTATTTTTTTTTTAAATGGATTTTAATAGAGTATATTCCAATGGTGTTGGTTATTAGGGGTGGTGGATTTATACAAATGGTTAGAGTAGTTATCCATGTAAATACTAATGTAGATTTTTGGAACTTAAAGGATGTTGATACTCATTTTCGCGACATGTTTTCTACAAGCCCAACCTTGACTTCTTTGTGGGCTCAAATCATGTAATATATTTTATTTTATTCTTTTAAGCATGGCCCAAGCCCATGCGACTTATGGAGGAATTTGAGGAAGTGTGGTTTAGAGGGTATGGGTGAGTTCCTTTCGAACATTTTGCAAGAGCCCAACACATGCATGCTACCAAGTAGGCAAGGGATACTAGTAGCACCTCAGGCTCATGGAGGAAATCTTGTACCTGAAATTTTCACCACAAAATAGTTTTGATCCTCTGGCTAATTGTGGCCCAAAGTTTCTACCCGAACCCTTTTTTCCTTTAAAAATGGTTGGCTCTCATTGGCCAACTTCAGCTGCTAACTCTCATTCAAGTGGGCCTCCCAATGGTCTGAAACAACTGAAAAAAGGGGGAGCCAATGAGGGTTTAGTCAAGCATTTCCCAAATCATGAAAGCATGTCAAACTCTTCCCTAAACAAAAGCAACCCAAACCAAGACACCAAATTTGTGTCATGGGGGATAAAAGCCTTTTCTACTACCAAAAACCCAGTCATTAGCAACAACCCAAACTCTATATAAAACTCTTTCTTCAGCTCAAAAATGAACCAACTACGTTTTTCCCCTACAGAGCTGAAACTTCAAACCAATAGCCTATTTAGCCAACTAAGATTCTCACAATTTTGAAGCTTTCGGGTGGAAATATGGGTACAGGAGAACCTTCCCCCTCTTCCTCACAAGCTCTCTCAATTTTCTTTTCTTACTGATTGTGGGTCGAAATTTTGGACCTGTGTACTTTTTCTACATTTTCTTGTATTTCAGTTATAGCATTTTCATTTCTCTGTTGTTAAAGCACCATTAGCCTTTTGTTCAGTATACATTTGGAATTTTGGGCTTGATTCTCCACAAATAAACATTTCTAAAGAACCCAAAGGGAGAATTGGGCTAATCTTGCATTTTGGCCCTTGTTGCAAAAACATCCCTAACATTTTGACGACTCCGCTGGGAAGTCAAGTAGCTGAAAGAAGAGAAATTGTGCCTCCAAAGATGCAACTAGCAAAGAGATGGTGTTTCTCACCTCAACTTGTCGTTCCTAAGAGAAACCATATGATACTTTGCTACGCAAGAAGAGCATTGTGAAGTTGAGCCGAAAAAATGTCTGCCCTTAGCTCATTGAGACGCAAGAGATGCTCCCAAGCATGCAATGAAATTGCTCCAACCTCTAGAAACCATCCAAGAAGTGAAGAATTTTGAGGATGGAGGGAGAATCAACTTTCTTATTTAAGGGAAAAATTTTCTTCTAGTCATTTATATTCTCTTTTAGCTATTATACTTATGTATGAATCATCCTATATCTCTTGCTTTACATTATTTGTGAAATTTTTTATTGTAACTTGAAAATACAAAAATGGTGAGCCGCAAGTCCAACCACAAAGGGAATGACGGCTCTGGCCAATAATCAACAAGCAAAGCTCTAAACATCAATTTCAACCCAAGAACCCCCCACTACAATGCTAAAAGCTCATTGTCAACATTTCCTCAGCATATTTCTCCTTTATTGTTGCTAGGGTTAGCGCTGAGCATATGGGGGCTCTCGCAGATGATTGACTCGTGTTGGGACGAGTACAGTTGACGCTGTGTGTGACCTTTCACAGCTGAATATTTCTCGCATAACCACTAAATAAAGTCTTCGCCAAATTTCTAAAGGCCATAGATAAGCCTATCGCAAGTCATTAGATATTCCACACACAAGTCTTGAGATAGTGACATTCCATATGCCAAGTCTTGAAGTCCTTCGAGCCATATACTTGTGTCAATGCAAGCTTAAGTAAAGACTCCCAAGCACTCTCTTTGCTAATTCATTTTTTTATACATATCGTTTAAACCATTTTAACCCTTCAAATTTTTAATCAAAATATTTTTTATAAGTAGTGTATGCTACTTTACTTAGCCATGACTATCATTTACTAATGTAAATCACATTTGTACTTAGGATGAAACGAAAACCTTCTCAGAGCACCCAACGACGAAGGAAATTTGAAATCAATCCCCTCTCACCAAAGTCGTGACAAGTTCACACATCCAAAGTCGTGGTCGATCCATGCATGCCAAGCCAGGGCATGTTCATATATTTCAAGTCATGACAAGCGCATGCATTCCAAGCCATGCCAACACCTTGAACATTCTTGAATTCAGGATCATGCTTAAAGAGGGAAGTGCCAATGTTGTCAACCTCAAGAAAATTGTTCTTGTCACTCAACTCTTGCAAGGAGAATTCCTAAGTAAGCCTAATGGTAGGGGGCTTGGCACGCACCTTTGAAGAATGTTTTGCTAGACCTCACTCTAAATATTGATGTCAAATAGCTCAAAAGGTAATCGTAAGTTTCTAGAAACCCATTAAGAAGACTTTTGGAGTGGAATCTTAGTACAATGTGGAAGCTTGGAATAAGCAGCATAGAGGCTAACGAAAGAAATTGTTGTGCTATGGATACGACAGCTCTATACTGACATCTCTAATACTTAGGCCATCATTGTCCCAAAGTTAGAAGCCAAGCAAGCAAAGTATGGAGCCGCTGTCTGTGGTACCATGTATCCTCGACAAAGAGGCTAACCGAAGTGTGGGAGAAAAACTATTGTACAGGGAAACAACTCTATACTGACTTTTCCAATGCTTAGCCTATCATTATCCTAAAATTAGAAGCCAAGTTGGCAAAGTATGGAGACACTATCTGAGGTACAACAAATTTTCAACAAAAAGGAATCATATTCTGCCCTATATATAGTAAATTGGGGATCCCATTTTTGGAATTCATCTTAACGGTGTTAGGACATATGTGAATCATGTTAAGTACATATGTTATATAAAATTAGTTAATCCTTTGACAAAACACACTTTACTTGTAATTTGGTAGATCTAGGATGTGTTTAATACTTTAAAGAATAAGGTTTCAAGTTTAAGTGTTAAAACCGTGCAAATCTATCCAAAAATCAAGTGAAGAAGTGTTGGATTTTAAAGTTTGACATCTAGTATCTATCGAGGTTTAAAAAGCTGCTTAAGCCCGATACTCGACAACTACTCGATAGATAGGGTATCTGTCCAAGTTTAAGAAAATCAGTTTTTCAAATCTGATTTTACTTCAATCCGTGTATAGATGTTTAGGCTTTCTTTTCTCACAACCCTAAACATATATAAGGATTGTTTTAAAGGCCGTCACAGCTGATGCAACTCAATGAAAAAGTTTTTCACAAGCATATTGTGAACCGGAGACATATACTCTAGTTCATCTTTCTCTTCAAGAAGTTGCTGTGTTTGTACACCGTATGGTTTTGTAACCAAGGAGCTTTATGATCTTCATCGTGTGGATGAACTGAAGAACTTTGCAGCTAACATCTTTCTTAAGTTGGTGAGTAAGCCGCGTACTGGGATCCGCACATCGAATTGGTTAGTCACGTACTGGAAGCTATGCATAGAAAAGAGAGATTGTCACTACAGAACAAGTCCAATTAGGTATTGGAGTAAGGGTTCAACTGTAGGTTAGTATAAGATACTGGGATTCCTTTACTTGTAATCGCTTGTTGTGATAATAGTGAATTCTCGGAAATGGTGACCTTAAAATCACCCGGTGGGGTTTTTGCCGTGTAGATTTTCCCCATTCGTAAACAAATCACTGTGTCAATTTATTTTATGCTGCATTTTAACTTAGTTGGTGATTTGTTTGTGCTGCCACGTTTATTGCATGCTAATTTAATTAATTAATTAACTTGGCTAATTAATTGGTTAATTCATCACAAGGGGTCAATACATTCTTGGCCTATCAAGTGGTATCAGAGCAGGCACACTTTGATTAGGGTTAATCTTTGTTGTGTGATCCATTGACCCCTTTTTTTCATGGATAGAGGACAGTTTTTTACTATACCTCCTTTATTTTATGGAACTAACTATGTTTACTGGAAAGTACACATGAGAGCTTTCTTGCAGTCTTTAAATGAGAAAGTGTAGCAAGCTGTGGAGATAAATTGGACCAAGCCAAAGGAAGCACCGATCGATTAGGATGATATTAAGATCGAGGTGGCAAACTTCAACCGCTGGGCATTGAATGCTTTATTCAGTGCGGTCACGAATGAGGAGTTCAAGAAGATATCCTCTACTGAAACTGCAAAGGAAGCATAGACCATCCTCTAGAGAACCTATAAAGGAATTAAGGCTATCAAGGATTCGAAGCTTCAGAGGCTTACTACAAGTTTTGAAGAGATTAAGATGGAGGAGGATGAGTTATTCGATGAATTCTATGCAAAACTCAAGGACATAGTGAACTCAGCCTTAAATCTTGGGGAAACCATTCTCGAACCCAAGATTATCAAAAAGGTGCTCAGATCTCTACTTGAGTGATTTCATGCCAAGATCACCCCGATTAAGTAATCAAAGGATATTGATAAAATTCATTTGACAGAGCTAGTTGGCAATTTGCAAACCTATGAGTTAGATTTGACAAGGATAGGGAAATATAGTAAGGGAAAGAGCATGGCATTGAAGGCTAAGAGCAGTGACACTAATGAGTCTTCAAACGATGAAAATTTTAAGATGAAATCCTATATCACCCAGCAATTCAAAAAGTTTATGAAGGATGCCAATGCTAAAGGATTTGACAAAGATTGCAAGCAGTCCAACTCGTCTCAATTCAAGAACCAGGATAAAGGAAAGAAGGATGCTAGGGATGGCGGTCAGTATACTGTTCCCTCAAGACCAAAATGCTTTGGGTGTCAAGGATTCAGTCACATGAAACAATAGTCCCTACGTATCTCAAGACCATTGGGAAGAGTAAGGCACTTGCTACTACCTTGAGCGACACTAAGCCTGAAGATGATTCTAACAATGAGGACGATGGAATCCTAAATGCCTTTACTGCCACTGTAAATCCTATTGAGGGGATTGTTGAAGATGTGAACGAAGAAGAGCACTTGGTGGAGTCTAAATTTGAGAAGATGGATGAACAAGATGACATCCACACAACCTATGGAAAATTGTTCAAGGTCTCAGAAAAACATGAGACGTTGTGTAGGTTGGCCGCCAAGAAGCTCAATATAGTGGAGCTTAAACGAGAAGAAATCTCCACGAAGTTTGATGAAGCCAATCAAACCATTGAAGCACTGAGATTTGAGAAAAATTTCTAGGTTGAGAAGACCAAGAAGCTTGAGGCAGATTTGTTCCAGATTAGAGCTCAACTGGAAAGGACTTCAAGTGCAAAGTTTGACAAAATGCTTAGTCTTCAAAAATCTGCCTCCGATCGAACCGGTTTAGGGTATGAGTTCTCTTCTCCTAGTTTTGCTTCTATTAGTACTACTATTTTTTTTTCTCCTACTAATAATGTTGAATCTGAAAACGATGATGTGAAAAATGTGTTAGCTAGTGAGAACATAGACAAGGGTAAATCTATCTTAGAAGCACCTCTTAAGCAAAATAAGAAAGAGACTAAAACCCTAAGGCTAAGAAGGGAAACACTTAAAAGCCTAAACAGAAGAAGCAGCATCTCTGTCATCACTGTGGAGTAGCTGGACATACTCGACCTAATTGGTATAAGTGGTTAGCCACTCAACAGAGCAACAGTATGATCTCCTCGGGAAACTAGAATCAGTTTCCATCCTCTTTTGCTCCTCTTGGAGATCTTTTCAAGGCCGTCATGTTCCTTTCGAACTTAAACAATTTCAATTCTTCCCCCTCACCACTAGATCAACGGTTCACAAAACAGAAAGGTTCTTCCAAGGTGTGGAAAGAAAAATGCTCCAAGTGATTTAGTCACTTTTTCTCTCTCCCCTTCTTGTTTTTGATTTTGCATTACTTGTGTGTTTTGCTTTCTTTTTTTTTTGAGTCAGTCTAGTTTTATGCATTACTTTGTTTAACATGTTTTTGTTTGTTTATTTTTTATTTTTGCTTTATTTTGTTTTTCATAATAAAAAAATTTTGAAAAATTAAAAAAATATAAAAACAGTGTGTGTTTGTATATAGTGGTACTTGTGTACCTTGGATGGCCATTAAAATAAAATTTTCTAAACTTTGTATCTTTTGTAGTTTAAATGAGCATCTCTATGCACAACTAAGCAAGTGATCTTTGTGGCTTATGTTTGTGATGAGCAGGATTAAGGAATCTCTTGTACTTAACACTCATATCACTCTTTTTTACAGGAAGGAATAGAAAATCCTAAGAGAAAGGCATAGATAACCATCTCACCATTGTTGCTCGCCAATCATGAAATGACATCTATATGCTTCAGTATAGTAAAAGTGCAATGTCAAAAGCTTAACATCATTGGGTATTTCTTTTCTCTCTCTTATATGCTCATGCATGGTTTGCTTAAAAGAAAATATGCAAAGAAAAATAAAAGCAAAAAGAATCAAAATGCTTTATATATGATTGCAAGCATGTCTTCTAGGAGATGTGAGAGTTATAGGATGTATTTCGAATGTGATAGTCCCCATCAAACAGTTATGATTGTGTGTGAGTTAAAGTGATTTTCTCATATCTCAAATCGTCATAACATGTAGACACTTATGCATTCTTGCGGTGTTTTTCACACACAACACACAACATTCTTTGCTATTCTTGATACATGTGCAGGTACAATGTGATTTGATCATCACAAGGAATACATGTGTTAATGTATGCTCACTAAACTGTCTTAACTTGTTTTTGAAATATAAAATTGGTTAGACTTGTTGTGTGTGTGTGCGTGTGTGTGTTTTTGGTTCTAAATGCTTGACATTTTCTTGTTGAGAGATGATTTTGGGAGCTTAAAATGTTGTTTGGATTTTTGGTTGAGTAGCATGTTTGATTGCATTCATGTTTGTGTTTTTCACTTCTTTGAAAAACTGTTTTTAAGCAATCTCGACAGCTTCTCGATACCTCTCGACAGCTAGGCTATCTATCGAGTCTTTTGAGCTTCCTTTTTCGATAGCTGTTATCGCAATCTCGAACTATCGAGATTCTTGAGATTCAATCTCGATAGCTTCTCGATAGCTACTCAATCCATCGAGGAAGTTTCTGGATGCTTGATAAATGCTCGATAGCTTCTCGATCCATCGAAGTTTATTTGCTATGGACACCTCTCAATAGCTCTTTTATAGCTATTTCTTGTGTTTTTATTCTCGACACCTTTCGATCCATCGAGAAACTGAGAATTCTATATATAGGGTCCACACAATTTTCTCTCATTTCTCACCGATCTTTCTCGACAGAAAACGTCTCTTCCTCTTCCAAAAACCTTTCTCTCTCACTCCAATCCTCTTATCCAGAAGTTTTTTGGTTTAGAGATCAATTCTTCATCTGGTATGATCTTACTCTCTCTATTCTGATCATGCATTTCATGATTTTTGACCTAACTTTTGGGATTTTTGATAAACTTTAAGGTTTTTTAAAATTTTGAAGTTTTGTGAAATTTTTGGGATGGTTTGTTGTTTAAATGATTTTAAATCATCATGCATTGCATTACATTTGTATTTTAACTATATGTTCATGCATTATAAATGTGTGCTATATATGTTGAAATGTTGTGTGCTGTTAGTTTTGGATTGGGCTGAGCCCATAATGCTTTTTATGTTGCATATCACATGCTCATGCATTTTCATGCATACGTACCTTCATTTCTTTATATTCTTATATTGATTTGTTTGGTGCTTTTTTACGTCTCTCTCTCTCTCTCTCGTTAGTCTACTTTATGGCACCTAAATGCAAATCTACTCCATCCTAGAACACTCTTCATTCTGAGGCATTTTCTTCCTCTTCCCCTTCTGACCCCACTCCATCTCATGTCCGGTTCCGTGATGATAAGCACGTAAGGACTTTTCGGAGAACTTCTCACAAGAAGGCATTCATTCGAAACGCCAAGTCGTTCTATCGGATTTTTCCAATACTGACCTTCCCACTGTCATTTACAGTCAAGGTTGGGAGTCATTGTGTGGCATCTCGGTCTCTTGTCCCTCCGTGATCATACAGGAGTTTTACTCTAATATGCACGGATTTGACTATTTTGTACCTCATTTTATCACTCGCGTTCTAGATACACGCATTGTAGTTACTTCGAATATTGTATTTAAGGTACTACACGTTCCTAGGTTAGCGCATCCTGACTACCCTAGCTGCAATCGTTTGAGGACTATGTCTAAAGACGAACTCTCATCTCTTTTCTGTGAGACACCTTCATCTTGGGGTGACTGTCAAAACACCACTTGCTCGAGCTTTGCAAAAGATTTGAGGTTCCTTAACATGGTGATGACATTCGTTCTCCATCCATTGTCTCATTATAACTCTATTACAGAGTCTCGTACTCGATTTTTGTTGTCCCTCCTTGAGAGGCTTACTATTGATTTTCCCTCTCACTTCATTCTATCCCTCATTGATGTCTATAGGAATACGGTAACCCGTGACAAGCTCATTTTTTCTTCGGCTATCACACGGATTCTTCGCCATTTTTCTGTCTCTTATCCCGAGTCTCCTCATTTTTCAGTCATATGTGCCATAGATACGGTTACTGTCAGACGGAGCGAGGCCTAGCTTCGACCAAAGCAGCCACAGACAAAGATAACAACTCCTCCAACTTCTTCCGCTCCTTCCACCTTCGCACCTTCTTCATCGGCGAGTGGTGTGACCCTTAAGGCGGTCATGGCGTAACTGCAGTGCATGGATGCTCGCCTTGACACATTCAATGATGAGTTGTGTTAGGTGAATACTCGTGTCGGCTGTGTTGCTCAACAGCAAGCTCGCCTTGGTGGCTTCGTAGAGTCTCCCTCTCCTTCTCCAGAGGCATCTGAGGACAAAGACGATGATGGTGACTCCGAGGATGATGATGAAGATGAGGATGCTAGCTCACCTAGTGACAATGAGATGACTACTTGATTTTTTTACCCTTTGTCATTCGTGACAAAAGGGGGAGTAGTTTTGGATATGAGAGTAGTCATATACATAAGGGGAGAGTTAGCATAGGAGATTTTTGTTTGGGGTAGTGTTTTTCTTTTTGAAGGATGTAGTGAGGACTTATGTATTTTTATTCTTTTCTTCTTTTATAGAGACATTGTTCTTACTTTGTGATAGCAAACCTTGTACTTATGATGTTATATATATATATATATATATGATGAGGTTGTTATTACAGTTCTTTCACCTATTTTTACATATGTTGTTTCTTTTCTATATTTATGCACATGATTCTTATTAATTGTATGCAATCTTTTATTTATGTTTCACACTAAGATGCTATGATGAGTTTTGTTTAAAGTATTTCAAAAATACAGGTTGTCAAAGTCTTCTTACCATGAACTCTCTTCTTGCAAAATTTTTCAAGAGTTTATGTTAGGATAGATTTTATTATATTCAACAAGTGAATATGAGTTGAGTGATTTATGACTTCTTTCATATGTTCATTTGTTTGTTGTGGTTTTGTCATTGATTGTCAAAAAGGGAGATTGTTAGGTCATATGTGAATCATGTTAAGAACATATGTCATATAGAATTGGCTAATCCTTTGACAAAACGCACCTTACTTGTAATTGGGTAGATCTAGGATGTGTTTAATACTTCAAGGAACATGGTTTCTAGTTCAAGTGTTAAATCCATGCAAGTCTATCCAAGAATTAAGTGAAGAAGTGTTGAATTTTAAAGCTCAACAGCTAACTCGATAGCTAGTATCTATTGAGGTTTAAAAGGCTATTTAAGCCCGATGCTCGACAGCTGCTCAATAGATAGGGTATCTGTCCAGGTTTAAGAAAATTAGTTTTTCAGATCTGATTTTACTCCAATCCGTGTATAGATGTTTGGGCTTTCTTTTCTCACAACCCTAAACATATATAAGGATTGTTTTAAGGGCCGTCACAGCTAATGCAACTCAATGAAAAAGTTTTTCATAAGCATATTGTGAATCAGAGACATATGTCCTAGTTCATCTTTCTCTTCAAGAAGCTGCTGTGTTTGTACACCGTAAGGTTTTGTAACTAAGGAGCTTCGTGATCTTCATCGTGTGGATGAACTAAAGAACTTTGCAGCCAACATCTTTCTCAAGTTGGTGAGTAAGCCGCGTACTGGGATCAGCGCATCGAATTGGTTTGTCACGTACTATGAGTCGTGCATTCAAATGAGAGATTGTCACTACAGAACAAGTCCAATTGGATATTGGGGTAAAGGTTCAATTGTAGATTGGTATAAGGTACTAAGATTCTTTTACTTATAACCACTTGTTGTGATAATTGTGAATTCTTAAGAGTGGTAACCTTAAAATCACCCGATGGAGTTTTTGCCGTATAGGTTTTCCCTATTCGTAAACAAATCACCGTGTCAATTTATTTTCCGCTGCATTTTAATTTAGTTGGTGATTTGTTTGTGCTACCACGCTTATTGCATGCTAATTGAATTAATTAATTAACTTAGCTAATTAATTGGTTAATTCATCACAAAGGATCAATATATTCTTGGCTTATCAGAGGGAATACGGAGACTTGTAAGGGAGGAAGAAATTCCGCCAACAACTCTTAGTAATGGGATGCCATTAGTTTGACGTAACCAAATTTGCTAAAAGTTGCTGCACTTCCAAGTGCACTCCAAACTCATTCTCACATATCCTATAAGCTTTCAAGACATAAGTGTCCCTAAGCGTTCCAGACTTGGGGTTTTGATCTCATTAGACCTATTCATCCACCCTTGATCGGTTACATTCGGGTCTTAGCCACCACAAAGTAATTCACTAAGTAGGTGGAAGTAATTCCACTCAAGAATAGCAATGGGAATGGTCGTAGCCAAACTCATCAAGAAGCATTTCATTTGTTGCTTTTGCATCTCACTCATAAGCGACAACAAAACATATCTCTTACATCAGTTTTCAAAGGCAAGCCCTATGAAACATTAGGAACCCGAAAAACTATCATATTATCCAAGCATGGTAAGACCCCTACATGCAAAGGTGCAATGCCTTCAATAAGGTAGGGAAAGCCAATGCTTTCTCCCAATGGTAAAACTTGCGAAGTGGTGAGAAAGCCTATAAATTACTCTTATGAAAGAGCCTCTACATGCGAGGGTGAAAATACTTTCAACAAGGTAGGGAAAGCCAAGCATATAATCTCTCAATGGTAAGCCCTATCAAATGGCTAGGAAGCCAACAAGACGTTTTATTATGGCGATACCTCTACATACGAGGGTGCAACTAGCCCTCAACAAGGTAGGAAAGCCAATACATCCTTAAAGGTAAACCCTATCGAATGATTAGGAAGCCGACATGATGTCATATCATTCATACATGGCAAGATCCCTACTTGCGAGGGTATAACACCCTCAATAAGGTAGGAAAAGCCAACATTTTCTTAATAACAAGCCATACGAAGTAGTAAGGAAGCCAACATAATATCTTATAATTCAAGCATGATGATCCACTACACGTAAGGACATAACCATCCCTCAAGAATATGGGAAAGTTGTCGCAGTAAATCACTACCTTATTGCTATATGGTAATTCGCCATACGCGAGGAAAAAACTCCTCCTCAAGAAAATGGTAAAATTGTGCATTCTATAAGTTGCTATATGTAAGAACATGATATCTTCAAAAGATGATAGTAATACAATCTTTATTCAAGCCACTATCTGTGAGAACACAATCAGCCTCTATGAAACGGTGACAAATAAATGCACCATGAGCCGCAATGTGTGTAACCCATATGTCGGGGCTTCTTGAAACTAACAAAGTAACTACTTAATACATGTCAAGAATAAGTCAATTACCTAGCAATGAGCCAAGTTTCAACATATATGAGCTACTGTCTGCGAAACCAAAATCTGCTTATCAATAGAGCGCTGAAAAAGTGGTACATAGATAGTAAGACGCACGTTGCACCAATACCTGTTCGCAATGGCATAGCAACCAGGTAACGTGTCTACCAACTTTCCCTTACAAAGGCAAAGCCATATCCATAAGCCATCCAATCAAACACAAGACATTCTCATGAGTCTAGGTGTGCATAATCTATCAACATTTTGCTATTCAATAACAAGGTGCGCCTGACCTTTCCAAGCAAGCTTTTCTTAACATACTTAAATGGTCACAGTCATACAAGAGTTGTTTTCACAACAAAAACATGCTCATAGCCTATCAAAGAAGGGTACAAACTCATTTTCAAGGTACAAAATACAAACTATTCACATCTTTGAGGTACAAATCATGTTTTTCATTCCAAAATTCAAAATTACATGTTGAGACATCTTATATGTGTTTTTTTTGTACAACATACAAATTGCATCTATTGACCATGATAGCACAAGCTTAAAATTTCCATAAATTCAAGTAAAAATGAGCTAGTTTATACATTTAAGTGGGTTGTTCACAAAAGTGAAATACAAGAGAATGTGTCTCCAAGGCAACAACCCCTATTATATATTACACCCAACTCAAATTCTTAAGGTTTCAGCAAATTCAAGAAACAAAAGAAATGAGAAAGAAAAGGGGAACCCGAAGAAGATCAAGACTTGCAACAATATCTAAAGCTATTGCATTTGAAACACTCACTTGCAATTGATCTCCCTTGGAATTTAAACTCCAAGTTTAGCTGATTGTCAAAAGATGCAAGTTGAAACTTTAAAGCCTCACTTGATCATTGTATCGACAAGGTAATGGAGGTAGTAGAGAAGAAACTTTACAATTAGCCTATCTTTAGTCAAGTTCTTAGTGACACTCTTTCATTCAAATAGCCGCTCCTCGACTAAAAGGACAAACCAAGTTCTATGCATTTTCATTACCATAGCCACTCTTTAGTCATTAAAAGGGAAAACTCCATGTTTATTGCTATTTTCCTCACCAAGCTCAACAAAAGAAGCCTTGCAATCTTCTTGAGGTGAGATAGGAGTGATGAGACTATACAAAAAAGACTCAATTTCAACTTGGGCACTCAATTTTACAACAACTTATGATGTTGTCTCTTAACATCGGAACTTAAAGCGACCTAGCCCTGCGCACAGATAGCAAGACTACAAGTTCATCAAATGTCCAACGTCAGTAAGAAATGGACCAAAAAGGGTTTAAAGTTACTAATGGTGGCCATGTTGCCATATATTGCAGCTCTATGTTGCTATTTGCAATGGCTTCAATCTTAGAAAATAATGCATTGGCAATGAGATTGGCCTCGTGAGCGAAATTCCCAACGACGGCACCACAATTGCCTAAGCCAAAGTCATCCTACGAGAAACCATAGCACAATGCACTTAATATACTATTATATGCAATCAAGAAAAGAAAACGAAGAAGATATGTAACTTACCAAGTGAGTTACAAGTTCCCACTTAATAATGGCATAGTGCCCAATGTACATTTATTCTATGTAAAATGGAGAAGCATCTCACTCAGCAAGTCCTATTAGCATGACAAGAAGGGGTGGCAGCGAGTTTTGACTTGCCACAGCAGACTCTGACTTACCCAAACAATTGCGGCTTCGTTCTCAAATAAATGGAGCTACTGTATGTGTACCATCCTTAATATGTTAACAATAATGTAAAAAGAATATTGGCTACGAAATCACCACAAGCGAAAGCATCTCAGCACAGTAATGTTTCATTGAACAACAACTTTTATAGCCACGCAACAAAAAAGAACCTCCCACTTGCTTACAAGTTGCGCCATTCATCACCTTTAGCATACACAACGGCTATTTTACAGGGCATCATCTCATGCCATCATGGTCTATTTTGCCCTGTCAAAGCCCCAAATGTGAGGGCTATTATGGATGGGCAGCACTATGATAAAAAAAATAAGCACTCTATGGAATCATCAATCTCAACTTTGCCAACACTTTCTAGTTACAAAGCCATGGAATGCATGCCTTACTCAATAGTGTCAACACTTTAAGCTTTACAATGATCAAGCGGCTAAACAAGTAACACAATAATGCTTTTGCTAGACCGACCGCATCTTAATCTACTTGGGCGAAAACAAGCCTTGCGAGTACAAAGGCATGGTCCCTAATACATTTGTGTAAATATGAGCTCATGTTAGAGATGTGGGTTGATCTCATCACTCTTTATAACCAAGAAACAACGGCACTCTAAACATGATATTTCTTGCATATGAAGAGGGAAAGTCACCAAGTGCGCCCCTCTTACCCTTTCATAGTCATCAACAACCTTATCTTCAACGTTGCACATTCAACAACACCTTCGAGTGTCCTATGGTTAACACTTATCCCAACGGTGTCTCAACCTACTACCTCCTTATCATTACAACAATTAAGAAGCGACAATGACTTTTGACTCTCACTTTTATTGGCATTCGCCACAAGAACACAATACTGGGGGCTACTAACACATATAGCAACTATGTCACACCCTTATACTACATCGTCAAGTGATATCTTTGCTCCATTCCACCTCAAATACAATGTCCCAAGGTGGCCAGCCAAGTGATATCTTGCTCCATTCTACCTCAAATATGGCCAACAGTATTGCTCATGACTACGGCTTCATTGAAACTAATCTTGGGGAACACAATCTCACCAAATTAGCCAACAATAAAGTAGCTAAAAAATTGAAGCATCCCTAATGTCTCGTTCATCATCATCTCCTCATATGGACCCAATTTGTTCATTCAAATTTACATCAAACAATAGGGACAATTTACTTCCATTTGAAACATTGTCGTAGTATTCAATGTCATTGCTCTTTTGTGATGAAGGTTCATTTCTCTTTGCTGATGGCACCACTTCACCACCATTGGTACCAACAAATTTTCCAATGGAACCCTCTTGCTCTCCATCAATAGAGATCTCTTCCATTTTGCCACCATCATCTCACCTCCCTTGGGTTTCAACAAAATACAAGTGGAGGATTGAAAGTGGGTGTCACAAGATTTGACGGAGTTTAAAGGGTTTTGAAAAAAAAAAAAAAAAAAGGCTTGACAAATCTTGATTTGGAAAGCTCGACCTTGAAAGACTAAGAGAAATAGAAGATTTTTTTTAAGTCAAACCTGAAGCAAACTAGAGAGAGTAGCCAAAAGCAATAAAAGAAAAGGCTATTGAAAGAGTAAAACAAACTGGTGAGTTGGCTACTTGGCTTAAGGAAAATAAAAAAAAGAAGATATAAGTGGCCAATATGTGTTATAAGAGAAAGTAGTGTGAAGGTCAAAGTCTCTAAAGAAAACAAGCCTAAAGCTATAGGGCATTCATGAAAGGCAAGCCATTTAATTTAAGTGCTATAAAGGGCTAAAGTTACCTTAAGTAGCATGAAAGCCACTATAAAGAGGTGCTGAAATCACCATGGTAGTCACGAAAGTCATCAAGGAGAAGATTGTAAATCTACATGTGAGCATGAAAGCCAAGCCTTATACCTTTTCTTGAGGTACTTTGAATCATATTATGCATATGGTGCTACATGTATTGGCTAATTGACGTTCCTTAGTGGAACCAATAAACATCAAGTGCCTATGTCTGTGACCCACAATTTTTACAAGTGGACTTCTTAACCTGATGTTTTTATGCAAGTGGGCTTTGTGATCCATGACATTTCAACAAAAAATAAAGCATTTGGATAAATTAATTCCCAAACTCGCAACATCTACAAGCAACAGGAATCATCAACTACTCACACGCATGCCACAAGCACCATGCGTGCTTGGGGAACTAATGTCGATACTCATTTTTGTGACACATTTTCTACAAGCCCAATTCAACCAAGCTTGACTTCCTTGTGGGCTTAATTCATGTATTATTTTATATTTTATTCTTTTAAGCATGGCCCAAGCCCATGTGACTTATAGGGGAAATTGAGAAAGTGTGGTTTGGAGGGTATGGGTTGGTTCCTTTCGGACCTTTTGCATGAGCCCAACACATGCGTGCTACCAAATGAGTAAGGGACACTAGTAGCACTTCAGGCTCATGGAGGAGGTCTTGTACCCGAAATTTTCACCCCAAAACAGCTTTTATACTCTGGCTGACTATGGCCCAAAGTTTCTGCTCGAACCCTTTTTTCCTTTAAAAATGGCTAGCTCTCATTGGCCAACTTCAGCTACTAGCTCTCTTTAAGGTAAGCCTCCCAATGGTTTGAAACAACTGAAAAAAGGGGGAGCCAATGAGGGTTTAGTTAAGCATTTCCCAAATCATGTTAAAAGCATGCCAAACTCTTCCTTAAACAAAAGCAACCCAAGCCAAGACACCAAATTAGTGTCATGGGGGGATAAAAGCCTTTTCTACTACCAAAAACCCAGTCATTAGCAACACCCAAAACTCTATATAAAATTCTTTCTTCAGCTCAAAAATGAACCAACTACGTTTTTCCCCCACAGATTTGAAACTTGAGACCAAAAGTCCATCCAACTAGCTAACATTCTCACAATTCTGAAGCTTAGGGGTGGAAATATGGGTATAGGGGAACCTTCCCTCTCTTCCTCACAAGCTCTCTCAATTTCCTCTTCTCGCTAACTGTAGGTCAAAGTTTTGGACCTATGTACTTTTTCTGCATTTTCTTGTATTTCAGTTATAGCATTTTCATTTTTCTCTTGTTAAAGCACCATTAGCCTTTTTTTCATTATACATTTGGAATTTTGGGCTTGATTCTCTACAAATAAACATTTCTAAAGACCTTGAGGGAAGATTTAGGCTAATCTTTCATTTTGGCCCTTGTCGCAAAAACGTCCCCTACAAAGGATAATATAGAAGTATAGATTAGATGAATAATTGGGTTTTTTATGGGTCATTTTTGCTGGACTCCTTGTCTTTTATACCAAATAACTCACTTGGCACCAAAAATTAAAAACTTTAGATGGACACGTGGCATAAAAATTAGACTTCAATTATAGAATTTAATTGAATTTTCTCTTAACTTTGTCTTTGAATATATTTTTCAATTTGATTTCTTATAAAAAATACATTTTAAAATTATAAAAACTCGATAAAAGAAAATAGAGCAATTGCTTTAGAAGAATGGCTATTTGTTTAGGCTAGGGCTTAACTTGGGAGATATTATTTAGTGCACTTGTAGGACCACATCACCAGTGCCTAATGGTCATTCCATCCAATAAAAAAATTCCATGTGTTTTAATTTAATGACTAAGATCCTAGTCACACACCTAGCATAAATGAAAAAAGGTGAAAATAACCATCACTGGCTTCCAATAACTCATTGCAACCACCTATATCTATGTCAATGGAATGATGACAACTTTCAATCTCTCATCGCAACAAACTCTGGTGTTGAGAGGTTATCAAAATATCTGCATAGATGAGCTGAGGGGAGGCATAAAAAGAGACTAAGTGTCCGTTTGAGAACAACTTATCTAGCTTTTTGGTAGAAACTTTTTTTTGAAAGTATGCTAAAGTATATTTCTACCTTGAAAAAAGTAAGAAAAGTGGAAAAAAGTGAAGTTTTAAAAAACTATACATAAAAGTTAAAGGTTAAAAACTAATGCTAAAAGCTGATACCAAACTCACCTTAAATGTACAAAAATCCAAAGCCAAACCTAAACAATAGTGTTGCTTTTATTGGTTATTGCTTATTATCATTGGGAAAAAACAATGGATGAAGAGGGGTGTGAAAATGTCCAAAACACCCCATAAAGCTTTGCTGCAATTATAATTTCTTGATTTGCCTTTGCAACCATCTAGCCACCCTTTGCCCTGATTGCACAAATGTGTGCCCTCACACTTGCAGTGCCACTGCCATAATAACTTCGTCTTTATCTTCCTTCTATCATGTCTCACATGATACTGTTGAATGAAATTGTCTAACCAAATTAGAAGAAAAGCTTGAATTAAATAAATTTGTTCAAATATTTTATAGTCACTTGCAGGATATCAAATTGATTTTGCACGGGTTTGGAAGCAATGTCATATTCTCTAATGGGCTGAGAGATCCTTACAAACATCATATTGTTTGTCCATCTATGATCACAGGGTTTTGGAGATCATATCAGAAAGCATCCTTGTTGTCTCTACAGTTAATGTCCATTCAATGAAAACATAGTAGAGAGGAGATGGAAATATATGAGGAAGAGGCAATGCGATTTTTGGTTCTACTAGTAGAGTTTTTTGTTATGCTTGTAGGATTATGCTCTCATAGGAAGTATATCGTGAAAGAACCATTAAGGAAATGTTTGAAGAATATCAATCTCAGCATCGTCTTGTCATTTGTCACAGTGGATAATCGCCATGTGTGGGATGCTGATGTTAAGATATGGTCCTAAGTTATGACTTTTTTCTCTTAAATTATGATGGGGTTTTTGGGTTATGTTATACTTTCTCATTATGCTTTGTTGTTTATGTACTTGGTGAGCGATTTTACTACATGGGTTGGTTTTATTTTCCTTTTGTTATGCCACTGTTGTTAGGATTAGTGCCCTAAAATCCTATTGAATCCTATGTATAATATTATGCTATATGTAATAAAGTTGTTTTATTATAATCTAAAATAATGGTAACATGAATATTTGGACATTATCATATAGTCCTTGAGATGCATAATATGTGATTTATGTGATTTAGTCACAAAAGATATAAATTACAAATTCTTTGTAAACTCAAAATCTTAGTTCGTAGTCGGTGATGAAATTTGGCATTTCATTTGCAAAGACTATAACATGAGATGATTTGTATTGATCATGGAAGTGAAGACTTTTAGTTGATATGTTAATATGTTTTAAGTGTATAAGGTATATTGAACTCGACTGCTATGAAATTTATTATTCTATTAATAATTGTCAAATGAATAATAAATCTCATGACTTTCATTTACATAAAATTTAAATCCTGGGGGAATAGTGAACCCAAACATGAAATGTAGATTATTTTAATATATCAGGAATGAGATCTAAACAAACAGTCAAAATATGTTGGACAACCACACGTAGTATGCGTTTGGATTGGGATGAAAAATTAAAATTATTTTATTATTCAGCTTATTTTTGTTATTATTCATGGGCCCCACTGCACTTTTTGGTACTATTCATGGGTCACACTGTACTATTTCAACTAATTTTTACCTTTATCTACAGTACTTTCAGTAATAAGTTTTCAGTTTCAGCAAAATAAACGGTATCCAAACATACCCGTAATGTTGAAGGAACACATATTCTCAAGATAAAATTCATAGTCTCTTTATAGAGATATAAAATATTCCCTTAAGATAAGTTTAATGGGTTTGATTATTCAGAGTGTTAGGCCTAACTACTTTAGTAAAGAGTTACCAAAGTTTATATTTTATGAAATTAGATTTCATAAAAAATATATGAATAACTTAAATGATTAAACCGGGTACTCAAGGGTCAAGATGTAGTAATCTTTAAAGTGACAGTTATATATTATGATATTGTATTACTACAAATATTTTTATGAAGGGGTTAAATGTTTAATAAAGTCTTGGGATATAATTTATTAATAAGGCCTAGAGTACAATTATATTTATATAGTGGTATTAAATATAATTAATGGTAACTTTGGGTTTGTCAAGAGTTGACAGATAAGTTCAAAGCCCATTGGAATTAGAGCTTTATTTGTCCCTTTTGGTCCCACTCCAAGTCACACACTTAAGCCCAATTGGGCTGGCCCAAAAGGCTAACTCAATTAGATAATTAGTTATTTATTTAATAAGAGTTATTAAATAAAGTAATTGCCAAGTGCAGAAAAATACGTATAATTGAAAAGAGAAAGATTCTGAGTCTTTTCTTAAGAGACAGTTGGTTATTCTCTTGAAAAAATACGTATAGAATTGATTGAGAGACCACACATCTTGGGCACATTGTGGAATTTGAGTGAAGATTGAAAGTCTTCCCAAGTTCGATCTTCATTTGTTTTAAATTTCACTGCACCAAGGTACGCCTTCTTATTCTTTGTTTTTAAATTCAGATGTTGCATGTTATCTCTCACGAATGAAGTAGATCCGTTTATATTCCGCTTCGTGTTTTTGTATGAGATACAAAACTGTATTTTTTCCATATGTTTTCCTAACAACTGTCTACCTTACTATATTCTTTGTGGTTGTTGTTATTGGGTTGACAGTGTATATTTTGGGATACCTTCTACTTCCTAGAGGGATACCTCACATATGTAGTTTTTATTACATGATGGTGATTGACTGCATTTTATATGTGGATCTAACCCTAGGAAGCATGTTTATTCACACAGTGTCTTAGTAAATCTCTGAATCATCTATCCTGCTTTCACTTAGAATTGCACTTCTAAAAGGAAGCTCATCTCTCTGTTATGATATGCTTTCCTTCCTCTTCATTTGAAAATTTTTCATCATATAAAGCTTATAAACTTGCACTCATTGTGAGCATTGTTTGTTGTACATATATGGTAGACAATGGGTTATCTTAGTTATCAAGTGACTAAGATCAAGTAATCAACTAGTTTTATTTATTTTTTTTTTATCTTTATGTAAATTGTACTAATTCATGTTAGTGAAAACTGAGCAATAATGGTACATATGGTTTATTAGATTTACTTGCAATGCTAGTGATGCCAGTAATAAATGTGTATTCATGCCAAGTTGCAAAAATAAGCTATTGTTGAAGATATGCTTGATTGGCTTAATTTCTAAAATGCTATAATGTGCTTATCTTATTTTGGTAATTAGCTAGTTAGTATTGTTGTACTACATAGGCTTCTTTAAGATAGACAATCAGGAAGTGTTGGTGAAAGATATTGACTAAATAGGATAAAGAGAAATTGCAACTTTAACTGTCTTTCAGATTATTACAACTTACAATACAAGAAGCTATTGTTGAAAATATGCTTGATTGGCTTAATTTCTAACTGGAGTATGGAATAATTGATTATGTGATTTCCTTGCAGGATGTGGCATTTCTCTGCTCCACTCTCTCCTTGGCAGTCCTTGCATTGTTTTCCTTCTATATGTTTGTTATAGCACCAAGTGATTTAGAGAATGTCCTTAATCAGACATCTTCTTTCTGGTCCCATTGGAGCAACCATGATAAGAACCTATCTTACAATATTATAGCTTGTGTCCTTTGTTTTTTCTTTCCCCACTTGTTAGGTTTGTTGAAGAAGACAATTTAGACAACATTGGGAGCACACCCACTTTTTGATAATTACTAGGTATTTTTTATTGAGGTAAATTCTATTTATTGACAATTAGGAAGACATTGAGAAAATGAGGTGAATTCTCCCATTGCACAACAACCATATCAACATTCGTTATCAACAAATTCTGTAACTGAGCCTCACCAAAGAAAAATGAGTAAGGAAGATCCATTAGTTGAAGTTGTTGTAGATATTGGTTCCTCTCTTAAAGAATATTGTTCTTCACTTTTAATTGTTAAGAACTTTGGAATAATTTTTTAGTTTGAGATTTTGAATGTTGTAAAAAAAACCCATGTGTTTGGGTTCTCTCTATGTTGATATGAAGCATTTTAGTTGTCAATAGTTGGTAAGACATTTTTTTTGTTGGTTATGATGAAAGATATTTAGTCATTATCTTGTCAATTGGATTATCAATGGATTTTTTATTACCTCATGTATTTATTAAAATTTTTACTAAAATTAAAATGTAGAAGGATTAAGAAAAAATAATAATTAAAAAAATATTTTATTGATCTTAAATCCAAATTCAAATTTAGGTATCCAAAAAATGGAATTTCAAATCCTTCATTTTTAAAAAGACCCAAACAAAAAATTTTAAAGTTAGAACATTGAAATAAACATTTTGGGTTTGGCGAGAATTTTTTTTTTTTTTAGGACGCCATAGGTTGAAACTCTTTAAAAAAAAAAAAAAAAAAAAATTCTCGCCAAACCCAAAATGTGCTATTTAATTCGAGTATGGAAGTTCAGGATTCTTCAATTAGATGCATTAACTCTTAAAAGAGAATAAAATAATTTGTTGTCCATTTACAAATGGCTTACATATTTTAAAGTAACTTTTATAAAATAATCAGGAATAAATTCTTTATATATATATATATATATATTTAACTAGGTTTGCATGTTTTAAGTAACTTTTATAAAATAACTAAGAATAACCTTTTTTTTTTTTTTTTTTTTTTAAATCATACCGTAAGTCGGGAATAAAAGCTTTTCTGCTGATTTAGATACAATTCATTGTGCGAAGCACGCAATCTATCCCCACACTCGTTACGATACGTTGAAGCTGAAGAATGAAGAATCTTCTCCAATTTTATATTAGGGTTAGGGTTTGATTGAATCACGCTGCAGACACACACACACACACACACACACACACACACAAAGAGAGAGAGAGAGATAGAGCTATGGCGGAGAAAGAGGGATTTAGGGTTTACAACTCGATGACACAGCAGAAGGAGATCTTCAATACGCACGTGCCGGGGCGCGTGGGCATGTACGTGTGCGGCGTCACTGCCTACGATCTCAGCCACATTGGCCACGCACGCGCCGCCGTCAATTTCGACGTCCTCTACAGGTTTTATTTCTCTCTCTTTTGATTTCATCTAATATTTTTTTCTATACACTTTGCTAATTAGGATAAGGATTATAAGTTAATTGCCTACAGATATAAGTTTCGTTGATAATCTTAGTTACTGATCCAACAAATTTTTGCTATTTTAGTGTGTAATGGTGACAATTTTTGAAGCACATTGTCTATGGAGCTTATTTTGTTGGTGAACATTTGTAATTTTTGGGATTAGATATTGCATGGAAGATTGTGAATATGGTAAAGACTCAAATTTGGCTTGGTTTGGCTTGAAGGGAAATTGAGAAGTGAGTTTTACGGTATTGGATGAAGGTTCCGGTTAAGTGGTGCCTTTAGGGTATTTGTTAATGACCATTTTAGAAATGTTTTGATGCAACTTTTATGAGAAATATAAAAATGTTATAAAAAAACTAGTTACTTTTTTTCTTTTCCTATAAAAAATTTTAAAAAATATTTCTTAAACCGATGCCCTTAAGGCATCTGTTAACTTTTCCCTTAGAAGAATTGCTTCCTAGTTGCTGCTTTACAATCTGGCAAAGCTTTGTGTGTTTGGTTTTAGCTGGAAGGCTTTAAAATATGAACTAAAAGATCTTTTTCTTCTTCTTGCTTGAACCCTTGACCTAGGGCTTTTTTACCCCTTAACCACAGGGTTTCTGTATATACAACACTATTTGACCCTTTTTTTTGGTTACTTATTTATGGGAAAAGCTAATGAATGCCCTAAGGCATTAGCTTATGAAATAATTTTAGAAATTTTTTATGGGAAAAGAAAAAAACAACTAATTTTTTTTTATGACTTTTTTTATTTCCATAAAAGTGGTGTCAAAACTTTTTAAAAATGGATTATTAACAATTTCCCTAAGGGCACCTGTTGACATGATTCTTTATTTATTTATTAACCTTTATCATACTTGGTAAACCCAATTTGTGGGTGGGGTGGGACTAGTGGAACTTAAAATCATCATTGATTTAGGATGAATGATCTAACCACAATCAGCTCATTTCAAGCTGAAACTGAGGTTAACCTTAATGCTTTCACATTGTACTGCTTGTCCCCCTTTTTTAGCTCTTGCCTTTTCTGTATACTGATACAATTATCATTTAGAAGTTTCAGTTAATTAGATCTATAAGAAGCTAGTGTGTTGACAATGTTCTGTGTTTTCTCTACTAGAATTAGGCATATAGGCTTGAGGATTAATATGAATCTGAACTCTACAGATACCTACAACACTTGGGATATGAAGTTACTTATGTGCGGAATTTCACTGATGTTGATGACAAGGTGAGAATCATAAGTGTGGGATCTCTAGATTTACCACTTAATTTGTGATATCTTATTGTAGTTGAGTACTATCATGAATGCATTCTTATACATTAGCATTCATACGTGTGTTTGTGCTTGTGTCTCTTTTCTTCATAGTATATAGCTTTTGTTATAGATTTGTGGAATTTCTTTTATTTAGATTGTTGTATTAAGGTGTTTGAAGCAATAGAAGATGTAAAGCTGAATTTTTTTTTTTACTTCAATCCATCAATTATAATGGAAATTCAATTTTGTAAAGAACAGCCACTTTTACTCGATAACATGTGGGAACTTAACTGGGACGCATTCATTTATTCTTCTTCCTTCCTGTGATTTCTAGAGATCTAGTTCAAAAACCTTTAAATACTTTTATTTAAGAGAAATATAACAAAGGACAGGATATTTTATTCCTTGCATCTGTAGGATCTAGGTGCCATGGCAGGACCAGTTTAAAGAAACTGTCTCAGCCAATATATGGTCAAAAACAATCATTAAGAAGAAGAGTTAAAATTTATAGAGGACAGTCAAATCTCTTTCTTTCCTAGTTGATTTCCTAGAATTGGAGACTACTTCCTTCTTTGAGCGATTCTTGTGAAAGTATTATTCTTATAAAAGATGGCTGGTTGAGTAGAATATTTAGCTGTTTTATAGCACATCTGAATCTTTTTTTTTTTAAAGGATTCATTTTTTGTACTGAAAACCAAATGAATTCATGAAACCTTAAAAAGCATCAGAAGTAAACACAGGATAAAAGAATTTTTTTTTTTTTTAATAATTTTCCAATGAGCTATAGCTCAATTGGTACTTTCTCTGCAAATAGTAATGGATCAAGTGTGAGGTCGTGGGTTTTAGACTCTATGAGTGTGTGTAACTTACCAGTAAAAAAGCTATTTTCTTTTTAGGGGTACTTACACTTAACCTACCTGTAGTTTGGACGAAAATCACTTTGCCTACTTATGGTTTGAAAAGTATCACTTAACGCACCTGTAGTATGTTTCTGTCAATCTCCATAACCCACCTCAGTCCCAGCCGTTACAAAAACACCTCTTAACCCAAAAACACAACATAACGCAAATCAAAACACCCAAAACTTAGAAACTTTTCGAGAGAGAGACCTGTGGTGAGATTAACGTGTTCTTCGTGGTTTGGAGTGTCTGGAGGGGGAGAAAACACAAGTTTCGCAACATCGAAGCTAGGGAAGGTAGTTTCGATAAAGAAAATCAAGGTATTTGTGTTTGTTCTCAATTTAGGGTTTCAGATTTTGTTCAAGTGCCAACTTACTATGTGAAACTCTAAATTTGGGCTTCCCAAGAATCATGTTTTGTTGATATGTCTTCATCAAGTGGTAATTTCTCGGGTTCATGTGGGCATATATGCAATGAGCAGACTTGTGTTTTGAGAATAAGTTTGAGTTTGTACAATTTTGGGAGGAGGTTCTTGGGTTGTAGCCATTATAAGGTTGGTCCTAAGTGTCCTTTCTTTGTTTGGCTTGATAACCTAACCTGTCCTCATGGGAATGAAACTACACCTTTGGCTCTAGAGAGGATGTCTAGGCTTCAGAGTGCTCTCCAACTTGCCAATGAAAGGGAAAGGATAGCTCTGGAAACGGCAGAAGAAGCTAGGAAAATGGCAAAAAAGGCTCCGGAAGAGGAAGCCAAAGCCAAGGAGAGGGAGAGAAATACTTGAGTTGTCTGTGCAAAAGCTAAGGAAAATGCCATGTTTGCTAAAGAGAAGCAGAGAATGTGAAAGTTTGCATGCATTTTGTCATGGATCTTTTTTGTTATGGTTATGTTGTTGTTGTTGTGTTTTGGCTCAATTGAGTTCTCAGGAGTGAAGAGACATAGGTTGTTGCCCTGAAGTAGTTAATTGGCTAGTAGAGATGGTTATGGCAATGGTGTTAATGAATTTACATTGTAATAGTATTAGCCTATTGATGTAATGTTTTGATTTGTCAATGAACAAAGAATTGGTCAATTATTGAGTATTGTTTTGTGCATACCATAACAACCATTTAATGAAAGAAGTATTGGTCATGCCACTAGTCTCTAGGCATATAATGAAAGAAGTATTGGTCAATTATCAATGACCTGTGCATACCATAACAACCATTTCACAATAACAACTTCCATACACTTTGTATTGAAAAAATCTACTTGGACACAATTTGTAGTAGCAATAAATAAACTTCCATATAATCCGGTTTTGACAAATAATGTTCCATACAGTTACCTGCACATACCATAACAACCATTTCACAATAATAATTTCCATACACTCTGTATTGGAAAAATCTACTTGGACACAATTTGTAGCAACAATAATAATGTTCCATACAAACTGTTTTGGACAAATAATGTTCCATACAAATTGAATTGAATAAATACCACAACTTCCATACCATAATAACAACCTGGAGTGTATAATAACAACTTGGAGTGTATTGTACCTTAACTTATAGTAAATTACAAAAAAGCACATTCCAAGGTCAGCTACATATATATATATATATATATGCATGATAATTACAAAAAGGTGATTGTTTTTTTACACTAATTGATAATTATAAAAAGCCAACAATGGTCTTCAAAAAAAACCCTAGTTGCAAGCCCACATGTCCCCATTAGCTTTACTCCCAATGCTGGCATGCGTACCCATTAGCTTCATTTCTTGCCTTAACTCTTTCAACGTATTGAATTCATTTTTGGTGGCCTTTGTGCAGCAAGCTGTCCTCTAGTCCTCACACCACTAGTGCTCCTATTTGTAGGTGAAGGCTACAAAATAAAAAATAGATCCACTTGTTAAAAAATATCCCAATCTACACAACCATCTAGGAAAGGGGTAACTCAACTAAATTACTTGTAAAGAACTTGGTAGGGTAACTCACCAGTGCTCATATGCCTTTTTATCCAAATCCTTTATGTACTGTATGCATTTCTCAAACTCCCTTATTGTTGTGGCAGCAGCACACCTCTTTAGTTCATCCTTCAGCTCCAATCCCTTGTGATCTACTTTGAAATTGTTGTAGATGTGTTTCGCACAGTATCTATGCTCCACAGTAGGGAATAATGTCTCTATTGCATGTCTAAGCCCCTGCAAATAACCAAACAAACAAACAAAACATGTTAGTTCAAGTATGACTGAACAAAACTTGTATACCTTTTGCCTATCAGAAATGAAGACCAACTGAAGCTCCTCTGGCCTCCTTATATCATCAGCAAAAATTTCCAAAAGCCATATCCAAGACTCCTTGTTTTCTTGTTCCACAATAGCCATGGCTACTGAAAAAATGTTGTCATTTGCATTCTTGGCAGTGGTAGATAAGATTTGCCCTCCAAATTTATGCTTTATGTGACAACCATCTAAACCTATAAATGGCCTACATCCATCTAAAAATCCTACATTCTAGGCATTGAACCTAACATACATCCTTATAAATTTTGGCTGGAAAGTCTCATCAGCCATTTCTGTCTGTAGTATAATCCTACTCTCTTTGTCTACAATGTTTATCATTTGTGCATAGTCCCTAAGGACACCATACTGCAGTTGTTCATCTCCATTGATCAAATCCTTTGCCTTTCTCTTTGACTTATACACTTGGTTTACACTTAGGTCAATAGATAAATTTTGCATCACATGGTTGTTCACCTCCCAATTTTGGATTTTTGCTAAAATCCTCAATGAACCTCTTAGCAACATAAGTTGATGTTGCTTGGCTATTTTTAAAAGACTTGAGGCAAGTACAGTCATCAGTTAAGGTCTTAATCTGAAATGTTAGCTCTCCACTTATTTGAGATGCATAATATCTCCACCCACACTCATTCTTACAGTGAACTAATATCTTGGTCCTCTCATTAAGCTTGAATTTGATGTCAATAGGTTTTTTAATTGCATACTCACTCAAAGCAGCTCTGAACACCTTTGCATTAGGAAACTTCATCTACTTCTTCAGTACAACATTTCTCATGTCACTCTTAGCATTAAACTCTGGCTGTTCAGGTACCTGCTCATCATCAGACCCATCCATGCTTACCAGGTCATCCTCAAGAGCTGGCTCAGTCCACTCAGGGTCTGCATGGGGTGCATTGCTTGATTCTGGGGCTACATGGGGTGCATTGCTTGATTCTGGAATAGAACCTTGTGGAGCTAAGTTTGGAGTAGCAAATATGTCATCACCAAAGTCATCCCCCTCTAGGCCTTCATATAGCCAATCATCATCATTTCCTTCAACATTCTGTTCTTCAACCCTTGCACCAACCTCAGCATCCTGTTCTTCAACTCTATCACCAACCTCAACATCCTCAACATTCTCATCATCTTCTTCCTCCAATATAGCTTCATCATAATCACTCTCCACATTTATTTCATCCACCCCTCCATCACCACCTACACCACTTACATCACCACCTACACTATCATCTGCCACTTCCCCTCCATCAGTATGCTCAACTGCCAATGGCTCCACATTTATGTCAGTATAGATTATGATTTTGTTAGCTGGCCATGCCCTATGAAGGGTAGTCATGTTCATCACATCTGCATCTGTTTCTATGTTCCTTAAATCATCTTCTACATTACCTTCAGGAAGTAAATACCTATATCTATTGTGTTCTTTAGGAGCACCAACTAGATGACATAAATCTCGAATTTCAAAGAAATTCAACTTATCAGGGTCAATGTCTGTACAGACCCACCCACATATTCAAGGGTTGGGTCCTCCACAAAACATTCCCTAACATGAATTTCAATGTCAAATGTGAAGTCAATCATTTGCAATTGAAATAAGTAGTTTGTTTAAAATAAGTAGTTTGTTTAAATTTAGTAGTTTGTTTAAATACTGACATGCTGAAAACAACAAGCCAAAAGAGACAAGAAGCCAAACATAGTGCTGTTTTGTTTTCATATAAAATTTGTTTTGTTGTTGAGAGACAACACACAGCCAAAGGACCATATATAGCACATGCAAAACCAGATTTCCAACAAATTCATAGGGACCACGCTACCCACAGTTCACAAACAAGTGTAATCATTGACAAATAAACTTGATTCTTTCAAGTATATGCATTATATAAACAACCATAGCAGTACATTAGCTACATCCTAAGTGATTCTACATATAAATAGCAAAATGCACATTTAACATACACCAATTTTGAGAAAATTTTACAAACCCTAACTACATGGGTCGGTTGCAATAAAAAATGTCATCAAGAACCTAAATGCAGATCAACAACAGTCACACATACCTTCCCCTAGCTTCGATGTTGCGAAACTTGTGTTTTCTCCCCCTCCAGACACTCCAAACCATGAAGAACACGTTGATCTCACCACAGGTCTCTCTTTCGAAAAGTTTTTGAGTTTTGGGTGTTTTGATTCGCATTATGTTGTGTTTTGGGGTTAAGAGGTGTTTTTGTAACGGCTGGAATTGAGGTGGGTTACAAAGATAGACAGAAACATATCACAGGTGGGTTAAGTGATATTTTTCAAATCATAGGTAGGAAAAGTGATTTTCGCCCAAATCACAGGTGGGTTAAGTGTAATTACCCCTTCTTTTTATTTGAAAAAATAAACTACATTTAAGAAAAACTGAAAGCACTTGTAATAAATTTAGAAATTGAAACTTCCTGCAAAATGAGTGGGAAGAAAATGCTAATGAGCTATAGCTCAAATGGCAACTTGCATTGTAAGAGCAAGGTGGATGGTGAGATCATGGGTTCTATAAGAAGCCTACTCCTCACTTTAATGATTCTTCTACATTGAAAATTCTGGTTAAGCTACTGACATGGTAATTGCAAAATTCAACTGAACCCTCATTGAGTAAAGTTATTGACATAATATTGAGGCCTTCTATTGATTCTTTGCTTCTAATCAATTTATCTTCATTGCGACTTACTGAAATTTTACCAAAAATATTTTCACTAATGGTTGGGAGTACTTGGACACGAAAAATTTTATCCTGAGCATCTATAAAGGAGTTTCCCCATTTTCTATAATTCCTTTTTAACTGTTGTTAAAACAAATATTGATGATACCTTGGTTACTTGTTTATTCTTGGGTTGCTTAATGCTTGGTTAGATACAACTAATATCTGGATTTTTGCAGATAATTCGCAGGGCAAATGAGCTTGGGGAGGAACCATTAAATTTAAGTAACCATTTTTGCCAAGAATATCTTGTAGACATGGCTGATCTTCAGTGCCTCGCTCCTACCCATCAGCCGCGTGTTTCTGAGCATATGGAGCAGATAAAGGATATGATAACTCAGGTTCATTACTTGCTATGGTTCTCATATTATCTGAAAAATTCTGATCTCTCTCTCTCTTTCTCTCAGAGATATACACACACACACACACACACACACACACACACACAGATTTGGACATTTCTGGAAATTGTAGCGGTTATTGTGAAAATATATTGGATATTGGCTTTTTAGGGGAGCATAATACAATAGGAATTCCTTCTTAATGGTTTGCCCTTTTTTTTTATTATTCATTTTGGGCATGCAACGCACCCAATGTTGTCAAACTTTGAATTCTATGCCCATGGTTAGGTGTAGTGCTGTATATCTATATGATAATATCAGGGACATGCCTTATTCAGATGTAATTCGACATCAAATGCCTGACTCTGATTTCAAAATAAAATTTTGCCACTTGTTCTCCTTCATTATTCCAATAAAACTGGCTATGCTCTTCCCCTTTTTTCTGGATTAATGAGGTCATTTATGTTTAACTACATTGGATAGCCGGTACATAAATTGAGGTGAGGATCTGGTGCAGTGTGTCACCTATAGCCCTTACTGAATATCAACATTACAATTTCGTATCTTTTTCAAATAAAAACAACAAAGAAACAGAAAAACAATTTAAAATTTTGTGATATTTTCAGGTGATATTGAGCTGGACTTATTTTGTTGAGAGGTGTTGAGATAGTGAAAAATGGTTGCACTTGCTTGCATAAAAAGTTATCAAAATATTTTTCTAAGGACTAAATATGAGACATTGAAATTTTGTCTGTATGAGCTGTGAAATATAAATTTTAGTTTATTTCTGATGCATTCTTTCCCCCTTCCCTTCCTGGTCCCAACTATCTGGTCCTGACCCAGATATCTAGTTGCATCTGGCTTTTTCACACAGAGTTATGCCTCCATGTAATTGAATTAATTTATTTTTGTTGGAATATTATGGAAAGAAACAAGCATGACCATGATCGAAAATGGAAATTCCCTTTTGCTCCTGCACAATGAGGAATTTTTTTAATTCTATTTTTTGTTAACCAATGGCTTTCATATTATGTAGATCATCAACAATGACTCTGCATACACCGTTGATGGGGATGTGTACTTTTCTGTTGATAAATCCCCAAATTATGGCCAGTTGTCAGGGCAAAAACTGGAAAACAACAGGGCTGGTGAACGAGTTGCTGTTGACACAAGAAAGCGTAATCCTGCTGACTTTGCATTGTGGAAGGTGTGAAATCCCTTGCAAGTGACCTTATAGTCTTTTTCTATATCATTTGACATCTGACATTTTCTAATAATTACAGGCTGCAAAGCCTGATGAGCCAAGTTGGGACAGCCCATGGGGTCCTGGAAGACCAGGGTGGCACATAGAGTGCAGTGCAATGAGTGCTCATTACCTATCCTACAGTTTTGATATTCATGGTGGTGGAATTGATTTGATCTTTCCACATCATGAAAATGAGATTGCCCAGAGCTGTGCTGCTTGCCAAGAGAGCCGTGTTAGTTACTGGATGCATAATGGGCATGTCACTAATAACAATGAGAAAATGTCCAAGTCCTTGGGTAACTTTTTTACAATTCGTCAGGTAAAGCAAGGGTTAACATTTGGTTAATGCTTCTAACAACCTTTTGATGTTTTCAGTCTTGTTAGCATTTGTGTTTAAAATACTCTTATTATATTCTTGTAGATTACTGAACGGTACCATCCACTGGCTTTGAGACTTTTCTTGTTAAGTGCACACTATCGATCTCCTCTCAATTACACAGTATTGCAGCTGGAAAGTGCATCAGATGCTGTTTATTACATATATCAGGTTTAATGCCATTTTAAATTCCAATTAATTTCATTGGGAAGTCTGCCACCATTGTCCTCATGCACCTACCAGCATTGGATTGTTTTCTATTAATTTCTTTATCCATTTAGGGTTGTTCATGTGTGCATACATTTGAGTGTGCATGTGTTTCTCTAGCTTGGATTGTTAACTGGAGTGGATTTGAGCCAATATATTCTCCCTTGTACCATTGATAGATCAGTAATAGTTTTCCCAACTGCTTGATGAACTGCTACAACCATTCTGGCCAGATGGTTTAATTAGTAATTTTGTCCTTTTGTTTTCTTCTCTCTCTCTCTCTCTCTGTGTGGAAAACTTCTGTTTGGTACTATTTCACAGGAAACGATAACTTAAGCTGTCAAATATGGATTTTTTGCCAATATAGTTTGGTTCATGGAGTGAAAATTATAAGATTACCATTTAAAAGACTAACGAAAAGAGTGTAGGACTACTTACAGGAAAAAGAAAAGAACATAGAATTAATAGTTTCTGGTTAATGACAAGAATAGAACTAAATACTACTCTTTTTGGAATGTTTTGTATTGGTTAGAATTTTGTGGCAATTTATGTTAACTTAAGCCTGATGCCATGTTTTTCTAAGTTGATATTCTGCAAGAATATCTAATCTGCTTTAATACATTGACTACACAGTAAGATGCACACGGGCATGTACACACACATGAATGGGTTTGCGTTTTAATCTTCAGAAAAATCATGACCAACTATCTTGTGATTGTTAGACATTGCAAGACTGTGAAGATGCTTTATCCCCATTTCAACAAGAAAGTCTCAAGGAGGGGCCAGAACGGAAAAGCAAAACAGCTCGGGTTTCTCCTGCTGCCCAAGAGTGCATAAGTAAGCTACGTAGTGAGTTCCAGAGTAAAATGTCAGATGACTTGAACACTGCACAAATATTGACTTGTGCTTTTCAAGAAGCCTTGAAGTTCATAAACAGTTCTTTGAACATACTCAAGGTACATATTTGGAACCCATTCCAAGAGGTCTATGATGTGATCTCTCCCTCTGCTGTCTCTCCTTCTGTGTATATTGTGTGTCTGTGTGAAATGACTGGTTATCTTTTTGATATTTTTTAGAAGAAACAACAGAAACAACAATTATCAGTGGTTCAGTCTCTTATTGAATTAGAGAAAGAAGTTAAAGCAGTTCTAAATATTCTGGGATTGCTTTCCTCTTCCACTTACTTGGAGGTGATTTGGTTTCTAGCCTATGTTAAAATGATTTAATGATGAATATTCTGTTGTATGGAATGTATCATTAAGAAGTTACTTTCCATTGGGCAGGTTTTGTTGCAATTAAAAGACAAGGCTTTGAAAAGAGCAGGGTTGGAGGAAAGTTATGTGTTGAATCAGATTGAAGAAAGAAAACTAGCAAGGGAAAATAAGGATTTCTTAAAGAGTGATCAGATCAGGGCTGCTTTAACTTTGAAGGGCATTGCACTCATGGATGTGGGCAAGGAAACTATTTGGAGACCATGCATACCAGTTGAACCTGTGCAGCCGGCACAGCCAGTTGAACAGGAACATAAGACCCTGCCAGTTGAACAGAAAACAGGCACCACTGGTTGAACAAGAAAAAAACACATCCCTTTAAACAAGAATACAAGTTACCGCTAATTGAACAGGAACGATGGGGACAACATTGTGGACTTGATGGTGGAAAGCCTTGTTCCTGCCCCAACCAGTGGTTGACAGATGATTGGTACAGTTATTATTTAATTATATGGGGATTTTTGTAATTTTTTATTCTATTTTGTTATTAATGTTGTAACATTTGGGACTATCACATGTTAGAAGCCCGAGTCCATGACCAAGTGTCATTTGGTCTTAAACAGCAATGTGGGCATAATATGGCTCAATTCCTGCATAAACAAGCTATTGCAGGTCGCAGCAATACTATACAAGAACACGGGTTGTGGTGATCCTTTTGTTGTTTGACTACTACTACAGGAGTTTAAAGTTGATCAATTTTCCTTGTTCAATTTATTTCTTTGGTTTTGTTATTGGGATGAAATTGCATTTTAGTTTAGATTCTTGCCTCAATAGCAGTATCATGTGGCGGATTGTTAATAAAGCCTAGTTGCTTCTTGATTGTCAAAAGTTGTTGATTTAGCGGTTTGCTACCTTAGCATGTTCCTTATGGACTTGATGACTTACACTAGAGGTAGTAGTATCTTCTAGAAAATTCATCCATCATAGGTTGGGGTATAATCTGTAGACAATTTTTTTTTTTTTTTTTTTTTTTTTTTTTTTTTTTTTTTTTTTTTTTTTTTTTATAACGAGTTTCAAGACAAGGCCACTTCGTGTACGCACCCTGTTGAGTAAATCCCGGATACACAACCCCTGCCTGCAAGAACTGTTTCCGCTAAAGTAATCCGGTTGGTCCCTTCACTCTCTCTCTCTCTCTCTCTCTCTCTCTGAGGCTGGCTACCTTGAATTAGCCAAAAATAGAGGCAGGCTACATTGAATTAGCCATAAATTTTTTATTTTTTCTTTCCTGTTTTTTTAGAGAGAACATAATGGATGGAACTTGCACTTTTTTATTTTTTTTATTTTTATTTTTATTGAATCTAAGTTGTTCCAACTTGTGGTTGAGGAAGGGGGGGATTTTTATTATTTATTTTACGTATGCAATCAGTGGTTATGGGCAAGAAAGCGTCACAGTGGTTGATGAGGAATCCTGAGCAAATGGTAGTTGAGGTCAAACCAAAACAGTTTTTCACATTTAAGGAGGGGATGCGACTAGACATGTTCACCTAAAACACAAAAATCGCACCAAAATTATCTACAAAATGGCATAATTGTACTGCACCACAAGTAACAATCCACCGCACCACAAGGTAATAGTAAATGTTTGCGGTTTTATAATAAGAAAACCGCACAAACCACACCCCCTCTATATCTTAATATATTTATTTATTTTTAAAATTAAATATATTATTAATGGTTTTTTTTAAAAAATAATAATATAGACATAAGACAGGGAATGGGGAAGGAGGGAGTGGGAAGACAAGACTTACAACACTAACACTTACGAAAAGGCCTTATATTATTAATAGTTTAATAACCCTAGTTTTCAAAAAAAAAAAAAAAAAAAAAGTTTGATAATCCTAGCAAGTGTTGACTAGGAAAGCTAATCCAAAATAAAGAAAAACTAGCTCAATAGTGTAAAACATGGCATAAAACATAGGAAAAAAAATTAGTTTTGGGCTGAGTAGAACAAACCCAAGATTTGAAAAATATACCAGCTTCAAACCTTCAAACCACATCTTATACATCACACCGCACATGTGATCGTAAAAATGAGGTACAGTGCAGTTATGGTTTTAGCTAAGCTCTAAACTGCACCACACATGTGACCACAAAAATAAGGTGAGGTGTGGTGCATTTATGGTTTTAGATAAACCGCACTGCAAAGTGTGGTACTAAAAATAGCCCAAAACCACACCGCACCACACCGCGAACACCCCTAGATGCAACATATACGTTTCAAAAATGTTCCAATACCTTTGGACAATATTTGGTATTGGTTGTGACTGAACTTAAAGCTGGTGGATGAAGGAGGTCTGTGATTATTCTAGAAGTAAAAGAGAAACGTGGTTGGAGCTTGTAGGTGTGCTTGAGGAAAATGTTGGATCCCAATCAATATGCTTCTGGGATTGTTGATAAAACTCTCTCGTTCAAAAGCATAAGCAATTTTTAGAGGTGCAACCTGTTGGAAAAACTAGTTTTGCATCTCATATAAAACATGCAGTGGAAGTAATGTAAGGATTTACTTCATTTATGAGAGATAATATATAACCTTGAATTCTAGAACAAAGAAAAGAAAGTGTACCTTGATGCAGTGAAATTCAAAAACAAGACTTGAGAATACCTTCAATCTTCATCCCAATTTCACATGGTACCCAAGATGAGTGGTCTCTCAATCAGTTCTTATTTACGTTAGTTTTTCCTTTGGAAAAGTGTATTCCAAAGATTCTACAGAGAAAAACTATTTTCTCTTCTTTTTAATCATACGTATGTTTTAACTACCTTGGTAGTTACTTTAATTAATAATTCTTATTAAATATAAACTAATTATCTAATTGAGTTAGCCTTTTAGGCTAGCCCGATTGGGCTTAAGTGTGTAGCTTGGGATGAGACCGAAGGGACAAATAAGGCTCTAGCTCCAATGTGCTTCAGACTTATCTGTCAACTGTTGACAAGCCCAAAGTCACCATTAATTATATAACAAGTATCACTACAGAAATATAATTGCACTCTAAGCCTTATTAATAAATTGTATCCGAAGACTAATATAATATCATTTGACCTCTCCATGAAATATCCATAATGAACAAAGTTACAATTAAATTGTCACTTTGTAAACAACTATTTTATTCCTTGAATCCCTATTTAATCTTTTAGTTATTCATATTTATGAAATCTAATTTCATTAAATATAAACTTTAGTAACTCTTTACTAAAGTGGCCGGCCCTAAATAACCAATTCCCATAAACTTATTTCAAAGGGATATTTCGTGTCTCTATAGAAAGAGATTATGGATTCCATCTTAAGAATATGTGTTCCCTCAACATTATGTCTAGTTACCCAATATACTAAGGTTTGAACGTTAAATTAGATTTCACTCCTGATATATCAAAGTAACCTCACTCCTGATATATCAAAGTAACCTACATTTTATAATCGGGTTCACTATCCTCTCAAGATTGAGAGTCTATGAAATTAGAAGTCATGGGATTTATTATTCAGGTGATAGTTGTTAATTGAATAATTAATTTCACAACGGTCTAGTTCAATGTGTCTTACACACTTAAGATACATCAACACATCAACTAGAAGTCCCCACTTTCATGATTAAGACAAACTATCTTAGTTGATATGTTATATAGTCTTCGCAGATAAGACGGCCAATTTTATCACCGATTACAAACTATATTTTGAGTTTACAAGGAACTTGTGATTTATATCTTTTGTAACTAAATCACATACAATGCATTTCAAGGACTATGATAATGTCCAACTAGTTCATTTACAAATAGTCTTATATAATCAAACAATTTAATTATTTATAACAAGCCAATAAATTGGATTTTAGGGTGCAAACCCTAACAAGCTCCCACTTGCCCTCAAAATCAATTTTGCATATATCTAACACTTATTTCTCTTTAGAGTAAATCATATTCACCCTAAGGCAAGGTCTGGAAAGAAGTTTCAGCTAGATTTATTACATAAATTATCTTTTCTACTACTACATCCCACGCTCTAATATCTTTCTAATGAGATAATACTTACGCTTAATGTGTATCTTCACCACCTAGATTGAACACATATCCTGAAATCAAACTTCATGAATAACAATCAAACTAAAAGTCAATGTTTGTGCAACCAGTAACTATCAAATCCTCACTTTGGTGGACAAGCACATAATCTCCCGTTCTCCTAAGACATTTGAGTATATGCTTTACTCCCACTAAGTTAAGTAATCCTAAATTTTAATTGATATTTTCTTACCATGTCCACTACAAAATAGATACTTGGCCTAGTATATAGCATAGCATGATTGAGACTTCCTATTAACATGGTATAAGGAACCGTCTTCATATGCTTTTCCTTTTATATGTCTTAGGACTATAGTCCTTTACAAAGGAACTTCGAACTTAAAAGGAAGAAATCCTTTCTTGAAGTATCAAATGCCATACTTGGCTAGAATCTAATCTATTTAAGCAGTTTGAGATAGACCCAACATCCTAATTTCTGAATTTTACTAAAGTTTAACTCTTAGGATGTGACCAGTCTCACCCAAGTACTTCATATCAAACTAGTCTAGACAACAAAAAATCTATTGATGACTATATTTATACATCATTCTAAATAATTAGAATGTCATCAACATACATTAAGAGATTTGATGATGCACAAAAATCATCAGTGAGCTGATAGTCCTCGAACGCTCCAATAGGTACCTAAAGAGCAAAAAACCAATAATCTAACAGAGAGAATTGGTGTGGTACTGGCCAAGGATTCTCTGAAGACTAAGTTAGTGAATGAGAAATCTTTAAGAACTTTGTAGTGAGAGAACATAGGGAATTTCTGCGTACCTAGGAGAGGAGAAAATTCGATGCTTATATATTGGGGAGTAGTGAATCAAGATCCCTTGGCCATAGGAACCTTTCCATGTAGAGGAGATCTGTGGCTAGGATTTTCGAGGTTTTAGGGCATCTTTTCCATATGGGGAAGATATGAACGTGTAGCAGGGTCTTAGGACGTGATGCGCTAGATATTCCTTTTTTGGGGATTTATCCGTGTAGATCACGTAAAGGATTATGGGACCCACCACTTTTTTTTGTCGACTTGGCCAATCGTCTGTCGGTATGACGAATAGAAGACGGGGACTTGTCTGGCCGTTGGCTTCCAATTGTCATTCATCTCCTTCTGCAGCTATGAAGGGTTCGAGGGATTGCGATGGCGGAGGGAGGAAAATCTAGATGGAGAGAGGACAATCTAGGACAGATGAACAACTATTTCCTACTTAGACGAAAATTCCCTTATCAGCTGCCCCCTACTCCATGACTCGTGGTAGTTGAAGGGTCACAGAGTAAAGAGAATATTCTTTTCATTCAATGCTCCTTGTCCCGATGTCCGATGTCATAAATGAGGGTCAATAAGATCTTTGTAGTCTTATTGAGGGACACGTGGCGCCCTAAGATTGGTGGAAACGAAACATCATGTTGCTTCGCTTTCCGTGTCCTTTCATCCTATAAATATGTTTGTTCCCTTCAGTTTAGTTTCTTTATTTTTCTAGAGAATTCTACTCAGAGCTCCTGCATCAACACTAATTGTCCATCATCTACTATTCGTCCGTTACTTCGGTCATTCCGTTCATGTATAGCCTTTCAACCATCGTCTTTCTCTAGGTAGGTTTTTGTTCATTTTTTTTTTTTATTCATCCTTTGTATCCGTCTTCCCTTGGCCCTTGATCTAGTTTCTAGTTTGAGTGACTGCCTAGCTTTTTGGTTGTCGCTTGTAGGTGAGAAAATGTCAGGAGGTAGTAAAGCGACAAGCGGTCACATCTCGTCCCTCCGTCCAGATGACGTGACGTTCATCCGTCGGGAAGTGTTCCTTTGACAGAGGAGCAGATGAGTTCCTTTTAAAGGGAGCCGTTGGCTTATCTTTTATAATATGAGATGGAAGGAGAGTTGGATGAAGAGATTGAAGGGGAAGGAGAGTATGAGTGTGACGGGGAGGACGGAGAAGAGAGGGAGAATGAAGAGGAGGAGGAGGAAGAAGAGGAAGAGGAAGAGGATGGAGAGGAAGCAGATGGAGAGGAGATTGTAGCCCCTTGTTCGTCGGGTGATGATTATAGGCCGTTCATCCTTTTTGAGATTTGGTCTATGAATGACTTTCTCTCAAAGATGACGACTAGGGTTTTCAATAATCTGCGACCCCGTTACCAAATACCAGATGATGTCCCCATTAAGATGGTAGGCAAGAAAGAGAAGTGCTACTCTGGCTGAACCTCAGACGTCGGTTTTTATGAGGCTATTGTCATGGTTGGTCTGAGGTTACCCCTTACGGAAATACATCGACGGTTGGCTAACCGTCTAGGAGTGTCCATTTGCCAGATTTATCCCAATGCTTGGAGGATCTTCCTGGGGGTTGAGGTATTATAGGGTCAAATGAACGGGGGCCTTCGTCATCTTACTCTGGACGAATTCTTTTTCTGCTATAAACCTCAGCAAATCACTAGCTCCAAGCGTTTTTATAATTTCGTCATTCGTAAGGCGGCGTTGAAGTCAATGACGGGTGTCCTTGACTCCAATCGTGATTGGAAGAGCCGTTATTTTTTGTTCAATGCTCGAATTGGGTGTGTAGACCCGACGAATGGGATAGCATAGGGGATGAGTATGATTATACCTAAGGTATTTTGAGCAAGTCATGTGAGTTGTCGGGCTGTCCTTGATCTGTCTATTTTTTACATATTTTACTAGTCAGTCTTTTTTCTTTTTCTTTCAGCTCAAGTTCGTCCATCCATTACTGAGGAAGTAGATTTTCTTCAATGCATCCTTGCTATTCCTCTTGCGCGTAGGAGTTGGAAGGGGCTAGGTACTCTAGACAGCTTACACGCTTTCTATGGCAGTCCTTGTAAGAGACTGGGAAAATTGCCTCTAAAAAAACAAAGATTTTTGGAGTGCTTTTTAGGGCACCTCTCTTTTTGGGTAAGTGGTGTGGAATCGCCACTTACTTTTTTATACCAAAAAAAAAAAAAAAAAAAAAAATACACGACTGAATTGTTCTCTTCATTGATTGAATAAAAAATTACATAATTGAAAAATTGAAAAATTACATGGCTTTACGTCTTAGTTACAAACTACCAAATAGTTACATGACTTTTCATCCTAGTTATATTCTACCCAAAATAAAAATAAAGACAAGGCTAGATCTACTTATCCAAAGACCTAAATCAAGAGGCTAGGTTACAGAATGGAAATGTGTTAGCCACCCATTCCGCCGAGACAAAGTCTGTTCTTTTAGGCTTTTGTGACCTATGTACCCTTTTTATGCATGCTATGAATGATATGTTGAACATGTGAGACAAAAATTAAATCACATAAGTTTATTTATGAATGAAGTCTCTTCTTTTGAAAAAGAATTAGATCTGTTTTGGTTGGTAAAAAAGCTTGATTTGTCAAAATACCCGATCGGTTTTGTAGTATGTAGAAAAAAAATGGTTTTTAGGAGATAAAAAATTCAGATCTGTGTTTATTACATAAAATAAAGTCTTTTGATTTGAAAAATATCATATCTAAAAAAAAAGTTTTTTGGTTTGTAAAAGATCAGATTTGTTTTGTGATAATTAAAAAAATGGTTTAATGACAGAAAAATCAGATCTGTTTTTATATATTAAAATATATATATATATATATATATATATATGGAAAAGATTGTTTAAGAAGAGAGTTTCACTCATAACATAAATTTATGCAACATGAATTAACTAAAAAAAAACACAAACACAATCATGTTTAATCTTTTTCTTTATTTCGAAATTTGCGTATGTTAAAAATTCAGATCTACACCTAAGAAAGATGCAAATTCGTTTTTATTCTAAGAAAAATTCAAATCTACATCTAAGAAAGATGTAGATCTATTTTTATTTTCAAGAAACAATGTTAATCATATGCAAATTATTGGAATTAAGAAAGAGATCATGACAATTACGTAAACAAAATCCAGATCATGCTTTAACTAGTCAATGATTAACAACTCATGTTATGGACAAAGGAAAACATTCATTATCATAAACAAGAAACATAAAAAGAATAGGGTGATTGAAAATAACCTCTTGCATGAGCATTCCTTGTTCTTGAGAGGATGTTTTAGGGTTCAAAGAAATTTATTCAATTATCTTTGAAACCTAAAAACCCTAATTTAAGTAGCAAATCTCAGAGAGGATCAGCAAATATCAGCAATTTGAGAGCCTTAAAGCGTATGCCTCTTAGGGCGTAAAAAAAAGGTGCCGAATTATGAGACCTAGTCTCTATTTATAAAGGCCAGAAAACTCTAAAAAAAAGTCCTAAAGTGTAGAATGCGAATCAAGACTCATCCTTCTGCGAAAAGATCGAAAAGGGTGTGCCTTATCGTCACCCAAAGGGCGTTAGACCAAAGCCCAAAAGGAGGAAATTCGGCCCTTTCAAAGGGCCGAATTGTACTCATGGATGCCGAATGCACTCTTGTGCTCTGGTGCATTTTGGACTCTCCTTCTAGGGTTTTTTGATCAGGTCCTCGCATCTAGACATGTTTTCATCCTTAGTCTATGATTTTTATCTCTTTTTTGGATAATTCGGGCTTTTTCAGGAATAATTATCTTGTAGATAAATGCCCTAAAATAAATCTTGATAAAGTTCAGATTATCCACAATTTTGTTGTTATCTAATCATCCATTTTATTCCTATGCATGCAATCCTATTTTAAACAATAATTATCAACCAATCACAGAATTATTAAATTAATTTTAATTGTTTAACCAATTAGAATTAATTTAAATTAATCGTGTGTGGTCGACCCTACCTAGACACAATGCATGCTGACCATGCAAACTTGATTATACAATATCTTTCGATCCAATGGTCCGATTTGGAAACTGTACATACCATTGTGACAGTTAGAATCTCAAGATCATTTTTATGATATGCAATGAATGAGTTAATGCATGTAATGCAAAACAAATTGATGCATGTAATCAAGAACAAATGGATGCGTGTAATGCAAGAACAAATGGATGCATGTAATGCAATCATGATTTTTCGGGTACATGAATGATCATTCAAGTCATTCCCCTTGATTAAATCATGGGTGCAAAATCAAGTGTCTACAGAATGCCCCTTATTGACAGAGCTTGGAAAGCGAATGTCAATCTAAAACAAAAACACTGATTTTAGCGACCATGATTTAATTGAGGTTGTATTTTCAAAGATTACCTAGCCCTCAAACCTAAAACTTTGGAACATAGAACTAGTGCCTTATCTTTTGAAAAAATTGAAAATAATTGACTTAGCTGGTAGTTGATGACTCTAGAAATGATTCTTGACAATTGATGTGACCAAGAGGCTTTTCAATTCTAATCTTGAATATGAAGTTGTCTGTGACCAAAAGGCTTCTCAACCTCGATCTTGACGAAAGGTAACTAAAGGGCTTCTCTACATTGAAACTGACGCTGTCTATGACCTAAGGGTTTCTCTACCTCGATCTTAATCTGGAGTGATTGAAATGTCGATCAAAGGTCTTCTCTACCTCAATCTCAATCTGGAATTGTTGAAATGTCAATCAAAGGTCTTCTTTTAGACCTCCTTCTAGGGTTTTTTAATCTGCATGCATTTTGGGCTCTCCTTCTAGGGTTTTTTGATCCAGTCTTCGCATCTAGACGTGTTTTCATCCTTAGTCTATGATTTTTATCTTTTTTTAGGATAATTCGGGCTTTTTCAGGAATAATTATCTTGTAGATAAATGCCCTAAAATAAATCTTGATAAAGTTCAAATTATCCACAATTTTGTTGTTATCCAATCATCCCTTTTATTCCTATGCATGCAATTCTATTTTAAACAATAATTATCAACCAATCACAGAATTATTAAATTAATTTTAATTGTTTAACCAATTACTCTACCTAGACACAATGCATGCTGACCATGCAAACTTCATTATACAATATCTTTCAATCCGATGGTCTGATTTGGAAACTGTACATACCATTGTGACAGTTAGAATCTCAAGATCATTTTTATGATATGCAATGAATGAGTTAATGCATGTAATGCAAAACAAATTGATGCATGTAATCAAGAACAAATGGATGTGTGTAATGCACGAACAAATGGATGCATGTAATGCAATCATGATTTTTCGGGTACATGAATGATTATTCAAGTCATTCCCCTTGATTAAATCATGGGTGCAAAATTAAGTGTCCACAGAATACCCCTTATTGACAGAGCGTGGAAAGCGAATGTCAATGTAAAACAAAGACATTAATTTTAGCGACCATGATTTAATTGAGGTTTTATTTTCCCCTCGAACCTAAAACTTTGGAACATTGAACTAGTGCCTTATCTTTTGACAAAAATTGAAAATACTTGACTTAGCTGGTAGTTGATGACTCTGGAAATGATTCTTGACAATTGATGTGACCAAGAGGCTTTTCAATCCTGATCTTGAATATGAAGTTGTCTGTGACGAAAAGGCTTCTCAACCTCAATTTTGACGAAAGGTAACTAAAGGGCTTCTCTACCTTGAAACTAAAGCTGTCTGTGACTTAAGGGCTTCTCTACCTCAATCTTAATCTAGAGTTGTTGAAATGTCGATCAAAGGTCTTCTCTACCTCAATCTCAATCTGGAGTTGTTGTAATGTAGATCAAAGGTCTTCTTTACCCTAATCTGGAGTTGTTGAAATGTCAATTAAAGGTCTTCTCTACCTCAATCTAGAGTTGTTGAAATGTTGATCAAAGGTCTTCTCCACCTCAATATGGAGTTGTTGAAATGTCGATTAAAGGTCTTCTCTACTTCGATCTAAAATTACTAGAATATCGATCAAAGGTCTTCTATACTTTGATCTGAAGTTGTTGGCATGTCGATTAAAGGTCGTTTCTACTTCAATATGAAATAACTGGAATGTCGATCAAAAGTCTTCTATACTTCGATCTAAAGTTTTTGAAATGTCGATCAAAGGTCTTCTCTACTCCAATCTAGAATTGTTGAAATGGTGATCAAAGGTTTTCTCTACTTCAATCTGAAATTGTTGAAATGGCGATCAAAGATCTTCTTTACTTCAATCTGGACGGTTGAAATGTCGATCAAAGTTCTTCTTTACTTTAATCTGGAATTGTTGCCTGTAAAAGGTCAAAATTTGGGATTAGACTTTAAATGTTGAGTGCATTGTTGTTCCATTGCTTTTGGGATGGGTGATTTTTATTTGTTCCTTCTTGATTTTGAACTTTATCAAGAAAAGTTTAATTGACAAAAGATTCTATTTTTGAGAAACATTTGATTTTTGAAACTTGGAAGTTTCAAAATTGACATTTAATATTTTGGGACTTTGAAACTTGGAGATTTTGAATTGAAATTTAGAACTTGAAATCTGAAATTTTGAGATTTTGGATTTTGAAAATAAAGACTTGAGATTTTGATCATGAAATCTGAGGTTTGAATTTCTTTCTTGAAATTTTGAAAAATGAAGGTTTTGAAATTGAATTCTGAATTTTTGAAACTTGAGATCTTGAAAGATTTGAAATTTAAAATTTTGAAAAATTGAAACTTGGGATTTTGAAAATTTATGACTTAAAATTTAAAGCATGAAATTTGAGGTTTGAATTTTTCTAAAATCTTGAAAATTGAAGGTTTAGATTTAAAAATTGGGCATTGAGAATGTGGAATTGAAAATTTGGGAATGAAAATTTAGGTTTGAAAAAAAACTTGAAAACTTTGAATTTGAATTTTTATTTTTAATCCATTCCAAAAGAAATTTCATCATTTTCAATTTTTTTTTGGTTGACTGAGTTGACTCAACTCTTGGCTGAGTTTAAGGGTGGGGGCCGAAATTTTGCCCCCCCACTTCTTTGTTTCTCCCTTTTTCCCTTTTTTGCTTCATCCTCACCAACTTCTCTTCCTCCATTAACACTGTTTATCTTCTTCTTCCCCTTTATTTTTCTTCTTCATTTCACCATTTCTTCTCACAAAAAACACTTTTCTAAGCTTCTTAACTTTCCTTTATCTATCTCCATCAATATTTCTTTAGATCCTTGTGTTTTTGGGCATTTTCACCACACACCCATTATCGGTGAAACCCATTTTTCTTTTGCATCAAGATCGCTTCTTCCTCCACGGGATCCTCTTTTCTTACTTTTCATGGTAAGAAATATGATCCCACATTTGATTGGTATGATAAAGATGGGCTTCTTCAAGACCTTAGGACCCATGCCCCATATTGTCATGTAGACACCAAGGTGAGTTTTTCTTTGGTTTCTTTGCTTGGAAAAATATTGTTCATGTTCCATTGAAAGTTTCATGGTGAGATATTGTCATTTGGTTGCTACAATTTGGGGGCATTGTTTGATTAGTTGGTTTTGGAGCATTCTTGGAGTATTTATTTATTTATTTTTTTATCATGGTGCAATTTGGACAATGTTGGTAGCTCATGGAATTTTGACAACGTGGGTAAATTTTGATGTTGTTGGATGAACTTTGGTTTAGATTTTGGGAGTATTGGTATTATGAAAAATTTATGGTAGGCTTAGATATATGTTCGTGATGCATGTGGGAAAAGTTTGTTGGCATGTGTAAACTTTGTTTTATGAACATGGCAAAATCTTGTGGGTATATTTGTAGGTTTGGGAAATTTTTGGTCCTGGGAAAAATTTTATGAGCATGAAATTTTGATTTATGGAAAAATTTTGTTGGATATATGATGTTGATTTATGGAAAATTTGTGGTTATGATTTTGGATATTTAGGAATTTTCGCGGTAGGGAATTTTTTCCGATGGCATGGTTATGGGAAAAATTTGGTAGTTGTGTATGGACATGTCAAATATTTTGGTTGTGGTAAAATTTGGTGGGGCATTGATTTTTTGTTGTGGGACATTGACTTTTTTGGGCGCATGAGAATTTTTTGGACATGTGATTTGGTCATGGGAATTTTTTGGACATGTGATTTTGGTCGTGGGAATTTTTTTAGACATGTGATTTTGGGCATGAGAAATTTTTTAGACATGGAAAAATGTTTTGTCATGGGAAATTTTTAAACATGTGGTTTTGGTCATGGGAATTTTTTTGGACATGTGATTTTTTTGTTGGCATGGGAAATGATGAGCTAAGCTTTTGTGTTGCAGAGCCTCAAGAGTCGAGGCAGTCTCCAAATGTTGAAAAATGCATGGGCAGCATTGTTTCCTAGCATTGAAAACATCATCAATGAAGTAGGCTTTGACACTTTCTTTGAAGCCCTGTTAAATTAGGAGACACATGAATACAAAGATTTTTAGTTAATTCTTGCCTTGGCAAAGCGCTTCTGAGACACTACATGTATCTTCCATTTTCCAGGCATTGAGGAGGTAATGTTGACACCTTATGACTTCTCTGTTATCACCAATATGAGGTTGGGTGGTGAAAGAATTCTTGTCAATGATTTTGTTACTTTAGCTAAACTCAAGAAACTTCTAGGTATAGTGCCTTCTAGAATGAGGAGTAACAACATCCCTTTGTCTTGGCTATGTGAAAATATTCCCCTTTGTGAGAATGTGGCAAAAGGTGCTCATATGTTCTTGCTTCTTTTTATTGGGACTTTTTTGTGTCTGGATTTAGGCAGTACTATGAATCTGCACTACTTGGGGAGCTTGAGAAAAATTGAACAAATCCGGAATTATGACTGGGGCAGCATGGCCTATACCACTCTGATGCATTTCATGACCCAACTCTCTAGGCAGACCCTTTCAAGCTTGGGTGGGGCTCTATTTGTATGGTAGGTGAGGTTTGGGATTTATTTTGGCTATGTGTAGGTTTTGGAAAATTATTCAAGCTATGTATGGGTTTTGGAAAGTTATTTTGGCTATATGGTAATGGTGTTGTGAATTTTTTCAGGTTTGGATGTACGAGTACTTTGGAGTTGGTCTTGAAATCCGGGAAGAAGTTGCTGGCATTTTTCCTAGATTTCTCCGTTGGTTGCCCAAACATCATTTGTCTACACCTCCCAAGCGTTCTTTGGAAATTTGGCGCTTGGTGATTCGTAATTTGACTGCTGATGATGTGAGTTCTTCCTCCTCTTTCTTTTGGAATCTTTGGTGCTTAGCTATGGTTCAATCTCTTCTCGTCTGAGTTCTTTTGTGACTTTTCAGATGGATTTAGAGCCTTAGGCTGGATGTGAAGGGTATACAGAGTGTAAGCGAGCTCTAGAACTGAATGGCCACCAAGTGTTGTTTGAGTGTAGGCATGGAAGGTATTGGTATCTTGGTGATCGGGTGTTGCCCCAAATTGAACATGAGTATCCTCCTGCCACAATTCCTATTCCTCCTTGTCATACTGTTCAATTGGCCGACTTTTTGGCTGATGAAGAGATTGCTCGGGCCCTTAACGGCTATATTGTTGCAGGAGTAGAAGGGAATTATTTTGAATTCATTCGACTTCATCTACAAGGTTGCTTGGTTGGCAGAATAGTATTTTTCTTCCTTCTAAAGTCAAATTTTTGATCTTGCAAATTCCTTTTCATATTTCTGCTTAGTAACAATACTTGAATGTTGCATTTTCAGCCTCCATCTTCTGAAGGAGAGGAAGGGGAGAGGGAGAGGGAGAGGAAGAGATTCCCTCCCCTCACCATGCTGGTGGCTCTTCTAGTTCCTTCACAGAGACTTACCCTATTTTACAGCATGGGAGTATGATGTGATGAATCTTGATGGAATGTATAGTTCCATGCCTTTGACTAGGCCAGAGCATGTACCAAATGTTCCTTAGCTTGATCCGGTATGTTATTGAATTTTCAATTCTTTGTCCTTATTTCTTATTAACTTGATGAACGACCCTTAACCTGGTAGAGTTGTGCTTCAGGTTGATGTGGATCTAATGGAAGAAAGTATGCAGATGCTTGGAGGCTTGCAGTCATTGGCTCGCACTCAATCCTCCCAATACGTGCTCAATGATTTGAACTGGGTATGCCATGTTTCTTTCTAAGCATCTCTTGCTTGAACTATGCTTGATGGCAGAATTAAAACTTAATTTTGTTGACTTTTCAGGCATATAGAATGGAAACTGCTGATGCTACTAGAAGAACTTTAGAGGAAAGGATCATGTTAGGATATTAGTGATTCATGTTAGGAACATATATTATTATTTTGTGTAATAGGCTAATCCTTTAACAAAACGCACTTTACTTGTATTTGGGTAGATCTAGGATGTGTTTAATACTTCAAAGAACAAGAGTTCAAGTCTAATATTGAAGCCATGCAAATCTGTCCAAGAAACAAGTGAAGAAGTGCTAATTCATTAAAGCTCAACAACTGCTCGACAGATAGCTATCTATTGAGGTTTAATGAGGCTCAACAGATACTATCTATCGAGGTATCTATCGAGAATTACGAAAATTAGTTTTTCAGATCTGGTTTTCAACCCAGGCTTATGTATTTGTGTAGGGTTTCTTTTCTTATAACCCTAGACATATATAAGACTTATTTTAGAGGCCGTCACATAAGAGAATTCAAGAATAACATATGCAAAAGGTGACCGATGCCTTATTCTCTCTGAAAGAAGCTACTGCGTCTTTGCGCCTTAGGGTTTTGTAACCAAGTGCTTTTTGAATTTCATTGTTGATGAAGTGAAGAACTTTGCAGCCAACATCTTCTTCAAGTTGGTGTGTTAGTCACATACTGGGATCTATGCATCAAAAGGGTGGCGTTCATATATTAAAGAGTTCAGAAGTTCTGAAGCAGTAGAAGGTTTCTGCTGTAAGTTCATTTACAGGGATTGTAGAGTCTAGGGACAAAAGTTTTGTACTAGATTTGAAACTTCTCTTTACTATAGTGAATTGCTTTTCAGGAAGGTTTCCCTCCAGGTTTTTTATTGTGAAACTAGTTTGTTTCATTGGTTTTCCTGGGTCATCATATCTTGTTTTATTTACTTTTCTGCTATGCATGATATTGATGTTAGTTTGTTTTAACAAGTTTTATTCATAATAAATCTAATTAACAACTTGGGTTTAAAACTTGTTAATTCTATCAACCGGGGTCCAAATTTCCCAATGGATCAGGAGCCTCAAACTTGAAAACCGTCAGCATGATCCTCTCTTTTTCACAAGCCAAGAAGTAAATATTGAAGGTGGCTCCTCTAGAGGTGGATCGAGATCCTCACGCATGTGGACTTGGAGTCCTGATGATGTATGACTTGTATATTTCATTTTTCCTACAAAAGAAAAGGAAGTGTTTCTTAGACAATCTTGTATTACTTTCCATGTTCAGCTCTTTGTCCTTGGGGTCACCTTGGATCATGTAGAAACTTTAACTAAGACAAGTTTAGAATTAACTTGATGAGATCTTGTAATGCTAATTTAAACTTATCTGGCTTGGCTTCGATGGAATCTGCACTTACTTGAATAAGGTGGAGTCGAATGCCCCTAGTTTAAAATGAATGCATGATTTTTGGAGATATTGGTTATGATGATTTTTTTTTTTTTTGGAAAATGAATGAGCCATGGGCGAATGCCCCTAGTTTGGAACATGAATTCATGAGTCTTGAAAAAAACTTGATTTGATCAATTTTTGAAAACAATGGTGCAAGTGATGATTTTTGAAAACAAGTGAGTTAGACATGTCAGAGTGCCCCAGTTTGACCAAAAAAAATCTTTTGAGTTTCAACCGGTCTTAAAAAAAATGTCCAAGAATGCAAAATTGCATCAGTGTTCGATGGAGGGGTTGCGTGCCATTTGGCACATGAAGAGTGCCATTCGACACTTTTGGAGTGACGTTCGGCACTTTTAGAGTGCTGAATGGCATTGGGCCATGCCACGATGCTCACGCCATGGTGGGATGACTCCTTATGATTTTCCAATGCACGTCTCGCGTTTTCACATTTTTTAAAAAACATTTACTTCATTTGTGATCATGAAACACTCTCCTAGTCAGCTACAAACTCTTTGAAACCTATTTCAAACCTAATTAGGAATTGACGCAGCTTATATAAATGAATTCTCTTGCAACAAATCTCTGCATCAAGGTTAGCAAAACACAATAATCACAAGCAAAAGTCATCCATGGCTGGCAATCATAATTTTTCTCATTCAACAATTTATGATTTCAACAGATGGGTTTGTAGCTTTGATTTCAGCACCAAGACCAATTTTACACACTACAAACTAGAGGGAATCAAGGCTTTGAGGAATGTCAAAATAAAGTGGGACTTCCTTTGTGCTGCTGTGAAATTCTGGGATCCCAAAGATCATGTGTTTCAGTTTAACACTGCTAAATTCTGTCCATCAATTGAAGAATTTTCTGCTATCTTGGGCTATAATCCAAGCAAAAAATCTGTAGCGGTTTTTTGTGATCCTAGGCATAAGGAATCTTTATCTGATGCTCTCGGTCTTCCTACTTCCATTACTGATAGTATAATTGAAGGTCATAGGGTGAATCTTCACGCAATTATCCCTCGGCTGATTGACAAACATACCTATTGACTGACAATATGCAGAAAAATTTCGGTTTGGCTTTATGCATGGTGGGAAAATTTTTCCTTTACTTTGGAAGACACAGCTTTATGGTTGCTCGAACCATAAGTGTTATGAATCAAATTAAGGATGGTGATAATCCTGTTTCTTTGATCTTAGCAGAAACTCTTCTAGAACTAGATGATGTATTTCATGGTGGAGAAACTCATAACTTCTTAGGGAGTCCTTTGACTTTGCAAATATGACTGATGGAGCGACTGGACATGATTGCTAAGCCTACAACCAGTAATTACGGGCCTAGCAATTTTCTTAGCAGGGCTGTCATCAGAACTGAGTGCCAAACTGAGAGTGTCTGGGTGAAATTCTTAAACAAGAAATTCAGTATCTCAATTCAATGGGACTGTTATTGGTGGAAGTGCCCACCCCCTTTACTGAGGTCTCTAGGATCAGATCACATCTTCCTTGTTGGGTTGCGGAGGGCAGCTCTCTACAAGGGAGATAGATTCTTGAGGTAATTCAAATATGAGCAAGGAATGCCTGGTGGCAAAAGAAGAAGATTCTTCACTCCTATGGACACAAACCCTACTTCTATACAAAACATGCTATTAGGATTGGAGATGGCTGACCGAGTGGACCAATATTTTGTCAAGGTTCACTTTCATAGGATGACTATAGAATACTCTAACTGGTTGATAGACAAGATTGTTAATTAGGAGGCTGAGAAGATTGCTATAAGAGAACAGTTTCTCAAAGACAACTGGGAAAGACCTAATGAAGACCAAGGTTTTGAAACCCGGACCGGACCGTACGGTCCAACCGGGTTAACCGAGAACCGTTCATCAAAACGGTTCTTTAAGCTTTCAAAACCAGTATATGTAGAAAAAGCAGCGAACTGCACGAACCACAGTTGAACCTGCCGGTTTTAAGAACTGTGGACAGTTTTCAAAGGTTCAACTTCAAGTCATAATTTTTTTTTTTTTTTTTTATACTTACAGCCATTGTTGAAGCTTCTCAATCACAGTGAAATGTTGTCAGACCTTGAGTTTGCATCTCCATTTCTTTTTCTTTTTCTTCTTTGTCTCTCTTTCTTTCTTTCTTTTTTTTTTTTTCTTTTTTTTTTTTTTTTGTGCTTTTGCCATTTTTGCATTTTTGCTCTTTCTGAAGTCTGCTACTCTTCGCCCGATTGCCGATGATGAAGATGTAATTTTTACTTTTTTTTTTTTTTTTCTATCACAGTCTTCCACAAGTCAGTAAACTTGGCTGTCAAAGTGTAACTTATCAAGCCTTTGTCCCTTTCTTCTTTTACTTGTACCAAATGCTCGGCTGTCAACCGCTTCCTTGGGCATTGTATTAATGGTTATTATTTAACTAATATTTTAATGGGCAAGTCTGCCACTCCTCTGGTTTAAGTGGTTTTACGGTTTATTTTTTTGAAATTCAATACATAGTTGACCATTTAAATGGACTGGGGCTGTTGAGCATAACATAAAATTAATTTAAATTAGCTGAGCTTTGACCAACCTTGAGCCCAACGTGATGTTAACGTAACGTGTATTGCCAATTTGCCACAAGCCCACAAGTTCTTGTATTATAGTAATTATTATACTATTATTATTACCAAGGTTTTACTAATTAACATATAAATGAATATTATATCTATATTTGCTTAAGATTTGATATATATATATTTTTTATTTTTTAAAAATTATGATATGAAAAATATATTTGAAATTTGGATTTTTATTTTAATTTGACTATTTTAGTTAATTTTTCAATTTTTATTAATTTAATTTTTTTTATATATTTAAAATAATTATTAAATTAATTATGACGTCATCACAATTTAACCCCGGTTCAACCTCGGTTCGACCTCAAAAACCTTGAATCTCTCTTTTTTACGGTTCAATGAACGGTCCGGGTTTCAAAACCTTGATGAAGACAACTATGAATTCAAAAGAAGAGACAATGACGACAAAGTACCTATCACAGGAGAAATTATTGATCAACAAAAAGAGAAAAGACTGAAGACAAAGTGACCTTATTTTTTGGCTTTGAACATGTTTATTTAAAAGTTGATGTAAAAACTCTTATATTTAGGAATTATTTAGGATTGGCAGGTTAGGGATTTTGTTTAAAGTGTAGGCTTTTGGGGTTTGGAATTTTTTATGGTTTGGTTTAGGGTTTGGGTTCTTAAGGTTTCATTTGGTTTCGGGTTTGATTTAGGGTTTTGTGTAATGACATGGTTTAATGGAATGGTTGAATTTTTTGAAAAATTTTGGTTAATGGGCAAATAGTGGTTTTGGGAAATTGTGACCGAACCAATGCATGGTTGCCTACGTACCCCCTTGGCAGAAGGATCAGGTCATCATGTAGTTCATTGATTTTTTTTATTTGCCTTAACTTTTTCCTAGGCCGCCCTTTCGGGTTTTTAGCCTAGCAGGCTCTCTCACTCTATTTTTTTTTTTTTTACTCTCTTTTTACGTAGATCGCCCTTTCAGGTTTTCAACCTACCTTTTGTTTTTTTTTTTTTTTTTGCTCTAATTTTTTCCTAGACCACCTTTTTGGGTTTTCAGCCTAGCGAGCTTTCTTTAGTCAAACCTAGGAAGAAAAATAACATAATTTACAACCACTTCAGACGTGGTACTTTCAGACTACCACTTCAGACGTGGTATTTCTTCAATTGATCCATGTTGGTTGGCCCGATAAAAGGGTTTGCATCTAAGTCCATTAGTCTTACTACATCCCCAGAGTAAATTTGCTTGATAATGTATGGGCTTGCCCAATTTTTCTTGAACTTCTCGTTTGCATCTTGGATCGGGGCTTGGATTTCCTTCAACACTAAATCCCCCAACTTCAAATCTTTGGTTCTCACTTTCTAGTCAAAAGCTTTCCTAAGCCTTCTTTGGTAACCTTAAATATGATACAAGGCTTTAAGTCTTTTCTCATCTAGCATGCACAACAGATCGTATTTGCTTCAAGAATTTCACTTTCCAGTACTGTCCTTAGTGAACGGATACCCATCTCAATGGGAAGGACCGCTTCCATCCTATACACCAATGAATAAGGAGTGGCTCCTGTGGAAGATCGAATTGATGTTCTATACCCCCAGAGTGCATAGGGCAATTGTAGGTGCCAGTCCTTGTAGTTCTTTGTAAACTTCTTCAAGATTCGCCCTATATTTTTATTAGCAGCCTCAACTGCTCCATTGGTTTGAGGACGGTAAGGTGAAAACTTGTGGTGTTGAATGTTGAACTGTCGTAGTAGCTTTTTCGTTTCTCCTTTAAAGTATTGCCCATTGTCAGAGATAATTTCATGTGGTACCCTGTATCTGCAAATGATATTGGTCTGGATGAATTGAGCCACTTTCTTTGAATTTAGAACCTTGTATGAGGCAGCTTCTACCTATTTAGTGAAGTAGTCAATGGCTACAAGTATGAATTCATGGCCATTGGATGCTGTTGGGTGAATTTTCCCAATAATGTCTATCCCCCATGTAGAGAATAGCCAGGGTGATGTCATGGTATGTAATGGCATGGGTGGCATGTGCTTTAGATCTCGATGGACTTGGCATTGATGGCATATTCGGACATGAGCCGCACAGTCGGCTTCCATAGTAGTCCAGTAATAACCTTGTCGTATTATCTTCTTTGATAGCATGTGTGCATTCATATGTTGCCCATAGCTTGACTCATGAACCTCTTTAATTATTTGATGTGCTTCCTTGGTGGTTACACAAAGGAGATGAATTCCATCATATGATCTTCTATAAAGCCTTTCACCACAAATGATATAATTAGTAGACAACCTTCGGATGGTTAATTGGTCGTTCTTGTTTGCAAATGGTTGGTAGGTCCCATCCTTGAGATATTGTAGGATGTCTAAAAACCATTCACCTTGTCCATTCCTTTACTCATCTTCTTCTATTGTCATGCAGTAGGCCGGTTCCTCTTTTTGTTCCAACACTATCGGTCTAGCTTCATCTTCCTTTGGCCCATTCATCATGAATGCCATGGTTGCTAAAGTGTCTGCAATTTGATTCTGCATCCTTGGCACATATTGATATTGAATCTTGCTGAATATTGATGCCCACTTCTGAAGGCATTCATGATAAGGCATCAGCCTTTCTTCTTTGATCTTCCATTTATTCTAAATATGAGAGATTATTAATGCTGAGTCTCTATATACCTCAAACTCTTTCACTCCTAGGCCTAAGGCTACTTGTAGGCCCATAATTCAAGCTTCATATTCTGTGGCATTGTTGGTGGCAGGAAAGTTGAGTTTGCCAGAAAATGGAATATGTGTCCCTTTTGGAGAAATTAAGAGAACTTCAATTCCACTTCCATTTTGATTTGTGATGCCGTCAAAGTACATCTTCCATGATTCTACCTCAATCCCTATGATGTCTTCATCCGGAAAGTCTCATTGGATCTCTTCAGCTTCTTCTAGTGAACAAAGGGCTAGGTGATCGGCAATTGCCCTTCCCTTCATAGATTTTTGAGTCACATACTTAATATCAAATTCTGACAGAAACAATACCCATTTAGCAATCTTCCCATCTTGCATGGGCTTTTCCATTAAATACTTCAAAGGATCCATTCTTGCAATCAACCAAACCTTGTCAGCAAGCATATAATGTCGGAGTTTACGGGTTGCCCATACAAGTGCTACACATGTCTTCTTAAGTGGCGAATACTTCTCTTCATAAGTCTGCATCTTCTTACTGATGTAGTATATTGCATTCTCCTTTCTAGTCTCCTCTAGGTATTGAGCAAGCAGAGCCCCCATTGCTGTATCTATAGTGGTGAGATACAACAACAATGGCTTTTCAAGAACTGGTGGGACAAGTATTGGTGGCTTCGTCAGATAGTTTTTGAACTTTTCAAAGGCTTCTTAGGACTGTTCATTTCACACTATTGTGACCTCCTTCTTGAGCAATCGGAAGATTGGTTCACACGTCATAGTGAGTTGGGCTATGAACCAGCTAATGTACTGTATCCTCCCTAGAAATCCTCAGATCTCCCTTTCAGTTCTTGGAGGCTTCATCTCTACAATTGCCTTAATTTTCTCTGGATCAAATTTTATTCTCCTCTAGCTTATCATAAACCCTAGCACTTTTCGGATGTGACTCCGAAAGTACACTTCTTTGGATTCAATCGCAGCTTGTAGAACTGGATTCTTTCAAGGAACTTCCTCAAAGCTGGTATGTGCCCTTCACGGTCTTTGGACTTCACTATCATATCATCAACATAAACCTCTACTTCTTTGTGGATCAAATCATGCAACAAAGTAGTGGTTGCACGTTGGTAAGTTGCACCAGCATTTTTAAGGCCAAATGGCATGACCTTGTAGCAGTATGTCCCCCATGGAGTGATAAAGGAAGTTTTCTCCATATCTTTTGGAGCCATCTTAATCTGATTGTATCCTGAAAATCCATCCATAAATGATAACAAAGCATGACCTGCTGTGTTGTCAATCAAGACGTAAATGTGAGGCAATGGAAAGTCATCTTTCGGGTTAGCCTTATTCAGATCTCAAAAATCTACACACATTCTAACCTTCCCATCCTTCTTCGGTATCGGAACCACATTAGCTAACCACTCTGGATAGTTGACCACTCTTAGGAATCCTGCATTGTATTGTTTCTCTACTTCTTTTTTGATCTTGAGAGTCTACTCTGGCTTCATTCTTCTCAACTTCTGCTTGACTGGCTTCATGGTTGGATCTGTTGGAATGCAGTGTTGTACTATATCTGTATCAATCCCAGGCATGTCTTCATATGACCAGGCTAAGACCTTCTTGAACTCTGTTAGCAGTGCCACTAATGCATCCTTCTTTGAAGTGGTTAGGGTATTGCCCACTTAGATCATTTTGGGCTCATCATCAGTTCCCAGGTTAATGGGTTAGGTTTCTTTTTTTATAGGTTCTAGGTATCCATGTTTTAATTCTTTATTATTAAGAGTTTCTTTACCAATTTTAGAAATAAAAACATTCAAAGCCAGCAAATAAGCAGAATCAAAAATCATATTAAAAGGGAAAGAGTTTTTAATAGACTTTACAGATTCAACAGACTTAACTAGAAAACTATCACAAACAGACTTAACAAGAATATAAACACTAGCAGAAATAAAATTAATAGGAACAGAAACAATGTTCTTGGCAAGAGTGACTGGCTCGGTGGTTTTGATCTTCTTGGCAAAAGTGACTGACTTGACAGTCTTGATCTTCCTCACAGAGTCCTCCATGGGGTGGGTGGTTCCTTCCCATGCCCAATTCTTTAACTTGGTTGTGGCTTCCACAATCGTAGACGATTCCCAGTAAGTTCATTTTTCCCTCAACAACAGTACTGTAGGATCTTCATCCATATAGTCCATGCCTTCATCATCAATCTTATATCTGTGGGCTTGTCAGTCTCCAAAGGTGGGGAGTTTGAAGTGTCTCCCTCCATTGTGATGTGGCAATTTTTGTTGGGTCATTAGGATTGGCATCTTGGGGTTTGAAGTGTCTCCCCCCATTTGTGGATGTTGGATCACTTGATTGGGGTTCAAAGTGTTTCGCCTTTTGTAGGTATTGGGTTGTTTGGTTGGGGTTTGAAGTGTCTCTACCCATTTATAGGTATTGGGTTGTTTGATTGAGGTTTGAAGTGTCTCCCCCCACTTATGGATGTTGGTTGATTTGGTTGCGGTTTGAAGTGTCTTGTACGTCGAATATGAGATTGTGATGTTGCAGCAACGGAGTGTCTTCTATACTCACGGGCTTCAATATCATGATGGGAGTGACAGGCTTGGAACTGGAGTTACTGGCTTGAGTGTCGGGTTTAGGTTCTCTTTGCAGCCTTCCTTCAAATCTTAACTAGACTCTCCTCTAATGACAGACGTCCCCGACTCCAATCATGATTGGAAGAGTCGTTATTTTTTTGTTCAACGCTTGAATTGGGTGTGTAGACCCAACGAATGGGTTAGCATAGGGGATGAGTATGACAATACCTGGGGTATTTTGAACAAGTCATGTGAGTCATCGAGCTATCCTTGATCCATCTGTTTTTTTACATATTTTACTAATTAGTCATTTTTTCTTTTCCTTTTAGCTCAAGTTCATCCATCCATTACTAAGGAAGAAGTAGATTCTCTTCAACGCATCCTTGCTATTCCTCTTGCGCGTAGGAGTTGGAAGGGGCTAGGTACTCTAGACAACTTGCACGCTTTCTATGGCGGTCCTTGTGAGAGACCCGGAAAATTGCCTCTAAAAAAAGAGAGATTTTTGGAGTGCTTTATAGGGCACCTCTCTTTTTGGGTAAGTGGTGTGGAGTTGCCACTTATTTTTTTTTTATATAAAAAAAAAAAAAAAAGAAAAGAAAAAATAAATACATGACTAAATTGTTCTCTTCATTGATTGAATAAAAAATTACATAATTGAAAAATTACATGGCTTTGGGTCCTAGTTACAAACTACCAAATAATTACATGGCTTTTTGTCCTAGTTATATTCTACCCAAAATAAAATAAAGACAAGGCTAGATCTACTTATCAAAAGACATAAATCTGGAGGCTAGGTTATGGAATGGGAAGGTGTTAGGCACCCATTTCGCCCAGACAAAGTCTGGTCTTCTAAACTCTTGTGACCTATGTACCTTCTTTATGCATGCTATGAATGTTATGTTGAACATGTGAGACAAAAACTAAATCACATAAGTTTATCTATGAATGAAGTCTCTTCTTTTGAAAAAGAATCAGATCTATTTGGGTTGGTTAAAAAATTTGATTTGTCAAAATACCAGATCGGATTTGTAGTATGTAGAAAAAAAAAAGGGTTTTTAGAGATAAAAAATTCAGATCTATGTTTATTACATAAAATAAAATCTTTTGATTTGAAAAATATCAGATCTAAAAAAAGGTTTTTTTGGTTTGTAAAAGATCAAATTTGTTTCATGATAAAAAAAAAAAATGGTTTTTTGATGACAGAAAAATCAGATCTACTTTTTATATATTTTTAAAAAATATGGAAAAGATTGTTTAAGAGGAGAGTTTCACTTATAACATAAATTTATGCAACATGAATTAACTAAACAAACACAAACACAAACACAATTATGTTTAATCTTTTTCTTTATTTCAGAATTTGCATATGTTAAAAATTTAGATCTACATCTACGAAAGATGCAGATCCGTTTTTATTTTAAGAAAAATTCAGATCTACATCTAAGAAAGATGCAAATCTGATTTTGATTGAGAAAAATTCAAATCTACATCCAAGAAAGATGTAGATTTGTTTTATTTTAAGAAAAATTCAGATCTACATCTAAGAAAGATGCTGATCTGATTTTGATTGAGAAAAATTCAGATCTACATCTAAGAAAGATGTAGATCTGTTTTTATTTTCAAGAAACAACGTTGATCATATGAAAATTATTGGAATTAAGAAAGAGATCATGACGATTACATAAACAAAATCTAGATCATGCTTTAACCAGTCAATGATTAACAATTCATGTTATGGATAAAGGAAAACATTCATCATCATAAACAAGAATCATAAAAAGAATAGGGTGATTGAAAACAACCTCTTGCATGAGCAGTCCTTGTTCTTGAGAGGATGTTTTAGGGTTCAAAGAAATTTATTTAATTATCTTTGAAACCTAAAAACCCTAATTTAAGTAGCAAATCTTAGAAAGGATCAGCAAATATTAACAATTTGAGAGCCTCAAAACGTATTCCTCTTAGAACGTAAAAAAAAAGGTGCTGAATTATAAGACCTAGTCTCTATTTATAGAGGCTAGAAAACTCTAAAAAATAGCCCCGAAGTGTAGAATACGAATCGGGACTCACCCTTCTGTGAAAAGATCGAAAATGGTGTGCCTTATCATCACACGAAGGGCATTGGGCCAAAGCCTAAAAGGAGGAAATTCGGCCCTTTTAAAGTGCCGTTCGGCACTCCAAAATTGCCAAATGGTGCTCTTGGATGCCGAAAATACTCTTATGTTCTGGTGCATTCTGGACTCTCCTTCTAGGGTATTTTGATCCAGTCCTCGCACCTAGACGTGTTTTCATCCTTAATCTATGATTTATATCTCTTTTCTAGATAATTCGGGCTTTTTTCAGGAATAATTATCTTGTAGATAAATACCCTAAAATAAATCTTGATAAAGTTCAAATTATCCATAATTTTATTGTTATCCAATCATCCCTTTTATTCCTATGCATGCAATTCTATTTTAAACAATAATTATCAACCAGTCACATAATTATTTAATTAATTTTAATTGTTTAACCAATTAGAATTACTTTAAATTAATCGTGTGTGGTCGACCCTACCTAGACATAATGCATGCTGACTGTGCAAACTTGATTATGCGATATCTTTCAATCCAATGGTCTGATTTGGAAATCGAACATACCATCGCGAACGTTAGAATCTCAAGATGAATGAGTTAATGCATGTAATGCAAAATGAATTGATGCATGTAATGCAAGAACAAATGGATGCATGTAATGCAATCATGATTTTTTAGGTACATGAATGATCATTCAAGTCATTCCCCTTGATTATATTATGGGTGCAAAATTGAGTGTCTATAGTTTTGTGCCGATGGAAGAAGCAAGAAGACTAGACATTTAATCCAGACGGTGTAATTGTCCTTTTGTTTATATTTTCCTGTCACTTTTTTAGTAGATTCATATATCTTAACCCTTTGTCTTTTAGAGATGGATCTAGGAACTAAAAGAGCTCTGGAGGTGAAGAAGGCTACAGCCCTTCAAATCAAGGCTGGTGGCTTATCAGCCTCTGCTGCCAAGATGAGCCAGAAAAGGAAGAATCAAAGCGACGGTGACCGTCCGCTAAAAAAGGGAGTTAATCAGCCCATCAACTTGGGCCCGTCGAGGTCTCAAGGTATGCCTAATCCCCCTCGACATGGAGTCGATAAGGGCTTGATGACAGTTCACAGTCCTGTCATCAGTGAGTCCGTCACCCCCCTACTCTGCTAGTGAAGGACAAGCAGCATGTCATCCAGACGACGTACTCCATCGTCAAGGATCTTGATCTTAACGAGTGCTCGGAGCATGAGACGAACGCTCTGGGGGATTCTAGCCTTTTTGATTTGATAAGGGTAAGTAGCTTAGTCGTACTTTTGGTTCCATCGTGTGTTGTTTTGGTACTAACCATCTGCCTTCTACCAGGCTTCTACAAGGATGCATGCACTTCAAATTCAGTGCATCGCTAAAGAAGCCGTTGTCATGTGCTTAAGGAAAAATCTGGAGCAAGAATCTGACTAGCTGAAGAAGTATAATAAGGGGGTGAAGACTCTTAGCCAATAAGTCAAGGCCCTGACGGAGCAGGTGAAAAGCTCAAAGGTGCCACCTATCAAGCCGAGGAGCTGACGGAGGCTAACGCCATCCTGACATTGGAAGTGACCTTTCTCCGTGAATCCATGAATAGAGCCAAGGTTGATGCTGTCGAGGAGAATAAGGACTTGCAACCGTTCTTCAACTTGTTGGGGTCTCAATATGGTGAGGGCTTTGAGGATTTCAAGAAGTAAGCCATCGCCCTCTTCCTCAACGTGGATCTTTCTTCTGTCTAGATCGAGCTTACTATTCCTTTGACCCCAGACCAAAAGACGAGGTTGTTGAAGTTGACGATGTGGAGGGGGACGCTCCCGAGAATACCGTTGCTCCTCAAGTGGTGGAAGGTGACGGTCAGCCTCAAGTTGAAGAGACAATGATCAATGTGCAGAATGCTAACCCCGTTGCTTAGATAAAATTTGCTGTATCATTTTTTTTTTTTTGTTGAAATTGTAAGCTTAATTTAAGAACAATATGTGTGCCTTGTTCTAGCACGTGTGATATTTAACTTTTTTTTTTTTTGAGTCATTGTCACCTTTACTTTATGCAAAGAAATTTTCAAGTTTAGTTACCCGTCTGTTATGCTTGTGAGTAGTCGTCGGTACCTTTAATTATTCATCATGTGTTGTGACCTAGCAGATTTTAGGTACCTAATGATGTCCCTGATGGTCCGTCCACTTCTTTTGGGTAGGACTTGATGTACTGACTCAGGCCCGTTAGGGTCCTAGTTGATTCATTCACCCTATGGATAGGGTTTGATAATTTTTAGGAAAAAGGCACCCATCTGTGTCCTCAATGATTCGTCCACCCTGTGGATAGGAGTTGATAAATTTTTAGGATCAAGGCACCCGTCAGTGTCCCTGGTGATCCGTCCACCATGTGGGTAGGATTTGACAAATTCAAGCACCTGTCGGTGTCCTTGGTGATTCGTACACCCTATGGGTAGGACAGTAAATTTATGACAATGGCACCCATCGATGTCCTTGGTGATTCATCCACCCCATGGGAAAACTAAGTGAAATTTAGGACCATGTCACTTGTCGGTGTCCTTGGTGATCCATCCGTCCTATAGGTTGGACAATAAATTTAGGACCATGGAACACGTTGGTGTCCTTGGTGATTGGCACCCGTCAGTGTCCTTGGTGATTCGTCCACCCTGTGGGAAGACTTAGTAAATTTTACGACCATGGCACCCCTCGTTGTCCTTGGTGATTCATCCACCCTATGGGAGGACTTAGTAAATTTTATAGACAAGAGGTAGATTTAGAAGTATACGAATAGTATAGAGCGATGTAGATACTGTGTCTGATAATTCTTAAGAGTTTTATTCCCATAATTGAAAAATTAGACTCCTACTTTAAGAATGAAAATAAAAAAATGGAGAAAGTGGTAACATAGTTTATGGTTTCCTTAACAAAAAAGAAAAGAAAGTGATAACGTAGTTTGTAGTCATCCACTACTGGTAGTATCTTTATAGGTGCTCGGTTTTCCACGGGTGGTGGAGCCTCAGCCCATCGAGGGTCTCTAGGTGGTAGGTTCCCTTCCTATGGTAGTCAAAGATCCTGCTGTTACCTTCCTTAGGACTAGGTCTCCAATTTGGAAATGTCGAGGCTTGACTCTAGCATTGTAATGCTTTGCCATTAGGTCCTGATATCGTGTGATTCGTTGTTCAGCTGTCGCCCTAACTTCATCTAGAAGGTCTAGCTGTAGGCGTATTTCTTCATCGTTCCTCCTTTCGTCTTGGTGGGATACCCTATAGTTGGTCAGCCCAATTTTCGTCGAGATGACAACTTCACTTCCGAACGCAAGGTGGAAGGTATGTCCCCTGTAAGCGTGCGAGTTGTCATCCGATATGCCCATAGTACACCTGGTTGTTTATCCGACCATGTGCCCTTTGTCCCCTCGTGTCGAGTCTTGATCATTTTAAGAAAGGATCAGTTTGTAACCTCAACTTTCCCATTGGCCTGAAGGCGAGCGGGAGAGGAGTAGTGATTCTTGATCCCCAGCTGTTGATTCTGAACGTTTCATTTTCGAACTACTTTCCATTATTAGAGATGAAGACCTTAGGGATGCCGAAATGGCAAATGATACTTTTCCAGACAAAACCACGAACGTTCTTCTCTGTGATGGTATCCAAAGGTTCAACCTCGACCCACTTGGTGAAATAATCAATTCCTATGACAAGGAATTTGAGCTGCCACATTGCCATGAGGAAAGGTCCCATTATATCGAGGCTCCATTGAGTGAATGGCCAGGGAGCATTCATTGGGGTAAGCTACTCTGACGGCTGCCAAATGATGTTACTGAACCTTTGACATTTGTCGCATGCCTTTAGTAGGACTGGGTGTCTTTCTGCATGATGGGCCAATAGTACCCAACTTGTATTAGTTTGTAAACCAGGGAGTGCGCCCCTGAATGATTTCTACATACTCCTTCATGGATTTCCCTCATAACATAGTTTGCTTCACTAGGGACTAGGCATCTTAGATATGGTCTACTAAAGCCCCTCTTGTAAAGAACCTCCCTTATTAGCATGAAATGAGATAACGGTACTTTTAGTCTCCGACTGGCATTGTGATCTTGCGAAAGGTTCTTATCCCTAAGATTGGAGATGATAGGTGTTATCCATTTGGCCTTCATAGGGATCACCTGTATATCTACCTTGGCAATAGCTAGTGAATTTTGGACAAGGATAGTACCCAACTAGTGACAACCATGTGTTCTGTAGATGCCACTTTGGCTAGACGATTAGCTTGCTCATTTTCTCCCCCCGGGATCTGCACAAACCTAGCCGAGAACTTTTGGCTTATCCTTTCCCTAACCATGCTTAGGTACTCTTTCATTCGTTCCCTTTTGGCCTCGTAATCTCTGTTGATGTGTCCAACAATGACTTGCAAGTCGCTATGTATGACTACTAACGAAGCCCCTACTACTTTAGCCAAGTCGAGGCCTGTGAGGACTGCCTCATATTCGGCTTTGTTGTTGGTTGTTGGGAACTGAAGGCGGATTACACATTCTATCGAGTCTCCTTCAGGGGACTGCAGGTCAACCTCGATTCCCCTAACATATAGGTTGGACTAGCCATCCATCCACACCATCCATGTTACTAGTTCTTCATCCTCATCCTCTTTTGTTGTGAACTCGACAACAAAGTCGGCCAAGGCCTGGGCCTTGACCGCAGTCCTTGGCAGGTGTAGGATGACAAATTCACCCAGCTCTATTGCCTATAAAACCAATCATCTGGCTGTGTCAGGATTGTTCATCGCCCTCTGCAATGGTTTGTTCATTTGTACCACTATGATGTGCGCCTGGAAGTATGGCCTGAGCTTCTGGGCGGCCGTGACTAGAGCGAAAGGTAATTTTTCTATTAAGGGGTATCTTCCTTCCATCGCCCAAAGTGCTCGACTGGTGTAATACACCGGCAGCTGTATGTAGTTTTCTTCTCGGATGAGGGCCGAGCTGACGGCCATTGGTGACACGACCAAGTAGAGGGAGAGCTCCTCCTCGGTTTTATACGGACTTAACAAGGGAGGGGAGGCGAGGTATGTCTTTAGGTCTTCAAAGGCTTCCTGGAAATTGTCCATCCATTCGAAGGCTTTCTTCAGTATCCTGAAAAATGGCAGGCATTTATTTGTTGCCCTGGAGATGAATCTATTGAGAGCTACTGCCCTACCATTTAGGCTTTGCACTTTCTTGGCATTCTTTGGTAGTGCTATTTCTAGTATGGCCCGGATCTTGTCGAGGTTGGCCTCTATGCCTTGTTATGACACCATGAAGCCTAGGAACTTTCCCGATGATACTCCGAATGCATATTTGCCAAGGTTGAGCTTCATATCGTAGTGACGCAAGGTATCAAACATTTCCTGCAGATCGTCAAGATGGTTGTTTTCCTTCGCTTTCTTTATGAGCATGTCGTCCACATATACTTTGACATTCCGCCCAATCTGTTGGACGAATTTCCTATTAATGAGCCTTTGATATGTCACCCCCACATTCTTTAATCCGAATGGCATAACCTTGTAATAGAAGAGCCCTTGACTTATGAAGAATGAAGTTTTTTCTTGGTCCACCACGTCCAACTTGATCTGGTTGGACCCAAAGGAGGCATCCATGAAGCTCAATAGCTGATGCCCGGCCGTTGAATCGACGAAGAGGTCGATACGTGGCAGCAAGTAGTTGTCTTTCGGGCAGGCTTTGCTCAGGTCGATGAAGTCTACACATATCTTCCATTTTCCATTTTCCTTCTTTACCATCACCACGTTGGCTTGCCACTCGGGGTAATATACCTCTTTGATAAAGTTAGCCTCTAGCAACTTGCGAACTTCTACTGCTACGGCTTTGTCTCTTTCTTAAGCAAAAACTCTCTTCTTCTGCTGGATGGGAGGGAAGGACGGGTTCATGTTAAGCTTGTGCACCATGACGCTTGGGCTAATTCCGGGCATGTCCTCGTGACTCCAAGGGAAGACATCCCGATTATTCCTTAAAAAGAGGGTAAGCTCCTTGCGGACTTCTGGATCCACTTGCATACCAATATGGGTGACTTGGCTTGGGAGCTCATCATTTAGAGAGATTTCTTCCAAGTCCTCAGTTGGTTCTACCATGACCCGTCGATCCTCGATGTTCAATGCCTGAAGGTGATCATCCGTTTCTAACATCACCACGTAGCACTCATGAGCTGCCATCTGGTCTCCGTGTGCTTCTCCTATTCTGTATTTTGTTAGGAATTTTATCAGCATATGAGTATGTAGATGTGGTTGCTCTCCATGCGTTGAGCGTAGGTCGCCCGATGATGGCATTATAAGTAGATGAACAATCAAGAACCAAGAAGATGACTTCTTTGGTAAGCTGTTTGGTGTATGTTCCAATGGTTACTGGCAAGGTGACGGTCCCCACTAGGAAGACCTTGGTACCGCCAAATCCGACTAGTGGCGTATTTGAGGGTAGAAGGCGTTCCTAGTCAATCTTCATTTGCTAGAATGCAAGGTAAAAGAGGATATCTATCGAGCTTCCATTGTCAACCAATACCCATCGGGTGTTAAAGTCTGCTATTGTTAAGTTAATGACTAGGGCGTCGTCATGTGGATGGTGGAGTCGTCGGGCGTCTTCCTCTGTGAAGCTGATGGTTGGGTTATCAACCCTGGTCACCTTAGATGGCCACCCCGAAATCTAGATGCCCTATACCATTCGTAAATACGTCTTCCTTTCTTTCTTGGAAGAGCCAACTAGCGTGCTTCCTCTTACTATCACCCTTATCGTCCTTTATTTGCATAAGAACATGATCCAGTGAGGTGTTTAAAGGTGTAAAATTGGTTATCCTACCAGAGGGAGGTCTTGATCTCTTGTCATCCTTTCGATCACTCGTCCACGCCAACTTTCTTCCTCTGTCCTGACGGTGATCTTCTTGTCTTTCCCTCTTCTTTGGTTTGCCTCATAGGGTAATCATGGTGTCTTCTGCATTCATGTAGTTGGTAGCCTTGTATAACATGTCGGCCATCGTTTTCGGGTCATTCTTGTATATGGAGAAGAGGAATTCCCCTGATTGGAGTCCACTGGTGAATGCAGTGACCAAGACCTTGTCATCGGCCTCGTCAATTAACAGGGCTTCCTTATTGAAGCGAGTCACGTAAAACCTTAGGCTCTCATTGACTCGTTACTTAATGTTCAGTAGGCTTGCTGGTGACCTCTTGTACATTTAGCCCCCGATAAATCGGATGACAAAATGCCCACTCAGTTCCTTGAATGTGGAGATGGTGTAAGGGTCTACCTTGCTGAACCACACCCTAGCGGGGCCCTTAAGCATGGTGGGGAATGCCCTACGCATGATTTCATCCAGGACCCCTTACAGGTGCATAAGAGTTTTGAAAGATTCTAAATGGTCCAATGGGTCTTGTGAACCATTATATGCCTTCACCTGTGGCATTCGAAACTTGACTGGAAGGGGGAAAGAAGTCACCTCTGCGGTGAAGGGTGAGTCGGTCCGCTGGACTAGTTCGTCCAAGTTGGTGGATACCCATCCTCTCAAGGCATTCACCATCATGTCCATTTTTTCTATCATCGTCTGCATCTCTTGTGCCATGCGCAATGTGCCAACTTCTAGCTCGGAGGGACAACTGGTATCCTGCTAATCTCGTCTGCTGACGGCATTGCTTTCGTATTGGTCGTCCCTTTCTTGGTGATCATTTGTCAGGGGATGATTGTTGTCACATTCATCCCTGTCTTGTCTATTTTGATCGTTTGTCTCTGGATCATTTCGCTGCTCCAGCTATCGTTCTAACTAGTGGTTCAGCTGTGTGAGCCGTTCAACCACTACGGCAAGGGTTTGTACCTGCCTCTCTACTGCACTGGGCAGGTTCCTGGTCTCTTGGTTGGTAGTGGCCATCGATCGTGTCTGGACCATGCAACTCTTTGTCTTTGAAACAGTGATATGGCTTATCACTCATCCCCATAGACGGTGCCAATTGATGACGATCAAAAATCGTCAGTGAGTTGATAGTCCTCAAACGCTCCAATGGGTACCTAAAGAGCAAAAAACCAATAATCCAATAGAGAGTACCGGTGTGGTACCGGCCTAGGATTCTCCGAAGATCAAGTTAGTGAATAAGAAATCTTTGAGAACTAGGGAATTTCTGCATACCTAGGAGAGGAGAAAATTCGATCCTTATATAGTGGGTAGTAATGAATCTAGATCCCTTGGACGTAGGAACCTTTCCATGTAGAGGAGATCTGTGGCTAAGGTTTTCGAGATTTTAGGGCGTCTTTTCCATATGGAGAAGATATGAATGTGTAGCAAGGTCTTAGGACGTGATGTGCAAGATATTCCTTTTTTGGGGATTTATGCATGTAGTTCATGTAAAGGATTATAGGACCCACCACTTTTGTCCGTCGGCTTGGCCAATCATTTGTCGGTATGTCAAATAGAAGACGGGGACCTATCTGGCTGTCGGCTTCCAATCATCATTCGTCTCCATCTGCGGTTACGACGGGTTCAAAGGACCACGACGGCGGAGGGAGGACAATCTAGACAGAGAGAGGATAATCTAGGACAGATGAACAACTATTTTCTACTTAGACGAAAATGCCCTCATCAAGATTTATTACTCTATATAGCTTTTACACACATAAAGCTTATCACTACTTGATCAAAATCAAAAAAATTGATTGCTTGATCAAAGATGATATTTTATGATCTAGATACTTGCTTTAGTCCATAAATGGATGTTAAGCAACTTGCAAACTATATACAACTGGTTCTTTGCTATGAACTAGTCTAGCTACATCATATAGATGTCTTGCTCAAGATTGCTACTAAGAGAAGCTTTCTTGATATCCATTGTTATATTTCATCTAAATGAAATATAATGGATAAGAGAATCTAGATAGAGTTAAACATGACTATTGGTGAAAAAATCTTTTCATAATCGATCCATTTCTTTCTGAATAAATCTTTTCGCCACTAGTCTTGACTTTGAAGGTTTACACCTTCTAATCTATTAATCTCATTTTCTTGTAGACCTATTTGAAACAATTGGTTTAACGCCATTAGGCGCCTCTATAAGTTCTAGACTTTAAATAGAATCTAATTCTATTTACATAACCTCGATCCAGTAATCCACATCCATATCATTTATTTCCTCTACGTAGAACCGAGGATCAAATTCATATCCTTATGGCATGACTTCACAAGTTTATCCCAAAAGTATGAATTTTTTAGGTAATTTGATAACCCTCCCACTACAATATGGTATTAATGTACTAGCTATCTATAGAATAGTGTTTTGTGGTGTATCTAATACAACCATCTCATTTCTAAATGTATTTTATAGTTGTCCTACAACAGATTCTGACATTTTTCTTCTAGAATAGTTCTATGTTTAGCTTTAAGACTATTCACATTGTCATTATCTAGAAATTTTCTATTTGTACTTTACAAACACCTTGCTATCTTTATGACTACTAAAATAATCTTCCACAATTCCTTTTGGATACCCAACACAAACACACATTTTTCTACCTTTTGATTCCAATTTGTCACACTTCCTTTCTAGCACAAGTGCTAGACATCTCCAAAAGTAGAAGTATCATATACTAGGTTTTTCACTTAATCCACAATTTGACAAATGTCCTAGGAACAAACTTTTGGAATCAATTTTAGAAAATGTATAGTAATAATTAGAGTATATCTCCAAAAGAAATAAGTAAATAGAAATATTTATCATGTACTTTTCCATTTCTAAAAGATTCATATGCCTCCTTCATGTATGCACTGACTTAAAGAAGTTATTGGAACTATATTTCTTTACAAGAAGGAGCCTTAGGTCATATTATCCTCTAACTAGAATTTGTAGACTGGGAATATAACAAAAACTAGTGGTTCTAAAAGCCCATCTTTCACCAGTCTTAAATATCATTTAGATTAATAAGACTGAGACTAAAGTTCCAAAACATACAATACTAAATGATGGAAACTTTCTGTTTAAAAGTAAATCAAATAAATTTCCATCTAGATTACAATCATGGACAATGCTTAGCTTTACCACAATGGAAACACTTTCCTTTTGGTCATGCTTTTTAGTCTAATTTCCTTTTTGGCAACTCCTAGGACAACTAGCTTGCCCAACTGTTTAGTATTGTCATTCTTCTTCTTACCACCCTTACCTTTTGGTTGGGGCTTAGAAGTTGAATTAAGTAATAGTGATCCTAACCTTAGCTTTTAGGATGTCTTCTATTGCGTAGAACTCACTTATCAACTCAGATAATATAAAAAGAATTTATTTATTTTCAAAACAATTTGAATTGATCAAATGATTCTAACAAGAACTTGTGGATCATATCCATATGACATTAACAATTAATCTCTACATCCAAGAATTCCAATTCATTGAAATATGAAAATATTTTCATAAAATGACATAGAATTGGAACTTCTTAAGCTTTTCTTAGCACTCAATATGATTCATAACAAACAGCTCATTTAGACTTAATATAAAGTCTAAACCTAGTGCTAATTTTTGCAACTCATGTTGTAGCACAATTGAGATAGAAGCAAATGTAACATTTTAGCATTTCAATGAGACTATAATCACATAATAAGCTATCTTCCAAAAAATGCATCATGTATAGGAAATTATGACAATGCTAAATCGAAACATATTTATGTACTTTAGCTCTTTTAAGCACAATGTCCAAAATTGTTTCTTAGTCAATGTGATTCAATTAAAATAGTAGCTAAAGAACAAAAATTTATGACAACTTTAATTTGAGACTTTGAACATAATTACAAGGACACTATATTTTTGCATCCACAACCATATAATATGGAACCCAGAAAAAACATATTATATCAGGTGCAATGACAATCCAATCAATTAATATTCCTTGGTCGTGGGGTCATAGCAATCACAATGATCAAGCAAGAACTATTCTCATTATAAATGCTATCATGGTAACTCTTACCAAACAAAAATAATTTTCCGCTCTTCCCTTAGCCTCCAAGTAATAATGACATAACTCCATTGGGAGGCTAACATCGCACTTAGTCTAGCGTACACCATTGCCTAGACTTTATGTGAGTCACCAAGTAACTCCACCATAGTGTGGTCATTCTTAATGTAAAAACACACTTCATCTATCATTGAGAAGTTTAACATGTAGTGCCATGAATTAAACACTCTCCGTAGGGAGCAAGGCATATATGCCAAGGCGAGGTGCCTAATCACACTACTATAAACCGGCAATGGAGGCCGCGAGACCCAATCCTTTAATCTCTCTCCCACTAGAATTTTCAAAACAAGTGAATTGTCTTGAAATCATTGTAATCTTATCACAACTTTAACCCTACACATCAAATGTGTTTAATTGTTTAAATTCGATGTGATCCGACTAAGTCACGTCACAATAGCGTAACGAACATTTGCGTAATCACAAGAAGTTTAATCATGTAATCCTTGAAGTGAATACCCTTTGCATGGAATGCAAGTTTAAAGGCCAAGACAAGGTACCTACTCACATTACAACAAACTTAACAAAAGGGTCTTTTTAAATCCAACATTTACACTTGTTATTTGGGCTTTCTTTAGATTATTGTGATCTCATCACAATTTATAACCTTGCATTTGTTAAAGATTCTAATCTCATTAGAATCACTAACTAAAATGGAAGTCCCAAACTATTTAGGATTCCTTATAATCTAATGGATTAAAAATTAGTTATATATAGGACTCTATCCTTAACTTACTTGATAAAGGATTCTAATCTCATTAGAAACTATATAACTTTTAATCATACAACAATTCCAATCTCATTAGAATGTTTCTTAAAAGACAAGTCCTAAACAATTTAGGACTAAGAGTTCTATTTAACTAATATCTTTTAATCTCATTAGACCTTTTAGTTAGATAATGATTAATAAATGTCCTTAACTTTTAAGGACTTTTATAAATTAATCATTTTACATAGAATTATGTGTAATCTCATTACACACCGCCTTGTGTTTAATCAAAGTTTTAACATTTAGTCAAAAACAAGTGAAAATTCAAAATTTAGTACCTTCGATCGGTCGAACCTTTTTCTAGAATTGATCGAAAAAGTGAAGAAATTCATCACAAAGCCACTGCCTCATTCGATCGATTCTTGATTCTTGTTCAATCAATCGAAAAGAACATTCAATCGATTGAAAGGAATTCTCAATCGATCGAGACTAATAAAACTGAATTTTTTCAAAATTTTTTGGTAACTATTTTTCATGTTTTTATTATTTCCATCAAAAACACTTTTTGACGTTATAAATGAAGACTTATAAATCAAACATTAAATTTTTCAAGATCAAGATCAAGAACCCTAATAATTCTAGAAACCTTTGAAAACAAAATCCTAATCCCATTAGGAATAAATTTCATTAAAGGATTTCAACTAGTAAACAAAAATACTTTAATTCTAGCATTAACATAAACTGTTTGATTATAAATATATAATGCAAGACTAGCAACAGTACATGTTTATCATTCAAGAATGAAAGATATTCATTCATACATGTACCTTCAACGGAAATCAAAAGCAATTGACAATGTTAATTATAAAGCTTTAACAAACATATAAACAAAGGCATGTTAATGGCAGATTAAATATGCCACATAGGTCCAAGATAGGTAATTATTGAGTACTCCTAGAGTACCATAAATGCGTACTCTCCCTTTTCACATAATTGTGGGTCTCACTAATTACATTTATGGTGGGGCCCACAATTCATGTGAGAGGAAGGAATATGCATTTATGGTACTCCAGAAGTATTCAATAATTTTCCATCCATGATATACATTTGTAAAAGAGCATATCATGTCAAGATAGATATACATTAACGACAACATTAATTATCGAATAAAAAAACTTTAACTATGCCAAAATATCAACTATATCCAACCGGTGCAAAATGAAGTTCACGCACTTGACTGCTATTCCGGTTGCATTCATATTCTTAAACCTCAAACCATGTCTTTCACAAAAGAGCATGATCAAGAACACAATTATGCAGAAACTTTACTGCAAAAAATAAAAACATCAAGAAAACAATTTTCTTTGATTCTAAAACTCACTCAATATGTTATACAAACATGATATTGAAGTTGGCTTTGATACCAATTGTTGGAAAAACTGGTTTTGCATCTCATACAAAACACGCAACGGAAGCAACACAAGGATCTACTTCATTCATGAGAGATAATATATAACCTTGAATTCTAGAACAAAGAATAGAAAACGTTCCTTGATGTAGTGAAATTCAAAAACAAGACTTGAGAATACCTTTAATCTTCATCACAATTTCACATGGTGCCCAAGATGAGTGTTCTCTCAATTAGTTCTTACCTACATTGGTTTTCCCTTGGAAAAGTTTATTCCAAAGATTCTACAGAGAAAAACTATTTTCTCTTCTTTTTAATCATACGTATGTTTTAACTGCCTTTTCAGTTACTTTATTTAATAATTATTATTCTTATTAAATAAAAACTGATTATCTAATTGAGTTAGCCTTTTGGGCCAGCCCAATTGGGCTTAAGTGTGTGGCTTGGGATGGGACCAAAAAGATTAATAAGGCTCTAGCTCCAATGGGCTTTAGACTTATCTGTCAACTCTTGACAAACCCAAAGTTACCATTAATTAAATAACAAGTACCACTATAGAAATATAATTACACTCTAGGTCTTATTAATAAATTATATCCAAAGACTTTAATATAACATCATTTGACCCCTCCATGAAATGTCTATAGTGAACAAAGTCATAATTAAACTGTCACTTTGTAAACAACTATTTTATTCCTTGAGTCCCTAGTTCAATCTTTAAGTTATTCATATTTATGAAATCTAATTTCATTAAATATAAACTTTAGTAACTCTTTGCTAAAGTGGCCAACCCTGAAAAACCATTTCCCATTAAACTTATTTCAAGAGGATATTTCGTGTCTCTATAGAAAGAGATTATGGATTTCATTTTGAGAATATGTGTTCCCTCAACACTACATGTGGTTACCCAACACATTAAGGTTTTAACCGTTAAATTAGATCTCACTCCTCATATATCATAGTAACCTACGTTTCATGATTGGGTTCATTATTCTCTTAGGATTGAGAGTCTATGAAATTAGAAGTTGTGAGATTTATTAAGTGATAGTTGTTAATTGAATAATTAATCTCATAGCGGTCCAGTTCAACGTGTCTTACACACTTAAGACACATCAACACATCAACTAGAAGTCCCCACTTCCATGATCAAGACAAACCATCTTAGTTTATGTTATAGTCTTCGCAGATGAAATGCCCAATTTCATCACCGACTATGAACTATATTTTGAGTTTACAAGAAACTTGTAATTTATATCTTCTGTAACTAGATCACATAATCACATACAATGCATCTCAAGTACTATGATAATGCCCAATTAGTTCATTTACAAATAGTCTCATATAATCAAACAATTTAATTATTTATAACATGCCAATAAATTGGATTTTAAGACACAAACCCTAACATAACCATCACTTTTGTTTGCGGAGGAGGTGTGTAACAAGGCAAATGCTAATGTGGGGGAGAAGATCTCAGAAGTAATTAAGAAAATATTTTCGTTGAATTTTTTTCAAATTCAACTGATGAACTTAAATTTACATTGGTTGGTTGGTTGGTTGGGGAAAAGGTCGACTATTTGAGGGAGGTAATTTGTAAAAAGGCGAGCTTATTGGGGTTCTAATAAAGGTCCAAATGGGTCCCAAGCCTTAAACCTTCTAAAGGCTTTGCTAACGTGGGCTCAATTTCTCTAGGCCAATAACCACATGTGGGTCAACTGCAAGAAATTAAATCTAGCCCAATTTTTTCAAGTCCATGCTCGCATGAATTTGGTGAATGCTCTCACGCCTTTTGGGCCAGTTCAAGACTTTAAGGAGTCTAAAGTATGTTCTATGGCTCATCACGAGGAAAGGCTTGTGTCTAGTGGAAATTTCCATTGGACACGTCCGGATTCGGACACGTGTCCAAGAGTGGACACGTGTCCACAATCCAATGTGTCCAGTGGAAACTTCCACTGGACACAAGCCACACCCCATCAGGGAAAGGCTTGTGTCCAGTGGAAATTTCCACTGGACACGTCCAGATTCGGACATGTGTCCAAGAGTGGACACGTGTCTCGAGAGCCTTGTTTGTTTCCGGTACAAGTAAAAGTTCAAATTGAGATACCTCGGCAGTGCATCATCTCTGATAGGCTTCACTTTTTGGTTTCATGTTGATGCCGAGTGGGCCAGTCACGGCGGTCTTGTGGTCAGTTTTTACTCAAACAGTATTGCGATCTCTTCACCTCTCTTTTTCTGATCTTTTTATGGGTTTGATAGGTGTTAGATTGTGAACTTGGATGAGAAGGTTGGGATCGAGGTAAAAGCATTCCGGGTAGGGTCTGTATGTCCGGTGATGACAACAGTGGGTGGTCAGAATTGCACGAGTTTTGATTTTGAGTTTGATCTTTCCAATCTTATGGTTGATACCTTTTGGGGATGTTGGTGCTTGTCCTGGGGTGTGGGAATCAGCAAAGGGAGAAGTAAATTCTTCGGACAATTTTACTAACAATGTTCCTTTATTGTCTGTTGCTCCTTTTGAGTTGGCTTTATGACAGAGCTAGAAGTTAATACCAAGAGGGTGTTTAGTTTAGGTGTTTTCATCCCTCAATTTTTAGTATTCATCAATCATTTTTCAAATCTTGTGGCCCCACATGAACTTATAATGTTTGGATCAGTTTCTTAACTTAATTTTTAATTTTTATAACTCAATACTCAAAAAAATTGAGTGAATTATGAAAAATGAAATTTTTTTTTTGACATTTTCAAGTGATGAGAATTGAGTTTAAGTGGCATTTTTGTAAAATTATGCAAATAAATGGGGCCTACTCACATGACTTGTCCTATCACATACAGTCTCTCTCTAAAAAATAGTTTGGCCTTATTTGTCAAAACGGTGAAGTTAAAGAATGAGCATAAAGATGAATCAAGCAATTGCACTACACAGGCAAGCCAGGCAGAGGACTGAAACAGAGCACTAGAAGAGAAGCTATTTTGCTTGTTGTATAAACGATAGAACTCTATTGATCAATACACTATGCTACTTGTACTTTAGGATTAGCTTAATTAGTAGTTTCTATTTATGTACACATGTAAATGATTAATTGGTTGTAGAAGTCAGATCTGTATGATTTGGAGGTAGAAGTTAGTTCCTTGAATGTGTATAAATATCTGATGTACATTCATTTGCTCCTTAATGCGATACAAAATTTCTTTCATCAAATTCTCACATGGTATCAGAGCACTCTGATTTCTTCTAGATTTTTCTTTTTATTTCAGAATTTCTTTATGTTTGAAGGTTCTCCAATGGCAACTAGTTCAGAGTCTGTCACCACAATTGATGAACCACATCCTTTCTTCTTTTTTTTTTTTTTTTTTTTTTTTTTTTTTTTTTTTTCTTTTTTTTTGGTGCATTATGGAGAAAATCCAGGCACAATTCTTATAGCTCAACCTTTGGTCAACAATAATTACCCACACATCCTCTTTTTTTTTCTTTTTTTTTTTTTTTTTTTTTTTTTTTTTTTGCATTACAGAGAAAATCCAGGCGATTTTCTTATAGCTCAACCTCTGGTCAATGATAATTACCCTAGTTGGGCCAAACCAATGCAGAGAGCTTTGGGAGCTAAGAGCAAGTTAGGGTTTATTGATGGAAGTCTCTCACTGGCCTCCACCATGGCAAAGAATCCACTACTTGTTCAAGCTTGAACCAAATGCAATAACATGGTAGTTTCCTGGATACTGAATTGTGTTTCCCTAAAGATTCTAGCAAGTGTTGTTTACAAGAACACTACCTCAGAAGTCTGGAGTGATCTTAGGAATCGATTCTCTTAGAAGAATGGTCCAAGACTCTTTCAACTTCAGAAAGAGATTGCAACAATTACTCAGGGAAATCTTTCTGTCACAGATCATTTCACTTAATTGAATGTTTTGTGGACAAGATTAAGAATTACAAAGCTTTTCCTTGTTGTACTTGTGGTTCTTGCACTTGCTTGATCAATGAGAAACTAACACAATAGTAATTGCAAGATTCAGTGATGCAATTTCTAATGGGACTCAATGAGTTATACCATCAGATTCAAGGAAAAATCTTGTTAATTGATCCTTTTCCTTCAATTAACAAGGTATACTCTTTTGTTAATTCAAGATGAGAGCCAAAGGTCAATTGGTCACTCAAATTGTGCTTATGAAGAATCCATTGAAAGTTTTGCGGAAGCAATATAGAACAGAAATCTATATTTTCTTTTTAAAGATCGTTGTACCACACAACCATGGATTCTAAATAGAACAAACATTGTGTACCTCTCTTAGCAACCCAAGCGTGTTGCCTCCCAAGGTATTCACGTCTCTCTCTCTATTTCCTTTGAGTTTTCAGAAGACTGCAGTATCACTCAGTAGTTTTGATGGCCAACCACACAATATGATATTATAAAATCTTATTTTATAGTAGACTTCTAAAACCCTAGAGAGAGATTGGACGTGGGATCCTTAGGGATCCTAATCTTCAGCCGTAGGATTTTATCAATAACCTTTTGAACGTTATTGACTTTTCTTGAAACTCTTTCCAAAAATATTCCTTAATTTTCTCAATCATATCAAGAAAATATTTGAACTTCTACAAATTGCAATAATGTCCATCAACACATTGCAATTGACCCCTGAAGATTAGAGAATTACAAATGAGGTCCCATTACTTACAATTTTTTATCTATGTCCTTCCACCATACTATATTCCCACAAGCCACTAGGACTGGATTAATATCACTATCATGTCCCTAGCTTATGTAACCCTTAATTTCTTGATTTCATAATTTCTATTGGACTCCAAAATATCTTTAAAAACTCTTTAAATATATATATATATACAATATTATATATATGAAAAACATTTTTGAAAAATGTCACCGGCCGGTTTTGTTTTGAGTCCAACTTCAATATGAAAATCAACTGAATATACTATCTTCTTTAGAGACTGGTGGATTCATTGTTGAGCATTTATATATTTTACTCATTACACAAATAACCCAACGTGTCTGTATATAGCCTTTAAAAATTGGCATCACCAGTTGACATTGTCAAAGTTATGTGCATAATAAATAAATATACACAAACCCCTCATGTTTAAGGACAATAGAAAAATTGTGATAGGACAACCTTTTAATTAACAGTGATCGCTCCATAAGGTGTCCTTGATCGGATCCAATTCAGTGTATGTACTTGTTACATTACACCCACTTGTCTGCTTAAAGTCACTACCTCAATGATGGAGTAAATCATCCTATAATATAGCAGCACAACAAGTGTAGGCTTTAGTGGTAATATTCAATTAATATCCACAGCCTAGAACAATTTAATAATCTATGAAAAATCATCACTCCCTGTCTTTGGTTCCTTAATCATTAACATGATTTTTCTACAGAGGTGACATCACATGCCACATTTAAACAATGAAATATACCTATAAAATTATGAATGTGAAAATAAATTTTTATTATCAAATAAAAATTGCATAGTATTGTTTTTGAGGGCAAATAATTCTAACAATTTCCCACTTGCACTCAAAACCAATCATACATGTATTTAATACCCATTGCTTCTAAATGTTTCTCAAACACCTTTTGAGACAATGCCTTTGTGAGTGGATCTACAACATTATTGGCAGAGGCAATCTTTGTTATTGCTACATCACCTCTCTATATGATATCATGTATCAAGTGATATTTACGTGCAATATGTTTTGTCCTTTGATGAGCCCTTGGTTCTATTGCATTTGCAACAGCCCCACTATTGTCACAATAGATAGTAATGGGTGACTTAATAGAAGGAACAACTTCAAGTTCTTGAATGAACTTGCGAATCCACACAGCTTCCTTTGCAGCTTCACTTGCAGCTATATACTATGCTTCTGTAGTAGAATCTGCAGTAGTATCTTGCTTGCAACTTCTCCAACTTATTGCTCCCTTGGCAAGAGTGAACACAAATCCAGAAATTGATTTTCTATCATCAATATCAGATTGAAAATCTGAATCTGTATACCCTTGGACAGTCAAATCCTCACCACCAAACACCAAGAAATAATGTTTGGTCCTATTTAAATATTTGAGGATATGTTTCACTGCTGTCCAATGCTCAGAACCTGGATTAGATTGATATCTACTTACAATGCTCACTGCATAACAAATGTCTGGCCTAGTGCAAAGCATTGCATACATGAGACTTCCTACAGCCGAAGCATAAGGACAATTTCTCATTTTCTCTCTCTCTTCTTGTGTTTTAGGACACATTTGATTTGAGAGATGAACTCCATGTCTAAAAGGTGAAAACCCTTTCTTGGAATCTTGCATGCTAAACCTAGCCAATATCTTGTCAATATAATTGACCTGTGAAAGTCCCAATAACCTTTTCTTTCGGTCTCTAAACAATTTGATTCCGAGTATATAAGACGCTTCACCAAGATCTTTCATTGCAAAGTGACTAGATAACCATACTTTTATAGATGACATTGCTCCTACATCATTGCCAATGAGTAGTATGTCATCTACATAAAGAACTAAAAATGTAATAGTGCTCCCACTAACCTTTTTATAAACACAAGGTTCATCCATATTTTGTGAGAAACCAAACGATTTGATTGCCTCATCAAAACGGATGTTCCAACTGCGTGATGCTTGCTTTAGGCCGTATATAGATCTCATCAACTTGCACACTTTTGATTCTTGACCATGAGATATGAAACCTTCTGGCTGGTCCATAAAAATTTCTTCTCGAATGTGTCCATTCAAGAAAGCTGTTTTAACATCCATTTGCCATATCTCATAATCATAGTGTGTAGCAATTGACAATAGAATCCTTATGGACTTTAGCATGGCTACTGGCGAAAAAGTTTCCTCATAATCAATTCCAGCCTTTTGATTATACCCTTTTGCCACTAGCCTAGCTTTATAGGTCTCCACCTTACCACTAGGTCCTATCTTCCTTTTGTAGACCCATTTACAACCAATAGGCTTAATACCTTCTGGTTTGTCTACTAAGGTCCAGACCTGGTTGGTATACATTGAGTCCATCTCTGATTCCATGGCCCTTTTCCAATTCTCAACGTCCTTAACAGTCATTGCTTCTTGATAAGTAAAAGGATCATTATCATGCTCCTCTGAGTCCATTAGATAAATCTCATTTAACAAAGTGAGTCTAACTGGAGGCCTAATAGTCCTTTTACTACGTCGAGTCTCTTGTATTTTGCTTGGTTCAGTAGGCACTATTACTTGCTCCTCGTTATTCTCATTCAACTCAGCCATTGAGTTATTAGTTTGCTCATCAAGAGAAACTTTTACTCTACTTTCATTTAAGCTATAATCTTCCTCAAGAAAAATAGCATTCCTGCTCACAAACACCTTTTGCTCATTAGGATTGTAAAAATAGAAACCAGTAGACATCTTGGGATAGCCAACAAATAAACATCTATCATTCCTAAGTCCTAGCTTATCCATATTAGACTTTCTAACATGTGCTGGACAACCCCATATCTTTAAGTGATTTAGACTTGGTTTCTTACCAGTCCATAACTCATATGGGGTATTAGGAACTGATTTGGTAGGGACTCTATTTAATAAATAAACAGCAGTCTCCAAAGCATAACCCCAAAATGAAATTGGCAACTCTGACATGCTCATCATAGAACGAACCATATCTAATAAGGTTCTATTTCTTCTTTCAGCTACACCATTATGTTGAGGTGTGGCAGGGGGAGTTAATTGAGAAATAATCCCATTTTCTTTTAGATATTCCTTAAATTGATCCAAGAGGTATTCTCCTCCTCTATCAGAGTGAAGAACTTTTATGCATCTTCCAACCTGTTTCTCAACCTCATTACGAAACTCTTTGAACTTTTCAAAGGATTCAGATTTATGTTTCATTAGGTACAAATAACCATACCTAGAATAATCATCAATAAAAGTAATGAAGTAATAGAAACCACCTCTTGCCATGTGATTCATAGGACCACAAACATCAGTGTGTATTAATCCTAATACATCAGTGGCTCTAGCTCCCTTTCCTGTAAAGGGACTTTTGGTCATTTTCCCTTGTAAGCAAGGCTCACAAATTGGATAAGGCTCTACCTTCAAAAGATTCAATGGCCCATCCTTTACCAATCTATTGATTCGGTCAATATTGATATGAGCAAGCCATAAGTGCCACAAATAGGTAGGATTAACATCTCTTTTTCTTTTAAGAGATAACACACTGGCAGCAATATCATTCTCAACACAATTAATAGAATTATCAATAGAACTCAAAAAATAAAGACCATCTTGTAAAATGCCAGAAGTTACAAATTTATTATTAAACTTAATGACAAGTTTAGAAGTAAAAAGAAATGAATATCCTGAACAACCAAGTTTTGAAACTGAAATTAAATTTCTTCGTACTTCTGGCACATATAAGCAATCCTCTAAGACAAGAGTTCTACTAGAAGATAATTCTAAATAAAAAGTTCCAATGGCAGTGGCTACAACAGTTGCACCAGTCCCCATCTTTAGGATCACCTCCCCTTCATTTAGCCTTCAGGTCTCCTTGAACCCCTGCAACATATTGCAAATGTGTGAGATCGTACCAGAATCTACACACCAAGAATCAAATGGACCCTCCATTAAATTGGTTTCAATAACGAGCAAATTAGGCATACCTTCTACAGGTTTGTCATTCTTCAGAGAAGCCAAATAATGGCGACAGTTTCTCTTCCAATGACCAGGCTTACCGCAATGGAAACAATTTCCTTTTGCTTTCTTTTTCTCAGTGTCCTTATTAACTTTGTCACCTTGAGCCTTATTGAATGACTGAGACCCTTTTCTCTTAAAGTTCTCACCCTTAGGCTTCAACTTAAGAGAAGTATCAGATTTTTCAGCCAACATTACAGTAGGCTTTTCTTTCTTGATGAGATCCTCAACTGCTTTCAACATATTGAGCAGCTCTGATAATGTCACTACCATCTTATTCATGTTATAGTTCATGATAAACTGAATAAAAGAATCAGGTAAAGATGCTAGGATCGCATCAACTTGGGTCTCACTATCAATTTCTGCACCAAGCATATCTAGTTCATTGATGAAAGAAATCATCTTCAGGACATGTTCCCGAACTGGAGTTCCTTCCACCATTTTGGTGGACATGAGATTTTTCATAGCAGTTTGCCGTGCACTTCTGCTTTGTTCTCCAAACATCTCTTTGAGGTGCAGCATCATATCTTGTGCTGTAACTAGGCCTTGGCATTGTTTTTGCAACACATTGGTCATAGAGGCCATTATGTAGCATTTAGCCATTTCATCAGCCTCATGCCACTTATTAAATGCATCTCTTTGCACCTCAGTGGCATCAGCTAAAGCAAGTTCTGGTGCCTCAATATTAAGGACATGAGCTATCTTATCAGCAGTGAGAACAATGATTAGGTTCCTTTTCCAATCTACATAGTTTGGTCCAGACAAGCGATTTTCATCCAAAATCTTAGCTAAGGGATTAAAATTGTTCATGATGAATCTGCAAAATAATATAAAATAATATTTTCACATACATATATCCATCATATTCAGGTTTTTGAATAACTAATGGTACCTCCCACAAGAACAAAATATCATAGATTCCCAGAACAGAATATAACAATTATATTCATAAATAGTTCGAAGTGGGCATCGGGAACCCTTACCTTGCATGCTCCAATAATTTCCTTTTGAAATATACTGTGCACACCATATAAAGGCAAATAGATACTATTCATCATAATTTCATCTCATGTTTTTAATTTTATTTAATTTATCTATGACTCCCGATTTACTTTTGGCCTCCAAATCAAACATGTTTTACACTATTTTAGTGGTCATGTTTATTTGGATAAGTGCAAACCATTATCTGAGTGTGATATATGTACTAGTATGATTATGTTGCTATTTTAGCCACACTCCCACCAATCATACACACACCTGTCTTCCCAAGAAGTAAACAAGAGGAACTACCAAACCAAAATCAAGTCTATCCTTTTGGCTTCAACAAAATTTTAATTTAATAGAACCTTTATTCACCGACAATGGATGGCCATAGGAATTATTCTATAAAATAATCCTATTAGCACTTAATATATATCAGTACTGGGATTATTTAAATATTATTCTTTTTATGTATCTAATACAACTCCAACTAATTGGGATTCAAAACTTCAATTCGGCAACACTCTCTATTCGGTAATACTCAAGATTCAATACCTTAATTTATCAATACTCAATATTTTATCAATATAAAAAGTGAGTCATTGAACCAATATATATCAATATGGATTAAACAGATAAGCACGTATACATGTATATTGGTTCATAATAGACAATCTATAAAGCATACAAGACAATCTATAAAGTATACACATGAAACCATAAAAGACAATCTACAAAGCAATTATAGGCTTATAGCACTACGGCACACAGCTCAAGATTATATCAATATGCCACTTCTCTGAATATCAATTATAGCACATATATCAATATGCCACTTCTCCGAATATCAATTCCAGCACTACTATTAACATATCACATATATATCAATCACGGCATATAGGGAATAAATCTCGGCAAACATACTGATATTAAATAACAATTTAAAATCCATGATTAATTGTGGTTTGCTCTGATACCACTGAAAGTTTTACGGAAGCAATATAGAACAAAAATCTATATTTTCTTTTTAAAGATCGTTGTACCACACAACCATGGATTCTAAATAGAACAAACATTGCGTACCTCTCTTAGCAACCCAAGCGTGTTGCCTCCCAAGGTATTCACGTCTCTCTCTCTATTTCTTTTGAGTTTTCAGAAGACTGCAGTATCACTCAGTAGTTCTGATGGCCAACCACACAATATGATATTATAAAATCTTATTTTATAGTAGACTTCTAAAACCCTAAAGAGAGATTGGACGTGGGATCCTTAGGGATCCTAATCTTCAGCCGTAGGATTTTATCAATAACCTTTTGGACGTTATTGACTTTTCTTGAAACTCTTTCCAAAAATATTCCTTAATTTTCTCAATCATATCAAGAAAATATTTGAACTTCTACAAATTGCAATAATGTCCATCAACACATTGCAATTGACCCCTGAAGATTAGAGAATTACAAATGAGGTCCCATTACTTACAATTTTATATCTATGTCCTTCCACCATACTATATTCCCACAAGCCACTAGGACTGGATTAATATCACTGTCATGTCCCTAGCTTATGTAACCCTTAATTTCTTGATTTCATAATTTCTATTGGACTCCAAAATATCTTTAAAAACTCTTTAAATATATATATATATATATATACAATATTATATATATGAAAAACATTTTTGAAAAATGTCACCGGCCGGTTTTGTTTTGAGTCCAACTTCAATATGAAAATCAACTGAATATACTATCTTCTTTAGAGACTGGTGGATTCATTGTTGATCATTTATATATTTTACTCATTACACACATAACCCAACGTGTCTGTATATAGCCTTTAAAAATTGGCATCACCAGTTGACATTGTCAAAGTTATGTGCATAATAAATAAATATACATAAAACCCTCATGTTTAAGGACAATAGAAAAATTGTGATAGGACAACCTTTTAATTAACAGTGATCGCTCCATAAGGTGTCCTTGATCGGATTCAATTCAGTGTATGTACTTGTTACATTACACCCACTTGTCTGCTTAAAGTCACTACCTCAATGATGGAGTAAATCATCCTATCATATAGCAACACAACAAGTGTAGGCTTTAGTGGTAATATTCAATTAATATCCACAGCCTAGAACAATTTAATAATCTATGAAAAATCATCACTCCCTGTCTTTGGTTCCTTAACCATTAACATGATTTTTCTACAGAGGTGACATCACATGCCACATTTAAACAATGAAATATACCTATAAAATTATGAATGTGAAAATAAATTTTTATTATCAAATAAAAATTGCATAGTATTGTTTTTTAGGGCAAATAATTCTAACATCCATTGCTTTGGTAGTCAAGTCGCTTGCTGGATCTGCTAGCTTTGCATATGAAAATTCCTATGGAAATGGTTCAGCAGGGAAAGGCACTAAGGGAAAATGAAAAGAAGTACTTGTCTGTAGTCACTGTGGAATCACAGGTCATACAATGGAGAAGTGTTATAAGCTCCATTGGTATCCCCTTGGATACAAAGCCAAAGGAAAGAATTTGAAGGCTAATCAAGTTGCTGGACCTAAGTTTGGAACCATTTTTGGTAGTATGAAATCAGATTCAATGCCTGTGTAGCAGTCCTTTTCTCCACAGGCCTTTCCTTTTACTGCTAACCAATATCAAATGATCTTGGCCTTGATTGGGGGTTCAAGCAACAATTTTCAGAGTTAAAGCAACATGGCAGCACCTGATGCTATTCCAGCAGCAATGGCTAATAATGTTTCAGTCACTCCTCCACTTGTAGGTAATTCTCTCAGCTTAAAGCATTCTGTTTTTGTTGCCAAGGTAGTGAATAGAAATGCTTATAGATGCAACACTTGGGTTTTAGATATTGGTGCCACAGACCATATCATTTATTATGTAAGTTTACTTACAACTTTAACTAGTTTAACTCAATGCATTGTTGAATTGCCTAATGGAGAAAGTGCTCAAGTCACACACATTGGTTCAGTCCAACTTTTTGGTACTTTGGTCCTTGATAATGTTCTTTGTCTACCTTACTTTTCTTTCAATTTGTTGTCCATAAGCAAACTCACTTAGAAAATGCCAAATTGCCTCGTCTTCCTTTCTGAATTTCACTTTATCCAAGACTTTTTCTCTTGGAAGATGATTGGAACAAGTGAAGTTCATAATGGACTTTACTTGTTGCAATGGTCAGATTATGTCACCCCTTCATCCTTGACAAAACCATCTCACCAATCACAAGTTTGCTCATTCCTTTTTGTTTGTCAATGTTGTAACTAGTATGCCTAGAATTTGGCATTTTAGGTTTGGCCATCCTTCCATGAATATGTTGGTATCTTTGCAAGACACCTTGTCTGTTTCCTTTGATTCTTGTACTGATATTTGCAACATATGCCCTTTGGCAAAATAGAAAAGGTTGCCTTTTCCATTCAATAACAACTTTTCAGCTTCTCCTTTTGATCTTATTCATGTTGATATATGAGGGCCTTACTCAATACCTACTCATGAAAGTTTTAGGTACTTCTAGTCCATTTTTGATGATGCTACTAGGTGTACTTGGATATATCTTTTGAACTAAATCTGATGTTAGGAGTTTCATCATTTCCTTTTACAAAATGATACAAACATAATTTAAACCTAACATAAAATCTATTAGAACTGATAATGGACAAGAATTTACAATGATTGATTTCTATTCTACTTATGGCATAATACATCAAAAGAACTATGTTTACACTCCCCAACAGAACTCTGTGGTGGAGAGAAAGCACCAGCATCATTTGTCTATTGCTAGAGAACTCAAAATCCAGTCTAACGTACCTTTATACTATTTGGGGGATTGCATTCTTACTGCAATTCGTATTATCAACAGATTACCATCTCCCATTCTACATAATAAGTCTCCCTTTGAACTCTTTTTTCATGTTAAACCATCCTATGATCATTTGAGAGTTTTTGGGTGCTTATGTTATGCTTCCACTATTTCTGTGCATAGAGATAAATTCCAGCTTATAGTACAAGCCTATGCCTAGTTAGGCTATCCACCTACCACAAAGGGTTATAAACTTCTTAATCTTACTTCTAGGCAAGTTTTCATTTCTAGAGATATAATTTTCCATGAGAATGTGTTTCCTTTTCTCTCCCTTGATACCGTATACTCCATTTCATCCATTGTTCCTACTCTTACCATTCTAGATTCTACTTCCACTCTTAACACTTTGGCTACTAATCCTACTTCCTCACTTGTGTATCATGCTTCATACTTCCATGATCAACACTTTGCACTTGATGTTGATTCAGATTCTGACCTTAAGGATGATTTTGTTACTTCACTGTGAGAGACCGCGCCCCCGGCCCCCCTTTTTTATAGGAGTGTTGGGCCAAACTCACATGAATGGGTGGAGTCGTGTTATTGCCTCTCAAAATGGAGGTTCAACTAGTTATATTTTCCCCTTTAGATTAAGGGTTTTACAATGGAGTCGCCACTTATTTAATTGTTGGAATAAATAAGAAAACCATAATTGAAAAATTCATCATTTTATTAATTTGAAATTGAATTTACATTGAACATAGGAAATTACATGGCTTTGGTCCTAGATACAATCATAAAGTACATGGCTTTGTTTCCTAGTTACAATCTAGAAATTGAAAATTACAAGGATAAGCATTTGATCTACTATCCATTGATCTAAGTTCGGAGGCTATGTTACAAAGTGGGAAGGTGTTAGGCACCCACCTTGCCCGGTGAAACCGGTCTTCTAGACTATGGTGGCCAACATTCATATCATATCATCCAATATGTCAATCAATTTGCATGTTGAATTTGATGTGTGTGCATGTGATAAACCCTAATTCAATTGATTAATCATTTCATTTGGATTGAAAAATAAATTTTAGTGAATGTGTGTGGATGGTGATAACCTAGATTCAAAGATTTGAAAGAATTGTTAGATAAACATGTTTTTCATATTTTTGATGTAGATTTAAGATTAAATCTAGTGATATGCATGAACATGTGATGAACAACCAAGAACATGTGAAGAACATATAAGAACAATTAAGAACATTCAAACATATTCAAGGGAATTTAAATAATTACTATCATGCTTTAATCCTAAACTCTCATCATGGAAATACAAAAAAACAATTAGGAAAAGGGATTATACCTTCATGCAAGATCCATATGGTGGAGGAGGAGACTTTTGAGGGAGATCCTATGGGTGGAGGAAAAAAAGAAGAACTAGGAAAGGGAGAGTGAGTCTCACTCAATACCTTGAGTCTCAGGAAGAGCAAGATATGACAAGACTACTTTACTTCACTAGAACTCAAGAGAGGAGAAGAGAGAGGGGTTTTTTGTCTTAGAATGAATGAGAGGGAGGGTTTATATAGTAGTAGTGGAGGGAATATGAATGGAAGGCTATTTAATGAGGGTTGACAAGGATTATGAACCTAGACCTCATTTTAGCCTTGGAAAAAATCTGGTGCATTAAATGGAGAGATTGGTGGGAGTGGGGAGCAAGTCAAAATTCGGTTTTCCCGTAACTGCTGTAACAGCCTGTGAAGCCAACTTCAAAAAATCATATCTAACTCAATTCTGATCGGAATTGTCTCATTCTTGTGCTCAAATTGAAGCCCCGAATGTCTAGTTTCTGGGAAAATTAACCTCATTCATAGATTCAAAATAGTCTGAGAGATATAGATGAAATAGTGAGCAGAGGTCATTTGTTAGAAAATGGTTTCAGCACAATTAACATTAATAGGTCCCAAATTAGTCCCCAATTAACATTAAATGGCTCCAATCACTCCAATTTCAGACTTAATTGGTTCCAAATTTACACTAATTAAAAGATAATTGCACCAATTACTCATTGAAGAATTAATGTTTAACTATCTAATTAATTAGGTGTATGCAACCTCACCATAAAATGTAGTCCTAACCAATTAAAGTATGACACATCATTGATCTCCAATTGATTACACTTATAACCAATTAAAATCAATTGTTCATAATCACATATAGTCGGACTCAATTTGTGATAGTGCATCTTAGCCATTAAAACTTGACTTGATGATAACTTTCAATCTGGTGGTCCGATTAGGGCTTATGACCAGTTGATTTGATCGTTACAACATCAAGATCATTTTGATGAAATGAGATTAAGGATCTAATGGCCAGAATCAAGATGCATATTTATGAGGTAAAAGAACCCCTTTTACCCTCTATGTGAGGTTAAATGCGGGTTGCAAAATGGGGTGTCAACAGAATGCCCCCCATTGGCAGAGCTTGAAAAGCGAATGTCAATGTATGAAAGAGACACCTAACTTTGCAATTAGTATTTAACCGTAGTGAATGTATGATGCATGTAAATGAAAATGCAGAAAGTCATGTTATGGATCAAAATGTGGACCGAATCTCGAGGGAGATTGCCTACGTACCTCTTGGTGGGAGGATCAGGTCCAAACGTAGTTCATGCATGAATTTTTTTTTTTTTTTTTTTTTTTGAATAAGTACAAGACATGCTTACCTGAGGTCAAAAAAAGAAAAAAAATGGAAGACCAAGGATCCTGGCTCATGTTTTCAGAGACCTAGGATTTTTGGGTCCTAGCTCGTGTTTTCAGAGGACCAAGGGTTTTTTGGGCTTTGGCTCATGTTTTCAAAGGACCAAAGGTTCTGGATCCTGGCTCATGTTTTCATAGACCTAGGATTTTTGGATCTTGGCTCATGTTTTCCAGAGGACCAAGGGTTTTTTTTTTTTTTTTTTTTTTTTTGGGCTTTGGCTCATGTTTTCAGAGGACCAAAGGTTTTGGATCCTGGCTCATGTTTTCAGAGACCTAGGATTTTTTGATCTGGGCTCATGTTTTCCAGAGGACCAAGGGTTTTTGGGCTTTGGCTCATGTTTTCAGAGGACCAAAGGTTCTTGATCCTGGCTCATGTTTTCAAAGACCTAGGATTCTTGGATCTTGGCTCATGTTTTCAGAGGACCAAGGGTTTTTGGGCTTTGGCTCATGTTTTCAGAGGACCAAGGGTTCTGGATCCTGGCTCATGTTTTCAGAGACCTAGGATTCTTGGATCTTGGCTCATGTTTTCAGAGGACCAAGGGTTTTTGGGCTTTGGCTCATGTTTTCAGAGGACCAAAGGTTCTGGATCCTGGCTCATGTTTTCAGAGACCTAGGATTCTTGGATCTTGGCTCATGCCGATGTGTATGGGCCTTTTACCCTAGTACCTGCAAAATAAATATTTTTAATTAGTAACAGAGTTATTCATTGAAAAGAATTCAGCATACCTGGCGAATGCCCCTAGTTTAGGACATATTCCTTGCTTCGATGAATGCTGAGGGTAGACAGTTGACTTGATGTTGCCCCACTGGAGAATATGGAAGAGGATCATAGCTTTCTGTTCCTGAAGAAGAATTTAATGAAGATTTTTTTTTTTTTTTTTTTTTTTTGGAAAAGATTGGAAATCTTGAATTTTTTAAAGGAATTGAAAATTTTGAATTTTTTTTTATTTTTTTAAAGCAACCTAAGAAGTACGAGCCCAATGCCCCCAGTCCCAAGGCTTTTTTGAGAATCCTTTTTTTTCTCTCTCTCTTTTTTCTTTTTGGAAAGATATGGAAATCTTTTTTTTTTCTTTTTTTTTTAGATTTGAAGATTTGTTCATTATCAAAAAGTGAAGAAGATGAAGATGATGATGGTGATGAAGATTTATTCATGATGATTTTTTTTTTTAAAAAAAAAAACTTATCCTTTGAATGAGAACAACTTTGGTTAGAAGTTGATGTGGATTGCTAGATAAGCCTTGCTTAATTCCCAATGCCCCTAGTTTGAGGCATATTCCATGCTTAGATTGAAGCTGAGTTTATTTGTTGCGACCATTGGGGAACATGAAAGAAGATCACAGTCCGTCATCATTAGTTCCTGCAAAATGGCTTTCTTTCTCTAGCTTGTTAGAAACCAATAATCGAGAAAACATTTTTGGCCGATGCCCCTAGTGTGGACATGCTTGCCAAAAAAAATGGATTGGCGCCTTAAATGAAAACATGCTTTCATGCAATAAGAACAAATCTGCACACAATATAAATAGGCCAATGCCCCAAGTTTGAGCATGCTTGATGCAAAACAAATGAGCTTAGCCTAACATGCACCCAAACAATTTTGTCACATTGTTTCGACTTTGTTCTCTAAGGTTGTTTGGGTGATTGGGACCGGGCCTTTGAAAGGCTGCCTACGTACCTCTCTCGTAGAGGATCAGGTCAAGACGTAGTTCAAGAGAACTGGATTTTGAAAAAGATTTTTTTTTTTTTTTTTGAACAAGAGGTGATCCTTTGAACAACCATTTTTGCAAATCAAAATGTTTAAGAATCAAACAAATCTCTTTGATTGGGAAGGATCTAGATCATTAAATTCATGTAATCAAATTTGCTTCATCCTTTTGAACATCATCAGATTAAGTCTCCAAAGGCAATCAAGAAATGAAATGAATCACATTATTGGGTGCAAACAAGGAGAATGATTCAAGTTTGGAAGTCCTTTTGAGTCATTTTGAGGATTTGAGAATTTGAGAAATTTTGTCCTCAAACATATCATCCTATGGGGTTTGACAATTTTAAGCAATTTTCCTTTTTAATTCAAGAGAAAAATATTATTAGAGTTTAAGATACGCCTACAATTAGCAAAGACTTCAAGGAGGTCTTATTCATGGGTTGCAATGTAGGCCGGGTTCAGGTTATGAAATGAATGATATAAAAAGGCTCAAAATTCCCGATGATGTTCCCCTAAGTATGTATTACTCAAAAATCAAGTATTAGAGGAGTTTTCTCATTTCTTCTTTGCCATCTTCTCACTAATCTTCGTTGATCACTTGTATCAACATTTGTTTTTATGCTCATTCCCTTGAATCATGCCTCTAAACTTTCATCTTCTTACATCTTCAAGTTTTCAATTTGCTAGGATTCTTTTTTTTTTTTTTTTTTTTTTTTTTTTTTTTTTTTTTTTTCAGCCCTAGCTTTTGCCTAGGCTGCCCTTTTGGGTTTTCAGCCTAGCGGGCTTTCTTTTTTTTTTTTTTTTTGGCTATCTTTCATCTCTTGATTGAATGAACTTTTTGGGGATTTTTTTGCCTCCCTTGTTTTTCTCAGCTTAAGTCATTTTGATACACTCTTTATACATCTTTCTTGCCTCGATGCACTTGCACATTTTCTATGCTTGATGAATCTTTCCTTTTTTGATGAAATCTCTTTTGGATGAATCTTGTGTTCCTCTTGGCATGATGAATTTTAGACTCTTCAAACTTGATGCACACTTTTTTTCTCTCACATTGATGGAATTTGATTTCTCTTTCCTTGATTGAGTGACAACTCCTTTTACTTTAATGATCTCTTATCTTTAACTTAATGAATTCTCTACTTGTCTTTCATGTCCTCTAGGAGAGCTTTATCAATTAGCTTCAAAGCTCAAGGTCGACTCCTCCTTAACATGAGATTTAAGCATACATACTTTGAATTTTCCCACCCTAGGTTTAGATTTTAGTGGGTTCATGCAAAAAAGAGGCTAATGTTTAAAGGCTCAAATGGGCTAGCAATAGATGATGAACATTATAGGTAATAGGAAATAATTTGGCTTAACCAAAGATGGCCTCCTATCCCTAGTAATGCTTACTTGTAGGCACAGTGATTCAAACTCTTTTAATAAATTTGTTAGGACATATGTGTTCACATGTTAAGAACATATGTCATATTTTATGTAAATTGGCTAATCCTTTGACAAAACGCACTATACTTGTAATTGGGTAGTTCTAGGTGTTTTTAATACTTCAAGAAACAATGTTTCAAGATCAAGTGTTGAAGTCATCAAGTCTGTCCAAGAAAAAGCAAGTTGAAGTGCAGAATTTTTAAATCTCGACACCTTCTCGATAGCTACCTCGACACCTGCTATCTGTCGAGAATTAAAAAGTCAGAATTCCAATCTGATTTTCTTGGGATCCGTGAATGTGTTTTTGGGCCTTCTTTTCTTCTAACCCTAAACATATTTAAGGAGTGTTTTAAGAGCCGTCAACATAGACACAAGTTGCATAAGCATTGAGCAATCCTTGTTCAAGCAAATTGTGATCTAAGACGAAGTTCTTGACCTAGTTCATCTTCTTCAAAAAGTTGCTGTGTACTTTGCACCGTAGGGTTTTGTGACCAAGCATCTTCCTGATCTTCATCGCATAGGATGATCTGAAGAACTTTGCAGCCAACCTCTCTTCCTAAAGTTGGTGTTTGAAGTCGCGTACTGGGATCCGCGCATCTGGTTAGTCACGTACTTGGGAGCCGTGCATCAAAAGGGGGAACTGTCACTACAGATCAAGTCCGATTGGGTATTAGGGTAAGGGTTCAACTTTAGGTTGGTAAGGTACTTGGGATTCCTTATTTGTAACCGCTTGATTTGATAATAGTGGAGTTTCGGGAGTGGTGACCTGAAAATCACCCGGCGGGGTTTTTGCCGTTAGGGTTTTTCCCCATTCGTGAACAAATCACCGTGTTATTTATTTTCCGCTGCATATTTAGTTATTCGGTGATTTGTTTGTGCTGCCACGTATTTGCATGTTAAATTGATTAATTAATAACTTGGCTAAATTAATTAATCAGTTTAAATCACAAGGGATCATTCAGTTTGTGGCCTATCAAGTGGTATCAGAGCAGGCACACTCTGATTAGGTTAATCTTTGCTGTGTTGATCCATTGACCCCTGCTGTCATGGATAGAGGACAATCTCTCATTATACCTCCTTTATTTGATGGGACTAACTATGCCTACTGGAAAGTACGCATGAGAGCTTTTTTGCAGTCCTTAGACGAGAAGGTGTGGCAAGCTGTTGAGATTGGCTGGACCAAGCCAAAAGAAGCGCCGGCCGATTGGGATGAAGCCAAGATCAAGGCGGCAAACTTCAACAGCATAGCGTTGAATGCCCTATTTAGCGCTGTCACTAATGAGGAGTTCAAGAAGATATCCTCAGCAGAAACTGCTAAGGAGGCGTGGACCATCCTCCAGACAACCTATGAAGGAACAAAGGCTGTCAAGGATTCAAAGCTACAGAGGCTCACTACTAGCTTTGAAGAAATCAAGATGGAGGAGGATGAGTCGTTCGATGAGTTCTATGCCAAGCTTAAAGACATAGTGAACTCAGCCTTCAATCTTGGGGAAACCATCCCTGAACCCAAGGTTGTAAGGAAGGTGCTCAGATCTCTACCTGAGAGATTTCATGCCAAGATTACGGCAATTGAAGAATCAAAGGACATTGATAAAATTCCTTTGACTGAGTTAGTTGGGAACTTGCAAACCTACGAGCTAGGGTTATCAAGAATAGGCAAGTCAAGCAAGGGCAAGAGCATGGCCCTGAAGGCGAAGAGCAGTGACACAGATGAGTCTTCCGATGATGAAGATTCCAAGATGAAGTCCTACATTACAAGGCAGTTCAAGAAGTTTATGAAGAATGCCAATGGGAGGAGCTTCGACAAGGACCGAAGGCAATCCAGTTCTTCACAATTCAAGAGCCAAGACAAAGGAAGGAAGGATGCCAAGGATGGCGGTCAGTACACTGTTCCGGCAGGACCAAAGTGTTTTGGGTGTCATGAGTTTGGACACATGAAGAATGAGTGTCCTACATATCTGAAGAGCATTGGAAAGAGCAAGGCTCTTGCTGCAACCCTGAGTGACACTGAGCCTGAAGATGATTCCGACAATGAGGATGACGGAATCCTAAATGCCTTCACTGCCTCAGTCAATTCTACTGAAGGGATTGTTGAGGAAGAAGAAGAAGAAGAATTGGTGGACACTGAATGTGAGAAGATGGATGACAAAGATGATATCCATTCAGCCTATGAGAAGCTTTACAAGCTCTCAGAGAAGCATGAGAAGTTATACAGGCTGGCCACCAAGAAGCTCAGTGAAGTGGAACTTGATAGAGAAGAATTGTCCATAAAGTTTGATGAGGCGAATCAAACTATTGGAGCACTGAGGTTTGAGAACAACTTCCTGGCTGAGAAGACCAAGAAGCTTGAAGCAGAGCTGTTTCAAGTCAGAGCTCAACTGGAGAGGACTTCAAGTGCAAAACTTGATGAGATGCTCAGCAACCAAAAATCTGCTTCAGATCGAACAGGTTTAGGGTATGGTCTTTCTTTCTCTAACTCTGCTTCTACTAGTTCTACTGTTTTTGTTCCTCCTGCTGATACTGTTAAAATTGAGAACATTGAGGTTAAAACTGAATTAGCTAGTGAGAACATAGACAAGGGTAAATCCATCTTAGGAGCACCCCCTAAGTTAGATAAGAAAGATGCTAAAATCCCTAAGGATAAGAAGGCTAACTCTCAAAAGCCCAAACAAAAGAAGCAGCATCTCTGTTATCATTGTGGAGCAGCAGGTCATACTCGACCAAATTGCTACAAGTGGCTAGCCACCCAACAAAGCAACAGTATGACAGCATCTGGAAGCCAAAATCAGCTTCAATCCTCTCTTGCTCCTCTTGGAGATCTTCTGAAAGCCCTCATGTTCCTTTCGAACTTGAACGGGTGTAATTCTTCCCCCTCACCGCCGTTTCAAAGTCTTAATCAAAGGAAAGGTTTTTCCAAGGCGTGGAAGAAAAATGACTCTAAGTGATTTTATCACTTTCTTCTCCCTTCTTGTTTATCTTGTTTGTTGCATTGCTTGTGTGTTTTGCATTTTTGCTAAGTCAGTCTAGTTTTATGCATTGTTTTTTTTTTTCTTAACATGTCTTTGTGTGTTTACTTTCAGTTTTGTTTATTTTGTTTTTCATATAAAAATAAAAAAAAAAATTGAAAAATTGAAAAATACAAAAACAGTGTGTTTTGTGTACTTTGGTACTTGTATACCTTGGATGGCCAATGAAACAAAGTTTTCTAAACTTTGTATCTCTTGTAGCTTAGATGAGCATCTTTATGCACAACTAAGCAAGTGAGCTTTGTGGCTCTTGTTTGTGATGAGTAAGATTAGGTTATTTCTTAAACTTAACACTCATATCACTCTTTTTGACGGGTAGGACTAGAAAATCCTAAGAGAAAGGCATAAATAACCATCTCACCACTGTTGCCCGCCAATCATTAATGACATCTGTATGTTTCGGCATAGCAAAAGTGTGATGTCAATGACATTTGTGTGCTTAGGCATAGCAAAATTGAAATGTCAAATATCAATGGGTATTTCTTTTCTTTCTCATAAGCCCATGTATGATATGCTTAAAAAGAAAATATGCAAAGAAATAAAAAGCAAAAAGATTAAAAATGCTTTAAAAATGGTTGCAAGCGTGTATTCTAGGAGATGTGGGAGTTATAGGATGTACCTCGAAGGTGATAGTCCCCATCAAACAGTTATGATTGTGTGTGAGTTAAAGTTATTTTCTCATATCTCAGATCGTCATAACATGTATACACATATGCAATCTTGCGATGTTTTTCACACACAACACGCAATATTCTTTGCTACTTTTGATACATGTGCAGGTACAATGTGATTTGGCCATCACAAAGGTTTTACATGTACTTCTGTATGCTCACTAAACTGTCATGACTTATTTTTGAAATATAAAATTGGTTAGACTTGTTTAGTGTGTGTGTGTGTTCTTGGAAGATTCATGTGCTTAAATTTTCATTGAGAGATGATTTTTGAGAGCTTTTTATGTTGGTTGGATCTTGGTTGAGGTGTTTGTCTTGATTGCATTCTTGTCTGTGTTTTTCTCTTCTCGAAAAACTGCTTTTCTCTGCTGGCTCGACACCTCCTCGACACCTCCTCGATACCTGATCAGCTGTCGAGATTTTCAAGCCTTTTTCTTATCGCAATCTCGACACCTCCTTGACACCTGGTGGATCGATCGAGAAAATCTCTGTCTCCTCGATACCTTCTCGACACCTAGTCGATCGATCGAGCTTCTTTATTGGTTCAGCTGTTTGGTACCTCGATACCTTCTCGATACCTTATCTGTCGAAGGCAAAAATCTCGATACCTATCTCGATAGCACCCTCGATACCTCTCGACACCTCAGCTATCGAGATTTACTGAGGTGCCTATTTAAGCTGCGATCGCGATTTCTCCCTCATTTGCTCGATCTATCTTCGATCTGTCCGAGGCGGTTCAACTTCCAGACAACTTTTCTTCACTCCAATCTTCATCCCAAGTGATTTTCAGCCTTTCTTGCTTCAAATCAAGTGGTATGATCTTCTTTTCCATTCCTTTTCATGCATTTCATGATTTGAATATTAGGTTTTGGGATTTTTTTAAAAATTTTGGGGTTTTTCAAAATTGAAGATTTTTTCTTGAAATTTTGGGTTGGTTTTTCACTCAAATGTTTTTAAAATGTCATACATTGCATTCCATGAGCATTAGAATGATATTTTCATGCATTTAGATGTGTGTTTCTTGTATGTGTGCTGCTAGGCTTGGATTGGGCTGAGCCCATGATGCTTTTCAAGTTTGCATGTCACATGACCATGCATTCCCATGCATACGTACTTTTTGTTCAACATATTATCATATTTGAACTGTTTGGGACTTTTCTGATTGTCTCCCTCTCTATCTCTTTCTCATTCTTTTACGTTAGTTGTGTCTATGGCACCCAAACGTAAATCCACTCCAGCTCGGAACCCTCTGCGTTCTGGAGCTTCCTCTTCTTCTGATTCTGCTCCTTTTAACCTTCGGTTCCGTGATGGAGATGCCCACAAGGCATTTACTGAGAACTTTTCTAGACGAGGTGTTCATTCGGAACGCCAAGTCATTTTGGCGAACTTCGCCGACACTAACCTTCCCTCTGTCATTCACAGTAGGGGATGGGGGTCACTATGTGACATCCCGGGCACCTGTCCTCTCGTGCTGATTCAGGAGTTTTACTCTAACATGCACGGGATTGATCGTTCAGTACCTCTCTTTTTCACTCGCGTTCGAGGTACGCACATCCCTGTCACACCGCAGCTGGTTGCGGATGTGCTTAGGGTCCCTAGGATAGAGTTTCCTGACTATCCTACCTGTGAGCGACTGAGGACTGTGTCCAAGGATGAGCTCATTTCTGCTTTTTGTGAGCGCCCTTCTGAGTGGGGTGAGCACCAGTATACATCATGTAGACCTTTTGCTAAAGGTCCTAGATTCCTAAACATGGTGATGACTTTTGTACTTCATCCTCTCTCTCACTACAACTCCATCATAGAGCCTCGTGCTCGATTTTTGTTATCTCTACTTGAGCATCTCACGATAGATTTTCCTTCTCACTTCATTTTCTCTATCATAGATGTTCATTTAGATGCGGCATCCCGTGATAAGCTCATCTTTCCCTCCGCTATCACGAGAATTCTACGCCACTTTTCCATCCCTTTCCCTTCGTCCGACCGCTTCACACACATATCTGCCATAGATGCCGCTACCGTAAAACGTAGTGAGGCACAGTTTAGGTCGAGACAGCCGGATTCCACTCCGCCCTCCCGTTCTGCTCCATCCAGATCAGCTCCATCTACATCGGCTCCTCCTTCTTCTTCAGGCGATGTATCTCTTGGAGACATTATGGCGCAGCTGCAGCGCATGGATGCTCGCCTCGATACACTCATCACTGAGTTGTATCAGGTGAACGTTCGTGTTGGTCGTATTGCACGACGGCAGGCGACCATGGGTGGTTTTGCTTCTGAGGCTTCTCCTCCACCACCTCCTCCAGTTGCTTCCGATTCTGATTCTGAGGATGATGATGATGATGGTGATGACGATGATGCTTCAGATGATGATGATGGAGATGCTAGCTCTACTGATGAGATGTCTACATGACACTCTACCCTTTGTCATTCGTGACAAAAAGGGGAAGTAGTTTTGGATTATGAGAGTAGTCATCTTAGGGGGAGAGTTAGTATAGGACATTTTTTATAGGGGGAGTGTTCATAGTTTGAGGGATGTAGTGAGATTTTGATGTATTTTTTTTCTTTTCTAGTCTTTATAGATACATTGATCTTGTATATGAGGTCTTGTGACTAGTTTTACATACATTGTACTTATCTTTCTATATATGTGGATGTATGTTTTTCTTTTTCACCTATCTCTTCATGTGTTGTTTCTTTTCTCTCTTTATACACATGTTCTTTATATTTGTATGCAATCTAATTATTTTCTGTTTCACACAAGATGCCTTGATGAGTTTTGTTTAAAAGTGTTTCAGAAATACAGGTTGTCAAAGTCTACTTGCCATAAACTCTCTTCTTGCAAAGTTTTTCAAGAGTTTGTGTTAGGATAGATTTTATTGTATGTAACAAGTGAATATGAGTTGAGTGATTTATGACTTCTCTCATATGTTCATTTGCCAAAGGGGGAGATTGTTAGGACATATGTGTTCACATGTTAAGAACATATGTCATATTTTATGTAAATTGGCTAATCCTTTGACAAAACGCACTATACTTGTAATTGGGTAGTTCTAGGTGTTTTTAATACTTCAAGAAACAATGTTTCAAGATCAAGTGTTGAAGTTATCAAGTCTGTCCAAGAAAAAGCAAGTTGAAGTGTAGAATTTTTAAATCTCGACACCTTCTCGATAGCTACCTTGACACCTGCTATCTGTCGAGAATTAAAAAGTCAGAATTCCAATTTGATTTTCTTGGGATCCGTGAATGTGTTTTTGGGCCTTCTTTTCTTCTAACCCTAAACATATTTAAGGAGTGTTTTAAGAGCCGTCAACATAGACACAAGTTGCATAAGCATTGAGCAATCCTTGTTCAAGCAAATTGTGATCTAAGACGAAGTTCTTAACCTAGTTCATCTTCTTCAAGAAGTTGCTGTGTACTTTGCACCGTAGGGTTTTGTGACCAAGCATCTTCCTGATCTTCATCGCATAGGATGATCTGAAGAACTTTGCAGCCAACCTCTCTTCCTAAAGTTGGTGTTTGAAGTCGCGTACTGGGATCCGCGCATCTGGTTAGTCACGTACTTGGGAGCCGTGCATCAAAAGGGGGAACTGTCACTACAGATCAAGTCCGATTGGGTATTGGGGTAAGGGTTCAACTATAGGTTGGTAAGGTACTTGGGATTCCTTATTTGTAACCGCTTGATTTGATAATAGTGGAGTTTCGGGAGTGGTGACCTGAAAATCACCCGGTGGGGTTTTTGCCGTTAGGGTTTTTCCCCATTCGTGAACAAATCACCGTGTTATTTATTTTCCGCTGCATATTTAGTTATTCGGTGATTTGTTTGTGCTGCCACGTATTTGCATGTTAAATTGATTAATTAATAACTTGGCTAAATTAATTAATCAATTTAAATCACAAGGGGTCATTCAGTTTGTGGCCTATCAAAATTCATCTTAAAAGAAAAAGTATGAATGCTCTAATGTTGTGAAACAAAAGATCTTTGAAAATTGGTTTGAGTGCATGGTTTCTTGGGATTTTTCAATGGATGGATTCTTTTTGATTGCCTTTTAAGACCATTTCTTCTTATATTCTAAGTCAAGTAGCAAAAGTCTTTACATGGATTAAATGAAATTAATCATTCCTTGGTACAATTTGATTGCTCAAGCCTTTAAACACCAAGATATAGAAAATGTTTTGTCCAAGGGATCCTCATGTACCATTTTGAAAAGGAGACTTTTTCTTTTCTTTTCTTTTTTTCTTTTTTTTAATCTTGAAAGAAAAAAATTGGGTCTTTTTGAAAAAGTCACTAGGAAGTCCAATGCCCCTAGTTCAAAGAATTTTTTTTTTAAATGACTTAAGGCTCAATGCCCCTAGTCCAAAGACTTTTTTCATTTGAAATTTTTTCTCTTTTTTTTTTTTTTTTGGGAAAGATTTGGAAATCTTGAAATTTTTTTGTTTTTTTGTTTTTATTTTATATATACAAAAACAAAGCTCATTAAATGCTACATGAAAATTTTGAATTCAAAAAAACATAGAAACATGGAATAAACAAACAAACTTTAAGCTTAACCATGATGTTGCAAACCAAATGTGGAGTGAGGCAAAGTTGGGCCATTTGCTTCTTCTTGGTCCATTAAAGATGCTTGAGGCTTGGTGTGCTTGAACCTTGATTATGATAAAATGACTTGGGTTTGCACTTGGAAGGCATGCATCTTGTGAGCTTTTGGCCTTTGATGTTGATCATGTCTATACACCTTTGATGGGCTCAAGTATTGGGCTTAGACTCATTCAAGAAACAAATTTGGGCTTCACTACCAAGTATAGTTCAATCATAGGCTTTTAGGCTTGAGTTAATTCACAACATACAAGGTTCAAACTTCAAACAACGGCCAAACAAATGCGTAATGAAATGTAATTTACATGGACTGACCTAAAGGTAGGTTCTATGGGTCATTACAACATGGGTAGAAGGTAGGTTAAAGGTTCCCACAAGCTAGGACGTCGTACCTCCCAACTTGTGACGCCAGGAGCGCCGCGTTGGTCCAAACGGTATAGTTTGTCCCTATGAACCACCATGGCATAACCATGATGATCCTTGTTGCGGTGGGTGGTAGGTTCACCGCTGGGTATGTGAGTCTCAGGAAGACCACAATCCACGGCTAATACTACCGGGCTTCCAGGCTAGCACACAAATAAAATAAATTTCATTCAAGCAAATGATGCATGACATGTAATATAATGACATATTAGACATATTATATACAAAAAGCAATAAACAAACAATGACATGGTTGGCCACCATAACCTAATTGAAGCCTAGCCCTCAATATCCCCAGCGGAGTCGCCACTGTGAGAGACCGCGCCCCCAGCCCCCTTTTTTAGAGGAATGTTGGGCCAAATCCATATGAATGGGTGGAGTCGTGTTATTGACTCTCAAAATGGAGGTTCGACTAGTTATATTTTCCCCTTTAGATTAAGGGTTTTACAATGTAGTCGCCACTTATTTAATTATTGGAATAAATAAGAAAACCAAAATTGAAAAATTCCTCATTTTATTAATTGCAATTGAATTTACATTGATCATAGGAGATTTACATGGCTTTGATCCTTGATACAATCTAAGATAAAGTACATAGTTTTGTTTCCTAATTACAATCTAAAAATTGAAAATTACATGGATAAGCATTTGATCTACTAACCCTTGATCTAAGTTCGGAGGCTATGTTACAAAGTGGGAAGGTGTTAGGCACCCACCTTGCCCGGTGAAACCGGTCTTCTAGATTATGGTGGCCAACATTCATATCATATCATCCAATATGTCAATTAATTTACATGTTAAATTCAATGTGTGTGCATGTGATAAACCCTAATTCAATTTATTAAGCATTGCATTTGGATTGGAAAATAAATTCTAGTGAATGTGTGTGTATGGTGATATCCTAGATTCAAGGATTTAAAAGAATTATGAAACAAACATGTTTTTCATATTTTTGATGTGGATTTAAGATCAAAACTAGTGTTTATGCATGAACATGTGATGAACAACCAAGAACATGTGAAGAACATATAAGAACATTTAAGAACATTCAAACATATTCAAGAGAATTTAAATAATTATTATCATGGTTTAATCCTAAACTCTCATCATGGAAATACAAAAAACAATTAGGGAAAGGGATTATACCTTCATGCAAGATCCATATGGTGGAGGAGGAGACTTTTGAGGGAGATCCTATGGGTGGAGGAAAAAAAGAAGAACTAAGAAAGGGAGAGTGAGTCTCACTCAATACCTTGAGTCTCAGGAAGACCAAGATATGACAAGACTACTCTACTTCACTAGAACTCAAGAGAGGAGAAGAGATGGGATTTTGGTGTCTTTAGAATGAATGAGAGGGAGAGTTTATATAGTAGTAGTAGAGGGAATATGAATGGAAGGCCATTTAATGATGGTTGACAAGGATTATGAACCTAGACCTCATTTTAGCCTTGGGAAAAATCTGGTGCATTAAATGGAGAGATTGGTGGGAGTGGGGAGCAAGCCAAAATTCGGTTTTCCCGTAACTGCTGTAACAGCCTGTGGAGCCAACTTCAAAAAATCATATCTGACTCAATTCTGATCGGAATTATCTCATTCTTGTGCGCAAATTGAAGCCCCGAATGTCTAGTTTCTGGGAAAATTAACCTCATTCACAGATTCAAAATATTATGAGAGATATCGATGAAATAGTGAGCAGAGGTCATTTGTTAGAAAATGGTTTCAGCACAATTAACATTAATAGGTCCCAAATTAGTCCCCAATTAACATTAAATGGCTCTAATCACTCCAATTTAAGACTTGATTGGTTCCAAATTTACACTAATTAAAAGATAATTGCACAAATTACTCATTGAAGAATTAATCTTTAACTATCTAATTAATTAGGTGTATGCAACCTCACCATAAAATGTAGTCCTAACTAATTAAATTATGACACATCATTGATCTCCAATGGATTACACTTATAACCAATTAAAATCAATTGTTCATAATCACATATAGTCGGACTCAATTTGTGATAGTGCATCTTAGCCATTAAAACTTGACTCGATGATAACTTTCAATCTAGTGGTCCGATTAGGGCTTATGACTAGTTAATTTGATCGTTACAACATCAAGATCATTTTGGTGAAATGAGATTAAGGATCTAATGGCCAGAATCAAGATGCATATTTATGAGGTGAAAGAACCCCTTTTACCCTCTATGTGAGGTTAAATACGGGTTGCAAAATGGGGTGTCAACATTCACCTCTTCCTGTTCAATCTCTTTCACCTCAAGTTACAAAACCCGAATCACCTCAGATTGTTCACCCTACTAAATCTCGTGTTTTAGATCCTCAACAACCTGATTCCATTATTGCTGCTTCAAATGATTTAGCTATATTTTCATTTGATTCTTCCCTTGATCACCAACCTGACCAACCTACTTCTCTATCACATGCTTCCACTAAAGCACAACCTACTTTACAGCTTCCAATTCCTCTTCAAGCTCTTAGAAGGTCTACTAGGGTTTCCACCAAACCTTCTTATCTCCAATCTTATCATTGCAACCAAGTAAGTTCTACACTTGCCATTCCAACAAATCCAAAGAAAGGTACTTCTCATCCCCTTTAGAATTTCATTTCTTATTCTAATCTATTTCCTAAGCAAAGACATTTCTACAATTCCATTTCTTCTATTGTGGAACCTACTACCTATGCCCAAGCTATTAAGGATCCCAAGTGGAGAGAGGCTATGGCAGCTGAGATTGTTACTCTGGAGGCCAATCAAACTTGTTCTCTCACTTCCATGCCTGCTTACAAACAACCTATAGGTTGTAAATGGGTCTACAAAGTAAAGTTGTAGACATTCAATTTTGTACCCATAATTTAATCAATGAAGATGACTAGAATGACCAATCATATACCCAAAATTCCTGATTGTATTACATGCATTAATTCATTCATTGCATATCATAAAAATGATTTTGAGATTCTAATGGTCACGACGGTATGCTCGATTTCCAAATCAAACCGTCGGATTGAAAGATATTGCATGATTAAGTTTGCACAGTCAGCATGCATTATGTTTAGGTTGAATCAACCACACATGATTAATTTAAATTAATTATAATTGGCTAGACAATTGAAATTAATTAAATAATTTTGTGATTGGTTGATAGTGAGTGTCAAAAATAGGCTTGCTTGCATAGGAATAAAGGGGATAATCAGATAACAATAAAATTGTGGATAATCAAGACTTTTTGGAGTGTTTATTTACAAGATAATCACTACTGAAATGACTTGAATTATTTGAAAAAGAGTTTAATTTTTAGAATATGGATTAAAAATGCATCAAAGTGTAAGTCCCGGCTAAAAAATGCCTCAAAAAAGGAGTCCAAAAAGGACCAAAATTCAAACACGGGATCGGCACCCAAAAGGGCCATTCGGCACTTTTAGAGTGTTGATCGGCACTTTTGAAGTGCCAATCGGCACAAATTTGGGCCTCGGCCGAAGGGCACTTGGATTGAACTAAAACATATCCTTTTCGATTTTTTAGAGATAAGGACGCATCCCAGTTCGTATTCTGATCATTTAGCTAATTTTTCGAACATATCAACCTCTATAAATAAAGGCTCCCTCTCAAAATTCAGCACACTTTTTCATGCTCTCTGACTCCCCTCTTTTTGACACTTCTCTTCTTTTATTTTCTCTCTTACATTAAAGACGTTCTAGAGGCTCTAGCCTTAAGAATTTCTTTTTTGTAAGCAAGATATTTTAGGTTTCAAAGATAACTGAATAAATTTCTTTGAACCCTAAAATATTCCTTCAATAAGAAGAGCACGTCCATGCAAGAGGTAGTCTTTCTTTTTCCTTTTTTGGTTTTTCTACTTGATGGTGCATGAGTAGATGTATTCTTTTAGTTTTAATTTCTAATGTTCATACCATGTGATGTTAATATTTTTGTTGAAATATGTTCTTAATGCTTTTGTTGTCATGATTTATCCTTTTTCAAAAATCTGCTCATTAACAAATCTTTTTCAAAACTAAAAAAAAAAAAACTGATCTGTATCTTCCTTAGATGCAGATCTAAATTTTTTTAAACATAAAAACTGATCTATGTCTCCCTTAGATGCAGATTTGAATTTTTTTTTTTTTTAAAAAAAAAAAACATAAAACAAATCTATATCTTCCTTGGATGTAGATATGAATTTTTTAAACATAAAAACTTATCTGTATCTTCTGTAGATGCAGATCTGAATTTTTTTTAAACCCAGCAGATTTTGAAATAAAAAAGGAAGTCATAAGTAGTGATGTTTTGTTTGATGCAAGTAGCATAGGTTTATTTCATAAGTGTAGTCCTCCTCTAAAAAAAATCCTTTTTTCATTTTACATAAAAAAAAATATAAAAAAAATAGATCTGATTTTTCTAGTTCTCTACAAATCTAGATTTTCTTATTTATAAAACAGATCTGATTTTTTTTTACATACAAATCAAAAACCAATTTTTTTTCTTTGTTCCAAAATAGATCTGATATTTTTTAGCAAAAAGCCTTGTTTTATTTAATAAAACATATCTGCTTTTTCTTCACCAAAACTAATTTTTTACCTATACCAAAACAGATCTGGTTCTTTTTTTCTCTCTAATGAATCAAATCATTTTTTTATTTACAAAAACATATCTGAATTTTTCTTAAAAGAAGAGGACACATTCATAAATAGATTTATGTGACTTAGTTTAGAATTAAGTTTGTTATGTATGCAACATATCATCCATGTCATGCATAAAGGGTATATTGGTCATTAAAGTCTAGAAGACCAGACTCTGTCTGGGCGGAATGGGTGTCTAACACCTTCCCATTTCGTAACCTAGCTCCTAAACTTAGTTTCTTTTGGATAGGTAGACCTATGCTTTGTCTTTCTTTTATTTTTTGATAGAATGTAACCAGGACTCAAAGCCTTGTAATATTCAATCTATCAAGTGTGTATTTATTTTTATTCAATCAATAACAATGAAGCATTTCAATCATGTAAAGTTGTATTTAGTTTTTTCTTATTTTTTTGTATAAAAAAAAAATAATAAGTGGCGACTCCACACCACTTACCCAAAAAGAGAGGTGCCCTGAAAAAGCACCCGAAAATCTCTTTTTTGAGAGCCATCTTTGCTGGTCTCTCATAGTGGTGACTCCACTGGGGATGTCGAGGGCTAAACTTCATGCTAGACTTAAGTGACCAACAATATACCCTTCTCTTTTGCATGATTTTGCATGGTATTTTTGTTTGTTTGTTTGTTTATGTCTTGAGATGTCTGTATGATATTTTTGTTTGTATTGCCATGTTTGTTTGTTAAGAGCTTTCCTAAACTGTCATAGTGTATGCCATCAAAACAACAAATATGTATGCACCCCTCTCAACAATGTGGTGGTAGTAACCATGGATCACTTGTCTTCATTAGATTTGGGTACCTAGCGGCGAACTCACCAACTCATAGCCTAAAGTCACTGGATCATTTCTTGTTGACTACAAAGGGCAAACCATGCTGTTTAGACCAAGGCAATCTTAATTACATTACAAGTTAGGTGGTGTAACATCCTAGCTATGGGAAACAATAAAACAACAACCCCACCCTACAACTTAATGACTTAGAACCTACCCTTAGGCTAGTCCATGTTAAAATTGCATTGCATGTTGCGTGTGTTTGTTTGGTTGATTGATTGATGTGGATGGGGACCTAGCTTTGATTAACCCGACCAAGCTCGTCATTAGGGGAGAATTTGGTCAAGAACCAAAGGAAGGTTGCAAAGAGAACCTAAGGCCAACACTTAAGCTAGTAGCTCCAGTTCCTAGCCCATCACTCCCATTACGGTACTGAAGCCCGTAAACATAGAAGATACTCCACTGCTGCAACACACAATCCCATATTTGACCTACAAGATAGTTCAAGCCACAATAAGTCTAAAGCTTCTAACACTATGGCATAAGAGAAAGAACATCCAAACACTGAAGAACCCATAAACACTCAAGAGCTACTAAACACCATGGTAGCTAGTTAGATCCAATTGAAGGAAGACATGAACCTTATGGTGCAACAGTTTCAGAGTCTGAAAAGTAACCAAGAGGAGAACAAGGCTGACTGTAATCCACCAACCAGGGAAAGTGAGAAGAAGATCAACAAAATAATGAACAAAATGGAAGAGATGATTAGAAGATCCCGTAAGATGGAAGACCTCATGGACCACCAATCCCTCTCACTTTTCCTTGACGTAAGATTGCCTCCCAAGTTCAAGATGCCGACCTTGGATAAGTTTGACAGGACCGGTTGCCCAAAGTCCCTTTTGAAGATGTATATGAGGGCCATGTAGCCCCTAGGAGCAACTGAAGAACTACTTGCACAAATGTTCCAGAAAACTCTGATTGGAGTCACTCTTAGGTGGTTCTTCAACCTAGAAGATACTAGAGCAAGGAGTTGGGAGGACATTTGCCGTGAGTTCCACAAGCAATACAAGTACAACATAGAAGTGGATATAACAAGGAGAGATCTCGAGACCATGAAGCAAGAATCGAAAGAATCTTTCTCAACCTTCATTACCAAGTGGAGGTCCAAAGCTGCATAGATGATAAATAGGCCAAGTGAAGAAGAATAGTTAGCTATGGTTGTAGAGAATTTATTACTTGTATACCATAAGTACTTGTTTGCCCAATATTTTCCTAATTCTAAAGCTTTGATTGCTGCTGGGACCCAAATTGAGGATGCAATAAATAATGGCACTATAAAGAATGATGACCCACCGAGGTTTAAAAACAATTTAGGATCTAATTCTAAGATTGCAGAAGTTCCTAATATCTATAAAAATGATCCTTACCAGCTGATTGCACCCATTACACCCGTGCAAATATCACAAAGGTCACTCCCAAGGCCTAGGAGGGAATTTCATGAGTTGTATATGCCTATGAGCCAAGTATTTGAGAAGTTAAACGTAAAAGGGTTACTGAAGCCTTTAGACCCAAGACCAATTCCAAATCTGCTCACTTCAAGATTTGATGTGAACAAGAGACGTGCCTACCACCAAGGCCCTAGCCATGATACTAACAAGTGTTTTGGCCTTCGTCATGCAATTCAAGACTTAATAGACAATAAGGTGATTGTAATTCAAGAGGTATGCCTACCACCAAGGCCTAGCGTAGCTAATAATCCCTTGCCCAACCACAATTTTGGGAGAGGACAGATGATTAATTGTTTGATAACTGAAGAAGAGGGTAAAGAGGACCCATCTGAATTAATCTATGACCTACCTGAATGTTTTATGATGACTTGGGAAGAGTTAATGGGAATGACGTCACTGTAGGGTATGATATATGGAGTGAAGAAGTAACTGAGACCCCAAATTACCCAACATCCACAAATAGGAGGAGACACTTCAAACCCCGATCAAATTACTAAGCACCTACAAATGGGGGAGACACTTCGAACCCCAATCAAACAACCCAATACCTACAAACGGGGGGAGACACTTTAAACCCCAATTAAATGACCCGACACCCACAAATGGGAGGAGACACTTCAAACCCAAAAACACCTATCAAAATGACCCAACAAAAATTTCACATATCACAAAGGTGGAGACACTTCAAACCCCCATATTTAGAGACAGACAACCCAATAGAAGCCTTGAACAAAGCCACCGATTCTTGAGCTATTGTAGGATGTCTGAGTACCATTTGCCTTCCCCCTTCTTTTCTTCATCTTCTTCTATTGTCATGCAGTAGGCTGGTTCTTCTTTTCATTCCAACACTATCGGTCTAGCTTCATCTTCTTTTGGCCCATCCATCATGGATGCCATGATTGCTAAAGCATCTGTAATTTGATTCTACATCCTCGACACATACTGATGTTGGATCTTGCTAAATTTTGATGACCACTTCTAGAGACATTGATGATAAGGCATAAGCCTTTCTTCTTTGATCTTCCATTTATTCTGTGCCTGAGAGATTATTAGAGCTGAGTCTCCATACACCTCTAACTCTTTCACTCCAAGGCCTAAGGCTGCTTGTAGGGCCATAATGCAAACTTCATATTCTGTGGTATTGTTGGTAGCAAGGAAGTTGAGTCTACCAGAAAATGGAATGTGTGCTCCTCTTGGAGAAATTAAGAGAACTCCAATTCCACTTCCATTTTGATTTGTTGCTCCATCAAAATACATCTTCCATGATTCTACTTCAATCCCCATGATGTCTTCATCTAGAAAGTCTCTTTGGATCTCTTTAACTTCTTCTAATGAACAATGGGCTAAGTGATCGGCAATTGCTCTTCCTTTCATAAATTTCTGAGTCACATACTTAATATCAAATTTTGACAAAAGCAAAACCCATTTAGCAGTCTTTCCATCTTGCACAGGTTTTTCCATTAAGTACTTCAAAGGATCCATTCTTGCAATCAACAGAACCTTGTAAGCAAGCATATAATATCTAAGTTTACAAGTTGCCCATACAAGTGCTACACATGTCTTCTTTAATGGCGAGTACTTCTCTTCATAAGGCAACATCTTCTTGCTAATGTAGTATATGGCATTCTTCTTTCTAGTCTCCTCTAAGTATTGAGCAAGTAAAGCCCTCATTGCTGTATCTGTAGTGGTGGGATACAACAGCAATGGCTTTTTGGGAACTGGTGGAATAAGTATTGGTGGTTTCATCAAATAACTCTTGATCTTCTCAAAGGCTTCTTCGCATTGTTCATTCCACACAGTTAGGACCTCCTTCTTAAGTAGTGTGAAGATTGGTTCACATGTCATAGTGAGTTGGGCTATGAACCTGCTGATGTACTGTATCCTCCCCAGAAATCCTCGAATCTCCTTTTTAGTCCTTGGAGGCTTCATTTCTACAACTGCCTTGATTTTGTCAAGATCAACTTCTATTCCCCCTGGCTTACCATAAAACCTAACAGTTTTTCGGATGTGACCTCGAAAGTACACTTCTTTGGATTCAATCGCAACTTGTAGAATCGGATTCTCTCAAAGAACTTCCTCAAAGCCGGTATGTGCCCTTCACAGTCTTTGGACTTTACTATCATGTCATCAACATAAACTTCTACTTCTTTGTGGATCAAATCACATAGTAAAGTGGTGGCTGCTCGTTGGTAAGTAGCACCAGCATTTTTAAGGCCAAATTGCATGACCTTGTAGCAGTATGTCCCCTATGGAGTGATAAAGGAGGTTTTCTCCATATCTTCTAGAGCCATCTTAATCTGGTTGTATCTTGAAAATCCATCCATAAACGAGAGCAACGCATGCCCTATTGTGTTGTCAACCAAGACATCAATGTGAGGCAAAGGAAAGTCATCTTTTAGGATGGCCTTATTCAGATCTCGAAAATCTACACACATTCAAACCTTCCCATCCTTCTTCGGTACTGGAACCACATTAGTTAACCACTCTGGATAGTTGACCACTCTTAGGAATCCTGCATTGTATTCATTTCTACTTTTTCTTTGATCTTAAGAGTCCATTCTGGCTTCATTCTCCTTAGCTTCTGCTTGACCAGCTTCATGGTTAGGTCTGTTGGAATGCAATGCTAAACTTTATCTGTATCAATCCCAAGCATGTCTTCATATGACCAGGCAAAGATCTCTTTGAACTCTGTCAGCAGTGCCACTAATGCATCTTTCTCTAAGGCAGATTGGGTATTGCTCAGTTGGATCATTTTGGGTTCATCATCAGTTCCCAGGTTAATGGGTTGGGTTTCTTCTTTTATAGGTTCTAGTTATCCATGTTTTAATTCCTTGTTATTAAGAGTTTCTTTACCAATTTCAGAAATAAAAACATTCAAAGCAAGCACATAAGCATAATCATAAATCATATTAAAAGGGAAAGAGTTTTTAACAAACTCTACAGACTCAACTAGAAAACTATCACAAATAGATTTAACAGGAATAGAGACATTAGCAGAAATAGACTCAATAGGAACGGAAACAATGTTCATGGTAGGAGTGATTGGCTTGGCGGTCTTGATCTTCTTGGCAAAAGTGACTGACTTGACGGTCTTACTCTTCCTCACAGAGTCTTCCATGGGGTGGGCGGCTCCCTCCCATGCCCAGCTCTTCAACTCGGTCGTGGCTTCCATAATGGCAGGTGGCTCCCAGTAAGCTCTTTCTTCCTTCCGCATCAATATTGTGCGGTCTACATCCATATAATGCATAGCTTCTTTTTCAACCTCCATATCTGTGGGCTTGTTGGTCAAAAAAGCATCCAAGCGCTCCATTCTATCCATCCATTCATCAAATAGCTTATTCTTGCCTTTGTTGCCCAAATAAGTGGGTTGAGGGAGATGCTCTGGCTCACTTCCTTCCATTCTCTCCTCATTACATTCGACATTCTCAAGTGTCATGATTCTAAGACTGTGGACCATTAGCTTTTGGTCTAGAGCAGCCAGCCTGGCCTTTATGTCATCCTCCTCTTCAGTATGTAGGGTTGGTGTACTTGGTTATGAATCATAATACGATCCCAATTCTAGAACCTCTCTTCCATGCTTGTCATACCTAGGGCCAGACCTTGAACTGACATTGGTGATATCACTCCAATATGAAAGATGCCCATAGGGATATTCATCATGATACATTTGATTGGCTTGTGCATCCTCCTCTCTTGCATTCTTTAACACATTTATCAGCCTGTATTGATCATTATCAGTATCACTCCACCTATTAGCTTCAGTATCATCTTCAATATCTTGATCATAGTAGTCCACATCACTGTCATATTCCTCATAGAATAGGTCTGCATCTTCATCTTCTCTTTCACTAGGAGGTTCACCCCAATCATCTCCGCTGTATGGGCTATCATAACTTTTGTTGCTGTTGTAATCCCTATTGGTGCTGCTGTCATAGTCACCACGTCCACCATCACTGCTACTGCTATTACTACTACTATCACTCTTGTCATCACCTTCATCTTCATCATCACTAGGGGCTACTTCCCCTTCCTTGTCTTCATCATTAGCTCTTAGTTCATACAGGCTCTTCAATGTAGGTTGGCAGGCGTCCCAATATTCTTCTTCTATTATGTTGTAGATATGATCTCCAAGGAGCGTGGTTATGGTGTCAGGATCCATGTGATCAGCCCAATCAGTAGGAACCCAGGTGGTATCTTCTTTCTTCAATTTTGTAACCTTATTGTTGTAATTAAGTAGTATCTCAAAACTGAGCACCATTTTCTTTGTTATAGGATCGAATCTCGATTCTAGGAATCCCCAATAATGTTGACTTTCTCTAGCTTTTACAAACTTCCCATTTAGTGTAGGAGAATAAGGCTTCAGAGGTTCTGGAGGACAAGGAAGTCCTTTTGCTTTGGCCTTGGCTCGGGCCATCCTTCTTACTTCCATCTCCAACAAATCATCGTCGGTGGGCTTATAGCCTAGCCAAATGGTGGTGTGGCAGTAGGAATTGCCAAGTCTTGAACAGTTGGTTTCTTCATAGCTCTCCCCAAATTCATCCCAGGAAGGTAGTTCATTCTCCTCATCATTGCTACCACATTGTTGTTACCATAAGAAGCAAAGTCCATTGGGATCTTTTCAACTTCTTCTCCTCTCTTTTTAAAGCCAGGCTTCTCAATCTCAAAGCCATCCAAGGTCAATGGCTCTTTCTCAGAATCAATACCATAAACGAGTTTAGGCACAGTCAAAGTATCTCCATAGATGGTCACAATAGCCCCTTCATGTGGAAACCAAACCTTTTGATATAAGGAAGAAGGTACGGCTTCTGTGTCATGGATCCATGGTCGCTCAAGGAGCATATTGAAGCATGAGGCTATATTAACTATAAAGGACTTGAAAATCCACCTTCTTGACCATTGGTCCTAGGGTAAGCTCTAATGTTATGGTTCTCAAGACTTCTCTTCAACTGTTGTCGTATGTCCTCACATGTTGATCGGTAGGCACAAAGCCTTCAATGCTCAGGCCAAGGCAACTTGCAGTCTTCAAAGGACACACATTCAAAGCACTTCCATCGTCTATCAATACCATCGGTATTCTCTTCCCTATAGAATCTACAGTGATATGCAACGGATCGTTTTGGTGCTTCCCCTTCTTGGTTAGATCCTTGTCAGAATAGGAAATAGTGAGTTCCTTATTTATGGACCCAATCATAGCATTGAGATCTTGGGAGGTTGTGATTGTAGGGACTTGGATTTGGTTGAGCAAGTCTACTAGGTTTTGTCGATGTTTGTATAAGGCTATGAGTAAACCCCATAAGGATACGTTAGCTTGTGTCTTTTGTAGTTGCTTGAGGACATCATCTTCTTCAACGGGTGTTTGTTGAATGGATCTGTTCAGAACTTCCACTGGGTTGCTAGTCCCTTAATGTGGGGGTTTAAAATGTCTCCCTCCCTTGTGATGTGGGCAATTTTGGTTGAATCATCGGGGATCAGTGTCTCAGGGTTTGAAGTGTCTCCCCCCATTTACGAATGTTTGGTTATTCTCTTGGGGTTTGAAGTGTCTCCCCCCACTAGTGGATATTGGGTAATTTTCGGGTTCTAGTACTTTATTCCATGTGTCATATCCTGTGGTGGTAGTAGAGGTTCTATCCATTAATTCTTCTCATGTCATCACAAAACACTCAGGTAGGTCATAGATCAAGTCGGATGGGTCTTCCTTATTCTCTTCTTTGGTCATTAAGCAATTAACCCTCGATCCTTTCCCAAAATTGTGATTGGGCAAGGGATTATTAATGATGCTAGGCCTTGTAGGCAACGCAATCACTTTATTGTCTATTAGGTCTTGAATTGCATGATGAAGGGTGGAACAACGGTCAGTGTCATGACCAGGGATTTGATGGTAAGCACATCTTTTATTCACATCTTTTATTCACCATTGGGCAAAGAGCCATGGTAAGGATATGGGTGTCATCGTCTCTCCTGGTCTTTTCTAGACATTTGCGAAGCGTTGACACTTATCGCATGCTCTAACGTGGTTGTGTGCGTCTTTCTATAAAGTCGGCCAGTAATACCCTGCTCTGAGTGCCTTTCTTGCTAAAGACCTTGCTCCAGCATGATTTCCACAAATTCCCTCAGGTATCTTGCAAAGTACATAATCCGCTTCTTCTAAGTTAGCACAGCTTAAGTATGGGAGTGAATAACCTTGTCTATACAGTACATTGTCAATAATGATGAAGTGGGTTGCTCTGATTTGTACCTTCTTTGCTTCTATTTTATCTTCTTGGAGTCATCCTTCTTTCAAATAACGGATGTTGGGAGTCATCCACTCATCTTATTCTTTTATCTTCAGAACCCGCTCACCTTCTGTACTTGGTTGCCCCCTTATCTCTACACAGAGTTTGAAGGGCACATTATAGTCGTTTGACGAGGCCAATCTTGCTAGGAAGTCAGCTTCTGCGTTTTTAGCCCGAGGGATTTGCACAAAGTCTAGGCTGTCAAAGTGCTGCGATAGTTGTTGGATGATCTTCAAGTACTTCTGCATCCTCTCTTCTTTGGCTTCATAATCTCCCTTCACTTGTCCAATTATTAGTTGAGAATCAGCTTGGACGATTAGATTCTTTGCTCTAAGAGCTTTTGCTAGACTTAGTCTTGTTAGCAATACTTCATACTCTGCCTCATTATTCATTGCTGAGAATTGCAGTCTAACTGCATACTTCAATATTTCTCTTTTCTGGAGATATGAGCACTACTTCTGCCCTTCCTACTTTCTTCATGGCAGACCCCTCTGTTTGGATCGTCCATGTTTCCACGGGGAGTTCTTCTTCCTTATAGGGGTAAGTAAATACTGCGATGACGTCTGCTAGTACTTGGGCTTTGATTGCTGCTCAAGGCTGATATTTGATGTCGAATTGGCCCAGCTCAATTTCCTATTGAATGAGTCGTCCTACTGCATCTATCTTGTTCATCGTCTTTCTTATTGGTTGGTCTGTTATGACGATAATGGATGTGCTTAGAAGTAATGACGGAGTTTCCTGGAAGCAACCACCAATGCGAAAGCTATCTTTTCCATCCTTGGGTAATTTTCCTCTGCTCCTAGGAATGCCTGGCTGGTATAATAAACTGGCTTCTGGACATTTTCTTCTTCTCTGATCAGTGCCGAACTTAGTGCAGTGTTAGACACTACTAAGTAGAGGTACAACTTTTCTCCCATCACTGAGGGACTTAGGAATGGTGGTTTCATCAAGTACTCTTTTAATTATGCAAAGGCTTCTTCACATTCGTTAGTCCACTGAAAGGCATTTTTCAAGACCATGAAGAATGGCATGCACTTGTCCATTGCCCTAGAGCAAATATGTTTAGAGCTGCGACCTTTCCTGTTAAGCTCTAAACCTCCTTCACTGTTTTTGGTGATTTGACCTCGATGATTACCTTTACTTTTTCTGGATTTGCTTCTATGCCTCGTTGAGACACCATGAATCCCAAAAATTCCCTAAAGTAATAGCAAAAACACACTTTGCAGGGCTTAATTTCATATTGTATTTACATAGTGTGCTGAAGGTTTCTTTCAGATCATCCAAGTGGTTGGCTTCGTCCTTGCGTTTTGTTCGGACATATGTGAATCATGTTAGGAACATATGTCAATATTTTATGTTATTGGCTAATTCTTTAACAAAACACACTTTACTTGTAATTAGGTAGATCTAGGATGTTTTTAATACTTCATGGAACAAGCTTTCAAGATTAAGTGTTAAAGCCATGCAAGTCTGTCCAAGAAACAAGTGAAGGAGTGCTGGTTTTTAAAGCTCAACAGCTAGCATCTATCGAGGTTTAAAAGCTATTTCAGCCCGTGGCTCGACAGCTAGCTCAATAGATGGCTATTTATCGAGGTTTATGAAATTCAGTTTTTCAGAGCTGATTTCACTCCAATCTGTGAGTATGTGTTTAGGCTTTCTTTTCTCACAACCCTAAACATATATAAGGATTATTTTGAGGGACGTCAAAGGTGACACAAGTTGCACAAGTATAGAGCAAAGTTTTGTTTTTACAAATTATGACCAGAGATAGAATTTGCCCTAGTTCATCTTTCTCTTGAAGAAGCTGCCGTGTTTGTACACTGTAGGGTTTTGTGACCAAGTAGCTTTATGATCTTCATCGTGTGATGAACTGAAGAACTTTGCAGCCAACATCTTTCTCAAATTGGTGATCAAGTCACGTACTAAGATCCGCGCATCTATTGGTTAGTCACATACTAGGAGCCGTGCATTGAAAAGGAGAGATTGTCACTATAGAACAAGTCCAATTGGGTATTGGGGTAAGGGTTCAACTGTAGGTTGGTATAAGGTACTGGGATTCCTCTACTTGTAACCACTTGTTTCGATAATAGTGGATTCTCGAGAGTAGTGACCTTAAAATCACTTGGTGGGGTTTTTGCCGTGTAGATTTTCCCCATTCGTAAACAAATCATTGTGTCAATTTATTTTCCGCCGCATTCTTTAGTTAATTGGTGATTTTTTTGTGCTACCACGCACTTTGCATGTTAATTTGATTAATTAATAAACTTGGGTAATTAATCAATTAATTCATCACAAAGGGTCAATACATTCTTGGCCTATCACTTTTCACCAACATACCGTCTACAAATACTTCCACATTCCTTCCAATTTGGTGAGAGAACATGCGGTTCACCAATCTTTGGTATGTGGCACTTGGTTCTTTAATCCAAAGGGCATAAGTAACAGTACAAACCTTGGCTAGTGACGAACGAGATCTTCTCTTGATCTTTTTCATCCATGAGGATCTAGTTGTACCCAGAAAATGCATCCATGAATCTTAAGAGCTTGTGTTTAGTAGTTGAGTCTACCAGTTGATCAATCCTTGGCAAGAGGAAGTTATCCTTTGAGAAGGCTTTGTTTAGGTCTGTGAAATCAACGCACATCCTCTATTTTCCATTGCTCTTTTTTACCATTACCACATTTGCTAGCCAATTTGGTTAGAAAACTTCCCTAATGAAACCAGCTTCCAATAGCTTTTGTACTTTTTCAGTTACTGCTTTGTTGCACTCTGGTGTAAATATTCTCTGCTTCTACTATACAGGTTTGCATTCTGGGTTGACATTGAGACGATGCTGTATGATCTTCCTATCAATTCCAGACATATCCTCATGTTTCTAGGCGAAAACATCTTGGTTTGTCCTCAAAAAGGAAACCATCTTCTCTTTTTCTAGAGTTGGGAATGCTGATCCTATCTTCAATACCTTTGTCGAATCACCAAGGACGATCTCAACTTCCTGTGGTATTTCTGACGGTTCGGGGATGGGCTTTGGTTCATTGATCACCCATGTGTGGTTCTCCCCAGATGCTAAGGTAGCTTCGTAGCACTCTCTTGCCAGAACTTGATCTCCTCTGATTTCTCCTACCTCATGGGCTATTGGAAATTTCACCTTCAAGTAATATGTTAACGTCACTGCTCTTAGCCTATTAAGCGCAGGTCTTCCCAAGATGATGTTGTATGTTGAAGGGCAATCAACTATGAGGAAATCAATTTCCTTAGTGACTTGTGCTGGGTAAGTGCCTACAATTACGGTTAGAGTGACGATGCCCCTAGGGATGATTCTATCCCCAGTAAAGCTCACCAGAGAAGAGGTGAAAGGTCTGATCCTTTTCTTATCCAGTTTCATCTGTTGAAACATAGGTAAGTAGAAGATATCTGTTGAACTTCTGTTGTCAATAAGAACCCGATGGAAGTTGAATTCTTTTACTCTAAGCATGATTACTAGTGGATCGTTATGGGATTGCCTAATGCCGCGACCGTCTCTCTCTGAGAAAACGATATCAGGTTCGTTATTCCTTGGCTTCTTCACTAGAGAAAGTCGTGAATGGGCATTATTTATTTCTCTCTCATGGGCTTTTTTCTGGGACTTCAGCATTTCGCCTGTCGTTAATCCTCCTGAGATCGTCTTTATCTCTCCCGTAGGAGGTTTGCTATCTCTTGCTTCTTGATCTTTGTCTTTATCATCTTTCCATTGGTATCTGTAGGGCTCTGTTTTCCTGACATACTTCTGTAACTTCCCTTGCCAGATTAAAGTCTCCACCTAGTCTTTCAAATTTCTACACTCGTCGGTGTGATGCCTGTGGTCCTGGTGGAATCTACAGTACTTGTTCTTGTCTCTTCTTTCTGTGGAGTACTAATTGGCTTCGGTCATTGTAGGGAGGGATCATCCCTTATCTGCATCAAGACTTGCTCAATTGGCATTATTAGAGGAGTAAAGTTAGTAAACTTTGGCCTCCTATCCAAAAGTTCCTTCTTCTTTCTTGTGATCTGCCTAACACTTCATGTTTCCTTCATCTTATCGCAATTGCTGCTTGTTTCTTCGTCTCTCTTCCTTTTTCCTTTCATTTCTTTTGCTAGCACTGCATCTTTTGCATTCATGTACTTCTGAGCTTTTCGAAGCAATTCCATGACCGTTTTTTATGCGCTTTTGGTGATTGAGAAGAAAAAAATCCCTGAGTAGCAACCCTACTTGGAAAGCTGTTAGGATGACTTGATCTTCAACTTCATCTACCTGCAGTAGCTCCTTACTTAATCGGGTCACGTACTGTCTTAGTGATTCTCCTTCCGCCTGTTGAATGTTGAGAAAATGACAGGTTGGCTTCTTGTGTCTTTGCCCCCCAGTAAAATGACGAACAAAACCCTTGCTGTGTTGTTCAAATTTTGCAATAGTTCCTGGGTGTATCTTGCTGAACCATACTCTAGCTGATCCTTTCAATGTCATTAGGAATGCCCTACACATCACCTCGTCTAGGGTCATCTGCAACAGCATCAATGTCTTGAACGATTCAATGTGATCCAAGGGGTCCTTGGAACCGTCATATGATTCCAGCTATGGGAGACAGAATTTCAGTGGGAGGAGACGGTTCAGTACTTCAGTGCTGAATGATGAGTCTGTCCTTCGAATCATCCCATCCAAATTCTCCCCGCCTTTATCCTTTAAGGCACTTCTTAATTCATCCATCTCCTTCCTCATGTTGTGAAGCTTATTTTCCATCTTGGAGGAATCTTCACCTGAGGTCTTGTCTCGCATGTTGGCTTAGGAGTTTGACTCTTCTTCATTCTGGTTTTAACCTGTTCACCAACGTTCTGCGTTTTGGGATTCCATTGTTTTTCGCAACTCTTCATTTTGGAGAGTAAACTCTTCCACATTAGCCAGGAGGGCCTGGATTTGTTTCTGTTGCACAGCTTCTGGCTATTATGTAGTTTCTGGCTCCATCTCGTACTTTAAGGACCTCTTTTGTCACTGGGAAAGATGGCTTGAATGATTAGCGTTTCCCACAGATGGTGCCAAACTGATGATGCGAAAAATCAGCAATTGAGCTCCTTGTCATAATGGATGGACGAAGCTGTGATTGGGGTCATCTCTGTTGGAGGAAAACCTGCAAAAATGAACTGGGCAAAAGAGTAACATACCAATGTGGCATGAGCCAAACTGCCTCTGACGCTTAAGTCAGTAAAGGAGAAAGATTTTAGAGTATTTGTCTGTACCTTTAACTTCTGTTGCCTTTTCTTTTTATAGTTGCATGCCTTATTAATGGGCAATCAATTGCTGTATTTATGCTCAACGACTAGTGTGTTACAAAATCTTTGTTTGAAGTTCACAGCTCACTCTATGACTGTTGCTCCATCCGTTACTTTTTGTCATCAATGAGTGTAATAAATGCGTAATGTCTTCTCTTGGTTAATGACTATCATAAATTTCTGACTCATCAACTTCAATGCCCCAAAATTCAAGCCAAAATTCATTCAACAACATCACATATTACCAATATTGCCAAAATTCATGAACCATCAATATTTTTCAAGTTACACCATGTCAAAAAACTCAATTCAAAATTCCCCAAAGCCAAGATTACAACATAATCAACTCTACAATGTCCAAAATTCCAACAAAAGCACACAACAACAAAATGACAATGTCTCAACACCAAACTTGCAATAAACATGAAATCAACAAATTTTCAAACAAGAAAAAAAAAAAAAAAAAAAAAAAAAAAAAAAAAAAAAAAAAACTCATCTTGAAGTCCATCTTAGAGTGCGGAGCATGGGTCTTGGGGTCTTGAAGGATCCCCTCTTCATCATTCCATTCAAGTGATGGATGATATTTTTTCCCATGAAAAGTAAGTAAAGAAGGCCTATTTGTAGTGCAAAGAAAAGGAAAGTTTGGAAATGGGTTTCACAAAATAGGTGTGTAGCAAAAATGGCCAAGAACACAAGGATCTGAAAAGATGTTGAAGGAAATGAGTGAAGGGAGGTTGAGAAGTTTAGGAAAGTGTTTTTCTAGAGATGAAATGGTGTAATGAAGGTGAAAATTCAAATGGAAGAAGGAGGTGAATAGTAACAATGGTGGAAGAAAAAGAAAGAAGAGAGAAAAGCAAAAACAGAGAAAGAAAAGACAAGGAAAGGAGGGGCCAAAATTCGCCCCCCCCCCCCCCCCCCGCCTCCTGCCCCCTTTGTTTAAGCAACCTGAGTTGCTGAGTCAACTCAGGTTTGACTGAGTTAACTCATTCAACTCCCAAAAAAAAAAAAAAAAAAAAAAAAAAATCTTTTTTTCTTTTTTTTCTTCTTCTTTTCAGAAAAAGAAAATCATGAAGGATGAGTGAATTTTTTTTCAAAATTTCAAAAGTAGATGATATCAATTTCAAGAAATTTTTTTTTCCTTTTTTTTTCAGAGTAATTTTTAAAGAAAAATTCTTGGAGATGATCAAGGACAAAGATACAATTTTTCTTAAGGGAAAAAAGTTTGAAACTCTCGATTCCAAGTTTCAAGTCTCAAAATCTCAAGTTTCAAATTTTCAATCTCAAGTTTCAAATTTCAAGTTCCAAATTCCAAGTTTCAAGTTTCAAATTCCAAATTTCAAATTTCAAAGATAAAATCTTTTTCAAAGAGCTACAAAAATCAACAAAATTTTTCTCGCTATCAAAAAAAAAAAATTCAAACCAAGAAGGAACAAATGAAAATCACTTATCTCAAAATGATGGAAGAACAAAGCACTCATCGTTTAAAGACTAATCCTAAATTTTGTTATTTTGCAGGCAAATTTCTGGGTTCCGAGGTAGAGAAGCCCCTTGGTTACCTTTCATCAAAGATCGAGGTAGAGAAGCCCCTTGGTCACTCACAATTCAAGATTGAGATAGAGAAGTCTCTTAATCGCCCCAGATCGAGGTAGAGAAGCCCCTTGGTCGTCACCATTCAAGATCAAAGCAAAGAAGCCCTTTGATCAACATTTCAACAGGAAGGTCAAAGTAGAGAAGCACTTTGGTCGACATTTCAACAACAAGATCAAAGTAAAGAAACCCTTTGATCGACTTTTTAACAACAAGATCAAAGAAGAGAAGCCCTTTGATCAACATTTCAACAGTTCAGATCGAAGTAGAGAAGCCCTTTGATCAACCTTCCATCAAGATCCTAGGTAGAGAAGCCCCTTAGATATTCACCACATTCAAGATCGAGGTAGAGAAGCCCCTTGATCGACTTGCCACAGTCAAACTAGGATAGAGAAGCCTCTCAGTCACCTCATTTCAAATTTATCAATTATCAAGTAGGCCAAGTATTCACAGTTTTTAGTTTCAACAAAAGACAAGGCACTAGTTCTACACTCCAAAGTTTTAGGCTCTGGGGCTAGGTAATCTTTGAAAAATCAACCTCAATTAAATCATGGTTGCTAAAATCAGTATCTTTTTTTTTACATTGGCATTCGCTTTATAAGCTCTGTCAATGAGGGGTATTCTACAAACTCTTGATTTTGCACTCATAATTTAATCAAGAAAGATGACTAGAATGACCAATCATATACCCAAAATTCGTGATTGCATTACATGCATTAATTCATTCATTGCATATCATAAAAATGATCTTGAGATTCTAACGGTCACGGCGGTATGCCCGATTTCCAAATCGGACTGTCAGATTGAAAGATATCGCATGATCAAGTTTGCACGGTCAGCATGCATTATGTTTAGGTAGAATCAACCACACATGATTAATTTAAATTAATTCTGATTGGCTAGACAATTAAAATTAATTAAATAATTTTGTGATTGGTTGATAGTGAGTGTCAAAAGAAGGCTTGCTTGCATAGGAATAAAGGGGATAATCAGATAACAATAAAATTGTGGATAATCAAGAATTTTTGGAGTGTTTATCTACAAGATAATAATTGCTAAAAAGACCTGAATTATCAGAAAAAGAGCTTAATTTTTAGAATATGGATTAAAAATGCATCTAAGTGCAAGTCCTAGCTCAAAAAACCTAAAAAAAAAAGTCCAAAATGGACCAAAATTCGAACACGAGACTGGCACCCAAAAAGGCCATTCGGCACTTTTGGAGTGCCGCTTGAACTTTCCAAGTGCCGATTGGCACAAATTTGGGTCTCAGCCCGAGGGAGCTTGGATTGAACTAAAACACATCCTTTTCAATTTTTTAGAGATTAGGACGCATCCCAGTTCGTATTCTGACCATTTAACTAATTTTTCGAACATCTCAGCCTCTATAAATAGAGGCTCCCTTTCAAAATTCAGGACACTTTTTTACACTCTCTGACTCCCCTCTTTCTGACTCTTCTCTTCTTTTATTTTCTCTCTTACGTTAAAGACGTTCTAGAGGCTCTAGCCTTAAAAATTTTCTTTTTTGTAAGCAAGATATTTTAGGTTTCAAAGATAATTGAATAAATTTCTTTGAACTCTAAAATATTCCTTCAATAAGAAGAGCACGTCCATGCAAGAGGTAGTCTTTCTTTTTCCTTTTTCTATTTTTTTATTTGATGGTGCATGAGTAGATGTATTCTTTTAGTTTAAATTTCTAATGTTCATACCATGCGTTGTTAATATTTTTGTTTATATATGTTCTTAATGGTTTTGTACTCATGATTTACCCTTTGAGTTTCAAAAATCTGCTCATTAACAAATCTTTTTCAAAAAAAAAAAAAAAAACTAATCTGTATCTTCCTTAGATGCAGATCTAATTTTTAACAAAATATATAAAAACAGATCCATATCTTCCTTAGATGTAGATCTGAATTTTTTTTTTTAACACTAAAATTGATTTGTATCTTCCTTAGATGCAGATTTGAATTTTTTTTAAACACAACAGATTTTGAAATAAAAAAGGAAGTCATAAGTAGTGATGTTTTGTTTGTTTTGTTTGATCCAAGTAGTGTAGGTTTATTTCATGAGTGTAATCCACTTCTAAAAAAATATTTTTCTTATTTTACATAAAAAAATAGATCTAATTTTTCTAGTTCTTTACAAATCTAGGTTTTCTTATTTATAAAATAGATCTGATTTTTTTTTTCATACAAACCAAAAACCAATTTTTTTTTTTACTTTGTTCCCAAAACATATCTGATATTTTTTAGCAAAAAGCCTTGTTTTATTTAATAAAACGAATCTGATCTTTCTTCATCAAAACTAATTTTTTACCTATACCAAAACATATCTGGTTCTTTCTAATGAATCAAATCATTTTTTTTATTTACAAAAACAGATCTGAATTTTTCTTAAAAGAAGAGGACACATTCATAAATAGATTTATGTGACTTAGTTTAGAATTAAGTTTGTCATGTATGCAACATATCATCCATATCATGCATAAAGGGTATATTGGTCATTAGAGTCTAGAAGACCAGACTCTATCTGGGCGAAATGGGTGCCTTACACCTTCTCATTCTGTAACCTAACCCCCGAACTATGTTTCTTTTGTATAGTTAGACCTATGCTTTGTCTTTCTTTTATTTTTGGGTAGATTGTAACTAGGAAAAACGTATTCTTTCGCATATAATGTAACTAGGACTCAAAGCCTTGTAATATTCAATCTATTAATTTTGTACTTATTTTTATTCAATCAATAACAATGAAGCATTTCAATCATGTAAATTTGTATTTAGTTTTTTCATATTTTTTTGTATTAAAAAAAAAAAGAAAAAAAAAAGTGGCAACTCCACACCACCTACCCAAAAAGATAGGTGCCCTGAAAAAGCGCTCAAAAATCTCCTTTTGGAGAGCCACCTTTGCTGGTCTCTCACAAAAGTATAAGGCAGATGGTATTATCAAGAGATATAAAGCTAGATTGGTTGCAAAGGGATTCACACAAAGGGAGGGCCTGGATTATACAGAAACATTTTCACCAATTGCTAAAATGGTTTCTATTAAAGCCCTGCTTGTAGTGGCTACTGTGAAAGGGTGTCATTTGTCTCAGCTTGATGTGAACAATGCATTCTTGCATGGTGATCTAGAAGAAGAGGTCTACAAGATTCTGCCCTAAGCTTTCACAGCAAGGGGGAGGTTGTTTGCAACTTGAATAAGTCCTTGTATGGTCTAAAACAAGCATCCAGACAATGGTTCTCAAAATTCTCTCATGCTTTGATCCAGCTGGGGTTTCATCAGTCCAAAGAAGATTACTCACTTTTCACGAGAAGAAGTTCTGGAACTTTTGTTGCATTGCTGGTGTATGTTAATGATGTTCTCATTGCTAGTGATAGTATGCAAGCAATAACAGATCTTAAGGTGTTGCTGGACCAACAATTTAAGCTTAAAGATTCAGGGGACCTGAAGTACTTTTTAGGCTTGGAAGTAGCAAGGTCCAAAGAGGGCGTAAATCAATGTCAAAGGAAATATGCCTTGGAACTCTTGGAAGATGCAGGTTTATTGGGCTGTAAACCAGTAAAAACTCCTATGGATCAGAATTTGAAGTTAAGCAAGTATAAGGGGAAGGAATTGAAGGATCCTAGCATGTATAGAAGACTGATTGGCAGTTTGCTCTATCTAAACATTACATAACTAGATATCACATTTGTAGTTCACAGACTTAGTCAATTTATGGCTAAACCTAGGCTGCCTCATCTCCAAGCTGCTAATAGAATCTTGTAGTATGTCAAAGGAAGTCCTGGTCAAGGTTTTTCATTCTCTAGCCAATCTAAATTGCATATCAAAGCATTTGCTGATGCAGACTGGGTTGCTTGTCCAAATACTTGAAGGTTAACCACAGGGTATTATGTCTTTATTGGAGAATCTCTAGTTTCTTGGAAGTCTAAGAAACAACAAACAGTCTCAAGGTCATCAATAGAATCTGAGTATAGGGCAATGGTTGTTGCAATGTGTGAGATTATGTGGCTAATTAGCTTCCTCAAGGATATTCAAGTTTCCCAAAGCAAAGCAGCTTTACTCTTTAGTGATAGTCAAGTTGCATTGCACATTAGAGCTAATTCTGTGTCCCATGAGAGGACAAAATATATTGAAATATATTGCCATGTAGTCAAGGATGTGATTAGGTTGTTGCATGTTGGAACCAAATCTTAGATTGAAGACCTTTTAATAAAGGCACTAAGCTCACATCAGTTTTCCCATTTGTTGTCCAAGATGAACATGATTAATATACATTCCCTTGTTCTTCTTAAGGGGGAGGGTCAAAAGGGTGAAGTTAAAGAATGATCAAGAAGATGAATCAAGCAATTGCACTACACAGACAAACCAGGCAGAGAGGTAGAAGACTGAAACAGAGCACTAGAAAAGAAGCTATTCTGCTTGCTACAAAAACGACAGAGCTCTATTGATTAATACACTATGCTACTTGTAGTTTAGGATTATCTTAATTGGTAGTTTCTATTTATGTACTCATGGAAATGATTGATTGGTTGTAGAAGTTTGATCCATATAATTTGGAGTTAGGTAGAAGTTAGTTGCTCCTTAAATATGTATAAATATCTGATGTACATTCATTTGCTCCTTGGTGCAATACAAAATTTCTTTCATCAAATTCTCACATCATTTCTGTCTCTCCTTTCCTTCTTCAATTTTTTCTTCTACCTAGAGCTCTCTCCTCATCTAACTTCCATTACTCCTCCACAAACCACCACGAGCCATCGTGAGATGGCACTCACTCTAGTCTTTTGGTTCAAGTAGCCCAGATCGGTTCAAGCTCAGCTTCATTCACTATGGCCCATGCTCTCTCTCTCTTCCCCTTTGCTAGATTGTTTTCTCTCTCTTGAGTTTGGGTGAGCATTCTCTCTCTCTCTCTCTCTCTCTCTCTCTCTCTCTCTCTCCCTCTCTCCCCTCCCCTTTGCCAGATCAGTTCATCTCTTTCCTTAATTTCATATTTTTGTGATTTGGGCCTCTAATCTAAGGATTTTTGAGTTTAGGTTTGCTATGTTTCGGTTTGGGTTTTTGGTTGTGGTTGTGGTTTGAGGCTTGGGCTGTGGTGGAGCTTATGGTTGTGGGTTTCCTCTGCATTCGTTTGGCTTTTTTGGTGGAGGCTGTGGTTTTGGTTGAGGGCTTGGATTTTTTATTCATTTGGATTTTTTGGTGGACATTGTGGTTGAAGGCTGTTGGTGGTGGAGGTTGTGGTTTTAGGTTTTTGGATTTGCCATTGGTGTTGATGGTGGTGGATTCTAAGTTTGCCGTTGGTGTTGGTGTTGGTGGGGCTAGGTTTGGGTGTATGGGCTTCATATTCTTTTGTGTAGAATCATGCAGGTAAGGAAAGAAGTTAGTTAAAAAAGTCTGACCTGTGGGCTCCATATGTTGGAGTTAGAATTGAGTTTTTGTGATGAAAAATTTGTACCCAAACAAATTTTAGAGTGAGTTAGGGTAGAAATAGAAATGAGATATGAGCTATGAGTTTAGATATTTTAGTTATAAGAATAGAGTGATGAGAAATGAGTTAGAGTGATTGCTAAACCAAACAACCCTTAAGGTATTGAGTCTTGATGCTAAGTTGAATATTTCTAGATGGGTGAAACATAAAATTAGTTGCCTCAGTAAACTCGTTGGGCTACCTTTGGGTTAATATGAGAAGTTGTGTATTGCTTTCTTACAAAGGTTAGAATATGAGATGGAGGCAGCCAACTTTTTATGCAAGGAAGCCACTGGTAGTCGTAAGGTTGCAAAATTAAAGAGTAAGGAAGGAGAGAGCTGAGGAATTTGATATCTTTAGTGAATTATGATGGGAGATAAAGAGATGGTTGTGCAACTATTATTGTAATTGGGAAACAAGTATCTTTATGAAGCTAAAAATGATTTCATGGAATGTTAAGGGACTGATTGATTATCAAAAACATCTTGTTTTAAGAAATTTGTTACGAGAATGGAAGTGTGATGTTGTTTGTTTACAAGAAACTAAGCTTGCTAGCATGGACAGACAATTGGTTTATAGCTTGTGAAGCTGTCCTAATGTAGATCGGGTTATGTTAGATGCAGATCAGATTGCCGGTGGGGTATTGATTATGTGGGATAAGAGGTTTTTTGGAAACGTTGGAAGATATAGTAGGAACTTTCTCAATATTGGTTTGGTGGCAAGGGCTGACAAATGGATTTATTTAGGCATGCTAAGGGGCCTAGCCCAAATGAAAGTAGTGAGAGGGGTCACATGTGGGATGAATTGGTTGGTATTCAGTAATATTGGTGCTGCACTGGTTATTTCAATATTGTACGCTTCTTGAGTGAGAGGTCGGGAGGTTCACAGCTAACTCCAATTATGAAAAAAATTCTGAGTTTATTGAGGATCATAATTTAATTAATTTTCCTTTAGAAGGTGGAAGATATACTTGGACAAATGGTTCGAATTAGTCTTCGATGTCTAGGACAGATAGAGCTTTGGATTCTCATGATTGGGAGGAACACTATCCGAATGTGATTCAACGGATTTACCTAGTCCTATTTCTGACCACTGTCCAATTCTTTTGGTGACGCAGGGAATGGCAAGGGGGAAGAGTCCTTTCAGGTTTGAAAACATGTGGTTGAAGACGGATGAGTTTGTGGATAGGTTCATTCATAGTGGAATCGACATTCTTTCTCTAGTACACTTAGTAATATGCTTGCCAAAAAATTAAAGGTGTGGACACAACGGGGAGTTGCAACCTAGTTTCTGCAATGGCCTAGGAAGGACCTTTTGATATTACTACTAGAGTATGGGTTCGAAGTTTAGATACAATCTTAGGAAGGTATTAGGCACCCAAAACTGCCCAACCCTAGGGTTGGCTTCCTCTCATTGTGTCTTATGTCTTAACCCTATTAAAGGCAAATTCAATATTGTATCTATACTCACACACACACTAGCATACATCTAAACATACAACATGGCATCAATCATCCCAAAACCTAACAATTCATCTATCATGGCATATCACAATACATCCTAACATACATCTATCATGGCATCTGACATCAACCTAACATTCATCTAGCATCATGTCATCATATCACATCCAAGGCAGAAGCATGTAAACATTAAAATCAAGGCAGAAACACAAACATAGAAAGATCATGTGATTAAGAATAACTCATCTAAACAAGCATGTTCATATCTATCATTGGGGAATGGGGGCCCGAGATGTAAGGGTTACAAAATGTAGTGTCTACAAATGCCCTTTTTTTTATTCATGAGCTCCACTAACAAAATCAAAAGAATAAGAGACAAAGCATTTTGTTTTGACATACGGCTCGGGCCAAACCCATGCACATGACACACATCATGCATACATGGGGCGAGGTGCAACTTTAAAGAGTTGCGTGGGATTCGTATGTCTAAATTCCCACCTTTATTGCTCGGGAAACGAGCAACGACCGGTTCACTATCCTAGAACCTGTTTTGCCAATTGTAAGCAAAATGTGAATGACTCACTATCTTAGAGTCACTTAAAAGGGAAAAAAAAAAAAAAAAAAAAAAAAAAAAAAAAAACAAGGCCAACAGCCACAACCATCAACCAAACAAACAAAGGTGCTCTTACAAGCTTAAAAGGATACATATCTGTGTTGTCCATTTGGGGCTCTTGCCTCAAACTTCTTTGGGTGGTACTTGTCTTCCATCTCCATCTCTACCTATTCTAGTGAGACTCTTGCCTCGAGGTAACCTTGGTCTCCATCTCTATCTCTACCTTTTCTATTGTGCCTGCATGTTCAATTCCCGGAGGATAAGTGCACAAATTTTGACTTGTATAGGATTTGTGCCTGCATATTCAATTCTCGTAGGATATGTGCACGAATTCTTACTTGTGTAGGATCTGTGCCCGCATATTCAATTCTCGTGGGATATGTGCACAAGTTCTGTGTTCTTCCCTTCTGATTTGTATGGTTTGTGGCTTGTGCCTGCATATTCAATTCTCGTAAGATATGTGCACAATTTCTGTATTGTAAAGGATCTGTGCTTGCATATTCAATTCTCGTAGGATATGTGCATAAGTTTTGTGTTGTATAGGATTTATGCCTACATATTCAATTCCCATAGGATATGTGCACAAGTTTTGTGTTCTTCCCTTCTAACTTGTATGGGGTTTCATGCCTGCATGTTCAATTCCCTTAGGATATGTGCACGAATTCTGTATTTTGACTTTCTTGACTACTTTTTGGATGAAAGATCCACTAGGGATGCTGAAGGACTCACTGGAGAGTGTAATCTACTGAGAAGTAATATTGGTAATGATTCTGACCTACCATGAAGTCTTAATGGTGTGCGGTCCACTAGGGATAGGGGAAGCTTACTGGGGATTTCTTGGTGGTGTGTTGCTCATTGGGGAAAGCTTTCCTCCACTAGGGGAAAACTGTCTTCTTCTTTCTTGTGACTCACTGGGGATTGACGCTGATTCCATTCTCGAGGGGGTTTTATCAACTCCATTGGGGAAATTTCATTTTGAAACTCTCAAGTGGGCTGCTTCTGTGTCTTGGACCCATGGGGGAGTCTTTCTATGATATTGAATTTTTCTAGGGATTTGGTTGTTGATCTTGTCTCATAGAGGAGTTTTCTTCATGGTTTCTGATCCACTGAGGAATGTTTTTTATGCTTTCAATCCACTAGGGATGTTTTTTAGGGTCTTTGTGATCTTCGCCTACTAAGAGTATTTTTGTCATTTTTATATGTATTTTTTAATTTTCCTTTACATTTCCAGCCTCCTAGGAACTTCCTAGGGTTATTTATTTATTTATTTATTTTTACTAAACTACGCGTAGTTTTGCAGGGAAGCTTAAACTACATGTAGTTTAGCCACCAAATGTGTTCTAGCCTCTTCAATAGTTACCAACCATTTCTTTTTCTTCTCATTCTCTTTATCTCCCTCATCTCTTCATATTCTCTCTAACTTCCTCTACAAAAACCTTCTGCCTCTCTCTCATCCCTTACAATCTGACTCTCATACCTTCCTCTCTTCAATCTCAACTTCCCTCTCAAACTCTCTCTTGTCCTTCAATGGCACCCAAGTCCAAGAAGAGTTCCTACATCCTCTCCACTAATGCATGTTATCTCACCCGCTGGAATGGAGCAGTAAGCTTGAATGGGGCTCCTTCCTTATCATACAGATCACAACACCATCTTTCTAAGGGTGCAAGCGCCTGATCGATGAGTTTTTTCAAGTTTTTCCATTGATCTTCCATTTTGAACTGTTTTTAGGCTTGTAAATGCTCAGTTTTTGTTATGGGATGGGTTTAGATAAAAACCTAATACTTTATGAGGGTAGGAACATGTTTAGGATGAGTTTTGGTTGAAAAAACTTGAAAATGTCAAAGAACAACCTTTTGTATGCATTCCTGTGTGTGCATTTTTGCGCCTACTTACGCAGACATGTTCTTGCATGCGTGTGTCTGTTCTTCAATTTATGCGCACACAGGTTTTAGCCTACACACGCGTGCAGAGTGCCTACGCACGGAGCCACATTCCTATGCGTGCATGCCGCATGGTAGAAACCCTGATTTGAGTATTTGAACTCATTTTCAATCTGTTTTTTATCTACTTGCAACTTTAACATCATTCTTCACCATTTTTGCATCCAACTGTATGTCCCATGTCATTTTTCATCCTATTGTGAATCCAATATCACTTTCCCATCAATCTTTTCACCTAATCATGAATTTAATCTCATTTTCTTTTTACAGGTTTTACCTCCATACTCCAGCAAAGGAAGTACCAACCAAGTACTAGTATGGTACAGAATCCTTACCGAGGAGACTCGAGGTCATATACGTGTTGCAGGCTTTGAGCCTGTCATTTATTTACTTACTGAAAGGTTTGTTAGTGTCATCTTGGTGTAGACTTTAGCCGAGAGGTGGTGGGATACTACCCACACCTTTCATATTGCTGATCGGGAGATGACCATCACTCCCCATGATTTCCACCGTATGATCGGCCTGTGGTTTGATGGGGCCTCAATAAGTTTGGAGGGCGAGTCAGGCACTCGGCTGGGTCTAGAGTTGCTTGGAAGGAGGTATGCCACAGAGATGATCTGCTACACCGACCTTGAGGAGGATTTCTTGTGTCGCCCATAGGTGATGATCGAGAAGTGTGCCAGGATGGCCAGGGTCTTTTTATAGTGTCTAATAGGGGAGTACTTCTTCACCAACGGGGGACAGACGGTGTCTTTGAGGTGGCTGGCCCTTTTCAAGGACTTTGAGAGGGCTTAAGATGTCAATTAGGGGCAAGTGTGCTTGGCCTATTTCTATTCCTCCTTGGACACGCTTAGCTGAGGGACTTTATGCCAACTAATGGGGCCTTGGAAGCTCATCGAGGTTAGTTTCTCCTATTTTTCTCTTGTAGCACAGGCATTCTCAACCCTTGTGATTACATATACCCATATGTCATTTAGGTTAAGACTATGTATCATATTCTTGCTAACTGCATTCATATCCCCATTTTGCAAATTGTCATCCTCTAAACTACTATATCTTTACCTTGCAAACTGTGCCATAACGTCTTGCAAACTACCATCTTGCAAACTATCATATCTGTACCTTGCAAACTGTCATGTTCTCTTACAAACTGTACCATAACCTCTTACAAATTGTCATCTTGCAAACTGTCATATCTGTACCTTGCAAACTGTCATGTTCTCTTGCAAATTGTACTATAACCTCTTGTAAACTATCATCTCGCAAATTGTTGCTTATTTTTTCCCTGCACTAGGTCGTGGAGTATGGTCTTTTTGCTTGGGGAGCTACGGTGTATTTGAAGAGGGTCACCTTGATCTGGGCCTATCTTGACAAACTTTCTCCAGATGATGTAAGTTAAGAACATATTGCTTCCCATTACTTTCCTTGCATGCTTCTTAGGATTTTCTTTCTAATCCTATGTGTTATCACAAGTTGTATGGAGTCCTTGGGCTAGCGTTGATCCTGTTACGGACCTAAATTTGGAGGCAACTGCTATTATCGCTTCTAAGATCACCCCAGCCCTTGAGGGTGCTAGATTGAGGGTGTTTTACTTGGCAGAGAAGGTGTGCTACAAACTAGCGGGTGTGAATGTGCCCCAGGTTCCGATGGACCCTTCGGAGTTCATGCTTACCTCTCGTTCTATGACAACTACAAAGTTGACCTGTGGGGCCCAGACATCCCCTACATTGAGTGAGTCACGAATGAGCTAGACTATGATGAGTTTAACGAAACTCGCCTCATGCCCTCCCTTACTACTGTGGTACGTGTTTTTGCTTTTCTCATCTTCCTTCAATCATTCATTGTTTTGCACTCTTGTACATTGGTGATATTCAAATGGAACACTTGTGTCAGGCTAGCCCTGCTGCTAGTGCTCCTATTGACCCTTCCCATCTGCCATGGTCGATCTATGCTTATGGTCCTGACGGCTTTGCTCGAGAGTCCTATTGGCCGCAATACAAATGTTATAGGTTACCCCTTTCCTAACGGTACAGGGGTCGGTAAGTTCTCTTTTATTCTTCCTTTACTTTTCTTGCATCTCTCAACCCTTGTCCAAACACTGTATTCTAGGCAGCTATACTATGGTGAAGATGTCGGTGGTGATAATGATGATGATGATGATGATGATGATAATGATGATGATGATGGTGATAGCAGTGATGGCGGTGGAGGTTCAGAGTCAACTCCACGCCATCAACCAAGGAAAATGTGCTTTCGGTGATCTTGCTAACAAACAAACACATACAGCGTAGCATAGCATTTTTTTTTTTTTTTTTGCTTTTATTATTTTTCTCTTTTTAGCATACATTCCTGCACTTTGGATTTGATTTGAGACATCGGGTTGTATTTAAGAACATCTTTTATATTTATGCTTTTATTTCGGATATGTACTTAAATTACAAACTTGTGGAAACTTTTTGCAATTTTGCTATCCTTGATATCTAGAAATTCTGAGCTTGAATTGTGCCTTGAGTAGTTTTTTAGACTATAAGACTCACAGGAGAAGCTTTTAGGGAGGAAACACACTCAAGGAAGGAAAAGGATGTGTCTCTGCCTTCATTCCTTCATGCGCAGACATGGGCCTGTGTATGCAAGTCTTGATCATGCATGCGCAATCTTAACTCTCCGTGCGTTTACCAAAGGCCAAAAACTCTAATTGCCTCTATTTAAGTCTAAAATAACTGTTAGGGCCTCCAAACCTTCACTGAACACATTATAAACTCAGAGAACACTTCTCTAAGCTTTCCAATGGCAGAGCTCTCTCCTTTGGAGGTCTTGGCATGGATCAAGAAGCTTGGCCTCTAATTTCAAAGAAGCTATCACTCCTTTCGGTCTCTCTTGCATCTTTCCTATACCATCAAATCAAGGTGGATGAACCTCTCCTTCGTACTACTGCCAACTTTTGTATTCCTGTTCTACTAGATTTTGGTTGACTTTCAATCCCTAATTTTTGTCTAGGTCCTCAACCTAGCAAGATTCCTCTAACTTTTTCATGGATTGCCTTTCAATTTTCAACCCATCGAGGCTCCTTATATCGTTTTTGCTATCTCTCTCTCTCTCTCTTCCTTTTACTCATGCTTTTTCTCCTCCTCTCTTTTCTTTTTCAGATGGCCATATGAAAGGCTTCAATTGTTTCATCTTGAGGGTATAAGAAATGACTTAGAGGTTGTCATGAAGTGGGTTCACATAACTGAAAAAGCTTACAAAAGTCCAATTAAAAGAAAGAAGGACTAACCGTCCACCTTGATATGCCCCAAATTTTACTTTTCTGTACTTTATGATTCACATGTCCTTTCTTATGAATTTAATAAAGGATTGGAATGTTCCAAATCCCCTATGGAAACAATTTATCATCTTTTAATATGAACAATGAGAGAACCCACTTCCAAATCTCTCTCTCTCTCTCTCTCTCTCTCTCTCTCTCTTTTCCCTTTACTCATGCCTTTTCTCCTCCTCTCTTTTCTTTTTCAGATATGGCCATATGAGAGGCTTCAATTGTTTCATCTTTAGGGTATAAGAAATGACTTAGAGACTATCACGAAGTGGGTTCACATAACTGAAAAAAGCTTACAAAAGTCCAATTAAAAGAAAGAAGGACTAACTGTCCACCTTGATATGCCCCAAATTTTACTTTTCTGCACTTTATGATTCTCATGTTTTTTCTTATGAATTTAATAAAGGATTTGAATGTTCCAAATCCCCTATGGAAACAATTTATCATCTTTTAATATGAACAATGAGAGAACCCACTTCCATGTAGCAATTAGGTCTAGGAGAGTTAAAACCCACTTCCATAATTTTGCAACTTGCCGATCGATTTGTGATTGTTCCTAAGGGTGTTGTTGAGGATGTTTTGGTTCAAGTGGACAAATTTTATTTTCCTGTTGACTTTATTAGGATATGCATCCTATTTCTAATGCTAATTCTCAAATATCTGTGATTTTAGGACGCCTATTTCTTGCAACTTCTAATGCATTGATAAATTGTAGAAATGGGGTCTTAAAATTATCTTTTGGCAATATGACCCTTGAGCTTAATATTTTTAATACTTGTAAGCAAACTAGGGATGAAGAGGATGTGCATGAAGTTAGATTGATTGAAACAATTGTTCAAGACCAAACATTAGAAACTTGTTTAGTCAATTCATGTGATTTTAACTTTGATGAGAATTCTGAAATTATGTACATTCATGGTCTCTTGGAATCTGCACAGGAATTAGAAGCGAGCAATTGGAAATTGAAATACGAGGAGTTGCCACCTTGTGAGATAAAGTTGTTGCCATCTAGTGAGCAAGTACCTAAATGGAAGTTGAAGCCTTGGCCAAATGATCTCAAGTATGCTTTTCTAGGAACCGATGAGACTTTTCCTATCGTAATATCTTCTGAACTTGACTCCTTGCAAGAATGTAAGTTATTAAATGTTTTGAGTAAACATAAGAGTCTCATAAGAAGGAAGATGACTAACATAAAAGGACTTAGTCCATTGGTATGTACTCATAGGATTTATTTAAAGGACAATGACAAACCATCTAGGGAGATTAAATAAATTTTGGAAAAGACGGTTAACCCAAATCGTAAAGATTGGTCTTTGAGGTTGAATGATGCACTTTGGGCATACCGCACTACCTATAAAAATATTCTTGGTATGTCTCCTTATAGACTTGTTTATGGTAAAGCTTGTCACTTGCCTGTGGAATTGGAACATAGCTCATATTGGGCAATAAAGATATTTAACTTTAACTTAGACAAGGCTAGTTCATTGAGAAAATTGCAATTGAATGAGTTGGAAGAAATTTAGTGTGATGCATATGAGAATTCTAGGATTTCTAAAGAAAGAATGAAGGCTTTTTATGACAAACAAATTTTAAGGAAATCTTTTAAACTATCTCAAAAAGTTCTTTTATATAATTCCAGGTTACATTTGTTCCCCGGAAAATTGAGATCTAGATGGACTGAACCTTTCATTGTTAAAAATGTTTTCCCCCATGGTGCCATAGAAATTGAAAATCCTAAGAATGGTAACATATTTAAGGTGAATGGACAACGTCTTAAGTCATTTCTTGAGAATTTTTCACAAGAGGAGGAATCCATTAATTTGGAGGATCCCATTTATCAAGACTTGCCAAGCAATTAGCATGAGTATTTGTGTCGTAGTTTAGATTGTATTTTTTTTTTCTTTTTATTATTTTTATTGTTTTGTTTTCTAACCCCTTTTGCAGGTGTTAAAGTTTTTTTTTGGTTCATTTATGCTCATCTCTTCAAGGTACTCTTTGTAATCTCTACTCTTTATTGTTTTTCCTTGTTAACATTAAGGACAATGTAAGTTTTAGGTTAGGGGGAGGAACGTGAGATGATTTGAATTTGGTTTTATTTTTATTTTTTTTATTTTTTTTTTTTTTTTTGGTGTTTTTAGTGATTTTTGTCTTTGCTTTTGTTTTTTAGTCCAATTTACAAAAAAAAAAAAAAAAAAAAAAAAAAAAAAAAAAAAAAAAAGAGTCATAAACTGAAAAGGAAAAATGTTGAAAAAAAAAAAAAAAGGAATGTGAAAAAGGAAGAAATAGTGAATGAATTTGTTGATGAACTTTTGAAGAAAAAAGGTGAAAGTGCGATATTCAAGAAACTTGAGAGAATAAATTAATTGGCATATATTCAGAAGAAGTTATCACTCTAATTATTCTTGGGAACACTTTTTATTTTTACCTATACCCTTTGTTCTAAATTCCTCCTCTTTACCCTACATTACATCCCAATGAAAGTCCTATTTGATCTTAAGGAAGGTATGGTTTGGATCTTGACATGACTAATCAATGTGTGGTGTAATATTCTTAGTGTTTGGCATCCTTTCATGAGACTATAAATATCCTTTATTTTGCTTCACCGTTCTTCATCTTATTTATATGTGAGATATTAGACTTTGTTCTATATTATTCTACTCACATATGTTTGAGAGTGTTACACCTTTTTTGAAGTGATTTTATTTGTTGAGTGTTAACAACTATGAAATTTGAGTTGAAGCATAACTTTGGATAGAAATTCAAGCCATATTTTATCTTAAGACTAAGGTTGTGTTTGTGTAGGCTAAACTATTCACACACTAAGTATTGATGACATGTGGAATATCTTTGGTGGTTGTTAGTGTTTTGACCTTTGATTAACTATTTCTACTAAAGTAATGATTTTTTTTTTTTTTTTTTTTTGTGTATCTTTGTCCTGAGTCACTTAAATTGCTAGGGATTGGCAATGAGCTGGTTAGGGAGTGATAATAGCTTAATTTTGCATATTTATATCATTATTAGAAAGCAGTATCATATTTATTTTGAGTTAATTCATGCATTTTATAGTTGATTTTGGAATAATGTTGAATAATCAATTTTGTGCTTAATTGAATTTTAATGCATGAATTTGTCTTTTTAGGATAATGAAATTAAAAGCATAACTTTCAGTTCAGATGTTTAATCGAGATGATTCAAGTTGGGCTAGAAAGCTAACTTAAAGGGCTACAACTTTGTATTTTACCAAAAGTCTGAATTTTGAAGTTAAATGGGCCAAAAATGTCGGTTAAGTGAAGCCTAAAAACCAGGAATTTTCTCTAAACGGGAATTCAACTTGTAATAGGATTCCTTGACCTATTTAAAGGCTCTTTAGGGAAAAATTCAGAGGGGAGCTACTGTAGAACATAATTTAGGTTTTCTTAAAGTTTCTTTATAGTTCTTAGAGTTTTATTTGTGTTATGGCTTGCTAGAAGCCTTGCTAAGGCAAGGGGTGAAATCCAACCATCTATTGGTACATTCTTAACAATCATTTATTGGTTTTAATGCTTATTTTTTTATGTTTTTGATTGTTTTACTCATCTAGAAAAGTGTTTAGTTCTGTATAATCCTTTGATTTATCGTAGACTCCGGGCACGTTAAATGCTTAGTATTCCCTGCGAACTAATTCACTAGTTTTGGTTTGCCTAAAATCAATCAATTGCATGAAACTACCTTAGACAATTAATTCTTGAGTTTTTATTGTTAAATCATCCGACTAAGATCATCCTTCGTATGAATTTTAGTTGAGTTATAAAATAAATATTGTTAAGACTACCAATAGATGTGTTGTGTGTGGATCCCTAAACCTTAGCACCTTAATATATTGTTATTTTCTCTCAATTTAAATTACCTTTACTAAACTATCAAAAATCTCTTCAATTAAACTTTATTATTTTAGTTTCATTCTCTTGTGGTTTGCTAATCAATTCCCTTTTCCCTGTGGATTTGACCTCGTACTTTCCGAGTTATTACTTCACGACAATCCTGCACTTGGGTGCATTATTTAAGTCGCAGCATACTTAGAGATTTTCAACCATTTGTCTCAAACATGGGCTTAAATGTATTCATCACCTTTGGGCTCTTCTCTTTCATTTCAATATCATCAATTTTTTTTTAATTAGCCCTCTATCTAGAATACATTGTAGCCTTCCTCTCAAGGTCCATGAAGTTCTCATCATTTTGGGCCTAGAAATACAACAAAGAGGCCCAAGATTAGGGAAATTCATATTGACTTTGTAGGATTTTGGATGCTAAGTCCATAGCATACTTGTTATCTTAGGCCCAAAGTCCTTTTTTTTTTTCAAAAGGGCTTTTTTAATTTGGGCTTATGATAGCAATTAGACTATAGTCTTATGAACCTTTGAAGTTAAGACATACCATTGGACTTAGGGATAAGCCTCTTACATGTGAGAACTTCTTTTCTTTTATCCCAATTGTCTTAAGGTATGCCATAACTTTAGGGTCATCCTCCCATTTTTACATCTTTTATTTTTCCTTTAGAATTAAATGATCACAAGATATGGTTGAATAAACAAGAGATATATAAAAGGTACCCTCTTTTGATAGGATCTAAGATCTCTCTAAGTGTGGGTGGGCTCCTTAAAGCTAAAAAGATAGATAAGTAGGTCACTCACAACTAGGTGGGCCATGATGCCAACCGAGGGCCTAAGTGGACCTTTGTGGATTGGTGGTAAGCCTTTAATGTACTCAAAGCCCATCATAGGTAATGGCACCAATTGTGAGTTTGTGGGATGAACTTCGAAAGACTTGGGCCCAAATGGAGCCTTCCATCTTCTCACTCATCACCAACCAAGGTAAAAGGGACAAACGAACCAAGTGATGTGTGTGCAAACAAGTTTTGAATAAGCCTTTATTAAGGTTAAGACATAGGACACATAGGAATTAAACTCACAGTTCCTAGCGGAGTCACCACTGTGGACACAACAGGAAATCACCACCTAGATTTTGCAATGGCCTAAAAACCATGAATATAGCATCCTCTTGAGGAAGGACCTTTTAATCTTACTATCAGAGTATGGATTCAAAGTTTAGGTACAGTCTTGGGAAGGTATTAGGTACCCTAAACCGCCTAACCCTAGGGTTGGCTTTCTCTCATTGTGTCTTATGTCTTAACTCTATTAAAGGAATATTCAATATTGTATCCATACTCACACACACACTAGCATACATCTAAACATACAACATGGAATCAATCATTCCAAAACCTAACCATTCATCTATCATCGCATATCACAATACATCCTAACATACATCTATTATGGCATCTCACATCAACCTAACATTCATCTAGCATCATGTCATCATATCACATCCAAGGCAGAAACATGTAAACATTAAAATCAAGGCAGAAACACAAACATAGAAAGATCATGTGATTAAGAATAACTCATCCAAACAACCATGTTCATATCTATCATTAAACATACATCATGCGTGTTCATGTGAATGCATGACTTACCTCACTTACCTTACTTCATCTAAGCCCCTATGGCATAAATGCATGAACATGTGAATGCATATTAATGACATTAAAACAAATAAATGATAAGCCCTAATTTAAACATGTGAAAGGCAAACAAACAATAAACATAGAACAAAGACTAATACCTATAAAAGAGGAATTAAACAGAGGCATAAAGTGTGAAATAAGCAAAAAAAAATAAAGCAGAAACTTGGATTAGGGTTTCTGGACAATAGTATGCACGTGCATGCAGGATGCATGCGCGCGCAGGTTTGCTTAAAAACCCTAGCCCAGAAACACAGCAAGCACAGAAAACAGAGCAACACTTAATATAAAGAGATTAACAACCTAACATGCTTAGAAACATAAAGACTGAATAAAAACTAAGCTAAGCAAACATATATTAACATAAAAACAAGCACAGAAACAAACAAAAATAGGATCAAACTAAAGAAAGTAATAGAAAAAGCTTAGAACTAATACCTCAAAACAGAAGCTCTTCAAACTTGATTTTTGACCGTTCTCCTCAGTCAAATCTATTCACAATTAATAAAAAAGTGATTAGTAATCTTAAACCTAAAGATCAAGGCTAGAAAATGCCCCAATCAAAAGAAAATTGACTTAATGATGTTTTGTGAAAAACTCCCTCTTTGATTCACTATTTCTAGTGAATCTTAGTGTTTTCCCTTAAGATTTCTATGTGTTTTGAAAAGGTACCATGTATGGCTATTTATATTGTGAAAAGTGGGGGTTTGGAACGGCTCCTAGACAATGTGAGATTCATTCCAAACCTCAGAATTTAATGCAGAAAACTTGTCTTTCATAATTTCTGGAACCCTACATGCGCACACAAGCTTGAGTCTACATGCACATGCATCATGGCCGCGCACGTAGGTTGATTAGCTTTACTTTTCCTTGGCAGTGCATCATGGCCAAGGGTTTCCTTGGCTTTACTTTTCCAAAAATAGATTTATCTGCTCAAAAAAGTTATATTTTTCATTTTAACATTTCTCAAGTCAATTTAACATCTGATTGGGCCCTAAACTAACCTTGGACCTTAGAATTTCAGTATCATTGGGGAACAAGGGCCCAAGTCGTAAGGGGTACAAAATGTGGTGTCTACAAAAGGGCCTTAAAGGAAGATATTATTCAATGGAATCATTGAGAGTTTGGTAATATAGGTTGTAATAAGAGAAAATTATTGGTGGATTTGAAAAGGTTTAATGTTAAGGAAGGGGAGTTTGGACTCACTAATGAGGAAATATGTGAGAGGGTTGAAGTAAGGTCCTAAGTGGACATCTTCTTTCCTTGGATGAGATATCATGGAGGTAGAAATCGAGGATGTTATGTATCAAGAAATGAGATAATAATACTAAGTTTTTCCATAAGGTGGCTAACTCTCATAAAAGGTATAATCATATGAGTTTCTTGGATATGGATGAGGTGGTTTATGAGGAGGAGTTAGAGGTGGCTGCTTAGGTAGTACAATTTTATAAAAATTTGTATCAAGAGTTAGAGGAGTGGAGGCCTTTTGTGGAGGGTTTGGAGTTTAATCAAACTAGGGGGATGGAGAGGTGATGGCTTGATAGGAAGTTTAAGAAGGAGGAGATCCTTCAAGTTGTTATAGATATGGAAAAGGATAAAACTCCAAGTTAAGATGGTTTCTCTATGGCTTTTTATCATCATTGATGGAGAGTTATGGGAAAAGATGTTCTACCTATCTTTGAAGATTTTTATCAACATAGGAAGTTTGAAAAATCGCTCAATACTACTTTCATTGCTTTAATACCAAAAACAAATGATGCCTCCAACATTGGAGATCTCCAGCCTATTAGTTTGGTGGGGAGTGTATATAAAATATTGGCCAAGGTATTGGCAAATCACTTGAGAGTGATGTTAGATCAGTTGATATTTGAGTTTCTGAATAGCTTTGTGGGTGGTAGACAAATACTTGATTCAGTTCTTAAGTATCTGAGAGTGTGGTGATAGCAAAGTGAAGAGTAATATTCCAAGGGTATTTGTAAGTTAGATATTGAGAAATTTTATGATCATGTGAATTGGGAGGCTCTCTTGAATTTGTTGAAGAGAATGGGCTTTGGGGTAAATTGGTATAATTGGATTTGTACTTCTATGGTTTAATTTTTTGTTTTGGTTAATGGGTCTTTGGCTGATTTTTTTGATAGTTCAAGGGGATTGAGATAAGGGGACCTATTATCTCCTATGTTGTTTATTATTATGATGGAGGTCTTTAGTAGGATGTTGAAGAGAGTGGAGGGAGCAAGCTTACTTCAAGGTTTCAAAGCTAATGGTTGGCGGGACGGTGGGGAAAGTGTTTCACATCTCTTGTTTGCAGATGATACAATTATTTTTTGTGATGTAAAAGCGGATTAAATCCTTCATATATGGATGCTGCTTCTTTGTCTTCAAGATGTGACAAGTTTGAAGGTTAATGTGCATAAGAGTGAAATGATTCCAATAGGGGAGGTAAGTAATGTGCACATTTTGGTAGAGATTCTAGGCTGTAGGGTTGGGACTTTGCCTATGTCTTATCTTAGCATGTTGTTGGGGGCTTTTCATAAGTCACCCTCTATTTGGAATCCAATTTTGGAAAAAAATTGAGAGAAAGTTGGCCAGGTAAAAGACGTTGTATTTGTTGAAAGGTGGTAGATTGATGTTGCTTAAGAGTAAGTTGTATAGCCTTCCTACTTTTTTTTATCAGTTTTCACCATTCCTACTCATGTGGCTAACAAAATTGAGAAGCTGCAAAGGAACCTTTTATGGGGTGATTCCAAATCACATTTGGTAGGATAATATAAAGTGTGTACTTCTATAGCCAATGGTGGAATAGGAATAAGGAAACTAACTACCTTTAATAAAGCCTTACTAGGAATAAGGAAACTAACTACCTTTAATAAAGCCTTACTAGGGAAGTGGTTGTGGCGTTTTGGGGTTAAGGGGACTTGGGTTTGGAGAAGGGTGGTAACTTTGAAGTTTGGTGAAGAGTGGGGGGGATGGACTTCTAAACTAGTTAAGGGTGTTCATGGGAGTAGTTTATAGAGAGGTATCTGTTTGGGTTGGGAGGCTTTTGGCAAAAACACTCAATTTGAGATTGGGGTGAGGAATAGAGTGAAATTTTGGCATGATAGGTGGTGTGGGGGTCAACCTCTTCAATTGACCTTCCCAGTATTTTACGAGATTGCCACTAATAGAAAGGCCCCAATAGACTTGTCCTTGGCAAGACAGAGGGTGTGGGAAAGGAGAAGTTGGGATGTACATTTCACTTAAGATCTAAATGATTTGGAATTGGATTTAGTGGTGGATTTCCTTCATATTTTGGAATCCAATACACCTTCTACGAATAATGGGGATCGTATAAGATGGAAGTTAAAGAAGAATGAGGATTTTGACATTCGTTTGTTATATAATTAATTGGGAGGTTCTTTGACGAGTATTAGGATTTTGTTTTATAGTTAAAGCTCCTTGATGAGTATCATTTTTTACCTAGACTGCAGCTTGGGATAAGATTCTTAGAGGTGATAATTTGAGGCATAAGGATTTTGATTTTGTTCACTGGTGTGCTATGTGTCGTTGTTGTGGGGAGACTGTGGATCATTTGTTACTTCATTGCAAGAAGGTTCATCAATTGTGGAGTTTTGCTTTTAAATCATTTAGGGTTTCATGGGTCTTACCAAGAACAGTCTCAGATGTTCTCTTTGGTTGGTGGAATTGGTTGGGAAAGCACTCATCAAGTATTTGGAATTTAGTTTCGTGGTGCTTAATGTAATGTATATGGAAGGAGCATAATCGGTGAATATTTGAGGACTAGGATAGATCGGAGGACCAGTTGCTTGCTTCCTTTAATGGTTCTCTGTTTGACTAGTCTCGGGCTTAGGGACTCATATCTAGTGATTCCCTCCCCTTGTTTCTTAGTTCTCTCACTATTTGTAATTAATTTTTTCTTTGTTTTATTTTTTTTCTTTTCTTTATAATTTTTTTGAATGCTTTGTGCTCCTAGCATAAGATAGATTTTTAAATATACATCTTTCCTACTTATCCAAAATAAAATAAAATAAAATAAAATAAAACAAAATAAAACCTAGTTGCTTTATCCACCATTGTAGGAACGTGGTCAGACTTCTCTTTTGAAGGACAGTAGTTGAAAATCCGCTGGTAAATGGGTTTGAATTTTCTCTCCTGGATGACTTGGGTAGTAGATAACTAATTGAATGTGTTTTATACGGCCTGAGCAGGAAGGCTCGTGCAACAACAGTGCCAGTTTTTTTCGGTCTTTAAGTTTATCCTTGAAGCTGAGTTCATGAATGTTCTCGCAAATGTGCTCCAGTAAACTGGGGTTCACTATAAAGTTTTGGGTCAGAACAGGGGTTTACTCGGAAAATTGATAGTTATTGAGGCAAACAGTTTTGAGGGACTAGGATAGATCTTCTAAACTAGTTAAAAGTTGTACAATTCGCTACAGGAAGATTTAAATGAATAAGCATGTTTAATTTTATCGCATGTTTAGTAATATACATTAACTATCCATTTTAAAAACCTTTTTATTAAAAAATAAATAAAAAAAATTCATAAAAAGTTTTTTAAAATGATTTACTAATATATGCTAAAATCCTAAAATAAAAGAGAGATAGTAGTTGCAAGAAATAAAACTAAAAAATAATAGGACTATGTATTTAAGTGGTTATCCACTTTTCTTTCTTATTGCTGAAAGTACAATGAGTAGTTTTTCTTGTGAAGGTTTTATCTCTTTCTTTACAACAATGCTCTTATTTATAGCCTTTTGAATGCGGTTGATTTTAACATATTTACTGAATCAAATGGGACATCATTGGATCACTTTGGTGGCACTAATAAGAGCTGAAGTTTTACTGCTAAAATTTACACAATGCAAAGCATTGGCTAGTGTTCAGAGCAAAGTCTAGCTAGCACATACAGTAAAATCTAGCTGTCAATTATCTATATTTCCAACCCTTATTTAATAGATATATAATTTTGTTTTGATAATTAATTATTTTTTTAATAAAAATACATAAAAATAATTATATAATTTATCGCGTAATAGATTGAAAGAATTCTACAGTGGATGCAAGACTTTAGAGTTGGGAATTCTAGAATTTGTATACAAGATGAGATTATTTTTTTGGTCATATCAGAGGATTTGGTTTTAAAGAGGCTGGGGCGCATAATTAATATTAATAGAACCAGGATTTTGAGTCCATTTTGTCTAAACCATCCAAATAGGATACGGATCAGTGAAGGAGCAGGATTGGAGTTGGATTGTGGTATAATCGGCAGGATTGCATTGATACTGCCATCCAGTCCTTTGTGTGTGAGTGCGTGTGGTTTTTTTTTTTTTTTTTTTTTTTTAAAAAAAAAGGGTTTTGGCCGCTCATTAAAGCACTCACATCAAGAAATCTGAAAAATATGGACTTTGCATCACCCAAAAATTACATTATTTATTTTATATAACCGTTTTTATAATATATCATACATCTCATTTTTTATTTTTTATTTCTTTATATCAAAATAATACTATTTTACACACACACTAGCAACAAAAGGGAACAAAAAAAATTGTAGCCAAGCTCAAGCAAGAGAGTGTCAGACATTAGAGGAGAGAGAGAATAAAACGGGAATAAAAGAAGTAATTTTTTTTGCAATATGCTTTTACTAGATGCGGGTATTATTTAGTAGTGTTATCTATTTTGCATCTGTTGGGGATATGTCTTATTGGATGCAAAATGTCTAAGCATTTCTTTAACAGAAAGAAAAAAAAAAAATCTCAAGATCATATAACTTTAGACAAATTTTGACTACAAACTTTGTTGAAATTTAAGGATACAACTTCACTAAAAAAATTAATAAGGATGCATATTTTGAAAATCCAACTATTAAATTACATGTTCTTTATATTTTTAATACACATATCAAATTTCGTGTCAATCAGATGTTATTTATTATTTGATTCATAAATTTATTTTTTATACATATTTTTAAACTTCAAAAACTTGAAATTTAATCATTTAATTAATAATATACCTGTTGATCTTTAATCTTTTGGAAATTTTTCAAGCATAAATAATATAAAAAGTAAATATAATCCAATGGTGAATTTGTCGAAATATTCATATCTAATAAAAAGATATTAAGTAGAGTTATAACCTTAGTTTACAATCAAGTTTGTAGCCAAATTTTGTCCTATAACTTTAGCTAAACAAATGATCTCACTTCATTCTTCTAATTTGAGTTACGGTCTTTCTTTTACTTCTCCAGTATAATTCCTATAGCTTTAGTCAATTTATACTTTTAACTATAATTTTCTTCTTTTTCTTACATAAATTTATTTTTATTTCTTTCCATATAGTGATTTTTTATGATGAGTATTGTCAAAACTCTTTTAATTAAGAGTTGATTTTATTTTTTTTGGGGGGGGGGGGGGGGGGGGGGTTGGGGGTGTTAGTTAAAATGCATGTAGAATATAAGCATATTTGCATGTGGGTCTATGAGTTTTCTTCTTTATTGTAAGTTATTTTATTTATGGTGACAATACAAAAATTTATAATTTGACATTTTATTTTGGCTTCATAATTAAAGAAAAATTTGGGTTATTGTTAGTTCAATTGGTAAAATCTCTTACAGCTGAATAAAATATTTAAGGTTCAATCTCCGTTTACACTAAAAATCAATTAGTGTTTTGGTCTTATGATAAAGATCAATCATTAAAAAGGGACATAAGTTGAAACAGACGCCATAAGTTAAGAAGAAAAAAAAAAATGTACTCATTTAGACTAATTAATATATAAGTGATCACTGTAAGTTTCTTTAAAAACCTTCTCCCCTCTCCCCGTGTGTGTGTGTATTACAAATACTTGGGACCTATTTGATAACGTTGTTCTAGTAACGTTGTTTGTATTTTTTAGAAATACATGTGGGTGAAAAAGTATGTAGAAATACGTATAATGTTGTTTAAAAATTGAAAACTGTTGTTTAAAATGCCATAAAAAACAACCCCTTAGTATTCTCAAAAGAAAAAAAAAAATGAGTTAATCCCATATTAGAAAATGAGTGTGAGTTAAAGAGGTTTATAGCCTGTACTGTATATTCAAGAATTAAGCTCTTTTGGATATACACCACTAAAAGATTCTTTAAAAACCTTATCTCCTTTCCCCGCGTGTGTGTGTTACAAATACTTAGTATTCTAAAATATATATATATACTAGTATTATGCCCGTGCGATGCACGGCTTAATAAAAAATATTTTGATAATATAATTAAATTTAATAACAAATAAAATAAAAAAAGAATTAATTCAAAATTTAAGATTAAAAAATAAATTGTACTTGTACACTTAAATGAAATTTAATTTTTATTTTTTATTTTGATATTTAAATAATTTGTTTTAGTGTTAATTTCATTCAAATGGTTATAAGTTATATCAACCCTAAACTGAATTAATAATAAATAAAAATATAATACTCTAACTTAATGTAACATTCTAACTTACTAATAAATAAATATAACACCCTAACTTAAAGTAATGTTTGTAATTGTATTGTGTTTTAGCCTTTAAAAACACATATTATTTTTTTTTTATCATAAAAAACCTAGATATTAATATTATACATGAAAAAAAATAATGAATTCAATAATTGAAACTGTTGAAAAAAAAAATTAATCCAAAACCTCAATTCATTAATGAAAAAATATCCAAAATTTTGAACTTAAAAAAAAAAGAAAAAAGAAAAAAGAAAAAACAGAATTAAGTAAAGATAGATTTGCATAAAAATTTGGATGGATGGATTCTTTTGTATCCAATTTTATGTTTGACAGCAAATTTTGCTTTTAATTAAAGAAAATAGATTACATGGAACAAAGCACCAAACAAAAGCCAGAACAAATTAAATCCATAATAAAATATTGATGTCAACAACAAATAATCATGTAATAAGAAATTAAAAAATACAAAAATATTGCTTGCTATATTGAATTCTAAAAAAAAAAACACTAAAATGTGTGATTAAACATAGAATTTCAACATATCTATAAAACTTGTTGATAAAAACCATATTATATATATTCAATTTGATGAAAGAAAAAAAAAATTACCTGCAAGGTTGTAAGTAGGACAGAAAGGAGAAAGGAAAGATATAGCAAATAATTGTAAAGTACGTAGAAGAAATAATGAAACATCAAAAAAACTATGTATATATATAGTGGAAATTTTAGGTTGTGAAGAAGATATGAACAAAAAGAAGTAGTTTAGGTGAAACTCAAATACTTTTTTTTTTTTTTTTAACTTTATTATTGGGAAAAAGATGACATAAAATGCAAATTTATCCACAAAAAAATAAAAAATAAATAAATGTAGGAAAAAAAAAATTCTACCTTCTTTTTTTTCCTTTTACGTTTTTTGAAGAAACGTAGGAAAAAAAATTTCATCAATTCTTTCACTTTAACTACTTTAGATTAACTACTCTACGTATACTCTTTTTTTTTTTTTTTAATTATAGATAAATTAATAATAAAAGGATTATATGAAGAATTTGGATTGTAATCAAATTAAAATTTTTATCAACTTAGAAATTATAGGAGAAAAAGATAATGACAAAAAAAATATATCTATTTTTTTATTTTAGGATTTGTTGATAACATTTTAGATAGACATAACTGTTATAGTTGTAAATCAAATGCTACATTCTTTTATTACTTTATTTATTATCTTTATCCAAAAATATATATATATATATATATATATATATATATCTATTCTTAAAATTTAAAAATTTATTAAAATTTCTGCAATTTGGTGAAGTCACGTGGCGCAACCACGGCGTCTAAGTCCAACTTTTATTATATATATAATATGATATATATATATATATATATATAGGTGATCACAGATTGGATTACATCACTATTTTTCATTGGTTTTTTTTTTTTTTTTTCTTATGAATTTTAGTCTAACTTTTCTTATAAATTTTTGTGGGGCCCTATTGCACTAACCGCGCTAGCCCACCACATGCGGCCCAAGGCCCGTGCCGAGGATGGTGCTGAGGCCGAGGACAATGGGAAAGAACCCAGAACGTCCGAAGGGCCGCGCCGAGGATGACCTGTCCTCGGCGCACCGACTTCATTAAAGGGAAAATATCCCACCAACATTTTTGCCGTCTTAATGAAGACATGACCGGCGGACCCAGTCGCCTCGATTACCCCAACTAATAGAAAGTCTGTAAGGGCGGCTGAGAACTAACGTAAAGCCTGTAAACTGTAGATGATGTGACAAACTCCTGTACACCACGATCAGATAATTGACAAGTGGATGGTCAAAATCAACGAAAATAAGACTATATAACTAGCAAGATTCTAAACATAAAGGGGGGGGGGGATCCGGAGGCAAGGCCGAGGATCAATGGTCCTTACAAATACTTGGCCAAAATTACAACGAAGGGAGGATCTTTCTTACCGTAAACTTCTAAGTCCAGTTCGTACAGGGGAATCCGCCCCAAAATTCGTTGTCTGCCCGTTTTATGCTTAGTCTTTCCTACCCATTCTCTACAAATTTTATTGTTTGGGGTCCATTACATTTTGAGCCCTTACAATTGGCGCCCACCGTGGGGCCGACTTGTGCATCAGCGGCGCGACGTTTGGGGAATGGGAAACAAAACGACAAATCAATCAAGAAAAAATGTCGATCCATGCAGTTTTTAGCAACAATATTCATCCGGCAGTCTACAACAACAAAAAAAAAAAAAAAAAAAAGGAAAGAGAGACAACGTGTAAAATAAGTCTACTTCTTTTATTCATATATGGAAAAAGATTACATCTTTTACAAGTAATGCCCAGGGGGCTTGTTCTAAAGCTAACTACAAAGGCAGACGCTTGATAAAGCCGACAGAGGAACAAAAGGGTAGAGAGCAACAATGGCAGAAGAACAAAAGGTGGAAGAGGAGAATAGAGGAAGAAATGAAGAAAAGAAGAGATGAAGAACAAGTATTAAAAAAGAGGCGAAGGAGGAGAGGAGGAAAGAAAAGAGGAAGGCTCGTAGAAGAGCAAAAGAGAGAAGAGAGAAGAAGGATTTGAAGATAGGAAAGCTACATTAAGGGGCGGAGGAGGTAGAGGCACAGGACGGCTCCGTTTCCGGGTTCCGCCTGATTTCCCTCCCACCCCCAATGCAGCCGACTTGGGGGGTCAATGACCCGTACCCAAGGGAGGGTGGTTACGTTCTCCCTGGATCTTCCTCCTGACGGCGAGGAGGGCTCCTCCTCTGGTTAGGTTGAAAAGAAGGAGGATCTTCGGATCTCCCCTACCTCCACACCAGCGTGGCGGCCAGAGTCGGAGTACCATCCTCGGCTCCTGGTAGGGGCTGTGCATCCCCAGGATTGCCCTTGTTAAGGGCCCACTCATTCAAAGGGACTAAAACGGCTATGTTTGGCGGAGCCTTTTTGGGAGATGTTTATGGGAGAAATTTGATATGGACTTTTGTCAAGTGTGAAGGAGAAGGTTGCCCTGGAAGCGTCTTATATAGATGGTGGGATATTAATGAGTGCCAATCTGCCATAAATCCCAGGGAGAGATTTCCGGAGACCTTTATTCCTCCCCAAATTCCAAAGCGCCTAACAGCCGTTAGATCCTCGTAGATCCACGGCTAGCATTAATGGGGAGGCGCCCCATTAAATGAGAAGGCACCGAAGCGTCAGCGCGCGTTACCTGGACAACCCAAGAGACGCCTCGTAATCAGAAGAGTTCCATCAAAACGAAGAGGCAGAACACGGCAGGGTCTCATCCTTCACTAACCCCAGTATATATTTATTATTATTTCTGCTTGAAAAGTGTAATTATCTATGGCTTATTGTAAACTGTAGCAACAAAGAACTAAACGGCTCCGGATAAATAGCTAAAATAAACGAGTAAAATGAGAAAACTAGGTACTGGACAGAACCAAGGCCTTGCATGGTCCTCGGACCCAAGCCTCAAGGTGAAACCAGATACTTCAGATGATCAAAAAAATGAGAAAACTAGGTACTGGACAGAACCAAGGCCTTGCATGGTCCTCGGACCCAAGCCTCAAGGTGAAACCAGATACTTCAGATGATCAAAAAAATGAGAAAACTAGGTACTGGACAGAACCAAGGCCTTGCATGGTCCTCGGACCCAAGCCTCAAGGTGAAACCAGATACTTCAGATGGTCAAAAAATGAGAAAACTAGGTACTGGACAGAACCAAGGCCTTGCATGGTCCTCGAACCCAAGCCTCAAGGTGAAACCAGATACTTCAGATGGTCAAAAAATGAGAAAACTAGGTACTGGACAGAACCAAGGCCTTGCATGGTCCTCGGACCCAAGCCTCAAGGTGAAACCAGATACTTCAGATGATCAAAAAAAATGAGAAAACTAGGTATTGAACAGAACCAAGGCCTTGCATGGTCCTCGGACCCAAGCCTCAAGGTGAAACTAGATACTTCAGATGATCAAAAAAATGAGAAAACTAGGTACTGGACAGAACCAAGGCCTTGCATGGTCCTCGGACCCAAGCCTCAAGGTGAAACCAGATACTTCAGATGATCAAAAAAATGAGAAAACTAGGTACTGGACAGAACCAAGGCATTGCGTGGTCCTCGGACCCAAGCCTCAGGGAAAACCAAGCATAAAATGAGAAAACCAGGCACTAAATAAAGCTTAAAGCATTGCATGGTCAAAAACCTCAGGTCAGCAGGAAGAAATTCTCCCCGAAAAAAAAACTAAACGCTAAGAAAAATCAAGGTCGTGTACGAACAACGGGTCCAAACCTCTATGGGAATCAGTCATTATGAAGCCATGCAAACGTTGGTCGAAACCAGGGCTCTTATACGGGCCATGAGCTAAAAACTGAGGCAAAGCCAATTCCCTTTTTGGTGCCAAGTAAAACGAGCCCCCTCAGGGGCAAAAACCATGAGAAATCGAGTGATATAGCACGAACGACGCAAGCCTATCCCTTCCCGGGCGACCCTACGCGCAAAAAGAAAACTGCAAAAACGGCTGAAGTAGTGATAACATTGACGGTACGGTAAAACCCAACAGACTGGGAAAAGGCGTTAGGGAAATCAAAATCCTCCTCCCCGCCCAAAGGGACGTGCAGCAGAATTTTGAGAGGCTATTGTGGGGCCCTATTGCACTAACCGCGCTGGCCCACCACATGCGGCCCAAGGCCCGCGCCGAGGATGGTGCTGAGGCCGAGGACAATGGGAAAGAACCCAGAACGTCCGAAGGGCCGCGCCGAGGATGACCTGTCCTCGGCGCACCGACTTCATTAAAGGGAAAATATCCCACCAACATTTTTGCCGTCTTAATGAAGACATGACCGGCGGACCCAGTCGCCTCGATTACCCCAACTAATAGAAAGTCTGTAAGGGCGGCTGAGAACTAACGTAAAGCCTGTAAACTGCAGATGATGTGACAAACTCCTGTACACAACGATCAGATAATTGACAAGTGGATGGTCAAGATCAACGAAAATAAGACTATATAACTAGCAAGATTCTAAACATAAAGGGGGGGGGGGATCCGGAGGCAAGGCCGAGGATCAATGGTCCTTACAAATACTTGGCCAAAATTACAACGAAGGGAGGATCTTTCTTACCGTAAACTTCTAAGTCCAGTTCGTACAGGGGAATCCGCCCCAAAATTCGTTGTCTGCCCGTTTTATGCTTAGTCTTTCCTACCCATTCTCTGCAAATTTTATTGTTTGGGGTCCATTACATTTTGAGCCCTTACAATTTTTGTTTTCAAACATGATGGATGAATTTAATCTAAACAATCATAGCTATTAATTAACTTATTATGGTGTCGCAATGTAAAATTTAAAAACATTTTCCTTTGTTTATGTATTGGCAATTTGGTACTTGATTCCTAATTAATGAAGGGCGGTTGCAGTCGGCCCAATAACTGAGAAGATAGAATGGACTGGACCGCAGGCCAGAAACAAAAAAATTTATGGTACCACATTGGACTACTCACTGACATGTTACTTGAGTACGTGGGCCACAAATTCTGTATATTGTAACGTTTTTGTTGCTTGGGTTGAATGGAATGGAATAACCCTTTGTTACTTGTTAGTTTTTCCTTAATTTTACCATCCAAGCTAAGCATTATTGTGCCTTTTGAACAGAGTTGTGTATGAAAGGCAGCATTAGGCAAATGTGACCATATATATTCCTTTTTTGCTTTTACTTTTACATGTTAAAATCTTACTTGGATTTCTCAGCAAAAAAAAGAAAAAAAAGCTTACTTGAATTCCAAAGCATTCACATGAATTCCAATCCATGAAGCAGTACCATATATGTTCCTAAATATCTTTGACGAAGGTACCCTGAGCAATCAATCCCCGGAGATAAATGCAACTCATAAAGAAACACTCCGGAATTTCACTTTGGAGGTACATGGTACACCCTCTCATGTCTATGAAAATTATAGTTGCAGGGTATGGGATTGTCATCTAAAAAGTATTTTAGTATAGACCACGCAAAGTACTCAGGAGTCATCACTATCAAAATTCAAAAACATTGTCTTGCTTTGGCTCCTTTGTTAAAGTTGTCTAGTCTATGAACTATGGATAAGCGCATACAGGCCCACAGGCCACAGGGGTAGTAAAGATTGCTTCATATATAGCTAGGAGCAAGCGTGGAGGTTGTCCCCATCAAAGGGGTTTCATCATTTTTAATTTTTTAATTTTTTTCATTCATGCACTGCCTATGACTTAGGTGATGGAACATGACAGAACAAAGTTTTTCACTTGGTACTTTGGTACAATGTTGGTGGTTGTGTGTCTGTTATTTCTGGACTTTCGCATCTAGCTCAACTATTACACATGTAGAGCTGATTTAAGAGGACAATTCGGGTCCCATACATGGTCTCTCTTTTAGTTTTGGTTAAGCCAAATTGTAATACAGATGAACCTAGAGGGTAATTGTGTTATCTTTATAGAATATTGATTTTCTTTTACCTGGGAAAAACCAGTTAGGCTTAAAAAAAGATAATGATCAATTGTCAAATCTTGAGACACAAGGTAATGATGAATCATTGAATTACTCTACCAAAAAAGATTTTTTTTTTTTTTTTTTTCCTTGATTTCGAGAATGACAATTAATTGTCCACTAATAAGAGTTGCCCAAACCAAACAAACTTAGGAGGAACTCAACTTTCAATTCAGGGCGTTCCTAGTCAAACAAAGCCAAGCTTGACAACCAATCTCAGTTCGACTCATATGCAATATCCCTAAGCTTTGATAAAGAAATTGTAAGCATTTTAGTTGACAAGGTACGCTTAATTGACTTTCCTTAAGATGACATTTGGTATCTCCTGGATTAACTTTTACTCAATCTAGTCAAAATCAAAAACTTATGATACGTCTAAGATGGAATTAGTAGTTCCTTTGAAAAAAAAAACACAAAAACACAAAAAACCAAAATCAAAAGTAACAGCTAGCTAGCTATGACATGCATACTTTAATATATATGCGTAAAAGTTGCATAATCAAGTATTGAAATTAAACACTTTTATGGTGAATGTAAGTTATGATTGCTTTGATCTTACGGGGTCGTGAGTGTGACCATGGAAAGTGAGGGACTTGGTCCTTGGGTTGGGTCCCAAGTTTTTTCCCCTCGAAGTGCTGAGGACTCACTTTGAAAGATTCAATGTCAGTACTATAGCCAAGTCCAATGGCTTTAACTTTAAGTCATGAACATTTGTCATCTTTTTAATTTTATTTTTTGGACTTTTGAGGTTTTGTTGTCGAGGAAAAGGTTGCTAGACCACGAGTGAGTTTCCCGTGTCCGTTACACTCAGTTTTTGTGATTTCTTATTATTCCTTTTACCTTTTGGCTTCACTTTTCGTGCATGTGACCGGAAGATTCATCCGTTTCGAACTTGCTTTAAAAAAATAAAAAATAAGAAAGAAGCTGAATATATTTCAACCTTTTTCTAGGAAGAAGGAGTTAATTTAGTAGCAATATATCTAGAGTTTTGTAATTTATGTTGTGTGATTTACGAAATTAGGTACAAACCTCTCTTCCTTCATATAATTACCTTCTAATTAGAAGGATGACGCATATATTTACTTGGAGACTGATTAATGTATACTCTTAGGGCATATATTAATCATCTATTTTTGGAAACATTTTATAAAGAATTGAAAAAACTATCAAAAAACTATTGCATACTCTTGGTGTGATAGTCGCTCCACAAATATAAGTACTTGTGGGATGTGAGGGAACAAGTGTCGGGATTCAAGTCTCCAAGAGGGAGCTTCACACACATATATACTTAGATTAAGTTAGAGTATAATTTTTATCTTATATCAAAAAACTATCAAAAAAGTTAGTAATCTTTTCATTTTTCTATAAAAAGTTTTCTAAAATGATTTATTAATATATGCCCTAAGGGTATATATTAGTAAAACCCATTTACCTATATGTAGATAGTAGATACTAATAAATTCTATTAGGACCTTGTATTGGAACATACGTAAGAGTGGTATGTATTTGTATTATACTATCATGACTCATAAGTAATGATGGAACTAATCCTATTTGTATTTTGAAAATTTTTTATATACATTATTTGAAAATTTTCTTATAATAAATAAAGTTTTCACTTATAAAAAATTGTAAATGACTTATTTGTTATAAGTGTTTCGTATGACATTTTAGTTGTTGGCTTATTTGAAACCCACAAATATGAGATTGAGATTTTAGGATTTGGAGGATTTTTTTTTTTTTTCTTGTGTTTTTTCCATCAACAAGATCACTTTACAATTGAGCATTATTATTAATTGATTAATTAATTATATATGTAGGGTCACGATTTACAACCAAAGCCCAAAAGGTATGGGAAGTCAGCCCTATGAGCCCAAAATAATAAAATTTTAAAGAATGGGTAAAAGAACTAGGCCTTTCATGAATTCAATAACGTCTAGCATGGGGTTCAAGAAGAATGAGCATATCGTATAGACAGAGTTAACCAACAAACCATGATTCGAGGAGGTTCATTTTCATATTAGTCAATGGAATTTTGTGCTTTTACAATGTGAGTGCTATAATTATCCTTTTACGATGGAATTCTCCGATCCCTTACAGATGGGAAATCTTTTACATTATATAGCTCTCTCCTAACAATCTCGGCCTTACACTTGTTGATCATCTGAACCTTCACTTAAGTAGATATCCCATCAAGCACCTTTTTTGACCTTCTATCAGTTGTAGTTGCCAATGTAATACTGTTCAGATGTCTTCTCTACATAAATGCGGCCAGGAGAGTAGGTGCAGGACATTAAATGTGGTGGTAGCAGCTTTTCCCTTAGATATTTTTGGAATCTTATCTCTTCTGTACATGCACAAAGGTCGTCCTTATCATGAAAAGCTATTGGAAGGTTACATAGACTGCTGAAGTGCAGTGCCGATCAGCATTTGATCCCATCCGAGAGTGATCCTCTCCTCGGACCATCGTCCTTCACTCCATCTTTTATAACTTGGAAACTTGGGCTTCCTTAAATTGTTCACCTCTCATCGGATGCACATATCTCTATGTAGAACTTAAGGCCCAAAACACAACTCTAGGCCTTTACCCCCACAATATATATATATATATATATCTTTTTTTTTTTTTTTTTGAGGGGGTATATATATATTTATCTTGATGATATAATCAATAATTCGATTCATTTTTCAATTAGACCTTACTCTATAACCTCTTTAGGGGTTATTATTCCCTTGGTAGCTCAACATACTCTTTACCTGTTATGCGTTCATAGAACAAGATTTTAAATTCTTAATTACAATAATTTTTTAATGATATAATTATTACAAGTGGGGGCACAAGACTTTAAATTCTCTATTACAATAATTTTATTTTTATATATAGTTCAATTATTACAAGTGAGAAGGGGGGATCTGAACCCCAACTTTGTTTATAAATGAGTCAAGCCAATGACACTAAGTTACATGGCTCTTGGCCTTATTTACAAGAAGGAAATCATTACCCAAATGAACATATAGTGGAGTTGCTCATTCTTAATTAGTTTGAGACTACATCTTTGAGAGAAATGTGAATCTTTTTAGAATTGATAATATTTGTTTGTTAGTAAGCAAGTTTTATTTTTAAGAATTCGGAAAATCATGAAAAACTAGTATTGAACATGGAATTTCATCGTTCTGAGCATAGTATAGGTTGATATTTGCACAATAAAAATAATAAATTGTGATATTTTTTGAATTGTGTCAATGGCTAGTAAGGATTAGAAAATCAATAGTCTACCAATTTTTTTTTATACATATATAGTGGTTATATTTACTTTTCCAATTTCTATTGCAACTAGAGGGAATGAGAATTTTTTTTCTATCATGAATATATAATGAGAACTAGATTTCACAACAAAATGAAAGAGGTTATTCTAATAGAGTAACAAGATTTAAAAGAATATCAACTTATCATAAATGATTCAATTAAATATACTAAGAAATGGTTATTTGTGTCTTTTACTTTGTTCATATTTTGCTAATATTGGAATAAATATTAGTTTAATTTTTCATATATTAATTTAGTTATAAATTTTAGTTTTTTTCTTTTTTTATAAAAAAAATTGGTTCATGTTTTGCTCTTCTAATGCAAATTCTTGGTCCTGTCCCTACTCATAAGGGCAACTTCTTGACATTGTTTAGTGCATATCCTTCTGTCTTCTATTGATTATGTCGGACTTGCCATCGCAGATAATACTTTAAAAACGATAAGTTTGTGGTTTAAGAATGTGATTTTCAATTCATTGCTTTACAAACTTAATTATTCATTCACGTACATTGGTGACAAGATTTGAGAGACAAGCCACCACAAAGTGCTCACTTCATGAAATGAATCCTGTAGTTCCTGATTGATCAATTCCAATCTGTAAGTGCTACCAAGTACCAATGTGCTATATATGACTATATTAGTGCCAAAGCAAGGACCCTATCAAAATCCCTTGTAGGGACCATAGGAAATATTGTCTGTCCTCTTCATTAATTGTAGAGTTGTTAAAAAGCTATTGTTATTGAGCCCTATAGCACACAAAGATTAGTACAGTGCTGCATATATGAGATTGAGATTGAGATTGAGATTGAGAGGATACAAAAGCAAAACAGCCATGCTCTTCTTTGTGAGTACTTTCCGACTCCATAAAAAGGCATTTTGGAATATATGAATTGAGGAACTTCACGTCCTTTGTTGTGTTGATGTCAAGGTAAATTGATCAAGCTCTTAAAAAAGACGAGTGAAAGAGCCTAGCCCTAAGATGTGATACTAAAAATGCTTTCACTTTTTGGTACTCGATCGTAGCTCTTTTATTCCTCCTATGTTGTTGTTTGTACGTTCCAGCTAGCGAAGAATATATGTGCAAAATTGTATGGCACGTCACAGCAGTAGGAAAAGCTCTTTGCTGTGAGTGACACGACACACTGCAATCCCGAGTGTACTTGCTACTACTTTTCCTTTGGTAGGATTTCATGTCAATATGTTTAGCTATCTTTTGGCCTAGGACTCTATAACGATACCGTTCTCAAGCATATTTGAATTGATGCCAAATGACACTGCTCACCATGTAAGAACAATATATCAAATCACACAAAAGTTTTCTCTACTTTTTTTCCAGATCCAGTTGTTGATATAATTTATTTTAATAAAAATAATTTTAGTGATCGATTTTGTAAAAATAAGGTTGTTCTAATCACAATTTATCATCTTAATTTAACATTTTATATAAAATAAAGCATAACCTTTATGAAAATTATGTATCCATCTATTCATGACTTGATTATTAATTAAGAAGAGCTATAATTATTAGTTAGGAAGAGCTAGATTACATATTTATGTAAAAGATTATTCACATTCTAGGTGATGACAAACTAATAAAAGTAATTAGATAATTACCTATGTTTGAAGACATTTATTACCAACAACTTTGTAACTTAACTGATACTTTTTAATTTTTTCAACGAAAATATTTAATGCCTATAGCTTCTTGGTGATTCTACCGTTTGATCTTTGAAAAAACATAAGTGGGTGCCTGTCTTTATGTAGATAGTGACTGACAGTACTCCATTTCGTTTTACTAAATTCTGGCTATTGCCATCTAGGGTTTTACCACTTTAATCACTTCATATGAAACATAATCACATGATAACAGTAGCACATAGCAACAACAACAAAAAAAAAAAAAAAAAAGGGGCTAGGCAAGAACACTGTAATTTGCACTTACGAGAAAACATAGCAGCAAGGAAGATAATTATTATGTAGTCCAACAAAGTGAGCGTGGATAATTAAGCATCATATAATGTCTTAGCTTGGCAAAGAATTCAGACATATCTAGCATTATTTTTGGGGCGAACCACTTGAATCTGTTTAATTCTAAATCCCTAATACTACACACGAAAATGGTACTCTCCACACGTGTGTTTATAATTGCAAGTTCCAACTATTTCCTACCTATAATTGATCATAACCTTTTACATGGAACATCGATATTTAATGTCTTCAGATGCTAAAATTACCAGCAATTTTATAATACAAAAAAAAATAAATAAATAATAAATAAAACAAAAGACTTATAAACAGATGAGACAATAAATGTATATACATTTTTTTTTTTTTAATACAAGATAGAATTCTACTTTAGCCTAATTTAAGTATATATGTGTGTGAAGCTCCCACCTGAAAACTTGAACCCTGACCCTTACCCCCCACACCCCACAAGCACTTATACTTGTAGAGTGACCATTGCACCAAGGATGTGCGATATATACTTGATATCACATTTTATAAAAAGAAAAAAAAAACATACCTGTATACAATTCTTCTACTTTTGTGAGGCTTATATAGTAAACATTTGTTGATTCTAACATCACTCTAAGGTTTCCCAAAAAAAAAAAAAAAAAATCATCATCACTCCAAGAGTAATACATAATTACGTAGTACACATGACATGAAAATAAGTCAGTGCAAAGGCCACGAACTTTTAAAATGGGTAAACCACTTGCATATCTATGCATAAGTACAGATCCCAATATATAATCACAGATGATACTTCATCTCTGGTTTCACTAAATTCCAATAGCATCTGTTCAAAGAGAGTATTCATGACACTCAAAATTTTTGTTTGTAGTTTGTACTAATTAATATATGGAATGTGCTTCTTTAATTATTATATATGGCAAAAAACTAATTTCACGCTAACATGTGCACAGGTACATCGATCCCCATATGGTTTAAAATATAAACATGAGATCATTAACTTTTCAGTAAGCCACTTGCATCTATTTTAAAATTTTAAATCCCAATACCAGTAACAATACACTATGGTTTTATTAAATACGAAATATTCCATTATTATTATTATGTATAAACAGTATCAGCATTGATTAACAATTAGACTGCCTTAATTAACATTAACATATATATAGCACACCTTAATTATCTCCTACTCCTACCAATCAAACTCTGGAGTTGAGGAAGGGAAAATAAAATAGAAAATGTTACAATATAAGGTCGCTAGCTTCCAGTTGTAACATCACCCACCTTTTTCATTGCAAGTCGTAGCACATAATTTGGGCAAAAGCCTAGCTACGCAATTAAAGATGAGACTCAATTGGTTGTGTTATGCTTCAAAGTAATTTTTTAACAGCAAATCCGATTACATATCTTTTAGTAAGGCCAACCTTTAACCAATCAGAAGGGGTATATATATATATATTATATAACAAAATCAGAGATTAAAGAAAAATTAAAAAGAGAAACTGACTGCCTCGCTCAATGAGAACAACATTCCATATATATATGGTCCCGATCGACCACTAAGTGGCAATTGATTAAGTTGTTCAATCATGTTTGAACACGCGAACTACTTAACTATATATATATATATGACCAAAATTTCATTGGGTCATGGTGACTAAGGAATGAAAGGATGGTTCAACCCTGATCACTTTGCTTTTAATTACTTTATGCAATTTTATTGCATATATATATTTAAGCTTCTTTTAGAGGATGATTTCCACTAGAGACCGAGTTTAAGATAGAGATTTGATTGGTTTTGGGAAGTGGATGTCCATATCAATTAATCGAATTCATGGGTCCAACTCACAGCTAATAATATTATATTTTAAGAAAAAAAAAAGAAAAAAAGGTTGTGGGAATCAGTTTTGATTTTCTCAGTTCCTCTTTACCAACCGCCGAGAGTTATACTTTTCTTTATGTACTCTCATTCTCATATGTCAAAAAGGCCCCAAAAGAAAGAAGAAAAAACAAACACATTCAAGTGCACAAGTTTTCAAATATATGATTATGCTCGCACACCCTACTTTGATGCTCTAGATCTCTCCTTCAATTAATGAAACACCAGTCACCAAACTCAAAATTTTAAAAATGCATTTATCATTGTTTAAAAAGGAAAACCAAATGCATCTATCAATTTAAAAATCTTGTGTATAAATATTGGATTGGTTTATCGGATTTTAAAAATAAACTGTTGTACTTAAAAACAGCAAAAAAATAAAATAAAATAAAATAAAATAAAGTTAGTATATAAAATAAATAAATTAAATAAGCTGAAAATAGAAGTGTAACATACAAACCATAGGTCGAATCCTAATCCTCTAGGCCTCATTAGCTAGCCAAAACCATATATATATATATAGATAGAAAAATTAATTTAGGTTAGACCAATGATATGAGCAGGCCATCTGGCCAATGAAACAGCCAAAGCACCCTTTTATGATTTCCATGATAAAATAAGTTGGTGCTTAAAGCACCGACTTTATGCAGTATTAGCATTTTAGCACTTCTAAACTCATCACTTTGCACCGAAAGAAGGAACCCATTTTTTTGACCATTTTGATGAGTTTAATTATATAAATATAATAAATATGGGTGGGACTAATTCTAGAATAATGCAATTTGGTGCTGGCTTGGCATGCATTACATATATATTTATCTTGTTTTCATGGCTACACGTAAGCTTTGTTTAACCCACAAGAATGAGTTTAGTTGCTGATTTGTAAGAAGCACGTTTGTAAGATTAATTGTTCTCCCCATTATATCCCCCAACAAAATCTCTCAAAATCATTCGTGTTTGGACAGCAACCAACTCTTTTTTTAAACATTAACATTAACCCTCTTAATTATAGGAGACAATGAAAGCTTCTTTTTTTTTTTAATTTTTTTTTTTTTTATGTTTGACTTAACACTACACTTATGTCACCTCATCCAATCAAATTACTGAGTTTAAACTGTTGGGCAAGACTGGTCTGCATGTGATTGGCCCCACATTCCCATCACCTCCAATTCCAACTCCAACTCCAACACCAAGTCAATACATTATATGTTAATGTTTGGGTGAAAAGAAGGCCCCAACAAACTATCAAGGGGGTTAGTTGGAGTTATTGAGGACTAGAAACCTTGCAATGATGTCTCACCTTCCTAGAATGGAAAAGTAAATATAAAATAATAATAAAATCTTTTTCTTGCATCTAGAATTATATTTTTTTATACTTTTTTTCTCTCTCTCTTTTCTCCTTTCTTTTATAATTAATTTCTCTTCTAAAAATAAAAATCATTGCAATCCTTACTAATTAAATGCTTAACTATTCATGTCATTTATTGAAAGAAAAGGAAGAAAAAAAAATTAATTAGCAAGTTGAAGAAGCCAAACCAAAGGACTAGCTACCACATTGTCAATGCATTATTAACCTAAGTAATTTTTTTCTATCATCTTGGATTCATACCTCACTCTCATGTCCAAGTCTTTACCTTATACTTATTACATTTGTTTATAGTCTATAGTGATCATTGAGATTGAATAACGAATGCACTCAAATCTTTTTTGAAAGTACTTGTTTACAGAGTCTTTTTTTTTTTTTTTTTTTGAGGGTGTTGTTTACAGAGTCTTGATAAAAGGAATAAGTGATAGTAATTAAATAAAATGCTAAATATTTTACACTTTATTATATTAAAAAAAAATCTACAAACTGACATGATAATTAATGCTTGATGAACATAATATTATATATATATATATATAATTTTTTAATTTTAAAATCGACACAATAATGTTTAATATTTTTATAGTAAAATTTGTAATATCACTAACATTTAACATTTTTTTTAACAAATTTTTTCAATGGAGAAGAGGAAAATATTGAAGGAAATTAAATAAAACACATATATGGCGCGTAATTAAGTTAAACCGTAAAATTGTGATTTTTAATTCTATTTTATATGACCTTTCAAAAACTAACATATTACTATATAAGACCCACAATTAGTTAAAGACTTTAGAGTTTGAACATGGGGGAGCCTAAAAACTTAAAAATAACCATGAGGGTTCGCCATAGAAATTAGTCAAAGTAAAAAGATATTTTGGAAATTTTGGGCGGAAATGAATGTTTTATTGCGATGATATACTCTTTGGATTTATTTATTTTCATTTCTTTAAGGTTATTATCCAATTTGTTTTCAGATGGGTGATTGAGACAACGGGAAAATCACAAAAATAGAATAAATCTTACCTCAAAAAAATTTAAGAAATCCTAAATTGTATTATCGCAAAAATAGGATTTTTTTTTTCTTTCTTTTAGGTTTATGTTAAGCACAAAATTAAGTTAAAAATAGGAAAAATGAAAAAAAAAAATATATATATATATATATATCTCTATGCACACTAAAAAAATCTTAAAACTATCGAGACATTGATCTAACTTTTAATCCAAAAATTATACCAAAAAAGGAAATTATCATAAATATTAAATTCAAATCAATAAAGTTGTGTAGATCCTAGAAGTATGGCCTTTATTTTTTTTATCCCTACATTGATTCTTTTCATGTCGTCAAATTTATTTTTTTTTCACTGACTTCGAGGATTTTGAAGTCAGTCTATCACTTATTGTCATTTACTCTTCAGTTTTCTTTCGTGGTTTACTAGCTAATGTCTTTTTAGTTTTTACCTTCTAAACTTCTTGGGTTTGTGACTTAATAAGATTCCTCCATTGAAAGAAAGTTTGGACTGTCTGTTGTTTTACTTTTACATCAGTTATGAAAAGTGACTCCCAAACCAGAATTACCCCTACCCAATACCCCCAGATTTCATGCCTTAAGCAAGGTTATTAAATTTGATTCATCAATATTTATTTTAGGGCAAATAACACTCCCCTCCCTTGAAATTTAGAGAAATGACACTCACCCCCAAACTTGAAAGGAAAAAACACTCCCCCCCTGAGATTTAAAAAAAATAACACTCTCCCCCCTTTCAGAGTCAATTTGATTGATTGATGAACAAACTCACAAAACCTTATTCTTTACCATCTAACGTTAAATTAGAAAAGCAGCTAAAAATATGGACTTTTGATGGAATAAGTTAAGAATAAGTTGAGGGCAATTTTAGGAATACATTATTAACCAAAGGGTATGTTAATGCACAACATTTTTAACGTCAATTTAACAGAGTTTAGATAAATAAATGTCAAAGGGGGAAAATGTTTTTTTTCCTTTAAGTTTGGGGGTGAGTGTCATTTTTCCAAACCTCAAGGGAGGTGAATGTTATTTGCCCTTTATTTTATTGCAGAAAGTGTTCGGAACGATTTTTGCAGTTTCGTCTAGCTACCTTCACATCAAATCCTTTTTTTTTTTTTCCTTTTTTTTTAAAGAAAAAATATTTATCACAACTTGCATTTTCTCCCTGGTATTACGGCACCTTCCAGCTTAAAAATAAAGATATAATTATATTGCAAGGTTTCTTCTTGTAATCGACATCGTATTAGAAAAGTTAACACTTAACAGTACACAACTGGGATTGGCTAAATGATCTTCATTATTTAAAACGTAACAGGATCTCCATTTTGTTTCCGTGGCCCCATTAAAATATCAAATCCATCACATTACAGATACTAAAATTATATGAGAACTGTATAAATAAAATTTTTTAAAAAAAAAAAGTAGTTTAACGAATGAAAATTAGCCACACATGAATGTCATTATACAAGTTTCTGTTCGTTGTCCAAAAATAAAAAATAAAAATAAAAAGAGTTTGCCATGTTGAAAAATATTTTAACATTTAATTTCAATTCAGCAGGATTATATCACCAAATGGCAATGTCTTATGGTACAACAATTTCTCTCTTGACTAATACGGTCACATGATAAACTTTAATTAATTGTTGTTTGGTGTTGACAGGAAATAATTTAATAACATATAAAAAAATAATTGAATTTCTACAACCTTTTTTTGTTATGAAGAGGAGCCAAACCCCATATTACTAGTCATATGTACAACTTTACATCTCTAGGATAATTAAGCGCCAATCCCTCGGAAGCTGACTAATCCTCATAATAATCAAAGAACTTAGACTGTATTTATGTTATATATTATATGAAAATTTTAATGGGATTGAGATGGTATTAGAGCTAGGCTTGGTAGAATATTTGCTTCTTTCTTGAGGCATGCTCCCCATTATCAAGAGATGATTACAATCAATATTTTTATATTCATTTTATATATAACCTAGTTAATTTATTTCCCATGTTTCACTATATATTCTTGAAAAAACCTCATGACCAAAGAGATGAGTTAATTATCTTCATAGATTCGAACCAGAGGAGTAGATGAACCTTCTTCTCCTGCTCATATCCATCATTCAAAAGAACAAACATCATGCATGCATGTTTTGTTTCCTTTGGTGAGTGACAATTTATTGTGCCTAGAGCACTAGCATTGGGGAGTGTAAAACTCCCAAGTTGCTATTTTACAATTCAAACCATTAAAAGCATACCACAGGTACAACCAAGTTACTAGATACAAAAAATTATACCCACTAGCTACAGAAAAAATTAATTTTTTTAATCTTGTGATTGTGTGTGAAAAGAAAAAGAGAGAAGGGGAAAAGAGAGAGAGAATGACATTTTTCGTTATTTTATTAGGTAATTTGTATTATTTTATTGAGTTGTATGTAAAAATAAAAACTAGAATATATGATGAGTTGTAAAATGAGTTAGTAAAGTAAATAAAATGATATTTAAGGATGTAAAATATTTTTTTTTTTTTTTTTTTTTTTTTTACATTCCTGGATGTTAATACCCTTATAGCTTAAACTATACATCGATAGAGCCCCCCTTGAAGTCTTAATTAATATTTTGTCCTAAGCTAGTCATGGGGATGGGCCTCTAGACTCTAGTTGCCTAGATGGAAAAGGCGATGGCGATGGCGATGGGAATGGAGAAACCCACGTTGTCTCGCCTAATTGCTAAAAATCCCATGGCTAAAGCTAAAGACAAGATCACAATAATAGTGTCTCTACAACTTGAAAATTTTAGGGGTAATGACTACATAGTGTTAATGATGATAATTTTCGCTCTAAAAAGAAACAAAATGCTACTGCAAAGAACCTCCTGGATTTACAAACAAGAGATCTAAAAAGAAACAAAATGCTACTGCAAAGAACCTCTTGGATTTACAAACAAGAGATCTAAAATAAATAATAAAAATAAAAATAAAAAAAATAAAAAACTAAATGCTACTGCAAAGAACCTCTTGGGTTTACAAACAAGAGATCTAAAAAGAAACAAAATGCTACTGCAAAGAATCTGCTGGATTTACAAACAAAACATCTATAAAACACCTAAAATAAATATGTTAAGTACAATGCTCTTTGTTGGATGACAGTACTACTATCGAGTTTATAATTTCTTATATATGCATGGATATAATTAAGAATCACTACAATCATATCTATCTATATATATATATATATATATATGAAGAATCACTACAATCATAATTAAGAATCACCAACAATCATACACATTTTTGAATTTTTACCAACTTCAAAAAAAAACCCATTATTTCTTTTTCTTTTCTTTTTTAAAGAACCTTGTAAGGATATCATTAATTAGAGTATGTAATTTTTTTGGCTCCATTTTAATACCCCAAAAAAAAAAATGCAATTTATCGAACAAGTTATGTATTAACATTTTTTTTTTATTGTGATGTATACAATTAATGAATTTAGATCATGTTTATTATTTTTTTGAACAAGTTATGAAAATTTATTTGTTATGAATCTATTAAAAAGACGATTAATTTTTAAGGAACACATTTTTTTTATGGAGGAATATGTTACATTCATTTACAGTATTACATAGAAGGATAATAAATTTTCCTGATTAAAAAAAAAAAAAAAAGGTTGATAAATTATATATGATTCTTATTATATTTCCTAAATTTAGATTTATGAGTTTACATGTGAAGATAATTGACACAAAATTAATATATAATTGGAATGGTACTTGGCACAAAATTTAAGTGTATTTAAAATTTAAAAACACTTTGCTAAAATTAGAATGTAATTAGAAAGATCCACAATTAAAATTTGTTTATTTATTTTAAATTTTAAGTGGATAAAATGGATTCTAACTTAAAAGTCTGTCTGTTAAAATTACTACAAAATGTCAATTGGCCAATTAAAAACGAACTGTTATTGTAAAATAATCCTTTTGACATTATCATCAGATATTTCATTTTGATGATATATTCTATAATATGCATTTTTTTATATGTACCATACATATATAATCTTTTTTTTTTTTTTTGAGAAAGAACAATGCACTTATATAAAAATCAGGAGGGGCTGAAATCAGCCCGAATTACATCAAGGATGTCTGGTGGTACATCTTCCATCCAGACATTTAAATTTTCTGAAAGAATTGCCCTTCTAGCCATTGAATGGGCGGCTTTATTTCCTAACCGACCTACATGACTAAAACTGATACTAGAAAATAAAGGAATCAGAGCTTTAACATCCTGTATCAAATGCCCATGTATAGCCAGAGAAGGAGCCTCACTGAGAAGATCCCTGTAGACAATCTCCGAATCACCTTCCAGAACTATGTTATGAATTCCAATCTCAAGGGCGAATTCTGCTGCTTTTCTTGCTGCCATTGCTTCTACCTGCGAAACTGAAGTAGGGAGCTGAACTTGCTGCGACAATGATGCCATTACCTCTCCAACTGAGTTCCGGATGATAACACCTAAGCCAGCTCTCCCTTGCTGCTCAAATACCGCTCCATCATAATTGACCTTGTAGTAACCCCTGTCTGGTGGCTTCCATCTTGTGTGTTTCCTATGCTGCATCTTTAGAGTTGCTGGAGTAAGACTTTGAAATTCCCTTGCTCTTTCCTTTGCTAGCGGTACAAGCTGATCCAGTGGGCACGCCTTCTCCCCAAACAGAATCTGGTTTCTACGATTCCACACAGCCCAGCTCGTGAAAGCAAGTAATGTAGCATCCTTCTCATTCGCAAATGCATGACTGAAAATTTCTTTAACACTTCTCCCTCGCATACCTGAAATCCATGACCACTCCGAGCTCCATATTACCTGCACATCAGAACAGAAAAATAAAGCATGTGAGCAGTCCTCTTCCTCCGTCTTGCAGCGATCACAGAGGTCATTAGGGACTATTTTTCTCCGCTGCAAATTTTTCCTGGTGGGCAAGGCTTCCCTGCAAGCACGCCAAACAAAGTTCTTGACTTTGCAAGGGACTTCAAGACTCCAAATTCTTTTCCAAAAAGCAGAATCTTGGTTTGGTGTATGTGAGGTGTCTGTCTGCTCCAGCAAAAATCTATAACCAGATTTTACTGAGTAGTGACCTGTTGGATTGAAAGGCCATATCAATGTATCCGATTGGCTAGTTGCACTTAGGGGAATAGCTTTGATCACCTCTGCCTCAGCCGGATTAAAAACATGATCTATAACCTCTGCTCTCCAACTCTTTGTGGCTGGATTAATGAGAACTTCAACATTTGAATTTTCTTGACCCCACATAACTGGAGTTTTAACTCTTGCTGCATTCCTTGTTGGCAACCAGTTATCTGCCCAAATTCTGATTTGCTTCCCATCTCCCACCCTCCACAATGCTCCCTTTTTTATAACATCCCGCCCTTTTAGGATACTTTTCCATGCATACGAAGCAGATGGGGCTTCTTTAGCATCAAGGATAGTCCCATGTGGAAAGAATCTAGCCTTAAATACTCTATAAAAAAGCGAGCTATCATCATGCAGCAACCTCCAAGCTAATTTGGCTAACATAGCCTCATTAAACATCACAAGATCCTTAAACCCCAATCCTCCTTTTGTTTTATGTTGGCATAAGTCATCCCATTTAATCCAATGCACTTTCCTTCTATCTCCCCTTTGTCCCCACCAAAACTTGCGAACAAGAGATTCAATGTCATGGCACAATGTTGTTGGGAGTTTTAAACAACTCATTGTGTATGTGGGGATTGCTTGAATTACCGCTTTGATAAGCACTTCCCTTCCCGCTTGAGAGAGTAACTTCCCCTCCCACCCTTGTAATTTCTTCCACACTCTTTGCTTCAAATGATCAAAGCTAGCTCTTTTATTTCTACCCACCATTGCAGGTAAACCCAGATAAGCCTCATATTGTCTCAAAGCCGAATGGTTAATATAAATATTTTCTTATTTAATATCTATTTTATAATATAGATGAATGGTTAAGACTTAATATTATATAAGTATGATACAAAAAATTTAATTAAAAAAGTTTGTGTACCATTGGAAAACCCTTTGATTTGCTTTTGCAATTTCCATGATATGTTTCAAGTTTCAACTTAATTCTCTAGAATCATGGGATATATCCGTAGATAAATGTGCTACGTACACAATATTTTCACAACATTTTTACAACAAATCATAAGTGATTAGTTGTTATTGATTCAAATTTAAACCTAGCACTAAGATTACTTTTTTGCCCAACAATAACAATCAGTAACAACCAGTCATTTAAGATTTGTTGTAAAAATGTTGTAGACATATTATTTTTCTTAAATAAAATAGATAATATAAGTTAATATTTGTTAAAAAGACATCAATGGATATTCTTTTTCTAGCATGTAACTGATAAGCTACGAAGAAAAGAAATGCCAATTCATTAACCGAAGTTTATATGCCTCAAAAAGTTTAGTAGGTAATGAAATGCTTTTAGTATGCCTCAAACGTCGACTTTTTGAAGAATATCACACTCCAATTTTCCACGAGTAGAAGACTCACTTCAACAAATACAGAATTTAGTTCATTGTGAGATTAATTTATATTGTAAATCTCAAATTACAGAATTTTAGAACCATTTACAACATCCAGAAAAACTTAGCGAACATTATCAAATATTCCTTTTTATTCATTGTACTTTTTCCGATCTAAAGAGGAAGCTAAAATTTCACATGTATAAATTCCCTTTGTTTTCCTTCTTTTCCAAGTATCTGTCTTTTCTTTTCCTTTAATTTTCTTTTTTCCTTTTCTTTTATAGCAACCAAATGGTGTATTAAACTATTACTTTATAACAAATTTGTGAGACAAGTATAAACATTTATTTCTCCTTTCTACCGATTAAGAAATTAATGCATCAGTAGTCTAGACTGTAAAGAGACTGCAAACGCTATCTCTATCTCTAATGAGTTAAGTTATAGCTTAATCTCAATTTCTCCAAAAAATTATGTGGTTTCAAATGATGGGAAATACTAATCATTGTGCATAAAATCATAAAAATTAACATCTTCCTTTTGTACATTTTGTTTATATAGTTTACTTTTTGGGATTCTTTACAAACAATGTAACTAAGTAAATTAATTAGAGTAATTATTCATTTTTCTCTAAGTGTAAATTAAAAAAATTCAACTTTCAAAATTAAACCCTATTGAATGGCGTCGATGCCATTGGACTATTGTAATGTGTTTTTGTGAATCTGTCACATACATCATCTCTTTCCTTACACTTAGGTCCCACAACTGCGTAAAATTTACATGTTATAAGAGAGATAATACACACACAAAATGCATAAAATAATTAGTGTGAGGGTAGGTTTATATATAACTTATAAGAAAGAAAGAACTCAAAAGAAAAGAATGATAAAAATTAAAAGAAAACTGCAAAAAGTATGGTTAATGATCAATGTGCTATCCAAATCACTTCCTTAAGAGAAAAAAATAAATAAATAATTGTGGAAAAATGTACAAGATCCGATTTGAGATGATAAACATCAAGCTTGTGAGTGGAGCCAAACCCAAACCACTTGGTAAACCTTAAATCATCTATTCAAGTCAAGGCAAGCCAAGCCGAGCCGAGCCTAAGGTGCAGCCGGAGCAAGGCTGAGATGCAAGTCCAAGCCCAATGCTTCATCGAAACTGGGCCCACCATCGCCTTTGGAGAACCTACTCAATGATGGCCCATCAACCCTGTTATGGGTCCGGGCCTGTACTACCTGAGAGCCCATGGAAAATGCAGACGAATCCCCTACACCACCACCATACGATAACATCCCTGCTCCTCCTCTACCACTCGTACTATTACTACTATTACTACTAGAAATAACACTAACAGCACCATTACCATTATTTGTGAACACGCTCCCATGTGACACGTGGAAGGGCGGTGCGGCGCGTGGGACATAAACCCAAGAAGGCTGAGCTGAGCCACCTGGGACTACGACGGAGCCAGGCGGAGCGAGGAGGTGAGGTGGCGGAGCGAAAGCTGAGATTATGGGGTTGCGGACGTAGGCAACGGCGGCGTTTCGAGTGGCTTGTAACTGGGCACGTTTGAGTTGTTGCCTCTCTTTTTTGTGAGCGTTTTGGTGCCCACCAAGTGCTTGTGAATTTGCGAACTCTCGGCAACAGTACTGGCACTCGTATTTCCGGTCACCGGAGGGAGGGAAAGAGCTTGATTCCGATGACCCAGATGGGGATTTGGTGGACTCTACGGGGTCTTCATCTTCTTGGACGTTGATGCCAAAGAGTTTTAAGCGTGTGGTGCTGGTGGTGGTGTTAGTGTTATTGCTTGGTTTTGTTTGGTAGTCTAGCTCTGCCATGTGTGTAACAAAGAGAGAGAGAGAGAGAGAGAGAGAGATGGAAAATGAGGATGTTAAGAGAGTTGTTGCATGTGTGGGGTATATATACAAGATAAAAAGGTTTTGATAATGTGTACACAGTGTAGAGGCAAGAAAGAGAGATAGAAAGAGAAAGAGAGAGAGATGGTTGCGGACATCCCAAGGAGAAGAAAGTGTGTAATTTTGGGAACACGACCCGAGAACACTCGGGGGGACCCTTTGAAGAATATTATACTTGATTTACCGATTCTTTCTTTCCATTTTCTCTTTTTGTTTGGGGTTAAATTGCCAGATTACCCTCTTCTGGATTTTTAATAATGCCCCATTTGGTCTTAAATATTTGGTTGAAAAACTATTTGATCATAATTATACATTGATCGGTAAACGTATTGTTTATTGTTTATTAATGAAGTGGGTAATGGGGATGGAATGTGATGCATCTGATGAGAGTATAGTACGGGTCGAGGTATAAAATGATTGGATTTGTCTACTCGAGTCAAAGCTGCTTCTGGTTTTTTTTTTTCCCCTTTCTTTTGTGTTTCTGACCAATCACAACATATAGTATTACTTCAAAATTCAGTGAACTTCGACAGTTTGGCAGCATCAAAATTCATATGAACCGTTGAATTGGCGTTACTTACTTGGTAACACCCCCTCCGTGGGTCTAATTGTACCATTCCATACCCACTTTTTTGTTTTTTTTTTTTTTTTTTTGTTTTGGTAAGTATACATAACATACCATTACTTATCATCCTATGCAAAGCAGTATCATTATTTAACTACAGCAGAGAGAGGGAGAGGTTAATTCGATTGGAGGGTTTTTTTTTTTTTTTTCCTTTCTCTGCCTTGTCCACTAAGTTGGGGAACTTGATGAAATTAGGTCAGAAAAAACAATGGATGTTATGGGCCACTTGCCTTTTTCTTACTTTAATTTTTATTTTGGTCCCTCTTTTTGGAGGAATAAGCCACTAGCTTCAGTCGTTGATGATACAAATTTTGGTAAGATGATCAATCAGAAGTTTAGAAAATTTCTTGGTTCAAATAAAAAATTCGAACCTAGAATAATTTGCTCTACTCAAACTCAGTTGATGTTGGCAACAAAAGAAGAGAAAACTCAGTTGATCACACCTCCTAGCCAGTGCATGCAGGACACGTAACTCTTTTATAATATTGCTCTTGCCACGCTTGAGGCTTCTCCACAACATTGCTTCAGAACCAACCTTCCATTAAGTTGTTAATGAAAAATTCTGTGAAACAATTTTTATGTCATAGCTTGTACCATAATTTTGATATGATCAATAGAAAATTTGGTAGATTTATTTGAACGTAATTGTTCACTGCTTGCCAACACATTGGCAGCCTAATGGCAAAGGCGGGCCAACATGCCTCCGGTTCAAGTCTCCCCACAGCTAGCAGCGTGTTGTGGTTTTTTATATTTCACCTACAAGCTGCTTACTTAGCTCATCAACAAGTAGTGTGGCTTCTTAGTCCGAAAACTGTTAAGCTACTACTATAGCCACATCCAAAATAGAAAAATTACACTGACAGTTCCTTTAAAAAAAAAATTTACCCCAAAAAAAAAAATTTATTCACTTTAGACAGTCATTTCAACATTTAAAAGATCTGGTTATTACACATTTATCGAAAATAGGGTAATTTTGTAATCTCACATGGGGTAACCTCAGACGTATGGTGGAAGTGGAACAAACTCCAATGAGACACAGTGAAACTCCCATAATCTCTGTTCCTACTGCAGCTACTGAAAAATGTCCAAAAACTTCACAGTTGAGTTCTGTCACATTCCCTGTTGTAATTTTATTTTCCATTTTTAGTCTCCACTCACTCACTCACTCACACTCTCTCTCTCTCTCTCTCTCTCTCTCTCTCTCTCTCGGCTCAATCTTAGGAGCCGACACCGGTACCAACTAATAATACTACTATTCTCACTCTCACACTCTCTCTCAATCACAAATAAAGTCAAAGCATCCATGCATGCAGCACTTTCATAGTATCCATTTCCAGGGCTCTCTCTCTCTCTCTATATATATATATATATATATAAACTGAGAGTGAGTGAGAGAGAGCGAGAGAGAGAGAGAGAGAGATAAAGAACTCAGATCTAACACCGTCTGTCCCATTATTAATCACTTCTGCATGGCCCATGTGTCACCATCGTATTTATCTTGCATATCTTGAAGTAGATACTCATGTTTCACATTACAACTACCCTTTCACTCTTTCTACTATATAAATGATGGCAGTTTTGTTAATAAAGTCAACAAGGGAAGCTAGATCGGCCATAAAAGACACATAATATTTAAGTTATTATACTAGCTTGTTTGAAAGGTTATCATATATATATAATTTTCATTCTTGTGTATGTTTGAAATGAATGAATATGAATGTTCAGGTGTGTTTACAACTTACAATTTGGACCCCACCATTACGTGTTGATGATGATGAATAATTGTTTAGGATGTTTGCGTGATTGACGTTGAAATCTATATTTCTATATTGGTTTTCTTTCTTAGGGAGAGATCTCTCCGAATCTTACTAACTACGAGAGAGAGAGAGAGAGAGAGAGAGAGAGAGCTTTGGCTTTGTAATCTCCCACTTAAAGAGCATAATAATATGAATTGTTGTTATTTCAAAAGCTCTTTCCAAAGTCTTCATCACAACTCCAAACATGACCCACCTTGTCCCCTCTTTCTCATGTGTCTTCTATTCAAACCCTTCTTATTACTTAGTCAAATTTTCCCATATAATCAAATTCCCATCATCCCCCTTATCTGGATCATCTTTGGAGGTGAATGCTTTTACCATTTTCGACCGTTAGATCGGATAATTAATCATCAATACCACCATCAATAGGTGCAGTTCATTTTTATATACTATTTTTATTTTTATATATTTTATAAATGCAATAATATTTAAAATCTCTAGCGTTTATTTCACAATAAATTAATAATTATTTATTACCATCAAGTTAATACTTCAATTGGTATCTTTTTTGTATAAATATTATAGGATTTAAAATTTATCAATATCATTACTATTAAGTCAAAACATCATCTTTTTTTTTTTTTTTTTTGAGTTAACTAGAACTCACATGTATATTTATCAATGAAGCTTAATATAACATGTAAAATCAGATGTCAACTTTTTTTTTTTTTTTGGAGAAAGAATCAGATGTCAACTTGTTGATCAGATGTCAATTTTTATATATAAATATATACGTGTGTATATATATATATATATATTTATATCTTTTATAGATTCAATAGGATTTAAAACTTATGACGTTTATTTCATGATAATTACTCATTACTATTAGGTCTAGACTTCAGTTGCATTTTTAATTATGTATAGCTATAATAGGAGTTAAAACTTGCTGCACAATAACTAACTAGAACTCACATATAATTTATCATTTTTTTTTTTTTTTTTTGGGAGAAGAATATAGTTTATCAATATATTAAGCTATATAATTGGTAAAACCAGATGTCAACTCACGGATCATGGCGGCCAGCGGGTGATGAAAGCTTATAGATATTATACTTTTTTTGCATATTTCACTAAAATTTTCAAATCATCAAAATTTGTTTAAGCAGGTAAGAAATGGGATGGTTGTGATGACCCATTCATCTATAATTAATGTGGGACCCATATTTTTAAGTCCCTAACATGGGATTATTGGTGGTATGAAATCATAATAATGCACATAGATTTAGGACTTAGATTAGGATCTCCATTAATTAGTATTGAAAAATGTTTACTACAAAACCTAACCACCTTTTTGCTTTTTGTTGTGGATCCAATGATTTTGCTAGCTCTTAATTTGGGTCTTTCTCACTCCTGAGATGAGAAGGTTAGGAAAAAAAAAAAAAAAAAACCCAGGTTTGGGACCATTCTCACGCCACATGGGGATCAAGTAGTTGGTCTCAGCTCAGAAAGAAATTAAAACGCATTGAAGTGACCTTCTCAAAATTAATGTGTGTAGTCATAGTGTCATACTCGTAAAGGTTAAAGAGTTGCTATAGGGGTTGTTGGGAACAGAGGTGGCCAAACAAGTCTAGTTCTAATTTTTGGCTTCATTATATATATATGAATTGTCTTTCATCCAAGGCTTTTAATCTGTTTACCAAAACAAAAAAAAAAAAAACAAAAAAAAAAGGCTAATCTCAAGAAATTCTTCACTATATATAAATCTCATTACTTTTTATCTAATTAATTATACCTCAAATGTAAATTTTCTTTGATTCAAAGGGATCAGAAAAAGTGAGGGGTCAAACTCAAATTAGAGTTTAAACTTAAAAAGTATTTTATTTATTTATTATTTTTCTAGTTTGAAAAGTCCTTAGGTTTTAAAGCAGTACAGCTGAGTAAGTTAGAAGTTGAAACATGCTGGGTAGAAGAAGAATAGAGTGGGAGCAGTGTGTTATCAATTTGTTTGGGAGTGGATGAACATAGATGATAGATGATAGATGATAGATAGGGGTCAAGGTTTTCTCTCGAAACACATGTGATGAGGGTTCATCTAATTGGTCCCTCACTGTTTGAACAAAACTCATGTAGGTCCCGCGCACATTTGAGGCACATTGGGACCACATGTGCCAGTTTTGAGGCAAATTGGACCCTACATTGAAAACCTATCTCTCTCTTTCTCACTTACAAAAAAGAAAAGAAAGAATTGAATTGAAGTATGTAGTATAGGGTGGTGAGGGAATTGTCCAATCACACTTGCCCAATCTTGTTGATTAATAAAAACAACTGTCTTCTTATTAAGAATGGATTTTTTTTTTTTCCCTTTTTTTTAGCTTCTTTGCAAACTTTGTAATGTTTTCCACCATCTAATATAATACACTTTTAGGAGCCTTAATCATGCTTTTCTTTCTTTTGTTGTTGATTGAAGTGATGCCGATATTATCGTTTTAAGATCGCCCAAATCGTGAGGATGGCCCACTAAGTTGTGCTTATCAAGGAAATTTAGCCAATGATACAAAAAATTTATTAATATTTTAAGTATAGATTATTTGAGACATGATCCTATCATATTAGAACTCCATTAACTTTCTAATCATCTTTGTTTCTTTTTGCAACCATTACTTTGGAAGGATCCAAAAAGGATAAAAAGATAACCCTCAATGTGACTTAATTTTCAAGTTGAAATCCCTTTTATAGATATGTTCAAAGCATTTATAAACAATCCCAAAAAATGTGGGTCTGACTCAATTAGCCCCTCCATGTATTCCAAGTGACACTACCTACTTCTTTTAAAATAAAAAGGTGGAGGTTGGGTGGAGTTAGCTTTAAGTCATGTGAATTGTGAAGTGACTCTCTCTCTCTCTCACCCCTGCAAGTAAATTTAATTATATAGCATCAAACAATAATCTAACATAGAGATAGAGAGAGAGAGAGAGAGAGAGCTAAGCTTAGATTACATCTAGAATGTCTACATTAAAATAAGGCATATATAGCTATGAATTCCATCCAATTTTAAAATACACAAATGGAAGTACCCGTGAAATGAGTTTGGAGAGAGGTGGTCTTGGTCAATCAATAAGACAAACTAAATGTGCTTTGGCTTTGCTAATAAAGTGAGACACTCGGACGGCTACATAAACACCCACATTACATCTAACCCAAAGCCACACATAGTTGGGGAACACCTGCACATGATATGACAAAAACATTAAATTTTTATTTTGCTTACTACACTATCAGCCCTCTCTAAGCTCTAGTTGCACAACTTCTCATGCCACATGGGTAATAGCCAATTAATCTATCCATATCAACCAAATATATTCCTCTTTCTAATTTTTGCCACTTACCTTGAGAAGAGATGTTTGAATTGTTCACTTGCAACTCCAAAAATAAATACTAAAAAATAAAATAAAATAAAATAAAATAAATTCTTTCTTACAATAAGTGGGATAAGATTAAGAAAGATTCAATTAAGATTTTTTTTAAATAAAAATAATAAAAAAATAAAATAAAAGGTATTGAAATTACAGAAACAAAATAAGAGTGTAATTAGGTGGACATACCTAGAGCTAGCTAGAGGAACATAATCAATTAAGTCGAGCTTTATATTTTTAAGCTCTATGTGGAATTTCCATAAACTTTTTGATCTTTTTCGTGGATGTCTGTTACTCTAGATTTTATTTCTCCTAATAACATGCCTCACATGAAGGATGCAAGGACATTATGTCCTTTTTACTTCCAAGAAAAATAACTAAAAAACAAAAACGGAAGGGGCTTCACTTTTGCTACATTTCGAGGCAATAAACCTACCACTTGGGACGGGGCTGCCTGCAAAGTCAGCTTCCACATGTAGAAACAGTGGCATGGTAGACATAAACCCATTGAAAGTGAACCAAGGAATCTAACTTAAACGCAATATAAATAAAAGAAACAGTATTTATATGCATGTGGGACTTGGTCTTATAAGGAAGAGAGTTAGGCATTTCCTTAATCTACATCATGTACTTATTTTAACAAAGAACCTTAGATAAACAAATCCCAGAATTCTGGAGGAATTTGTCTCTTGGAAAAGTCCAAGTAGATACAAAATGGTCTTAACCATAAACAATAATGGGTTTAGATTCAACACAAGTCAAGACAAGTTGTTTTGATTTTAAATGCAGTTCAACTAAGTTGTATGTGTCTATCAAGCTATCTACTTGTTTTTTTTTTATAATTTGCCCAAGGCGGCTAAATTAGTCCCCAAACGGATAACCTAAGACTGTTTTCAAGTCTATTAGTAGAATTCATTATTTTTGTGTTTAATCTATTGTGTTGGTATCATTTATAAGAAACAATGCCTTGTATCATTGTTTAAACAATTGGTGGTTACAGCAATGTCTACCATACATAACTTGTTTATGAGTTACTAAAATTGGCCCCTTGATGCATAGACTTCTAAATTTGATAAAACTAATTCATTTTGTTGTAATTTGTAAACCCTGCAATGCATGACCCAATTGAGAAAATGGTAGTAACAATAGCAATAGTGTCGGTCACAATTTTATGTGCTCATCTTATAGAAATTGACTCTCACAAACATATAAATCACATACTTATTAGAAGCGCACTTCATAAAATAAGTACACAAAATATACTGTTTCACCCCGATGGGTGTGTGGTGGTCACATAGAACAAGCGGACCATGATAATTGGTCAAAAGCGACAATCAAACTGTGATTAACAGTGATCGATTTGGAAATCCTCAAATAAATATTGAAAAATGGGTGGTCCTGGCCGTTGGATCCTGCCAAATTCTTCATCAAAATGCTAGCCGTAGGACCCACTTCAAATGGTGGGTCCAAATTGCTTTCACATATTAAATTTCTTAATTGAAATCTCATTAGAATTAATTTTATATTGGGAAACTACTAATAATACAAGGCCTTTTATAATATTTACACTTGAAGATGATTGAGGTAGTTGAACGTCTAGTCAGTGATCATTAAAATTTAAATTCATAGGTAGAGACAAATTGTTTAGTACATATGCCAAAATCAAGTTGGATTATATAATGTTCCATGTGCACGTTTTACTGGAAAATTTTAAGATATTCCACCTATCCAACTACGGAGAAGAGATATCCATTTGATGATTTTTTTTTTTTTTTTTTTTTTTTTTATTGTTGGTTTTGACAGGACATTATAATTCTTTACGTGTCTAAATTTTATTAGGAATTAAAATACCCTTTTGTGAAGTGAATTTGACCATATGGTTTATGGATCTCCTTTCAAATTACTTAATTAGCGAGAGAAAAAAAAAAAAAAAAAAAAAAAAAAAAAAAAAAAAGAAGAAGAAGATACAATTTTTTTCAAAAACAAAGTTTTTTTATACTATATATAATTATATATCATTTACACAGACATATGCAAATGCAATGTATTAGATGGGCGCTAAAATAATTTTAAATTGAAAACAGTAACAAGCACGACTTTAGAGTGAAATCTACAATTTAATTTAATAAAATAAAACCTTTTTCTTTCAAGTTTCAATTTGACAAAGAATACATTTATTGAGAACCACCAAATTTATATGGCCGAAAAGAAGTGAACCGCTAAACCAAAACCATATGCAAGGACTTTTATTCATAATCATGCGACAACACATGGAAATGATTTTCAAGGAAAAGACATCAAGAAGAAAGTGACTTGAGCTTGACTTGCATGAACATTGCAGTGAAATATTTCCATCAATATTCAATAGTCAATAGCGTCTTAATGCACCATGTGGTAATGACTGAATTAACATATTATTCAATTTGTAATTTCATATATCAACACTTTAAGCAACTGGATCACAGAGGCTCCAATAACATAAGGGTAAGTTTTCAGCATATTATTTTCTCCCCCTAAAATACGTAACCTCATATAAGAATCTTTCAATATATTAAAGCTTTTTGCCATGGGCTTGACTTTGGGAAAAAAGAACCTGTAATTAATAATTTACCATCATCAAACATATGACATAGATACAAACCTTACATTTGAAGTTTGAAGTTTGTACACAAGCACACCAACAAAAAAAAGGGGCTAAATATGCCGCTTTAGAGTTAGTTGAATAAATTCATATTCATCCCCCAAAAAAATAAAAATAAAAATAAAAAAAAGCCTGCTGCAGAACAACCAACTTGGGTTACTTAAAGAGTTGCAATCATATAACCAAATGTAAAAGTGATAATACTTTTTGACATTCAATCATACTATATTCTTCTACAACACAACTCTTCTAGTAGTGCCTTCGTTGATTTATAAAACTATATATAGTTGATTTATAACAAAAGTCATAAATGTTAAGAGGTTAATTGTTTAATAGTACTATCTCGATCTTCAATGATAGAGAACTTGAGTAATCAAAATCCCCCTCCCTCTTGCTATAGAGAGAAAATAAAAAATAAAAAATAAAAAATAATAATATATATATATATATATATATCATATATCTCGTAAACACTTATGCCTTTTGTAGGGGCCTTTTTTGTGTTTGGGTTGGGCTGCCTCCTACGGTGATGGGCCCGAGTATGTTTCTGAGTAAGAGAGTTGAAACCGGCCCAACTGTAACTCACTTTGGGCTAACTTGTGCACAAACTTAGCCTTGTCTGCCAAGAACGCTCTCACAGCAAGCAGAACTATTACAACAAGGTTACGGCAGGCAGATATAATAACAATAAAGAAAAACAGAGTACAATAGCTTTTTTTTGTTAATAACAAAGACCGAATATTTCTATAGCAATCATAGTAGTAATAATGGTAATGATAATAGCGGCTTTTATAAGAAAGAGCAACTGATTGAACGATGATGGAAGTTAATCAAAAAATAAACATCAAATCAAGCTCGAGTCTGCAATGGCAAAGAATCAAAGAGGAAGAACGCTTCCTCTCAATGAAACTAATCTCCCAGGAGAATATCCTGCCGTGGGGATTAATGACTTTGAGGGAATCGAACCTAAGTGATAAATGCCTGAAGAAATTCTTACTACTTGATTGTTCCTTAGATAGTGGGATTTCGAGGGAGAGAGAAGAGAATCGATCTATTGGTGCATGTCCATTACCCTTACTCTTTGTTTTCTTATCTTTTCTTCTTTTCTTTCTTTTTCTTTTTGGTTTTTCTTTTATATTTCTTCTTCCTCTGTTTTTCGGTCTCTTTTACAGGGCATGGCAATGATCCTTTTATAGGGCCTACCGTGATTGGTTTTTACCACTTTACCCTCCAACGGCCTTTGTCTGGTCTGGGCATGCTTGCCGACCACCGTCTGTATACTACTTACCCTCGCCAGACAAAGACAGGTTTGTGTTGTTTCTTAGTCCGCCGTGGCATTTTCTTTTGCTGTGGCTTAAATGCTCTCTCTCTCTCCCTATGGCATGCACCCAACGTTCCCTCCCCAACCTTACCTCTTTTGGGCGGTCTGTCATCCTAGCAGGACGTACCTCCCAAAAGGGTTTGGACAGGGAACGTAAAATAAATCTTTTTCCCTCTCCCTACCACCAAACCACACCCCCCCTTACCTCTTACCACTGACCCATGGCCCCACCACGTCCCATATTGGCTGGGTACAGGCTGGTGGCACCTGGGCCTTGCCCATGCTTTCCTGTTATGTACGTTCAAAGTCTGCCTGCGTCTCATGTGTTTGCTGTGATCTGGAGCTTTGTTTGCATCGTCTGCCATGCTTTTTTGTTCTTTCATGTGGGCTGTTCTGTACATTCACTGCTTCCCTTTAGGATTGGGCTTCTCTTAATACTGAGTTTCACATTTCTCTTAGCCCATTTCTCGGTTACGCTCATATCCTGTTTCATTACTTGGCATTTCCTGCCATGATAATATGTTCCTGCTAGGCCTTTTTTCAAGCCTGCCGTTTCATCCCTTCTCCCAGTGACTCAACAGAGCCACTGGTGTTCTTACTCATGGGCTCCATTGTCCCTTTCTTTTTCCCTTGGGCCTGCAGTCCATTTACTTTCTTTGGGCTTCCTCGGCCCATTTACTAACTTTGCATTCCCATGGGCTTTTGCTAACTTGATTGGACTTCCCCGGCCCAATCTCCTCATTCTCATCCTTGGGGTTTATGGGCTTACCATCAACCCCTACTTTATTTGTTTACATTGCTTTGGGCCTGCCGCGGCCCATTCTCACTTTTCCATACCACATACTGCCCATGGGTGCCATTTCTCTCTTTCTGGGCCCTTTGGGCCCATTTGCTTCCTCAAGACCCATTTATTCATGTTATGGGCCTGTGCTCTATTATTCCTGCCGCTTAACCTTAATAATCTTATTTCTATGCCTGCCACTCTTATTGCCTGCTTTGCTGAGTTGGGTCTGCTTTACAAAAATGACCCTCAACACCTTTTTAATCCATTTCATTTTAGTTTATTTTTCCCCTCAGATAAATATTCAAAAAATCCATTAAAAATTAAGATAATTTTCAAGTTTCGATAACCAAAATAAGTAAATGTTAAGGTAATTTACATAATTTCCCCTATAATGTGGGGATGGTTTAAATTAAAAGCCTTAAATTTGAAAAAGTTTCAATTAAAACAATGATATTTTAAAATTTTTCAATTTATTCCCTAAGTGAGCCACTATTGAAAAAAGTAACAAAATTTTAAATGAGTTGTAATTATAACCTGTCTAAACACCAAAAATATTTTGATGTGATCACAGTATTTTAGCACCAAAAGAATCTTACAAAATGGCTTAAAAAGATCCCAGCAGATAAAATACAATTGGATTACTGCTGATTTTTTTTTTTTTTTCCCTACTAAAACACTACCTGGTACCCTGGTTATGTGACAGATCTTTTAAGTACTCCAATAAGTCACAAATACAACTTAATTTTTCAGTTACTTTTATTTAATATTTAACTGTAACTCAATGATGAAATGTCACAAATACAACTTAATTTTTTAGTTACTTTTATTTAATATTTTAACTGTAACTCAATGATGAAATGCTTTTCCAAAATAAATAAATAAATAACGAAACAAATTGAAACAATCTAAGAATTAGGACACTAATTAATGGCTTATTTGGATTGAGAGGTAGGAAAAAGAGCAAAGTAAAATTGGCCAAAAATTAGACTAATTTCTGGTCAACTATATTTTATTTTTCCTCTCCCCCTTAATCCGAAGGGACCGTAAAGGTTCTAAAATTTTAAAGATTAGTTTAAGATAAACCATAAGATGAAATATGTAATTTACCCTAAATGTTAAGATAATAATCACAGACGTGACAACTCATTGGTTTTTTTTTTTTTTTTTTGGGGGGTTATAAAAGGACAACTCATTTGTTGGTACTGGCCTCCACGACGATGTAGAGATGACGCTTCTAAATACGACAGCCCATAATAGCAAGTCAAGTACTGCCTGTTGGATCAGGTCCATCGGGACAGTCTGTAATTATAGTTCCAAAATTTCCTAATTTCACATCCAATTGTTTATAGAGCATATTCTAAAAATTGGGTGATATTTCGGATGTCTATACTCTATAGGAATTATTTTCCTTCATTTTTTTTTTTTTTTTTTTTTTTTTTTTTTTTTTCATAAAAGTGCTTTTCTTTCAACAAAACCGCAAATACTTGTCAGGCTGAGATTTAAAACATCAGCAGTAAAATTAGTGAAGAATTCATTCTTGCAACAAAACCAAACAAATGAATCTATAATTTCAATATCAAAATTAATATGTTCAGAATGCTACATGAACTTGGATGAGTATCTCACTTAATGGCATCATGAGTACAAAGATATTAATACACATACCTTTAAATTTCACATGTTTTTACAGAACCTAAAACCCAATGATGAGTAACCTCGGTGGAAGCTAGATGACAGAAAAATTGGGCATGACATTCAAGGAAAGCCTTTGTATGCGGCACCCCAAAGGCCCAAACATTTGAATGTATGGATGGATTTTCAAACACATATAATACCAAAGAGAAAAAATAACCCAAACACCTTCTCAACCAAGCTTTTTATCAGCTCCTTTCAGGTTAAGATTAAACCATTTCTTTTTACCAGACTTATCCTTGCCATCAGAGCTTCCATCATCCACTGGACTCTCGGCCTTTGAATCTTCACCCGCAATTTTGCTACCACTCCCATTACTTAAACCACTGCCACTCCCACTACTATTGACTACCTTGGTTACAGTGAATGAACAATGAATATTGTCTCGCTGTTTCAGTAGGTCATCCACCTGAGTGGCAAAATCCAAATGAGGTCCAATGAAGAAATAAGAGAAACACCATGTAGTTTGATTTGAGTAATATTGGTACCAATGGTAAAGCATCATTTCAACCATTTAATTACTAACACCAAAAATACGGTAGCAAAAATGGAGAAATAAAAAAAACACACAGCTTATTCCATTATTTGGAACTTCATCATTAAAATTGTAACTTAATATTGGAAAATATATATATATATATATACATGCAACAGAAAGTTCCAAACTTTGAGCTAGATTGCAGTGCAGGTTAATGAAAATATAAAATAAACAATAAATGTGTCAATATCAAATATGAACATAATAAATTGCCTGCCTCATTAACCCTTAGAATAAAGAAGTCTTATTATTCTCCAAACATGCTGAACTTGCACGTGTGCATTTTGTGTGTATGTGTGATAGAGCACTCACAACACCCTCTGTGAAAAGGGAATTATGAGGATAATGAGAAGGTATAACTTACAGACTGCTTTTCCTGACTGTATCTGTTGGTCACTTCTTGAAAGCGTGCCAATGCCTACAAAATATTACATCAAAATTGTAAGCTGTATCACCAACTACCTACTATTCAAAATCATGACCAGAACAGGCAGAAGGATCTCCACCTTTCTGTATTCTGTCTCAAATTGCCGTAGCTCATTTCTCTTTCTTAAAATCTGAGCCTCAATCTCCTTCAGCTTCTCTGTTGTGTCCTCATATGTCTTTGCACAAAGAGCCTCGATTGTATAGGTAGCAGTCTTAAAAAAATTATCTCCTGAACAGATCACAGAGTAAGTCATGTAACAAATTGGACCAACAAGTTCTAATACACAACTAGCCTATAATAAAAAGATGAAGGAACAATATAATCAGTTCACACCATAAACAGCGAATATATGAGTGCCGGATTTTAGTTCTGAGACCTCACAAGGTTGAAGACCTTCCAACCTTTTAAAGAAAGCAGCTTCAGGGTCCTTAGCCATCGCTAGCTGCAACAGCAGAATGATTGATATCAATACTTCAGAAATGATAAGATGGAAACTTTTTACCCACATCCCAACCCCCCTCAAAATAATGATGATGACAATGATAAAGAGATTGCAGTAAATGCTTACAGCATTCACAGTTGAATCCATTCTGTACACTTGAAAATGTAAGAAATACATCCCGGCAGATGTCACCTTACCAGTCTTCTCACTGTCTTCCTGTACAAACAGATACGGTATCCCATGTTAATTCTAGTCATGCACATAGTCCAATTGCACAGGTGTTAAAGCATTACATTGTAATTGATAAAACAGAACCTGAAAGTAACAGGTACCTGAACAACAAACTAGGGAATTTATGCAAAACTTAAAGGTAATCAATCATAAAAATAGCAAAAATACAATAAATTTCCAGGATCAGGAAGCATAAGCACTATAATCTAATAAAAGTCAAATTGAAAGCCTGAAAGAAAGTTTCCTCCAAAAAAATTTCACTAGACAATTTCCAAATAAAAAAGGAACCAAATGCAATCTCAGAAAGTGTTATTCTCCATACAAACGCCCCCACCACACCCCACCCGCCCCCCCCAAAACACACACAGACACACACAAATCCTATATTCAAAAATTCAACGAGCTTTACTGCAAGTAACATCTCCTTCCTTCCCTCAAAAGAGTAAGATGGAGAGTGAAGTCATGGATTCTACCTAACAAAAGAGAGTTTTTGAAAATCCATATTATGGGATGCTACTTTTCCATGAAATACACTAAAAAAAGCACTTTCCCAAGGTGGCTAACAGGTTTAAGGTGTATCGAGAACATTTAAACTATGTACCTGAATGTGTGTTTGTGTCATTAGTTCCCTACTAACTTGACACAGAATAAAAACATCTACATTGTAGACCACTCACCCTATCATTTGCTACGAGTGTAGATAGGTGGAAGCTTTTACACCACTTAGCAGCAATTTGCTTCTTCTTTTTTTGTTTTGGGGGAAGGGGGGAAGTATCTCTCATTTATTATCTCTATTTGACTCCAACGTTAGAGTGACAGAAACTTGATCAACACAATTATTTGAATTTTTTTTTTTTCAAAATCCACTTCCAATTCCAATCATCAACTTGATTTTATTGCAATTCACCATTCAGCTATCACAAAAAAGAATAGCACAGTACCTAGCTATTAGACAGAACGCTTTTCTTCTCATAAATAAAGGTGTCCTCCAAATTCAGCCCTCACTCTCTCAAACACCACCTCAATTACAGTTACCAAACCAATATATCTCTAGTACTTAAATTAATGAAACCTTTGACTATCTTTAATAAAGGCTATTGAGGAGTACAATAGAATTTGGACACCTAATAAATGACACTGAGCCCAATGGCCCTAAGATTCTTTCACTTGACTTCTCTGGAGTCCAAAATTAATTTCAAACATGTACCCCTTAAAAACCAAAACATATAGTATGTCAGATATCCTACTCCACCAAAATTCACAGCTCTGTCAACACTAAGATTCTCTTTGATACTTCTACACAAACAAGAAAAGGAGCCCAAAAAAAAGGGCAGATCAGTTATATTATTGAAAACTTTTGATTTTCTGCAATTAGGATAATCTGTAACGTGAGCAGAATGCAGGCATATGCTCATCCAAAACACCTGAAGACATTTAAAATATATCAATGAACTCAACCTCCTGGAAATTCTGCAATAGTATAAACTGTAACATGGGCTAGATGCAGGCATGTTCCAAACCAAAACACCTTAAGGCATTCAAAATAATATTACTGAATTCAAGTTCTGCCACAACAGACCATGTAGCATCAAGTGAGTACTGAAAATGTCTCTATACTACATACTACTGTTCTAAACTAGCGTGTTTTTTTGACATGCTACCAGCCTGCAACACCAATATAGCAACAGAATTCGTAATACTACATTAATGAAAGAAAATTTGTGTGCACTTCAACAATTTCCCGAGAAAGAAGACAGATCAGTCACAACTTATACATTATATGGGACAAGCCATGAGATTAACAGAAAACTGGATTGATAAAGCACCAGATAAAATGTACATACCTGTAACGCCAAACCATAACCTAAATTCCCCCCATCTTGTTCAAAATAGAGTAACTGGAAAATCAAGTTCTAATGTTACAATTTGAAAAAATAACACTATGAAGTAGAAGCGTACATGCACACACAGAGGTAAAGATGCGTCATAGGCATGGTCATCCCAAATTGCACAAAAGACCTTACAGAGAATCATTTCTTACCTTGAATTTGCTCTGTGAGGTTGAAGTAACTCTTACTACAATCCCTGCCTCAGCTTGTTGCTCATTAATTGTAACACCAAAGAAGTGGGCACACTGCTTTTCTACCTGCAGTAGGATGTAAAATAAGTAATATGATACCAGAGTATAGGTCATTAGGACAGAAACCAAGCAAGCACCTTTCCACTAACTGATGTGCCAATTGGAAGAGGTCTGATTGTAACAGTACCATTCAGAGCTTCTTCAAGAACATTGGCGGAAATTGTAGTCTTAATTGGGACACCCAGCTTGCTATAAACAAACAAAACGAGGGGTTATAAAAGCTCAAGGACCCTGATAGCTCCTAATCTACCAAGTAAGATACCACCTGAATAAAGCCGCAAACATTGTATTGACGGTACCAAGATTAGATAAGTCAATTTCCATGTCCATGCCTTCAGTGTCAAGAGCCTGAACAATTTATTATAAGATTCCAGTACCATTAAAATCTGATAAACCACCAAAAAGGATTTTAGTGGAGAATTGAAGGACAGGAAAGTGGAATGATGAAATTGAAAGAACGGAACTTCCAGCTTAAATGCATCTTTAGATACATAATAAGTATCTATACGCTATTATAGAGAGAAGCCAAGTAGACAAATGAAACAAATATATTACTGAATCCTAATAAAAGTAGAAAACATTGACAAGCTACATGCCCTGAAATACCCAAACAAGACAGATAAAACAAAAGAAATTACTTTTATCAGTGAAGGTAATAAACCGAAAAAGAATGAAAAGGGAAAGTTATTTTCCAATCAAAACAAAAAGGCATGTCAGTAATCAGCAGCATTTTAACTTCCTAAAAAACTGAAACACTACCAAAACATGTATGTAGATTTTGAAATTTGCGATGTTCGACACATGTCTGTGTCAACATATGACATTCATGTCAGCACCCACAACAATAAACCCTAACCAACAAATGTTTCTCTAGTTATTGGCTATGGATACCCCCAAATCCTTTCAATCCCATACCAATGTGAGTGATATCCTAAAAAGCACGGACACAGGTACAGGTACAACACAGCAACACAGAAATTTAAAAAAAAAAAAAAGGACACGGGTACGGCACAACACGTTTATTAAATAATTATTAAAAATATTTTTATTTATATTTTCTATATATAATTAAGCATTTATTTTTCGTATAATGTTAAATATATATTAAATTAAGAGAAATAATGGATAATAAAGCAAATCCATGACTATTAAAGGATGTTTAAAAATTAGAATACAAACCAAGAATAGACATATTTATTAATTTTCAAGTGCACTATTACTAACGAGCATGAATGCTCTCTTTGTTTTGTGAAAGAGTATTTGATTCCTCTTGTTCTAGTGTCCCGGCTATGTCCTGCAAATTTTTTTTAAAAAAAGGACATGGCTGGGACACGCATGCAAAAGTGTCTGAGGCATTTCAAGTGTCCGACAGGGGTACGATATGGGTATGTCACCCCAAATAAAGTGTCCGTGCTTCCTAGATGATATCCTAATGAACTTCTCTCTGTCATGATCATGGATCAAATATCAATTATAAAAAACACATTCTCGCCACTTATTTTGTTCACTAACTTTCAATTTGCAAGTTTCAGTGCTAGCATATTGAAAATATGTAATCTCTATACATAAATCTATATTGTTAGCTTTAATATATGTTATAGTTCATTGTTTTACTTCAATCAAAAAAGTATCACACTTCTATCAGTTTAAGAAACAGAAGATCTCAATGATATAAGGGGACTTCTAAAAATACAGAAGAAAAAGAAACAAAGAAAGATTTGGATAGTATAAGGATTCATTAAGACAAAGACTAAATTTAAAATGTTTCTTGAATTTTTTATAGTTGATGTTACTCCTTCCATACACACACATGCATAGACACCAAAAAACTTCACATAACTGGACACAGAATAAGAAGAGTGGGAAGAAAAGCACCTCAAATCCTGAAGTGTCATATTGCCTTCTCTTCTCTGGGTCAGATAAGATGCTATAAGAATATGCAACCTCCTTGAAGAGTTCTGAAGCCTCAGGATTGCTGGCATTCTTGTCAGGATGATACCTGTTCAATATTGGGTTCCAAAATCACATTGTTAACAAAAGATCTATTGGATAAGCATCACTATCATCAGTGAACAAGTGATTGCACAAACTTAAGTGAGTATGAATGAGATAAAACCACATTTAACAGATAAAAAGTGATAGAACTATAGTTAAATAACTAAATTCACCATTTCCTAATAACTTGAGTTTTTGGGACAATCGGTAATTTAACAAATATATTTAAAAAAATAGCATTGAAAACTATCCTTTTGTTATACATTTCTTCCCCCCCCCCCCCCCCCCCTTTTCTTTACTCTATCCAAGCACAACTGAATAATAAGGGAGCATTACTTAATAAAAAAGGATAATATGGACTGTTTTCTCTTTTCATTGAATTTCAAATGGCTCCATACATTTCACAAGCCTTTTTGAAGTTATTAATCCATTATCTTCAACCAAACATCATCAGCTAGCAACGGAACTGATGGTACAGGATTACTTTAAGGATTCCATAATAAAACTTCAACTTCAACTTTTCACTAATAGCTGCATTGTGTCATAGAATATCACGCAGTTTAGTTCACGAATTGCTCCCTAACATTATAATTAGAAGTACCTAGATATCTCAAACAAGTAAATTCAATCTCAATCCCATGTTTTCTTCCCCCAAAAGAATTAACAAGAAACAACCAACCAACCTTCAAGAATCACAGAAACCATTTGTAATCAGATTATATAAGACACCTCCCAAAACCCGTTTCACAAATCAAATCAACAATCTTGTTCTTGCACAATAATAACCTAACTTTGAGCTAGAAATTAAGCTCCCAAAGTAATCTTGTTTCAATTACAATGCCTCTAAACACATACCAGGCTTAACTAACCACAATTCAAAACACCCATTAAAGAAAAACTCAAAACCAAACAAAAAAATAAAATAAAATAACTAAAAAATGAAAAATTGGAAGAAATGAGACATACTTGAGAGCGAGTCTCCTATACGCGGTTTTGATTTCTTGATCGGTGGAATCCCTGGAAACGGACAGTACCTCATAAGGATCTCTCCGATTTGCTGGGGCAGAAGTTCCTTCCATCTTGGAGCCCATTCCCATTCCCCAACTCTCTCTCTCTCTCTAAAATCTGGAAATTTCCTATCTTATTTCTCGGTTCGTCCAATCATGGAATGAAATCTAAAACATACCCGCAATATAAATAGCAATAATTACGAATCCAAAACCTAGAAAAAGAGGTCAAATTTTGATTTTGATTTTTTTTTTTTTTTTGAATTTCCAACAAAATACACGCAATTCAAAGCATTATCGGATCGCTAATACTTTCTCGGGAATCGAATTCAGAAACACGACCCAACAACAATTGAATATCTATGAGCAAGTATCAAGGATCTAATCGAAGAAGAAAGAATGAAAAATGAAAGAGAGAGAGAGAGAGAGAGAGCTAGGGTTTTGGAATTTACAGAATGTAGAAGGTGTGGAAACGAAATGATTTCTCTGTCTTCTTTGTAAGTTCGAATCGTCACTTTTTTTTTTTTCAAAGGCTCTCCTCGTTCTTTTCTTTTCTTTTTTTTTCTTTTCTTTTTTCGGTAACCAAGGCTCTCCTCGTTCTCATTGACATTATGCTATTTTCAGCTAACGGAAATTAGTCTAAATATTTTATTTTATTTTTTGGTTCCGACCGTCTGGTCCACGTTATGTACTCTCCATTTTGTCGATTTTTTATGTAATACTATTTTAGAGAGTTTCTCAATTTGGATCAGATTACCTTCAAAAAAAAAAATTTGGATCAGATTATTTTTATTCTTAAATATTCATATATCCTTAAGTTTAAATAAAGACAAAATTAAAAGATAGTCTAGAAAAATATATATTTAACTTACACTACAGTATTGCTTACAAAATAAGAATAAAATAGAAACACTCTTTCACTAACCCATTTCTTCAAAGTAATTCCCTTTTAGACAAATAAACTTTTTCAAAGTAATTATACATTTTTTTTAATAGAAAAATAAGTTTTTTTTTTTAGAAAGTGAAAAAATAAGTTAAACAATCCATGTTGCTGCTATTTTTCTATATCTATATATCTATATACTATTATTTAAGGGGTTTCCTCTATTTTGACTGAATTTTTTTTATTCCAAAATACCCCTACATTCCTACGTTTAAGTAGAAATAAAACTAAAAGATAGTCTGGTAAAAATACATATCTAACTTGCACTATAACATTGCCTACAAAATAGAAACATTTTTCCACTAACCCACTTCTTCAAAGTAATTATACATTTATTGTTTTTTTTTTTTTTAAATAGAAAAATAACTTAAACAACTCATGTTGCTGCTGTTTTTTTCCTTAAAAAAAATACCCCATGTTTATCCAAAAACAAAACTAAATATAAAAAAAAAAAAAAAAAAATCTAGGGGTATAATGAGTATTATGTGTGATGAAATCATTTTTTTCATCACACCGCTAAGTTTTTTTTTTTTTTTTTTTTTTTTGTGGTTGGAAAATATAGTAATCCTAAATTATAATAAATACTCTAAATTTACTCTTACCCAAAAAATAGAAGGGTCTCTAAGCACGCACTCAAATTTTGAGAGTTATTTAAAAAAAATATTTATGGTATATATTGTTTTAGGGAAAAATACATATAGACCTCATGGGGTTTGAGCCACTTGCAAGCTAACGCTCTTCTATGATTTTTTTTTTTTTTTTTTTTTTATCAACTCCTGAGATTTAAGAATTATTCAAATTGACTCTTGTAGCTGAATTCTATTACTTTTGTTAATTATAATTGACAAAAAAATATCACTTTATTGAGCATGTTTTATTTTTAAAATGTTTTTTTTAATAATAAAAGGGTCACATGCGTATCATGTAATAAATTTTGTTCTGTCAAAATTAAGATTAAATAGTTAATTTATACCATTCTTAAATCTCAAAAGTCAATAATATAAAATCGATGGCACAATGGTCATGACTATTGCATTTACCCAAATCCAAGGGAATCTCTTTGCATTCTGCTTTGCTCTTTTCTTTTCTTTTCTTTTTTTTTAATGTTGCATACCTATTTAACCCATATTACTTATATATTTTTTTGAGAAAAATAATAAATAAATAGTGTAGGGTTACAATTTGAAGCCCAAGTCCAAAAGAGGAATTGGGTCCCGGTCCAAAGAGCCCGATCCAATAGATTTTGTAGAGAGTGCATTGAAAAGCAAAGATTGGGCAAGATACACAACCACCAAAACAGGATCTTTCCTTAATATGTCCGAGTGTCTACAATAATGCTTCCTTACACTGAGTTCCAAACTTTTCCTTTTCTTTCTTTTTCCCGATCCCCTCAATAGGAGGGGTATCTTACATTTTATATACATCCCTATGTTATCAAGACCGTCCACTTGTCGGCCATCGGGTTTGCCACTGAAGTGCTCGTCCCATCAGCCACCTTCCTTGGTTCTCTGTGAGTTGCAGTTGACAGTGCAACACTGTTCAACGGTCCCTTCCACATAAATGCGACTAGGAAAGTGGTTGGTGAGCATTTAATGTGGAGGGAGTAGCCTTTCGATGGGACGTTTCTAGGCTCTCCTTTTTTGCCCTTTTAGGGGTCTTTGTTGCCAAGAGTTCTAAATGATTACCAGTACTGTGGGAAAGTGAGGCCGACTGGTGTCAAACAACATCTGAGGGGAAGTACCAGTACTGAGAGAGTGAGGCCAACTGGTGTCAAAATCATCCAAGGGGGTACTCCCCCTCGGAACGTATCTCTCTAAGATCCCTGCGAAATGAATTCCCCCTCGAACCTTTCATGATTTGAGCTAGGGCCCAGGGCCCACCAAGCATTATGGGCCACTACCCCCACAATAGCCCCTCAAAATTTCTAACTTTTTATCGCGTCCGAAGGAAAGGTAGGGGATTTTGATGACCTTTGAAATTGACCAATGGGAGCGTCGAGAGTCTTTCTACTTACACGTGGAGGCACAGCACTAGGCGCGTCGTCATCGCAATTAATTGCTTCGGAATTCGCAAGGCGCTATTAATTACTCAAGGTGGCACTGTCTCTCGCATCTATTGGTGGGGCGATAATCCAACGGTTGGCGTTTTCCTTCAAATCTGGGTGGGATAACTTCCCCCAACTTTTCGCTTCCAATATATAAGGCATCAGGGGGGTTCATCCCCCATTTTCTTTATCTTAAGAACTCAGGCTCTCTAGAGAACTAGCATTTCAGACCGTCAGACCGATTAAATCGTCACGCTCCTTGTCACCTTTACCCTAGGAGTCACTAGAATTCCCTTCCACAGGATCTTGTGGGTTCCCTCTTACCATAGTCTGCATAAGTTGAAAAGGTCCCCTGATTTGTTATTTTCCTGTCGTCAAGTCCACTCGGACCGTGTGTTTTTTCTTCTTTAGTTTGTCAGTAATATGGGTAGATTTGAGAGCTTAGTTAACTCTCGTGCGAAAATAGAGGCCTTCAAAAGAAAATATCACATCCCTGAGGGGGTCAACCTGAGTTATTGTTCAGTGGAACAAATAGCAACTGACCGAGAAGAGGGAGAGGTGATCATCCCCATGATTGCCTTTATAGAGGGAGGGATGACCTTTCCCATGGGCTCAGTAACTAGGGATTACCTGTTAAACTATAGATTGTGCCCTCACCAGTGTGCACCCAACTTGTTCAGAGTCTTGGGTAGCGTCAATGCTCTAAACGAGCATTTGGGTTTACGGCTAACCTGGCATGACGTGGTACATATGTACGAGTGTCATTCCCAAAAATCTGCCGGGTATTACCTGAGGTCCCGCTCGGACGTAGTAAGGATGATATCGTGCTTGCCCAAGTCCAATAAGGGCATGAAGGATGATTTCCTCATAGTTTCGGGAGCATGGCATGATGGCCTCCATTGCCCAGTCCAAGCGGGTGAACCAGGTGGGGCGCTTAAGGCCATTTTAGAGAGACTTGAACTTCCTTTTTCTGACCTTATGCCGTTCCCCTCCCCTCATAGAGAAATTGTTATCACCATTCCTTTTTCTTCTTTTTTTTTTTTTTTTTTTTTTTTTTTTTTTTTTTTTTTTTTTTTGCGGTGACTAACCGTTTTCTTTCGCTCTGCAGTTTTTGCAGATAGGAGGCACGTAGCGCCCCAGTTAAGCTTGACCAACGTTTAGGCTCTCAACTATCTGCTGCGATCAGAGATCTTTGTGAGCGAGGACGGACAGCTGCGAGCGGTCCACCTGATCTTGGACTTCAAACCACTCTCGGACATATTTTTGGATGCTGGTAATGTGATAAGGGCGAACGATCGCCGCATCCATCGTATTGACGTCTCTCGGCCGAACTTCCTAGCTGACCACGACCTCCTTCCGGTAGCTTACCCCATCCCCCAAGGTGTGCCTTTGGTCGTCCAGCAGACTCACCACATTCCCGTCGGAGCTCCTGTAGTCGAAGAAGGAGTTGCCTCCTCAGACCATACGCTAGACGACGAGATCGACCATTTCCAATTCGAAGAAGAGAGCCGGGGAAAGAAAGTGGTCACGTTGTCAGATTCTGAGGATGAGCCGGACCAGAACTCCAATGTCCACGCTCCATTTCTGGTACTTTCTCGCCCAGAAGATTCCGAGGAGGAAGAAAAGATGTCGCCAAATAAGGGTGGCACTGCTCTGTGAGTGCTGATGGCGGCGAGGGGCAAGGGCTCTTCCTCGAAGGACGCCCCCAAGACTCAAACTACAAAGCTCCCTCCCCACACTCCTCAAACAGCCCTGACCGTCCAGCAGACAGTTGCTAACCCGAAAAAGAAACGGAAGGAGACGAAGGTACAACAGGTGGAGGTTGGCGAGGTCATTCCGCCGAGGGATGCCAAGAAGCCCAGGCAAGCCAGGGACAAAAGGGCTTCCTCCGCGGACAGCAGGGAGGAACCCCATGGCGCCGACATGCTTCGGCCACCCCAAGTCTGGGCCCTTCCATTGGAGGTGGATGGTGCTCCCATCCGCCCGGACGCCTCGATCCGGAGCTATCAGGGACGGCAGGCAGGCTATATCGCCGAAGCCCTGGAGCAGCCCCTCCTCTTGCCGACGGATATGGAGGCGTATAGGCGCTTTAGGCAGCCGGACCTCTTCCTATCCTTGAAGAGGGATCTAGCAATGGTAAGCTTAAGGTCAATTGTGCATTCATTCCTTAGTTGATTTGTTTCTCACATCTGTTTTCTTCTTGGCTCTGCCTCAAACCCCTCGGATCCCTTCGTGCAGATTACCCAACAGGTCTTCGTAGCCGAGGAATGGGTAAAGAGCAAAAGCAACCAAGCTCGCACCGCGGTTGAATCTCGCGACAAGATGGAGAAGGCTTTGGGTGCGCTAAAGGAGGAGCACACTGAGAGCAACAAGAAGCTTGTTATATCGGAGAGGGAGCGGCTTAACGCCGTGGCTGCCCTAAAAGGTGCCGAAGCACAAGCCGAGGACCAGCGCAAGAAGTTGCACTATACCGAGATAGACTTGGCCACTGAAAAGCAACAAGTGGCAGATCTTAGGGAGGAGCTGAAAAAGGCGCACGAGGTTGTGCAGTTGGTGAATGAGGCCCTAGAGGCTGAGAAAAAGGCCTCCTATGTGCTTGGGGTAGAGAAGACACAAGCGAGGCTCACTGAAGAGTTCGCCGAGCTTTGCAGGGATTATTGCGCTATTTCGTGGGGTAAGGCACTCGATACGGCGGGCGTCCCTGCAGACTTAGCCTGGAGGCTCCCTGGGAGCATTTATTATGACCCCGAAATTCGAGAGGTTCCAGAGAGCGCTCCTTCCAACGTGGATCCTGTCCATGAGGGTGAACATCCCTCGGAAGCCCCAAAAACAGAAGGGAAAAAGGAGGCCGAGGGGGAGCCTACGAAGAAGGTTGCAGAGCTTAAGGATGGAGCTATCTCCTAGCCGAGCCAGAGTGCGAACCCTCCAGAGACGAAAGTCTAGCTGATTGTTGCTCATGTGTAACTCATTTTGTTCTAACTCATTTTGATGGTGTTGTAACTTATTTTGCTGATTAATGAATGAGCCTTTCTTCTCTTTTGTATTATTTCCCTTCCATATGCATATGCACGCTCGTTTGCTTTCTTGTGCCTTATAGACTAGGAATAATGATGACAAGAAATACGTGGGTAAGGGCGACTTTGCTCAAAGATTTGAGATAATAATAGGAAAGAAACTCGCGCAAACTTTCCCACATCAGCTGGTCCAAGGACTACAGGCCTAATGGGTAAACGTTTAAACACTTGGATAATAATTGAAAAGAACTTCGTGCTAACTTTTCCACATCAGCTGGTCCGAGGGCTACAGGCCTGATGGGTAAACATTTAAACACTTGGGATAATAATTGAAAAGAACTTTATGCTAACTTTTCCACATCAGCTGGTCCGAGGGCTACAGGCCTGATGGGTAAACGTTTAAACACTTGGGATAATAATTGAAAAGAACCTCGTGCTAACTTTTCCACATCAGCTGGTCCGAGGACTACAGGCCTGATGGGTAAACGTTTAAACACTTGGGATAATAATTGAACAGAACCTCGCGCTAACTTTCCCACATCAGCTAGTCCGAGGACTACAGGCCTGATGGGTAAACGTTTAAACACTTGGGATAATAATTGAAAAGAACCTCGTGCTAACTTTCCCACATCAGCTGGTCCGAGGACTACAGGCCTGATGGGTAGATGTTTAAACACTTGGGATAATAATTGAAAAGAACTTTGTGCTAACTTTTCCACATCAGCTGGTCCGAGGGCTACAGGCCTAATGGGTAAACGTTTAAACACTTGGGATAATAATTGAAAAGAACCTCGTGCTAACTTTCCCATATTAGCTGGTCCGAGGACTACAGGCTTGATGGGTAGACGTTTAAACACTTGGGATAATAATTGAAAAGAATCTCATGCTAACTTTCCCACATCAGCTGGTCCGAGGACTACAGGCCTGATGGGTAAACGTTTAAACACTTGGGATAATAATTGAAAAGAACCTCGTGCTAACTTTCCCAGACCAGCTGGTCCGAGGACTACAGGCCTGATGGGTAAACGTTTAAACACTTGGGATAATAATTGAAAGTCCACTAATAATAATATCTTTTTAAGTTGTTTACATTCCACGGCCATGGTACCACACGTTCGTCCAGATCAACTAAAAAGTACGCACCCATGCCGGCCACCGAGGTGATGCGATATGGGCCCTCCCAATTGGGTCCCAGTTTCCCCCAGGTAGGATTCTTCGCCGTGCCAACTACCTTCCTTAATACCAAGTCTCCAAGAGCTAGGGGTCTGGATCTAACATTAGCATCATATCCTCTCTTGAGTTTGTGCTGGTAGTAGGCTAGTTGCACCATCGCGTTCTCCTTCTTCTCTTCGATCAAGTCTAAATTTTTCTCCAGCAGGCCATTGTTCGTGTCCGGAAAAAATGAACTAGTTCTCATCGTCGGAAGCCCAGTTTCTAATGGAATGACAGCTTCAGCTTCATACGTCATAGAGAATGGTGTCTCCCCAGTGGACCTACGAGGGGTGGTGCGGTACGTCCAAAGGATGTGTGGCAGTTCTTCCACCCATCTACCCTTCGCGTCATCCAATCTCTTTTTTAGTCCGTTTACTATGACCTTATTAACGGCTTCCGCTTGTCCGTTGCCCTGGGGGTAGGCGGGGGTGGAGTATCGATTTGTAATTCCTAAATCCCCGCAGTATCTCCTGAATTCCCTGCTATCCAATTACAAGCCATTGTCCAAGATTAGGGTCCGGGGGACCCTGAACAGAGTCACGATGTTCTTCCAGACAAATCTTTTGGCGTTTACGTCTCGGATGTTCGCCAGGGGCTTGGCTTCCACCTATTTGGTGAAATAATCCGTGCCGACCAGCAAATATCTTCTATTACCGGTCGTTTTGGGGAAAGGGCCCACGATGTCCAACCCCCACTGAGCGAACGGCCAAGGGCTGGAGAGAGGGTTGAGGGCTCCTCCGGGTTGGTGTATGTTTGGGGCGAATCGTTGGCACTGATCGCATTTCTTCACGTACTCTTAGGCCTCTCTCTGCATATTCAACCACCAATATCCCTGGGTGATAGCGCGGTGTGCCAGAGATCTGCCGCCTGTATGACACCCACAAATTCCTTCATGGAGTTCTTCAAGTAGTGATTCGGTTGCTTCGGGGTGCACGCATAGCAAGTATGGTCCAGAAAAGGACCGTTTGTACAACTTCTGGTCCCCAGATAGCCAGAACCGCGCTGCCTTCCTCCGTATTTTGTCAGCTTCGTACTTTTCTTCTGGCAACTTGTCCTCTTTCAGGAATAAGGCTACTTGGTCCATCCAACTGGGCCTAGCTCTCACTTGATGGACCTGGATCGCTCCTTTCATAGGCTCATTGGGTTTGTTCAAATATTCGACTAGAATAACCCGGGGGAGGCCATGGGCCGAGATGGTTGCCAAGGTGGCAAGGGAATCAGCATGACAGTTACTGCTCTAGGGAATGTATAGCAAATTGAAAGATTCGAACTCCGATTGCAAGTGCCTGACCTACCCCAAATACTTTCGCATTCTTTCATCTCTCGCCTCGAACTCTCCCTTCACCTGGTTGACCACCAATCTGGAATCCGAGAACAACTCTATCCTCCCCCCCCCCCCATTTTCTTCACCATGGCCATGCCTGCCAACAGAGCTTCGTACTCTGCCTCGTTATTTGTTGCCGCAAAACCCAGCCTCAACGATTTCTCAATGATAATCCCTTCTGGGGACGCCAACACTAGCCCTACACCGGAGCCATTGTGATTTGCTGCGCCATCGACGTAGACCCCCCAAGGCGGTGGGTCGCGCTGAGCAATCAGGCCAACCAATTTTCCGTCTGAGCTGTGTTGAGGGACTATCTCTTCTACAGAAGGCTCCGTGAACTCGGCTACCAGGTCCGCCAAGACCTGACCCCTGATTGAGGTGCGGGGCATGTATTTAATGTCAAAGGACCCTAAAATTGTTCCCCACTTGGCGATCCGCCCGGTGTAATCAGCGCTCCTGAGTACGGCTTTGAGTGGAAGTTGGGTAAGGATAACGACCGTGTGAGCCTGAAAGTATTGGGGTAGCTTTTTTGTACCATGTACCACGGCCAGGATAGCTTTCTCTAAGGGTAGGTATCGAATTTCAACCTCGTGTAGTGACTTGCTTACATAGTAGACAGGTCGCTGTACTCCGTCATCGACCCGTATTAATACCAGGCTCACAGCATAAGGGGCAACGGCGATATAAGCGAACAGGGTTTCGTCTCTTTCGGGGCTAGACATTATAGGTGGTTATGAGAGGTATTCCTTTAGCCATTGGAAGGCCAAGGCGCATTCCTCCGTCCATTCGAACCCCTTCCATTTATTCAGCAGCTGGAAGAACGGGCGGCACCTGTCCGCCGAGCGGGATATGAAGCGATTTAGGGCTGCGGTCATTCCAGTCAACTTTTGGACCTCCTTGGGATTCCGAGGTGGCTTCAGGTCATTAATTGCTTTGATTTGATCAGGGGTCACCTCAATTCCTCTATAGGTTACCATGTAGCCCAGGAATTTTCTGGACCCCACCCCGAATGTGCACTTAGAGGCATTCAAACACAGGTTACGCTCTCTGAGGATTTCAAAAACGCTTCCAAGGTCCCCAACATGCTCAGATACGATCTTACTCTTCACCACCATGTCGTCAATGTATACCTCCACCCTTTTCCCCAGTTAGAGTTCAAACATCCTCGTCATTATCCTTTGGTAGGTTGCACCAGCGTTCTTTAATCCGAACGGCATTACTTTATAGTGGTAATTCCCAATTGGCATGACGAAAGCAGTTTTCTCCTGGTCAGTTTGGGCCAGCGGTATCTGGTGATACCTTTGAAAGGCATCCAAGAAACTCATCCGCGGATGACCGACTGTTGCGTCGACCAATTGGTCGATTTTTGGCATGGGAAACGGATCCTTTGGGCAGGCCTTATTCAGGTCGGTGAAGTCCACGCAAACCCGCCATTTCCTGGTCTTTTTCTTTACCACTACAGTGTTAGCTAACCACTCCGGGTAGAAGACCTCCTTAATTGCTCCAGCTTGCTTGAGCTTGGCTACCTCTTCTCTAACTACGTTTGCATGCTCCCTTGATGGGCGCCGGAGTGGTTGCTTCCTTGGGGTGACAGCCGGGTTGACATTTAGTCGATGACAAATGAACTCCGGGCTCACCCTGAGTGCTTCTGTGGGGTCCCACGCGAATACGTCAACATTCAACCTTAGGAACTCCATTAGTTCTTCCTTCTCTTGGGAGGGTAGTTGGGAACTGATTTGAAAAAATTTCTTCGGATCGTCGCCAATCGCGATTCGTGTTAAGCTTTCGTATTCTGTCCCCTCAGCTGGGTCCTCGGCCGCCAGCGTCGAGGACTCTAATTGCTACAAGCTCCTTCCCTCAGGGATATGGGGCTCGGCCTCTGGCGTATGGCGAATCGCGGCCACCAAGTACTGCATGGCCACCGACTGGTCTCCCAAAATCTCCTCGACTTTGCCACTCGACGGGTATTTGACCTTCTGATGAAGGGTGGAGGAGACAGCCCCCAGTGTATGAAGCCACGGTCTGGCTACGATGGCGGTGTAGGGCGAGTATGAGTCTACCACAATAAAATCTACTTCCACCACTTCCTGGCCTGTCTGCACAGGCAACCTGATTTGGCCCCTCGGGATGACCAATTTTCCATTAAAGCTCATCAATGGGGAGCTGTAGGGCGTCAAATCTTCGGGCGACAGGTTCAGCCCCCTGTAGAGGTCAGGATACATTATCTCGGCGCCATTGCCTTGGTCTACCATTACTCTTCTTACGTCATACCCCCCAATCCTCAAGGTAATCACCAAGGCGTCATCATGGGGTTGTATGGTTCCAATTTTGTCTTCATCCGAGAAGCCCAGTATTGGCTGCGTCTCACCTTTGATCTTTTTAGGCCTTCGGTCATAATTGTCACGCGACCGTCGCGCAACAGACATTACCCCTAATAGGCAGGACCCTATCCTTCCCGGTGCAGCGAGGATAACGTTTATTGTGCCCAAGGGGGGTCTCGGGGCGTCATCCTTCTGAGGTCCTGAGCTGGACTGACCCCCCCAACCGTCGGGGTGCAGGAACTATTTCAGCTTTCCCTCACGGACAATTTGGTCTAGATGATCACTCAGACTTCGGCAGTCCTCGGTGGTGTGCCTATGGTCCTGATGGTACTGACAGTATAGGTTATGGTTGCGTCTCTCTAGGTTTCCCACCATCTTATTTGGGCATTTGAAGAAGGGCTCATTCTTTATCATCTCCAGGACTCGTTGCACCGGCTCTCGGAACGCAGCGTGAACTACTCGGACATCCGCCGACTCCGATTGCCCGGTCGAATCCCTTCGTGGTCTGCTGTTGCCGTATCGGTCCGACTTGAAATCCCTCCTCTCCTGGGGGATAGCCTTGTTCTTTCCCTTCTCCTGTTGCTGATCCTCTTCAACCTTTATGTACTTGTCGATTCTGTCCATCAACTGGCGCATGCTCGTGGCTGGTGTACCAGTCAGTGACTTTCTCAAATCGTGATCAACTGGGAGGCTAAGCTTAAAAGAGCTAATGGCCACCTTGCCAGAGTTGCCTTCCATTTCGTTGAATACTTCCCAATATTTATCCGAATGGGCCTTCAAGGTTCCCCCTTCTCGCATTTTCAGGGACAATAGGGAAGCCAAAGACTGAGGAGTTCTGCGGCACGTAACGAAACGAGAGCAGAATGCTTGGGTGAGGTCGTGGAAAGAACTGAGAGAGTCTGACTCCAAGCTATCAAACCATCTCATTGCGACCGGCCCCAGGCTAGAGGGGAAGATTCTACACATCAGAGCTTCGTCCCTGGAGTGGATGGCCATTCGTTGATTAAAGTGACTAACATGTTCTATAGGGTCAGTTTTGCAATGATAGATGGTGAACGTCGGTTGGTTGAAACGCCTGGGGAGCTTTGCCCTGTCGATGTTGCTCGTGAAAGGCGATTTGGAGATTTGGCTCAAGGCCTTACTCATGGCGTCGTTTCCTGCTCCACAATGCGACGGGCTTCGACTTCGACGCCGACGATGACTCTCCTTTTTATGAGAGAAAGATTCGCTGGGCGGGGTTCGAGACCTGTGCTGATAATTAGTGTCCTCACTATCAGAGGAAGAAGCCGAATCCGGAGGGGCCCGCTTTCTCTTCGCGTGGCGCAACTCCCTTTTCAGCCGGTCGATCTTCAGCTGCATGTCCTTCCTATCGTCTGCATGGAAGGCATGGTTTTCTTCTCTGGAGTGATTCCTGTCAGGGCGCGCAGTGCGGTCAACTCTGTCACGGTTGCCTCTCCGCTCGAAGTTAAGGAAAGGGTCACCGTGGTTAAATCCCCCGGATTCTGTTGGACGCAGATCTCCGCCTGTCATGACTAGCCGTTGTCTTGACTACCACCCGAGCTCTTCCCACAGACGGCGCCAATTGTAGGGTTACAATTTGAAGCCCAAGCCCAAAAGAGGAATTGGGTCTCGGTCCAAAGAGCCCGATCCAATAGATTTTGTCGAGAGTGGATTGAGGAGCAGGGATTGGGCAAGATACACAACCACCAAAACAGGATCTTTCCTTAATACGTCCGAGTGTCTACAATAATGGTTCCTTACACTGAGTTCCAAACTTTTCCTTTTCTTTCTTTTTCCTGATCCCCTCAATAAGAGGGGTATCTTACATTTTATATACATCCCTATGCTATCTGGACCGTCCACTTGTCAGCCATCGGGTTTGCCACTTGAGTGCTCGTCCCATCAGCCACCTTCCTTGGTTCTCTGTAAGTTGCAGTTGACAGTGCAACACTGTTCAACGGTCCCTTCCACATAAATGCGGTCAGAAAAGTGGTTGGTGAGCATTTAATGTGGAGAGAGTAGCCTTTCGATGGGACGTTTTTGGGCTCTCCTTTTTTGCCCTTTTAGGGGTCTTTGTTGCCAAGAGTTCTGAATGATCACCAGTACTGTGGGAGAGTGAGGCCGACTGGTGTCAAACAACATCCGAGGGGAAGTACCAGTACTGGGAGAGTGAGGCCGACTGGTGTCAAAATCATCCGAGGGGGTACTCCCCCTCGGAACATATCTCTCTAAGATCCCTGCGAAAGGAATTCCCCCTCGGACCTTTCATGATTTGAGCTAGGGCCCAGGGCCTACCAAGCACTATGGGCCACTACCCCCACAAATAGTTAAAATTATTTACATATGGTACATATAAAAAAAAAAAATGTGTATTATAGAATCAAACGAATTTATAATGCATATAAAACCAAAATGATTTGAATATTTTGTTGATCATCTCATTAGGAATGGCAACGGGTCGGGTTCAGGGCAGATTTGTTTTTGCCTGAACCCAACCCGCGAGCCTACCCCCATTACCCGAACCCACCCCGTTTAATAAACGAGTTTTTTTTTACCCCCAAACCCGCCCTGTCAAGCCCCCATGAGCCCCATCCTGTCATGCCCGACCCAAAATAAAAAACACAAACACAAACCTAGAAATTAAAAACACAAATTTTAGATTTATGATTTTTCCTTTCAAAATCACAAACACAAACATAGACACAGAAATCACAAACACAAAAATTTTAGATTTAATATTTTCCCTTTCAAAATCACAAACACAAACTCAAATCCTAACATAAACACAAACACAGAAATCCTGACACAAACACAAACACAGAAATCACAAACACAAAAATTTCAGATTTATGATTTTCACTTTCAAAATTACAAACACAAACACAGAAATCATAAAAAAAAAAAAAAAAAAAAAAAAAAAAAGAACATATCCTTGAGAAACAGGAATGATAACGAACCCAAAAAAAAAAAAAAAATGGTGGAGAACAAATCCAAATAATTGAGAGTGAGTTACAGTGAGTCAGTGATAAAGGGGGAGTTGGCATTGACGGTGAGGTGAAGGCACAGGGAAGAGGGAGAGTGGGAGCGATTGAGGGGGGCGGCTATGAGGCCACAAGTGTGGCTGTGTGAGTCGATGAGAGTGACGGCTTGAGGAGTTAAGGGGGGCGGTGGTAAGGTTGTGGCCGTGTGGCTGTGTGGGTGAGAGTGACTGGAGACTGAGAAAGGGTGGGTGGCAGCTCAGATGAGATTGTGAGAATGAGATAGGATTAGTTTTTTGGTAATTTTAGTTTAATGAGTCGGGTTCGGGTCCAGGTTCGGGGCGGATATCACTAAAATCCGAACCCGACCTGAACTCGTTTTGGGTTTTATTTTAAAAATCTAGACCCGACCCATTAAGGTCGAGTTAGGTCGAGTATCCACAGGTCAGGTAACAATTGCCATGCCTACGCCTCATATTATTATACATAATAAACGAATAAATACACCTTTATTTTTTCTTTTCAACTTAGTACTATACTTTTTTTTCTTGGTGTTTTTATTTAGAGTTATACCAACCAAAGAGGACATATAGTAAAGACATAACTATTATCATAAGTTGAAATCTATTCTCTAGCACATTTTAGAAATACATATTTAAAAGATATGATGACTTGATAAATGACTTAGATGCATTTTTCTTATATGTACATGCAATTATCTGTACTTTATTAGTTTTGGGTATTAATTTTTTGAATTTTAACAACTTGGTTGAAGCTTCCATTAAAACAAAGTGTAAAGTTGTGATTTTCAATTATGTTTTGTTGGCTTTAATTCCATGTCAAATTTGATTATATTTTATCAATCATTTCCCTATATGTTTATGGGATTCAATGTAATGGGTTAGTGTGTGAAATTGGTAAAGAACTGTAAAGAACATAGCAACTCGCGACTAACTCACGAGTGGAACAACCCGCGAAAGATCATGTGAAGAGCACATGTTGGAAGTTGAAAGGTCTAAGTGTGTGATGGCATCTCGCAAGTGGTTCGCGACTTGGATAACTCGCGAGATGCACTGCCAGCCTGTTTTGTGTGCTTTTCTCATTTATTTACCAACACTATATAAGCCCACATTATCCATGAAATTGTAAGGAGAATTTCAGAGGGAAAACCCTATAAATCCATTTAAGAGTTAGAGATTGTACACTCACAATCATCTACACAGTGAGTGGAAACCGACCCACGGGTCGGATGGGGTTGGGTGCCTAACACCTTCCCATCCTCATACCTAAACTTTGGACACGTGCTCTAGTAAAGATCAGTCCTTCCACTAAAGACGCTATATTTATGGTTCCTAAACCTAAACTAAGTGGCGACTCCATTTACATCCTCCGCCATGGTCTACCCTAAGCCAAGGCGTACTCACCCAAATGCGAGGATGACCTATCACAGGCGCTTGCGCCCACAATGGTGACTACACTGGGGATAGAGAGTTTGATTCCAACGTGTTCCATTTCTTAATATTAATAAAGGCTTATTTAACATTGTTTGCACACACTTTCACTTGGTTCTTTTATCCCTTTGCCATGGTTGGTGATGAGTGGGAAAGTGGAGGCTACATTCGGGCCAAGACTTTTCGAACTTCATCCCACCAACTCACAATCCATGTCATTGCCTATGATGGGCTTTGAGTACATTAACGGTTTGCCACCAATCTATTACGGACCATTTAGGCCAAAGATTGGAATCATGGCCCACCTAGTTGTGAGTGACCTAGTGATCTATCCCTTTCACTTTAAGGAGTTTACCCACACTTAGAGAGATCCTAGATCCAATCAAAAGAGGGTACCCTTTATATCTCTTGTTTGTTCAACCATATATCTTGTGTTCACCTAATTCCAAAGGAAAAATAAAATATGTAAAATTTGAAAGGATGGCCTAAGAGTTATGGCATTCCTTAAGACTATGGGATGAAAAGAAAAGAAGTTCTCAAATATCAGACACTTATCCCAAAATCCAAAGATATATCTAAACTTGAAAGGTTCAAAGGATCATAGCCTAGTTACTATTATAAGCCCAATTTCAAAGGCCTCTTGAAAAAGAAAGTCTTGGGCCTAAGGTAACAAATATGCTATGGACCTAGCATCCAAGATCCTATAAATTCGATATGAATCTCCCTAATCTTGGGCCTCTTTGTTGCATGTAAAGGTTTAAAATGATAAGAGATTCATAGGCTTTGAGAGGAAGGCCACAATATATTCTAGCTGGAAGGCTACTTAAAAATTTTTTTTGATAATGAATGTAAGAAAATGAGAGCCCTGAGGTGATGAATAAATTGTTGGCCCATATTTGAGACAAGGCATTGAAAATCTCTAAGCACATTCTAATGAAAGTCCATGAGTGTAAGTTGAGAGTTTTTTTGTAAACAAACCATGCCCTATGAAGCAAGGGGCAAGGCTCATGAGAGGAAAGGAAGTGATTTTGTAATTGGGCCTTTATTAAAATGGACCTTAGGAATGGCAACGGGTCGGGTTTGGGGCAAGTTTCTTTATGCCCAAACACACCCCACAAGCCCACCCCCATTACCCGAACCTAGCCTGTTTAATAAACAGATTTTTTTAAACCTCCAAACCTGCCCCATAGGGCCCCGTCCAGCCATGTCAAATTTAGGCTCAAATCATGGCCTAATTAAAAAAAGAAAAAAAGAAAAAAGGATTGAACTGAAGCCTATACCGCGACCCAAAAAATATATATATATATATATATATATATATATATATATTTGCCCAGATTCAAGCCTTATACTGTGGCCCAAATGCCAAATCAGTCCAAATCATAGGACCATTGCAAACCTATTAATCATAAATCAATAAATCACCTATTAATCATAAATCATAGTTAAGATTATAAATCAATAAATCACCTAGCTTTTTTTTAGGGGAAATAAATCACCTAGCTAAGGTCACCATTTAATCACAAATCAAACATAAAAATAAAAGCTACAAAAAAAATCCCACAAGTTTAGGATAATTACAAACCAACAAGTTAATTCAACAAGTCCAATAAATTAAAAAGCTACTAAATTAATCCAACAAGTCTAATCCTCTACAATTGTGACACAACTTTCATCCACTTCATTAGGCTCCACATCATCAAGAATTGTTTGAATTGTACAATCTCCTAGCATAGTTGAAGAACCTACAACAACAATGAATTAAAAAAATGGAATAAACTTCATCAAATTATAACCAGAAAATATAAAAAAACACAAACAATCATTGGATTCTAACTCCAATGCACACTATCACAGAACATAGAAACATGTAAACCTTAAACCATATAAACAGAATTGATCTATGTTCTTTAAAATCACCTAAGCATTCAAAAATTACAACAAAATATAACAAACCCAAAAATGTTTAAGCTAATTTTAAATCAAATACTTAAAAAAAAAAAAACAATATAATAATATCCAAACAGGAAAAAAATCATCAGATTCAATCTAAACCAACGTATGGGTAAGCATAATATCATCATATAAACAACAAACAAACAAAAAAATTCTCCTTAATTATTTTCTCAGCAACCAAACAATGGGGAAAAATGAAAGCAATCAATCAGAGCATCAATCATGGGAAAATTAATGGGAAAATTAAAATAAAAGAACATTAGAGCATCAATCATGGGAAAATTAAAAATTTTATAAAAAATCTAAAATTAAAGAGCATCAATCAGCATCCACAAAACGCATTTCTAGAATCAAAAAAAGAAAAGGAAAAAAAAGTAGAATCTGATGGAAATATGAGTGTACGCAGCGGAAAAAATTTATTAAACAGATCTACTTCATTCACAATTGATAACATGTGCCATATAAGTTTCAGAATTAAATAACAAGAGAATGTAACTTGAAGTGGTGAAATTCAAAAACCGAAGATCAGAAGTTCTTGAGAAGACTTTCAATCTTTACTAGATGCCCAAGATGTGTGGTCTCTCAATCAGTTATATGTATATGTTTCTAGAGAGAATCTAAGAGTGTCCTACACTCTCATACCAATTCATGTTATATAAAATCTGTATATTTTTCTCCTTATAACTGATTATCTAATTAGGCTAGCCTTTTGGACTTTTCCAATTGGGCTTTAGTATGTGGCTTGGAGTGGGACCAAAATGGAACAAATAAGACACCAGCTCCAATGAGCCTTGAGCTTTTCTGTCAACTCTTGACAAGTCCAAAATTACCATTAATTATATTTAATACCACTATATAAATATAATTACACTTTAGGCCTTATTAATAAATTATATTCCAAGACTTTATTGTACATGCAACCCCTTCATAGAATATTCGTAATAATACAAAGTTATAAATGTAGACTGCCACTTTGTAAATTACTACATCTTAATCCTTGAGTACCCGATTTAATCTTTTAATGTAATTCATCATATATTTATGAAATCCAATTTCATAAATTTATACTTTAGTCTTCCTAAAGTGGTTAGGCCTAACTCATTTGAATAACAAATCCATTAAACTTATCTCAAGGGAATATTTTGTATCTCCGTTAAGAGACTATGAATTCCATCAAGAGAATATATGTTCCATCAACACTAAATGTGGCTACCCAACATACTGAGGTTTTGACCGTTTCTTTAGATCTCACTCCTGATATATCAAAGTAACCTACATTTCATGATCAGGTCCATTATTCTCTCAGGATTAAGAGTTCATGCAAATATAAGTCGTGAGATTTATTATTTAATTGACAGTAGTTAGGAGAATAATAAATCTCACAGCGGTCCAGTTCAATATGTTTTAACTCTTAAAACATATCAACATATCAACTAAAAGTCACCACTTCCATGATCAAGACAAATCATCTTAGTTGATATGTTATAGTCTTCACAGATGAAATGCTTAATTTCATCACCGACTACGAACCAAATTCTGAGTTTACAAAGAACTTGTGACTTATATTTTCTGTGACTAAATCACATACTATGCATCTCATGGACTATATGATAATGTCCAAATATTCATGTTACCATTATTTCAAATAATAATAAAACAATTTTATTAATCACAATATTAAGTCATACATCATGTCATACATAATGTCATAAATAATATAATACACAGCATCATACAATAGAATTCTAGGGCACAAATCCCAACAATCTCCCATTTGCCCTAAAGACTATTGTGCACTAATCTAACTCACATTCCTTCTAAATGTGACTCGAAGGTCCTTTGAGGCAAGGCTTTGGTAAAGGGATCTACTAGATTATTTGCACTTTCAATCTTTGCTATCACCACATCTCCACGAGCAATGATGTCTCAAATGATGTGATATTTTCTCTCAATGTACTTTCCTTTCTTGTGATTCCTTGGTTCTTTTGATTGTGCAACTGCACCACTATTGTCGCAAAACAAAGTGATGGAAACTTGCTCCATTCTTACTACACCAAGGTCAGACAGGAATTTCTTGAGCCATACAGCTTCTTTTGCTGCTTCACAAGCAGCAACATACTCAGCTTCCATGGTGGAGTCCGCAATACAAGATTGCTTTACACTCCTCCAAGTTATGGCTCCACCTCCCTAGGTGAAAACACATCTTGATATGGATTTTCTGAAATCTAGATCCGATTGAAAATTTGAATCTGTATAGCCAATGGGTATCAAATCCTCACACTGGTAAACAAGCATATAATCTCTTGTTCTCCGTAGATACTTGAGAATATGCTTTACAGCTTGCCAATGTTTTTGTCTTGGATTTGATTGATATCGGCTGACCATGCCAACTGAATAGCAAATATCTGGTCTAGTACAAAGCATGGCATATATGAGACTTCCCACTGCAAAAGCATAAGGAACTTGTCTCATCATTTCAACTTCCTCTTGAGTCTTAGGCATTTGGTCTTCAAATAGAGGAACCCCATGTCTGAAAGGAAGCAATCCTTTCTTGGAGTTTTGCATGCTAAACCGTTTTAGAACCTTATCTATATACCCAGCTTATGATAAGCCTAACATTTTATTCTTTTGATCTTGTCAAAGCTTGATCCCTAGAATAAAATTAGTCTCACCCAAGTCTTTCATATCAAATTGGCTTGACAACCAAACATTTACTGATGACATTACCCCTACATCATTTCCAATGAGTAGAATATCATCAACATAAAGCACTACGAACATTACCACTTTATCTTGATGCCTTTTATACACACATGGTTCATCAAGATTTTGTTCAAAACCAAATGACTTGATTGCTTGATCAAATCTGATGTTCCATGATCTAGATGCTTGCTTAAGTCCATAAATGGACCCTTTCAACTTGCATTCCATATGCTCTTAGTTTTTTGCTCTGAAACCTTCTAGTTGCATCATATAGATTTCTTCTTCAAGATTGCCATTTAGAAATGCAGTCTTGACATCCATTTGCCAAATCTCATAATCATAATGAGCAGCAATGGATAAGAGAATTCTGATAGATTTAAGCATTGCTACTGGTAAAAAGGTTTCTTCATAATCAATACCTTCTTTTTGTGTAGACCCTTTCGCCACTAACCTTGCTTTAAAGGTTTCAAGCTTTCCATCTATCCCTCTCTTCCTCTTGTAAACCCATTTGCAACCAACAGGTTTAATGCCGTTAGGTGCCTTTACAAGATCCCAAACTTGATTTGAATACATAGAATTTAATTTAGATTTCATAGCTTTGACCCAATGATGTACATCTATATCATTCATTGCCTCTTCGTAAGTGTAGGGATCTAATTCAGCCTTTTCTGAGATAGTTTCATAAGTTTCTCCCAAACCTATGAATCTTATAGGAGGCCGAACAATTCTCCCACTACGACGAGGTACTTGTGTACTAGACATCTCTTGAGTAGTATCTTGTGGTGTATCTAATACATCCATATCATTCCTAGTTTCATCCATTGGTTGTTCTTTTACAAGTTCATTCATTTCAGCCAACACAACTCTACTTCTAGGAATAAAATTATTCATATAGTCATTTTCCAAGAATTTAGCATTTGTACTAACAAAAACTTTATTATCCTTACGACTATAGAATAAATAACCCCTGGTTTCTTTTGGATAACCTACAAGCAAACATACTTCTAATTTTGGTTCCAATTTATCAGGCTTCCCTTTTAAATACATGTGCTGGACAACCCTAAATGTGGAGATATTTCATACTAGGCTTACGCCCACTCCACAATTCCATGCGTGTTTTGAGAACAGATTTTGATAGAACTAAATTCAAAAGATGTTTTGTTGTATTTATGGCATAACCCCAAAAAGAGATCGGTAAAGTTGAGTAACTCATCATGGACCTAACCATTTCTAAAAGAGTCCTATTCCTTCTTTCTGTTACACCATTCTATTGGGGAGTTCCAGGTGCAGTCAATTGGGATACAATCCTATTTTGTGTTAAATAATCCTTGAAATCCCCAAGAAGGTATTCGCCACCACAATTAGATCGAATGGCTTTTATGCGTTTACCCAATTGATTCTTAACTTCAGCTTTAAACTCTTTGAACTTTTCAAAGGCTTCAGACTTCCATTTCATTAGGTACACATAACCATATCTTGAGTAATCATTAGTAAAAGTGATGAAGTACTCATAACCTCCCTTTGCTTAGATTGACATAGGACCACACACATCTGTATGAACTAATTCAAGCAATTCTTGGGCTCTTCTACCTTTTGCATTAAAAGGTCGTTTAGTCATTTTACCTTCCAAACAAGATTCACAAACTGGAAATTCATAAAAGTCCATGGGCTCTAAAAGTCCATCTTTGATCAGTCTTTGAATTCTGTTTGAATTAATATGACCCAAACGCAAGTGCCAAAGATATGCATCATTAGTAGAAGGAAACTTTCTCTTTAATGATTTTACATGAGAGTCATTTTCTAATTCAGAATTATATAATTCATGCTTATCAGGAGTTAAAATATAAAAACCATCCACAATATTACCAAAGCAGATAAACATATTACCCTTCTTTATTACAACATTGTCTTTAAGGATAACACAATATCCATGTTTACCCAAATAAGTTGCAGAAATTAAATTCCTACGAACATTAGGTACATACAGACAGTCTTCTAATATTAAAACCCTAGACTCAAAACATAAATTATAAACTCCAACAGCTACAACCGGAATCCTGCTCCTATCAGCCAAAGTAAGAAACAATTCCTCTTCATTAAGCTTTCTGGTCTCCTGGAACCCCTGCAAAGAATTGCAGATATGATTAGTACAACCTGAATCTACACACCAGGAATCTGTGGGATTCTGTACTAAACATATTTCAAAGAGGAATGAACTTTTCATACCTTTATTCTTAGCAGTCTTAAATATTGGACAATTCCTCTTCCAATGTCTTTTCTCACCACAATGGAAACATTTTCCTTTGATTTTCTTTCCTTTGTCAGCAACCCCTAAGGCAATTTGTTTACCCTCTTGCTTGGTGAAGTCTTTCTTCTTCTTCTTCTTACCCTTGCCTTTCGACTTAGGTTGAGAAGTAGAAGCTTCACCCACATTGGCTTCAACATTAGAAGTACCAAGAATGCCTTCCGCCGCTACCAATTCATTCATTAATTCAGACAAAGAGTAAATCTTTTTGTTCATATTATAATTAAGTCTGAATTCCTTGAATGATTCCGGTAGTGACTGGAGTATCATATCCACTTGGGATTCTCCATCAATATCGGCACCTAAAACTTCCAATGTATTTAGATTAAAGATCATCGTAAGACAATGCTCCCTCACTGAACCACCTTCAGCCATTTTGGTATTATAAATTTGCCTCATGGTTTCTTGCCTTGCAGATCGACCTTGCTCACCAAACATCTCCTTCAGACTAAACATTATATCCGAAGCTATTTCTACATCTTACATTTGATGCTGTAGAACATTTGAGATAGATGCTAGGATGTAGCACTTGGCCATCTCATTAGATTTCTGCCAACAATCATATCGTTGTTTTTCCTCAAGAGGAGCCTCTAATGAAGGAAAGCTAGGACATGGTTTAGTAAGCACATATTTGTGCTCTTCAGCAATGAGAACTATGTCCAAATTTCTTTTCCAGTCAACATAATTGGATCCAGTCAGTTTGTTTTGATTAAAAATGGTAACAAGTGGGCTAAATGATGCCATGTTCAAATCTGAAAACAATAAACATGAATATGATAAGTAAACTGGACATTATCTATTTAGCATATAAACATATAGTATGGAACCTTAATAAAACCATAATATAGTATATGCAACGACAACCCAATCCCGCAATTAATATTCCTCGAAAGCGAGGTCATACCAATCACTATGATTAAGTGAGAATTATTCTCATTATTAATGCTATCATGGTAACTCTTACCAAACAAAAATAATTTGCCGTTTTTCCTTTAGCCTCTAAGTAATAATGACATAGCTTCGAAGGGAAGTTAACATTATACTTAGTCTAGTGTACCATTGCCTAGAATCAATGTGAGTCACTAAGTAACTCCACGGAAGCGTGGTCGTTCTTAATGTAAAACACATATCATCCATCATTACAAAGTTTAACCTGTAGTACCATGAATTAAACACCCTCCGAAGGGAGCAAGGCATATACGCCAAGACGATGTATTTAATCACACTACTATAAACCGACAATGGAGGCCGTGAGATCCAACCCTTGTATCTCTCTCCCACTAGATGTTTTATAGAAGGTTTTTAAATTATTAAACATGCATAATCTAATTACACATTGCCTTGCACTTTAAACAATTGAAAACACATAGAAAAACTTCAAAATTCCCTTCAGTGGCATTTTCGTAGGTATCTCGCGACTAAGCTCTTCTAGCGAAAAGGCGTAAGAAAAAATAGTGAAAACACAAAATTCAGATAGAAACTTTCACTACTGTCTCGCTACTATCTCGCGATTAAGCTCTTCCCGCGAAATTGAGTTAATGCAAAATAGTAAAAATTCAAAAATCAGACAGAAACTTTCACTACTGTCTCGCGAATGTTTCGCGAGTAAAGCTTACCTGCGAAAAATTTTGTGCTTCAGAGGCATTTTTTGCGAGTAACTTCGTGGGAAGCTAACCCGCGAAAAACCCATGTTTTTAGTTTTTGAAGGAAAAATCTGAACAGTTTCAACAATTTTCAATGAACAAACAAACACCATATAAACTTGACTGATAGAATTTGATATCAAAACTGAATTCCATTGATGCTATAGCCTTAAAGTTCAATTTAAAATACTTAAATTAAAATTAAACAACATCATAACATCAAAATCAGTTTTCATCAAACCATAGTTTCAACAACCATGCAGAAAATTAAATACATATATAATATTCTAACATATTGAAACTATTATCTCTAATTCCAAAACTCATAAAACATGTTATATAGATTGGAAATTGAAGACCGCTCTGATACCATTTGATGAAAATATGAGTGTACGCAGCGGAAAAAATTTATTAAACAGATTACTTCATTCACAATTGATAACATGTGTCATATAAGTTTCAAAATTAGATAACAAGAAAGTGTACCTTGAAGCGGTGAAATTCAAAAACTGAAGATCAAAAGTTCTTGAGAAGACTTTCAATCTTCACTCTAATTCCACTAGATGCCCAAGATGAATCTCTTAATCAGTTATATGTGTATGTTTCTAGAGAGAATCTAAGAGTGTCCTACACTCACATACCAATTCATGTTATATAAAATCTGTATGTTTCTCTCCTTATAACTGATTATCTAAGTGGGCTAGCCTTTTAGGTTTTTCCAATTAGGCTTTAGTATGTGGCTTGGAGTGGGACCAAAAGGGAACAAATAAGACACTAGCTCCAATGGGCCTTGGGCTTTTCTATCAACTCTTGACAAGTCCAAAGTTACCATTAATTATATTTAATACCACTATATAAATATAATTGCACTCTAGGCTTTATTAATAAATTATATTCAAAGACTTTATTGTACATGCAACCCCTTCACAGAATATTCATAGTAATACAAAGTCATAAATGTAGACTGCCACTTTGTAGATTACTACATCTTAATCCTTGAGTATCCGGTTTAATCCTTTAATGTTATTCATCATATATTTATGAAATCCAATTTCATAAATATATACTTTAGTCTTACTAAAGTGGTTAGGCCTAACTCATCTGAATAACAAATCTATTAAACTTATCTCAAGGGAATATTTTGTATCTCCGTTAAGAGACTATGAATTCCATCTTGAGAATATATGTTTCATCAACACTAAATGTGGCTGCCCAACATACTGAGGTTTTGACCATTACTTTAGATTTCACTCCTGATATATCAAAGCAACCTACACTTCATGATCAGGTCCATTATTCTCTCAGGATTAAGAATTCATGCAAATATAAGTCGTAAGATTTATTATTCAATTGATAGTCGTTAGGAGAATAATAAATCTCACAGCGGTCTAGTTCAATATGTTTTAACTCTTAAAACATATCAATATATTAACTAGAAGTCACCACTTCCATGATCAAGACAAATTATCTTAGTTGATATGTTATAGTCTTCGCAGATGAAATGCCCAATTACATCACTGACTACGAACCAAATTCTGAGTTTACAAAGAACTTGTGACTTATATTTTCTGTGACCAAATCACATAAATCACATATTATGCATCTCATGGACTATATGATAATGTCCAAATATTCAAGTTACCATTATTTCAGATAATAATAAAACAACTTTATTAATCACAATATTAAGTCATACATCATGTCATACATAATGTCATAAATAATATAATACATAGCATCATACAATAGAATTCTAGGGCACAAATCCCAACAGAATCGAACCTGTAGTTGTGGAGAATGACGAACGACGGCAATGCAGAGATGAGGGAAGGACGAACGGCGATGATGCAAGGTTGCAGGGATGAGGGAACAAATGAGAGTGAGTGAGGCTATGAGGGTGAGAGTGAGTGAGTCTATGAGGGTGAGAGTGAGAATGCGTGACTGCGGGAAGGAGTGAGGGGGGCATCAGTGGCTAATGAGAGGAGAAGATAGTGAAAGTTAAGGTTAAGGTTAGATTAGATAAGTGGTATATATATATATATATATTGTAGGGTCACGTTTTTGGCGACTCTTGCCCAACAAGTATGGGATTGTGGGTTAGTGAGCCCAATATAATGAATTTGTAAAAGTAGGTTGGAAAGCTAGGCCCTAGCAAGTATCCCAACAACTAGGATGGTTTTACAAGTCAATCATGCAAGAACAAAGCACGCAATGTGGAGGGAATATACTGTCCGAGGAGACAAATCTCTGTGTAGGTTGATGAAACTGGTTACAAGTGCAACTCTGATGACTACAGTCTTTTTCCTCTATTTTTTTGATCCCCTTTCCTCTAAGGGTCTTTTACATTATATACTTCCTTTCCAATGATCTCAGCCCTCCATCTGTCAACCATCTAAGCAATTATTTGAGTACCTGTCCCATCAGACATCCCTTCTGATGCCTTGTGACTTGCGGTAGCCAAGGAATCACTGTTCAAGGGACTTCTTCACATAAATGTGGCCAGAAAAGTAGTTGCAGCACATTTAATGCAGAGGTAGCAGCTTTTCCTCAGGCATTCCTAAATTCCCATCACCTTTGTATGTGTATGATGTACGTCCTCACTGTTGGAGCCTCCGAGGAGGACACATTGATTGATCGGAGCATAGATCTGAGCTGTATTTGTCGTGTCCAAAGGGGAGTTCCCCCTCGATTACTTTTCCACTTGTCCCTTACTCTTGAGACTAAGATTGGGACTCTCCCTCACTATTTGTATCTTCTCAGACCATCCAATGTCCTCGAGCTAACCCATGGCCCAATAAATGCTTTTGGGCCCTTATCCCCACAATAACCCCTCAAAATTCCAGTTTTTCCCTCCCATTCGAGGAGGAAAAAGTGGGGTTTTGATCCTTACCAGACGAGTCCATTTATCTTTCCGGCTCACACATGTAGGAGCGCTATTTTATGCATTCCATTAATTGCTTCTGACACTTCAGGGTTCGTAAAGCGTCATTTATTGCTCCAAGCGGCAATTTGTTCCCTATATCCAACTCATTTCCTCCCTCTATATAAAGCCTTGAGGGAACTTGTTTTCTTCTTTACTTCGCAATTTTTTTTAAAAGCTCTATAGAATTCCAGTGCTGTAGTTTGCAAACGGTTCTAAATTTCCCAGCCTCCATAACCTTTTCCTTAAGAGATTTCTTAAAAAGCCTTTCTAAAGGATCAGGATTAGCACACTTACTTTTGTAAGTTTCCATCTCTTTAAATTGTCTGGTCCTGCTCAGCCAATCTTCTCGACCCCTTTTTGTTCTTATTCCTTCACTTGCAATTTCGAGTCGTATTACCTTAGGTTGCCAAAAATGGATAGATTTAAGAGTCTAATGGATACCTCTGCCAAAATAGAGGCTTTCAAGGGTGGATATCACATACCACAGGGGGTAGCCCTGCGATACTGTTCCTCGGAACAAATAGTGATAGACAGGGAGGAGGGGGAGGCCATCATCCCTATGATAGCCTTCATAGAAGGGGGGATGACTCTCCCCATAGGTAGGATAACGCGGGATTATCTCCTAAATCATAAGATTTGCCCACATCATTGCACCCCCAACCTTTTTAGGATCCTAGGTTGTTATGATACTCTCAATGAGTATCTAGGCTTGGACCTCACCTGGCACAACGTGGTCCATATGTATGAGGGCTCTTTGGGGCCCGATGTGCGCCGTCTACCACGCACTTGGTCCCCGAGACTGCAGGTAGACAGTGCCCCCATCCCTTGGGACTCTTCAGTCCGAAATTATCAAGGGGGGTATGCTGGTCATATCGCCGAAGCCCTGGAGCAGCCGCTTCTCTTGCCAAGAGATATGGAGGCTTACAAGTGTTTTAAACAGCCTGACCTCTTTTTGTCCCTTAAGAGAGATCTTGCTATGGTAAGCGGTTTGACACCTTCTTCTGATTAAGTACTTAGTCGCTTTTGTTCACCCTTTCTCCTTTTCTTATACCTAATGCTTCTCGTTTGCTGTTATACAGATTACCCAGCAGGTTTTTGTGGCCGAGGAATGGGTCAAGGATGCCCGCAATAAAGCCAAAGCAGAGGCCCAATCCCGCGCTTAGATCGAGAGGGAGTTGGGGGCCCTTATGCAAGATCAAGCCAACCTGCATGAGAAACTGAAGAAGGTGGTCAAGGCTAGGGACAGTGCTGAGGCAGGCCTGAAGACCGCAAAAAGGCAGGCCAAGGACCAGTGCCAAAAGCCGTTCGTGACTGACACAAACTTGGCCACCGAAAAACAGCTGGTCCTAGACCTTAAAGCCAAGCTTCAAAAGGCCAGGGAGGCGGCCCAACTAGCTAAGGAGATGGCAGAGGCTGAGAAAAAGGCGTCTTACTTGCTCGGCGTGGAGGAAACTCAAATAAGGCTAGCCGAAGAGCTTTCAGAAGTATGCCAAGACTACTGCAGCATGTCATGGGGTAAGGCCCTTGATGCTGTAGGAGTCCCTGCAAACTCTTCTTTGAGGCAACCTGGGAGTATATATTATCATCCTGAAATTCGTGAACTCCCAAGCCCTGACTCTTTCCATCCTGAACAAGCTCTAGAGGCATTCGAGCAGCCCCTGACTAGCCAAGCTAGTCCTGCTCTCCCCAAAGCTCCCAAGGGATTTGGTCAAACTGGTGATCAAGGCCAGGGAATTGAAGGGGCCCAGGATAAGTGTAAGGGCCAGGAACAGAAAAAGCCCCCCTCCGAATCCAAGGATAAAACCAAGGATGCTGCCATCTCCCAACCGGGCTAGGCTGGTGTCCCTTCTGCCCTAAGGCCAAGACTTAGCCATTAGGATCCTTTCTTTCCCTTTTTTTTGTGTAGTATTGTTATTATTTTTTGTTTGTGGCTTCTGCCACCACATGTAATGAAACTACTTTTATTTAATGAACGGACTTCCCTTTTCAATTTCTTGCATCTTCGCTTTTCATACTCTTGGGCTTATTGCTATCTCAAATAGATGTGTCTGGTGACCATTTTAGTTTTAACAAACATTAACAGTAACTGGCTATAATTTTGGACAAATAATTCGAGAATGTACACTTGGACAATAATTCAAGAATTTTAGCTTGCCCAAAACTACCATGGACTGTTAATTTCTCCTCAGCTTGTGACCCAAAGAGGTGCACATAACTTAGGTTCTGTTTAAACACTTAGAAAAGATGCCAAAAATGTGTTAACTACATCACAATATCTGGTTCGAGAACTCCAGGCGTGACTGGGTTTTAGCTTAAACGCTTGGAAAAGATGCCAAAAATGTGTTAACTACATCACAGTATCTGGTCTGAGGACTCCAAGTACAACTGGGTTTTAGTTTAAACACTTATAAAAATATGATAATGAGTGTTAACCTTCCCACATCATCTGGTTCGAGGACTCCAGGCATGATTGAGTTTTAGTTTAAACACTTATAAAAATATGACAATGAGTGTTAACCTTCCCACATCATCTGGTCCAAGGACTCCAGGCATGATTGAATTTTGGTTTAAACACTTATAAAAATATGACAATGAGTATTAATCTTCCCACATCATCTGGTTCGAGGACTCCAGGTATGATTAAGTTTTGGTTTAAACACTTATAAAAATATGACAATGAGTGTTAACCTTCTCACATCATCTGGTCCAAGGACTCCAAGTATGATTGAGTTTTAGTTTAAACATTTTTAAAAATATGGCAATGAGTGTTAACCTTCACACATCATCTAGTGTGAGGACTCCAAGCATGATTGAGTTTTAGTTTAAACACTTAAAAAAATATGACAATGAGTCTTAACCTTCTCACATCATCTGGTCAGAGGACTCCAGGCATGATTGAATTTTGGTTTAAACACTTATAAAAATTATGACAATGAGTGTTAACCTTCCCACATCATCTGGTCCGAGGACTCCAGGCATATTTGAGTTTTAGTTTAAACACTTATAAAAATTATTAACTGAGTGTTAACCTTCCCACATCAGCTGGTCCAAGGACTACAAGCCTGATTGAGTTTTGGTTTAAGCACTTATAAAGGAAGGAAAACTGGAAATGTAATGCCCTCATACAACAAATGAACATTTCTGACAAAAGAAACTTTCATTAACTAGTAATAATATATTTTTAGGTCGTTTACATTCCACGGGCATGGTATTACACGTTCGTCTAAGTCTTCCAAAAAATACACACCTACACCAGCCACCGAGGTGATGTGGTATGGTCCTTCCTAATTAGGCCCTAGCTTTCCCCATGCCGGGTTCTTTGTAGTACCTAGGACCTTTCTCAACACCAAATCACTAGGTGTCAATGGTCTCAGCTTCACGTTAGCATCATAACCTTGCTTGAGCTTGTGCTGGTAGTATGCCAATTGAACCATTACATTTTCCCTTCTTTTCTAGATCAGGTCTAGGCTTTTTTCCAACAACTCATTGTTAGTGGTTGGATTGAATAAGCTGGTCCTTAATGTAGGGAAACCAGTCTCCAAAGGGATAACGGCTTCAGCCCCATACATCATCGAAAAGGGGGTTTCTCTCGTTGACCAATAAGGCGTGGTTCGGTAGGTCCACAGGACATATGGCAGTTCATCCACTCACTTTCCCTTTGTGTTGTCTAACCTTTTCTTGAGTCCACTTACAATGGTCTTGTTAACAGCCTCAGCTTGCTCATTCCCCTAGGGATAGGCTGGAGTGGAATACCTACTTGTGATTCCCAAGTCGCAGCAGTATCTCCTGAAGGATTTGCTATCAAATTGAAGGTTGTTGTTTGGGATGAAGGTGTAAGGGACTCCGAATCGTGTGACAATATTTTTCCATACAAACTTCTTAGCATCCATGTCCCTAATGTTTGCCAGAGGTTTGGCCTTGACCCACTTAGTGAAATAGTCCGTGCCGACCAGCAGGTATCTCTTGTTTTCAGCTGCCTTAGGGAAAGGGCCCACAATGTCTAATCCCCATTGAGGGAAAGGCCAAGGACTGGATACCGGATTAAGGACTCCCCATGGCTGGTGTATGTTGGGCACAAATCTTTGGCATTGGTTGCACTGCTTTACATATTCCAGTGCTTCATTTTGCATACCGGGTCACCAATAACCTTGAGTGATGGCTCTGTACTTCAAAGATCTGCCTCCGGTGTGGCTCTTGCAAATCCCTTCATGTAACTCCTCTAGGAGCAATTCTATTACCTCGGGGTGCACGCATAGCAGGTATGGCTCAGAAAATGAGCGCTTGTACAACTTCTAGTCTTCAAACAGCCAGAACCGAGGAGCCTTCCTACGTATTTTATCCACTTCTGACTTTTCCTCTGGTAGGGTGTCCTCTCTCAAGAATAGTGCTATGGGGTCCATCTAGTTAGGCCCCACCCTGACATGATGGATGTGAACCGCCCCACCGTTTACCCCTGTGGGCTTGCATAGGTCCTCTACGAGGATGACCCGAGGTAGGCTCTGCACCGAGGGGCTTGTGAGTGTGGCCAAGGAATTAGCATGGGTGTTTCCGCTCATAGGGATATGCAATAGGTTGAAAGACTCGAATTCTGATTGTAGGCACCTAACCTGGCCCAAATACTTATGCATTCTATCATCCCTCGCCTCAAACTCTCCTTTGACCTGGCCGACAACCAATCTCGAGTCAAAGAACACCTCTACTACCTTTCTGCCCATTTTTCGAACCATGGTCATTCCCTCTAGCAGAGCCTCATATTCGACTTCGTTGTTGGTGGTCGGGAACCCCAATCTAAGTGACTTCTCAATAGTAATCCCCTTAGGGGATCTTAGCACTAACCCCACTCCGGACCCCTTTTGGTTTGCTGCGTTATCAACGTGCACTTTCCATGATAAGGAACTTTGTTGGGTGATCATGCCAACTGATTTTTCATCCATGTGCTATGCTTTCGTTTCTTCTTCTAATGGGGATTCGGTGAACTCGGCCACTAGATCTGCTAGGACTTGGCCTTTGATGGAAGTGCGAGACATGTATTTAATGTCAAAAGCCCCCAGGATTGTGGCCCATTTAGCGATCTTCCTTGTATAATCAGCACTTCGGAGTAGGGTCCTGAGCGAAAGTTGAGTTAGGATAATGACTGTGTGTGCTTGAAAGTAGTGGGAGAGTGTACGTGTAACGTGTACTACTGCCAATATGGCCTTCTCCAGTGGCAGATAACGAATCTCAGTCTCATGTAGTGACCTAGTCACATAATAAATAGGCCTTTGCACACCGTTATCAACACGTATCAGGACCAGGCTTACAGCATAAGTAGCTATAGCGATGTAAGCGAACAGGACTTCACCAACCTCGGGGCTGGACATGATAGGGGGCCGACAGAGATAATCTTTAAGTTGTTGGAAGGCCGAGGCACACTCCTCTGTCCATTCGAATCCCTTCCATTTGTTCATCAATAGGAATAAGGGTCGGCACCTATCCGCAAACCAAGAGATGAACCGGTTCAGGGCAGCAGTCATTCCTATCAGATTTTGGACTTCCTTGGGGTTCCGAGGTGGCTGCAAGCTGTTGATAGCTTTAATCTGGTCGGAATTAACTTCGATTCCCTTGTGGGTTACCAACTTGTACTTTCTTAAGATGTCGAATATGTCTCTGAAGTCCCCTAAATGCTCAGATACCACCCTGTTTTTCACCACCATATTATCTATATAGACTTCAATAGTTTTGCCTAACTGCAACTCAGACATCCTAATCATCATCCTTTGATAGGTAGACCCCGCGTTCTTTAAACCGAACGATATCACCTTATAGTGATAATTTTCTGTTTGGGTGACGAAAGCGGTTTTCTCTTGATCTTCTAGGGCGAGTGGTATTTGGTGGTACCCTTGAAAGGCATCTAGGAAGCTCATTCGGGGATGGCCTACGGTCGCATCTACCAACTGGTCTATTTTGGGCATAGGGAAAGGGTCCTTTGGGCAAGCCCTATTCAGATCTATAAAGTCCATACATACTCGCTATTTACCACTCTTCTTCTTCACTACAACGGTATTAGCTAACCATTCAGGGTAAAATACTTCCTTAATGGCCCCCGCTTGCTTCAAATTCTTCACCTCTTCTCTGACAACACCAGAGTGCTCCTTGGAAGAGCGCTAGGGAGGTTATTTCTTGGGGACAATTGACGGATTGACATTTAGATGATGGCAAATGAAGTTTGGATCCACTCTTGGGGCTTTGTTGGCAGTCCATGCAAAGACATCGACATTCCATTTGAGAAACTCCACCAGCTCTTCCTTCTCCAGAAAAGGTAGCTGAGCCCCAATTTGGAAGAATTTTTTCGAATTGTTGCCGATGACAACCTTCACCAAATCTTTGCACTTCACCTCCTCGGCCAACCTGTCGATGGGCAATGCCTTATCTGTTAATTGCTATAAGCCTTCTTCAGCATGGGCCGAGGATTTGGCTTTAAACTGATGACGGATGGCGGCCACTAAGTATTGTCTAGCTATGGATTGGCTCCCAATAATCTTTTCAATCTATCCCCTTGACAGGTATTTCACTTTCTGGTAGAGGTTGGAGGAGACAGCCCTTAAGGTATGAAGCCAGGGCCTTTTGACAATGGCTGTGTATGGAGAATATGCGTCTACCACAATAAAGTCCACCTCCACCACTTATGAACCGGTCTGTATGGGCAGCCTTATCTGTCCTTTTAGGATGACGACCTTCCCATCAAAGCTCACTAGAGGCGAGCTGTAAGGTGTTAAGTCTTCCGGTTTCAAGTTCAACCCCCAATATAGGTCAGGGTGCATTATCTCGGCTCTACTGCCCTGGTCCACCATTACCCTCTTCACATCATACCCCCCGATCCTGAGGGTAACCACCAAAGCATCGTCGTAGGGTTGGATGGTTCTGATCTTATCTTCATCCGAGAAGCCCAAAATCGACTAGACTTCTAGCCTTGCCCTCTTTGCTTTTTACTTCTCATCCTAGGTGTATAGCCAAGCTACAGACATCACTTTAGAAGGGCAGGATCCAGTTCTCCCTAGGGCAACAAAGATGACATTCATTGTTCCCAGGAGGGGTCTCGAGGAGTTATCTCTCCAAGATCTCGAGTTCGTCTGGTCTCCCTTACCACTAGAGTGATGCAAGAGTTGCTTCAGCTTTCCCTCGCGGACGAGCTGATCCAGGTGGTCCCATAGACTCCTGCAATCCTTTGTTGTATGCCCGTGGTCTTGATGGTACTGGCAAAAGAGGTAGTGGTTGTGCTTTACAAGGTTCCCCACCATTTTATCTGGCCATTTGAAGAATGGCTCATTCCTGATTTTTTCTAGAACTTGGTGTACTGGCTCTCGAAACATGGCATTGACTGCTTGCGGATGAGGTGACCCTAACCGTCTGACAAAGTCTCTCCGTGGTTGGTCATTATTGTGTCGGTCCGACTTGAAATCCCTCATCTCTTAAGGGATAACCTTCTCATTTCCTTTCCCCTACTGCTAGTCTTCCTCGACCCTTTTATACTTGTCAATTCGGTCTATGAGCTGGCGTACACTAATGACTGGTTTGCTAGTTAATGATTTCCTCAGATCGTGATCAGTAGGGAGGCCGAGCTTGAAGGTGCTTATAGCCACATCATCAAAGTCACCACCTATCTCGTTGAACATCTCCCAGTACCTGTCTAAGTATGCTTTCAGTGTCTCCCCCTCTCACATGCTGTGGGACAGTAGGAAGGCCAAGGATTAAGGGACCCTATTGCGAATGAGGTGACCCTAACCGTCTGACAAAGTCTCTCCGTGGTTGGTCATTATTGTGTCAGTCCGACTTGAAATCCCTCATCTCTTGAGGGATAACCTTCTCATTTCCTTTCCCCTACTGCTAGTCTTCCTCGACCCTTTTATACTTGTCAATTCGGTCTATGAGCTGGCGTACACTAATGACTGGTTTGCTAGTTAATGATTTCCTCAGATTGTGATCAGTAGGGAGGCCGAGCTTGAAGGTGCTTATAGCCACATCATCAAAGTCACCGCCAATCTCGTTGAACATCTCCCAGTACCTGTCTAAGTATGCTTTCAGTGTCTCCCCCTCTCACATGCTTTTGGACAGTAGGAAGGCCAAGGATCAAGGGACCCTGTTGCAAGTTACAAAGTGGGAGCAAAACACCTGGGTGAGCTCTTTGAAGGAGCTTATAGGGTTTACTTTTAAGCCGTCGAACCATCTCATTACGACAGGCCCCAGGCTAGATGGGAAAACCTTGCACATCAAAACTTCATCCTTGGAATGGATAGCCATTCTTTGGTTGAAATGGGTCATGTGCTCTACGGGGTTTGTTCTATCGTTGTACACTGTGAAGGTAGGTTGGGTGAATTGTCGTGGAAGTCTAGCCCCCTCAATCTTGCGTGTGAAGGGTGATCTAGAGATTTGGTCCAAGGTCCTACTCACAGCATCGTTTCCCACGCCTTTATGAGGTGGGCTTTCGATCCTCTATTCACGGTAGCGTTCCTTTTCGTAGGAGAAAGACTCGCTGGGCGGGGTTCGAGACCTTCGCCTGTAACTAACATCCCTTTCATCATTAGAAGAGGCATTAGTGTTAGAGGGAATTCGCCTTCGTCGTGCATGGCACAGTTCCCTCTTTAACCGGTCAATCTCCAACTGCATGGCTCTATTAGGCTGGTCTTGAAAGACGTGACTTCTAACTCAAGTGTGACGTTTGCTTGTATGCGTAGTGTGCACACTGCCTTCTCGATCTTCTTTCTGCTCGTGGTTGGCGAGGAGGTTTTCGCGCTGGGTTGCCATGGATTCCGCCTAGTGCAAACCTGATCCTACCATCGTTAATCGTTGCACTCACTATTACACGAGCTCTTCCCAGAGACGGCGCCAATTGTAGGGTCACGTTTTTGGTGGCCCATGCCCAACAAGTATGGGATTGTGGGTTAGTAAGCCCAATACAATGAATTTGTATTGAGTGGGTTGGAGAACCAGGCCCTAGCAAGTATCCCAACAGCTAGGATGGTTTTACAAGACGATCATGCAAGAACAAAGCACGCAATGTGGGGGGAATATACTGTTCGAGGAGACAAATCTCTGTATAGGTTGATGAAACTGGTTACAAGTGCAACTTTAATGGCTATAGTCTTTTTCCTTTATTTCTTCGATCCCCTTTCCTCCAGGGGTCCTTTACATTATATACTTCCTTTCCGATGATCTCAGCCCTCCATCTGTCAACCATCTAAGCAATTACTCGAGTACCTGTCCCATCAGACATTCCTTCTGATGCCCTATGAGTTGTGGTAGCCAAGAAATCACTGTTCAGGGGTCTTCTCCACATAAATACGGCCAAAAAAGTAACTACGGCCATTTAATACGGAGGTAGCAGCTTTTTCTTAGGCATTCCTAAATTCCTATCACCTTTGTACGTGTATGATGTACGTCCTCATTGTTGGAGCCTCCGAGGAGGTCACATTGATTGCTCGGAGCGCAGATCTAGGTTGTATTTGTCATGCCCAAAGGGGAGTTCCCCCTCAGATTACTTTCCCACTCATCCCTTACTCTTGAGACTAAGGTTGGGACTCTCCCTTACTATTTATATCTTTTCGGACCATCCAATGTCCTCGGGCTAAGCCCATGGCCCAATATATGCTTTTGGGCCTTTATCCCCACATATATATATATATATATATATATATGCTGGCTTTTTTGTAATTATGGTGTATGTGGGTCAGGTTTGGAGCTAGTATCACTAAAACCCGCACCTGACCCGAACCCACTTCGGGTTTTATTTTTAAAACCCAAACCCGACCCTACTATTTTGCGGGTTGGGTAAAACCTGACCCATTAGGGTCGGGTCGGGTCGAGTACTTGCGGGTTGGGGTTTTATTACCATCCCTAATGGACTTAAAGACTTTCTAAGAACATCTAAATAAAAGAAAATTTTATTAAGGGGCATGTGTTTATATTTTAATGGCTTCTCCCAGATTTTCCACATGCCACAATGTCTGACCAAACAACTCAAGAAGAGGTGGATCATGTGATAATTAAAGGAATAGTTCGCATGCTTTTCCCAGTGTTGAAGCATGTTCCTAGTCCATGGACCTTCACAAGGACTCATGTCAACGACTTTTCTAAAGTAGGAAGCACGAGATCTTGGGAAGATCATGACTAGCCAAATTGAACTTCGTCGGTCAGGACAACCCAAATTGTCCCCGCTCGCATTTTGATTGAACGAGACATTGCCTCACCTACTGACGAAGGAGGGTACTTTGTCTTGGCCCAAGATGAAGACGACTAGGAAGAAGATGATGACGTGGAGATTGGTTATTGGAGTGAGAGTGATATGACTGGTCCATCGAAAAGGAAGATGGCACCCTTTTCAATGAGAATGAAGTCTCATGGGATATAATAGAAGCCATACGCGTGTGGGGTCATTTGGAAGACAAAGATTGGTCCGTGGAGTTGAATACTTTGTTTGAGGAGGAAGGCGAGAAAGAGGACGACGGTGCCTAAAGATGAGGAAAGACGAAATTCATCATTCCTACTGATAGGCAACTTAGCAATTGAACTTGGGTTCGGTTTTCTAATAAAACGGGAAAGATACCTTACAATGCAAGTTCCAATATACTTTTCAACATTTTTAATAAGATGAATTACAATTTGAATTATTTTGATGTATCTTATAATATTGAAATTATACACTTAAATATTTCTAATGAATTTGAAAATGAAATTAATAAACAATTGGAAAAGAAAATTGAACCTATGGAACCAACTTTTGAAACTCCTAATTTGGGCAATGATGAGAATCCATGATTAATTAAAATTGGCTCAACTCTAAATGAATAAGAAAGAAAAGATCTCAAAGAACTTCTCATTGAATTCCAAGAAGTATTTGCATGGTCTTACAAAGATATGCCTGGCCTTGATCCTGAGATAACACAACATCACATTGATACTCATTCTCATATGGTACCCGTCAAGTAGAAATTGAGACGCATGAGAACTGAATGGCTTCTCAAGATTAAGGAAGAAGTCACGAAACAGTTAAAAGTAGGGTTAATCAAACTCGTGCACCAAGCCAAATGGATAGCTAATGTTGTGCCTGTACCCAAGAAGGATGGGAAGGTGAGGATGTGTATGGACTTTAGAGACCTAAACAAGGCTTGTACTAAGGATGATTTCCCTTTGCCTTACATAGATGTCTTAGTGGATAATACCGCTAGTAGTGCTTTAATGTCTTTCATGGGTAGTTTCTCCAGATACAATCAAATCAAGATGGCTCCTAAGAACATGACCAAGACTACTTTCACCACCGAACAGGGAATCTATTGTCACACAGTAATGTCATTTAGGCTTAAGAATGCATGTGCAACTTACCAAAGGATGGCCACAGCCTTGCTACATTACATGATGCACAACAAGGTAGAGGTATATGTCGATGATATGATCGTGAATTCCAAGGATAGAAGAGGTCACATAATCAATTTAAAGAAGTTCTTCGAGAGAATCAAAGCTTACAGATTGAGATTGAACCCACAAAAATGCACTTTTGGATTAACTGCTGGAAAGATAATAGGCTTCCTAGTAAGTGATAAAGGGATAGAAGTCGACTCATCAAAGATCAAGGCCATACTAGATATGCCTCCACTTAAGCGTGAAAAAGAGATAAGAGGATTCTTAGGCCGGCTGTAGTACATTAGCCGATTCATCGCCAAACTCACTTACACTTGTGAGCCTATCTTCAAACTTCAAAGGAATAATGAACCCTATACATGGAATAATGAGTGCCAAAAAGCCTTTGAACTTATCAAGTGTCGATGCCCCGCCTCGAAAACGAAGAACCGTCATCAAGCCTTTATTTGACCACTCTTTGTGGTGACGCTCCCGCACCCGTGGGGGGCCTGTTGGAGGCCCCTCTCTCTCGAAAATGGTATTGTGTGGTGTGCGAGTGTGTAGTGTGTGGTGTGGTTTGCGCGGGACTTCGGGTGCTCTCTCTCTCAATGGAGGAAGCTAGGTTTACCTTTGGCGTTATGGCAGGAATTTGGACCAAATTTTAGGTATTACCAAAGGTAAGTGGAGTCGCCACAAATCATTAGGTTTTTCTAAGGCGTGATTGGTCACCTGTTTCTAGTTGATTTTATTACCAATCCTAGGTTAAGAAAAATGGCATTTTTCCTAATCTAATGTGGATGGCAAAAAAATCTTGATTACGTATGGGGAAGGTGTTAGGCACCCCAGAATGCTTGTCCAAAGACAGTCCTTTGTTTTGATAAAACTTTGATTTTCAGAGATTCACAATAAAAAAATGATTTTGGCACTGGCTTTCGGGGATTTGCATGCGTGGGGGCTTTGAGGTTTGGTTTTGAATGGGCGTGGTCCCAATCTATGCTTTCCTTAGTCATTTGAGCACAATACCAAATTTTCACAGCGAAAATCCTGCGACATGTCTTTCACGGCGAGAATTAGGCATCACTTGCCTTAGGTGACACGAACTATGACAATCACAACAACAAAGGCGAGTAGGTATATATATATATACATACATCATGCACAATACAAGCACACAGAGCAAGAAAGTAAATGCCTATATCCCTAGAGCATGGCCTAAAATATAAATGCAAGAAAATAAATAGGGGTCGCCATGCTCTAGAGATGAGGACGAATGATATATGGCATGATATACCTAATATAACCCATCTAAGAGAGTAAGGGAGGAGGAAGGAAGGGGTTTCAAAAGAGTACAAAACAAAAAGAGAAAGGCTAAACTCCTAAATCTACTGAGCATTGCCGCCTGGCTTATATCCATTTACTTGCATTTGCGCCCTTTTTGCTTGCGCTTGGGGGACTGTGCCCTAGCTCCATGCGTCCTCACTCCATGTGTGTACATGTAAAGGCAAAGGCAAGAAACCAGCAAACAAGCAATGAAAGGCAAAGATGCAAAGAGCACATGATAGAGGCATGAAGCAGATAAACATGGTAGATATGGCAAATATAGAAAAAAAGGATGCAAGCAAACAAGCAAGATTGCAAGCAAACAAGCAAAAAGGCAAACAAGCGAGCAAGCAAACGAAAGGGTGGTGTCCATGGGGGACAAATGTAGGTTTAGATCGAATGTCCATAGCTTTATTATGTTGAAGTATGGACAACACAATAGCAAACAAGACTCATGCATGGACATGTAAACAAGCGTGTAAAGATGCATAGAAAGCCAACAGGTGGCACAAACAAGCACGGCAAGCACAACATCGCGTGGAACGGAAAAGGGAAGGGTACGCACAGAGCAACCCGACATCCAAAGATGCTTCCCAAATGGTCACATCCGAACAAGACCTCATAGGTGTCGGGTTTAACCACACAACCACAAACTCGCTAAGGGTGTTAAGTGTGGTAAAGCCTAGAAAAAGAGAGGCTAAGATGAGCATAAAACATAGAAGTAAGCAAGCATAGACATGCAAATAAGAATGATCCGAACCTTTTGATATGGGCCAAGGTGTATGGACAATGACAAAGACCATAGGGTCTAGATCGGGTCTGAACCGATAGGCCAAAACACAAGAAAGAAAGACAAAGCGACAAAAGGGCTACAATAACACATGGCATGACAAACATAACCTAGGTTTAGGCACACAAACATGACATGGAGCGCACAAGCACATGGAAGATAGCTTAAAGCATGTAGAGAATGTAGATCCAAGCACATAGGCATGTGAAAACATAGGTCTAGACATATAGGCATAGAAACATACACGTAGACATGTAGAAACTTAGCACAGAGACATGGAAGAACATGAATCCAAGCATATAAGCATGTAAAGACAAGGATCTAACCATATATCATGGGAAAAAAAATACATAAAACACATAGATCCAAGCAAGGCATAGCCAACAACATCATACAAACATGTGAACATGTAACCCTATCATCAACCTAGAACAAAAAGAGGCACAGGACATAGGAAAACATAGCATAAAACCTAATGCATGTAGATCTAAACACATAGCATGTAAGGATGTAGATCTAAGCATGAAACATGGCAAAAAGCATAAAAGCAAAGAGATTTAAGCTAGAAACACAAATAAAGCAAGAAACATGCTAGAGAGAGCAATAAATCATGTTATTAAGGCAAAAGAGCAAAATAAATTCTAGGAAAAGATTTAAAAGGTTAGGGGTGTGAGTAGTAACTAGAAAGCTATATCCACACCCCTAAACCCAAAATCCAAGATGTAGAACCAAGGAGAAGAAGATTGAGTATACGAACAATATCTTGTGTTTTTGGTGAAGAGAGAAAAATCAAGAAACTTTGATGTGTTTTTTGGGGTGTTTAAAAAAAAAAAAAAAAAAAAAAAAAAGATCCCTCCTTTGGTGTGAAGGGTGCCTGGGGCTTTTTATAGCCCCAGCACGAATTTTTACGCGACAACCCTTATAGGGCTACCGGCGACCCTTCAAAGGTTGCCACCTTCAAACTTCCTTGGATGGGCTTGATCTTGACATGTCTGGAAAGGTCTTGAATTCCTGTTTTTGAAAAGATATGGATCTTGAAAATCCAATGGTCGAATCAAAAGTTATGGCTCTCAAAAGTTAGCAGTGCATCAATCGGTGCGTTATCCCGGTTTTCATGACATCTCGACTGTTCTAACTCCAATTTTGACCCATGAATAGTCATTGGAATGAGAATTTGATAATCTTCACAATGGCATTGGTTTCAACCCGTTCTGACAGTCAGATCAAAATTAGGGTTGTTGGGCCCACCTAGGATCAACTTCGAGTCAAACTTGGTCAAAGTTGTTAAAAATCTCTGAGAAGCTCGGGTTTGATGTAAAACTATGAAAAATGTTGTTTTATGAGGGTTTTGACCTCGTTTGACCTTCGATCAAACCTATGGTTAACTAAGGGCATTTTGGTCGTTTTAGCTGAAAGAGGCACTTCAGGTGCTCCGATGCCTGAACAGGTTACACAACGTCATTCTATATGTTCTCGCGGCCCCAGGGAGAGAAAATAATATTTTGGGATTTTTCAAGGTCCAGCACATAAATCGAGGGTGGACAAAGTACAATATTAACATTAAGGAGTACCTCTCCACCCACCAATCTTGGTAATTCCAAAACCTAGGAAACCCTTGCTCCTCTACCTCTCAATCATAAAGGATGCAGTAGGAAGCATGTTAGCAAAAGAATATGATGATAAGAATGAGAGAGTCATGTATTACTTGAGCAAGAGATTTCATGACTATGAGACCAGGTACACACCTATAGAGAAATCATGTTTCGCTCTTGTATGGGATGTACGAAAACTGAGACATATCATCCTACCATTCCAAGTATGGATAGTTGCTAGAATGGATCCATTGAAGTACCTATTTGAGAAGCCTGTCTTGAGTGGAAGATTGTCAAGATGGTTGATTTTATTGGCAGAATTTGACTTAAAGTATGTGGCTAGAAAAACCATAAAATGGAGCACCGTGTTAGATTTTTGTGTTGAGAACCTTATAGAAGGAGAAAGTGGTAGAAAAGACTTCCCAGATGAAGCCATTTTGGATATCAAACTAGGGGCATGGAAGATGTATTTCGATGAAGTTGTGAACCAATATGAAAATGGAATAGAAGTACTCTTGATTACCCCCGATGGATCTCATGTACCTTTGGCCATTAAGTTAACTTCAAAGCAACTAACAACATGGCTGGATATGAGGCTTGTATCGTCGAAATCGAAACCCTACAAGAGCTAGGGGTAAAGGAAGCCGAAGTCTTTGGAGATTTGACTTTGGTCATAGCACAAGCACAACAGTTGTGAAGGGTGAAGGAAGAACATCGAAAGCCTTACCAACAATACTTGGACGAGTTGACAAAAACCATTAATAAAATAAAATACACCATTATCCCTAAAGCTCAAGAATCATTTTGCAAATGCTTTGGCTACTCTAGCTTCTATGGTTGAAATACCCGAAGAAGTATGGACACGACCCTTAGAGATCGAGCAAAGATATTAGTTAGTACACAAAGAGAAAGAAGGTTTGGTAGTCTTGGCCATAAAAGAGGAAGGAGTCCCTTGGTTTTATGACATCATGAAATTTTTGGAATTAGGAATTTATCCAAAGGTACCGGAAAGCAAAAACGTTGTTCAATTAGGATGATGGTGATGCCATACATCCTATACGGGGATCAACTCTATAAGAGATCCTATGATGGGATACACCTTTGTTGTTTGAAGAAGGAAGAAGCAGAAAGAATCATGGAAGAAGTCCACCAAGGAATTTGTGGTCCTCACATTGATGTTAGCAAAGAAGATTTTGAGAATAAGTTACTACTGGAATACGATGGAAACTAATTGTATGGACTTTGTGAAAAGTTGCCATAACTAGCAAACCCATGCCAACTTGAACCATGTACCCCCTAGTAAGCTATATAGTATGAACTCTCCATGGGGCATAGATGTGATTGGAAGGATAGCTCACCTTAAATGGGCACAATTACATCCTAGATGTGATTGACTACTTCACCAAGCGGGTAGAGGTAGCTTCTTATTCCAGATTGAAGGCCAAACATGTGGCCCGATTTATAGAGAATAATATCATTTGCCGATTTGGAGTACCATAAGAAAACATCTCTAACAATGGTTCCCACTTTGAGGGAGAAGTCCGAAGGATTACGGAGTTGTACAACATTGAGCATCACAAGTCTTCACCATATCGACCACAGACTAATAGGGCCGTAGAAGCAACCAAAAAGAATATCAAGAACATCCTAACCAAAATGGCAGTGACATACAAAGATTGAGCCGAGAAGCTTCCATTTTCTTTGTGGGGTTATAGGACTTCTATCTATGCATCAACTGGGGCAACTCCGTACTCTTTGGTTTATGGGATTGAAGTGGTGCTTCCTAATGAAGTAGAGATACAATCTTTGAGAGTATTGGTGGAAACCAAGGTCCCAAAAGAGGATTGGATGAGAGAAAGATATGAACAGTTAACCTTGATAGGTGGAAAGAGGATGAAAACTCAATTCCAAGCACAAGGTTACCAAAAATGAATTGCTAGCGCATTCAACAAGAAGGTGAAACCTAGAAACCTTAAGGAATAAGATCTAGTCCTAAAGGTACTTAGAGATGAAACTTTTGATCCAAGAGGAAAGATGAAGCCAAGATGGTCTAGGCCTTTTGTTATCAAGAGGATCATGTCAGGAGGTGCTACAGGAATTAAAGATTTGGATGGAGAAGAGATGCTCTGCCCAATCAACATGGACAAGCTCCAGAAATATTACCTTTGAAAAGAACAAAAAAGAAAGAAAAAAAAAAAAACCCGCTAGGTTGAAAACCTAAAAGGGTGGCCTAGGCAAAAATTAAGGCAAAAAAACCCCGCTAAGTTGAAACCCCGAAAGGGTGACCTAGGCAAAAGTGAGGGGAAAAAACCATTGGCATGGTGAAAATTCCCACAAGGACGTCATGGGCAAAAATTACATGGCACAAAAAAAAAAAAAAAAAAAAAAAAAAAAAAAAAAAAAAAAAAAAAAAGAGAAAAGAAAAGAAAAATAAAGACAATGAGCAAAGATAATAAAAAGGCTGATTTTCTCATTACTCAAATTAAAAGATGATAAATTGTTGAATAGGAGATTTTGAACATTCCAATCCTTTATTAACTCAAATGAAAAGACATGAAATCATAAAGTGCAAAAAAAATAAAATTTGGGGCATATCAAGGTAGTCATTCATTCCTCTTCCTTTTGTTGGACTTCTTGTGATCATTGTCTTCCTTATGGACTACTCTTATATCAGTGGATAATCAATCCTTGTATTACAAAGTTGGATGGAGAAATTGAGGAAAGTGGATGTCCCTATTCATTGCCTTTTAAGACCAAATCTCTTGAATTCTGCCCAAGATTCTCTTAGTGAATGCTAGGGTATGGTAAGAACCATTGCCACAAGGTACCCCTTGATGGTCACCTAATTGTCGTGTGATATGACATGTAGGATAACAAGAGCAACGACGAAGCCCAACCAAAGGTACATAGTTTTCCTTGAAGCCACAGCAAGGCATGGCCTCGATGCACCACCATTCTACCACCCATTGAATATCTGCAGAAGTAAAATACTTCAAAAGTTTAATAAGATTGACAAGATCGATATCTTAGTCTTTAAGCTTGCGATCACCATAATGCTTTGGTTGATATGGATTAGATGGAACAAAGGGAGGATGAATCAACTTGAGTTTCTCGTACAGCCATATCTGAGGGAGAGAAAAAGAAAGCATGAGTGTTGAATGGAAAACATAGAGATAAAAATAGAAAAAGAGAAAGAGATATTCAAAGACGATACAAGGAGTCTCGATGGGTTGAAAATTGAAAGGCAATCCATGCAAATTTAGAGGAATCCCGCTAGATTGAGAAAATTATGCAAAAATTAGGGATCATACATGAAGAAGGAGAGGACTCCCTGAAAAGAATGTTGCTTCCTCCCTATGAACAGCATCCAAACCATTGAGGGTTTTAGCCAAGATAATGGCAATTTGGCTCCCACTCCCTAGATGTTTGACCACATTAAGAATTCCAGGATCCACACAAGGTGTTTCATGCACCAAGAAAAACCTTGCAAGAATCCAAAGGCAAAAAGCGTTGAGATGATAAGAACGCTTCATTCTAGCTAATGGAACATCCTTCTTAGAAAAGTTATTGAAAACAATGAAGACATTCAACTTGATGGACTTGCACCATCTCTTTGCCATGGCTAGGGGAACCCCCAAAATTTGATGAGCTAGGTTAGAAAGATCTTCATTAAGAGTAAGGAGAATGATAGCACTAAAGTCGTGTTCACCCATGATTGCACCAAATTCCTCGAGAGTGGGGCATAATTCCACACTGCTGAATTGAAAGACATGCCAAGTAGGGATCCAAAATTCAGTGGCAACTCGCAGAGGAGGCTCATCCACTTTAATTTGTTGAAAGAAAGAAATACAAGAAAGACCAAAAGAGATGAAAGCATCCTTGAAATTGAGATTAAGCTTGTTAATCCACATAGAGACCTCCAAAGAAGTGAATTTTGCCATTGGGAACTTTACAGAATGGTTCCTGAGCTTAAAACATGTTTTATGAAGGTTTAGAGGCCTTTCACGGCTATTTTATAGTGAAAAAAGTTAGCTAGGGTTTTTCTGCCTGGCAATATGCATGTGCATGGTCTTGGATGCGTACGCATGGTCAAAGCCTGCGTACGTATACGCGCATATGAATACGCAGGGTCACAAGGGTTTCGGATTCCCTTTCCTATTTGGAGTGTGATCTTCATACCAAGGCTTCTCTCATGACTCCTATGGCTCAAAGGATTACTCAAGATAGATTTGAGCCCGGATTTTCATTCACCAAAGCAAGAAAGAAAAGGAAAAGCAAAATAAATATAAGATGCATACATAACCAAATATCCCATAAGTTGTAAATAAGTACATATCCTAAAATAAAAGGCAAAAATATAAAGATGTTCTTAAATACAACCCAATGTCTCAAATAAAATAAAAGTGCAGAAGATAATGTTAAAAAAGGAAAAAGAAAAGAAACTGGAAAAAGTATGTATGTTTGTATGTCTGTCTGTAGGATCACCGCCAGTAGTGCCTCTTCCTTGGCCTAGAGCTTTGTGTCGCCTTCGGGAGCTTTGTGTCGCCTTCGGGTCATCGTCATTGTCATCATCATCATCATCATCATCAGGATAAGCATACCCACTAGGCCCATAGATCTGTCTAGAATACCTTGTCACCTCTAACTTGAGGTTCCCAACAAGCCAGATGAGCTCCTCATGCTTTGCTAGAGTAGGTTGAATTTGAAAAGAAGACAATGTTAAGACAAGTCTAAGAAATGCAAAGGAGAAAGAAATGAAAAGAAGAAAGTGCAAGGGATAAGGATAAAGACAACTCACAGATCGTGTACCCTGATGTAAATACTACATTTTGTACCCCTTATGACTCGAGCCCCAATTCCCTAATAATGCTCGAACTCTAAAGCCCAAAGCCAATTTAGAGCCCAATCAGATATTAAATTGACTTGAGGAGTGTTAAAATGGAAAATATAACATTTTAAATGAGCAAAAATCTATTTTTGGAAAATTAAGTAACCAAAGTGGCTTTCGGCCTGCGTACGTGAGTCGCGGCTTACGTACGTGAGCTAAAGCATGCGTACGTAGGCACATTCTTGCGTTTTCTGCAATAATGGCTGAGGCACATCGTGTGGGAGCCATTCCAACCCCCATTTTTTCAACTATAAAAAGCTTTACATGGTACATTTTCAAAATACATAGAAACCCCACAGGAAGAACCTAAGATTCACTAGAAAATAGTGAATTAAAAGGAAGTTTTTCACAAAACACCCTCAAGTCTTTTTTATTTGATTTGGACCTTTTTTGGCCCCAATCCTTTGAGTTTAAGATTACTAATCACTATTTTATTGAATTGTGATAGATTTGATTGAGTGGAACGGTTAAAAATCAAGCCTAGGAGCTTTTGTTTTAAGGTATTCTTTTAAACTTTTCTTTTTTCCTTTTCTGCCTTTAATCTATTTCTTTGTTTAGTTTATGTTTATGTATGTTTGTTTAGGTTAGTTTTAGGTCTTATTTATTTATTTTTAGCATGTTAGGTTACTAGATTTACGTTTTTCTATTTTGTTTGGTTTTTGCTCTGTTTTGTGTTAATTAGGTTTTTTAGGTAAGGATCTGCCTACGCATGATCTAGCTTATGCACGCACGCTGAACTCATGTGTACACAGACCTATTCTAGCGTGCATGATTACCATTACCCAGAAACCCTAATTTTTGTTTGTTTTGTTTCTACTTTCATGTGTTTGTTTTGTGTAGCCTCTTTCTCATATATTTTAAGCCCCATAACTGTGTGTTTATCTTTTAACATATTTGTTTATTATCACATGTTTAGATTAGGGTTTTAGATTAGGATTTTTATGCTTGTCTCTAACTTCGATACCATGAACATGCATTCACATACCCATTTATGATGCCATAGGTGTTGAGGTGCTGCGAGGTAAGTTAGGTAAGTCATGCATTCACATGAACATGCATGTTGATTGTTTAATCCTCCCTTGATATATGTGTATGAAGTTAATGCCTTGTATTGATTCATGATATGATATGCTTGTTGCCAAGCTTGGTTTGCTACTTTGCCTTAAGATGTATGATAGGGTGTTCACACGTTAGATGTATGCTAGGGTTTCTTATTTGTGTTTGGGTTTGGCTCTCTATTGCTTTAAGGATGGATATGTGTTTTGGGATGAATGATGCCATGATTGTATGCTTAAATGTATGCTAGTGTGTGTGTGACTATAGATGCAAGTGTTGAACATGTTTTTAATAAGGTTATGACGTAAGACACAATGATGGAAGGCCAACCTTAGGATTGGGCGATCTTGGGTGCCTAACACCTTCCCAAAAGCATACCTAAACTCCAAACCCATACTCTAGTAGTAAGGCCAAAGGTCCTTCCTCGAAAGGAACCCTATATTCATGGTTCCTAGACCATATAACTAGGTGGTGACTCCGACACTTCTTTTCCCTTGGCCCACAATGGCGACTCCGCTGGGATAATGAGTTTAATTCCTATGTGTTTTATTTCTTAACTTTAATAAAAACTTTTTTTAATACTTGTCTTGCACACACCTCACTAGTTCTTTTGTCCCTTAACCTTGGTTGGTGATGAGTGGGAAGATAGAAAGCTCCATTCGGGCCCAAATTTTTTGAAGTTCATCCTACTAACTTACAATTGATGCCATCACCTATAATGGGCCTTGAGTACGTTAAAATTTTGCTACCAATCCACTATGGGGTCCACTTAGACCCTCAGTTGGAATCATAGCCCGCCTAGTTGTGAGTGACCTAATTATCTTCCCTTTAGCCTTAGATTTTTAGGGCTAACAGGGCATTCTGATTTTCTGGGTTTTAAAACTTTATTTTAAGGGCCCAAAACAGCATGCTTTGATGTGGGCCGGCCCATAGACCCTTGTGAATGTCCAAAGATCATTAAAAAGCCCCAAAAACCCTAATTTTAACATATAAAAACTCATCTTATGTCTCCAATCAAGACCCTAGCTAGAGAGAGTTATTTTTTGGCCTTCATCTTCTTTAAAACCCTATTTTCTCTTTTTAAAACCCTAGGGCAGCACCTTAGCACATTTTTTACAAATTAAAAACCTCTCTTTAGTTAGTTCTAAGATAGAAACTATTTTTCTAAATTAATTTCTCAAAACCTTTACCAAAATCTTTTGTTCTCGAGTTGTCATTACTAACTATTATTGTGTTCTTTTGATTATTTTTGTCCTCAATCTAATCTTTGTGTTCAAGGCACTGAGGAGTCGGTTAAACAATCTCATATATGTGATTCTAAAGCAAGGTGAGCCTCTTTGCCATGATTTCTTACTTTGCTACATAGGATTCACATGGTTCTTAATTTGTTTTATTTTTTATGCACGCTTAGAAATATGTTTTGCTTTGTTTGATTTTGTTTTGTTGTGTCTTACCATACTTTGAATGAACGGTTGAATTAGATATTAGAAGGATGATAGGTTTTGTTTGATTATTGTTTTGTTGCTGCTTTAGAATTTTGTTTCTGGGTGTGTATGTGTGGAAACGCATACTTCATGTATGCGCACTCATACTTTTGCCCAAAAACGCAGATTTAGAGTTCTTGCTACTTTGTGTGTTTTAATTAGTTTTAATCCTCTTTTTAGGTCTTGTTGAGTCTATCTATCACATTTTTAGGTCTAGGGTTAGTAGACTTGTAAAGTTGTGATTTACAATGTTTTATGTTGGATTTAATTCCGTGTCAAATTTTATTGTAATTTTATTCAATCATTTCCCTATATTTTTGTGGGATTTAATGTAAAAGTTGTGTGAGAGTTTGGCGAGGAATCTGTAAAGAAATGGTTTTCGTGACTAGACTCGCGACTGATGACCTGCGAAACAAGCCATATGAGAAGCATATGCTGGAATTTGAAGAGTCTTTGATAGGATAGTTTTTGCGACTGACTCACGACTCAAGCCAAGTCGCGAGTGACCCGTGAAACCCACTGCCTATTGCTTTTTGTAGTGTGACTTTTACCATTCTTTACCAACACTATATAAACTCTCATTACCCACGAAATGTAAGTAGAAGAAGGAGTATTTTCTGAAGAAACTTTTGAAAGAGAAACCCTAGCCAAACACTTGAGAGTTAAATATTATTTTACCCACAATCCTTTACATCAATTCTCTAAAGTTTTCATCTACTCTTACCTCTCCATCTATACATCCTTGAAAGGTTCTTAGCTCAAACACTTACCTCACCCATCCTGAGTGTTGAGAGAAGTTTTGGTGCCTTTGGAAAGCATTGGAAGAAGCTATTAAGTGGCGTATGCAACTGGACGGAATTGCGGGATTCAGAAAGCTAGTGAAGACAAGACTCCAAGAAATTTGTTGGTAGTAGGAGCTTGGAAGGCTCAAATACATTGGGTATATTAGGCTTGGAGGGTCTTTTTGATATTCGTGTACTCCAACTTATTCACTAGTGGATCAATTTCAGCTTGGAGGGCCGCGGAGAGGTTTTTCGCTGAGCACTTCAGTTTCCTTTTCAATAACACGTCTCGGTGTTATCTTGTGTTTGTATCTCTCTTCCCTACTCTTTAAACTTTACATTTATTGCTCATTGTACTTGGTTATGGCTTAGAGTAGTGTTACCGGTTTATTGCGCATGCTTTACTCTTGTTCTGCATTTACATTAGTTAGAGTAAAAGCAATTAAGCCGTAATTTAAAAGTGGGGGCCTAAACAAATATTAGTGTTCTCACACTAATTGAGCTTTGAAGAATAACATGTTTCACATACTTGAATTGATAGATTGATGATTAGGGTTTATGCTTTGATGAATCACATGAACATTCATGGGAATTTGAACATGCATTGATGCATAGGTGCTGAGGTGTTATGGTGCAACGAGGTAAGTGAGGTAAGTCACACATAATTACATGAACATGCATTTGACTTGGTTGATGAACATGATGAACTTTCTTGATTGATGAACATATGAATATACTTGATTAATGCCTTGTTAATGTTGTCGTTTTGTGATGTGCTTGCTGCCCTTGGATATATATTGTGATGTAACCTTTATATTGTGATTTGATCTTTAACATGTTGTGTGTTTTATTTTCCTTAAGTGCATGATGTATGTTTAGGTTAAGGATTATAACTCTCTTCAATAAACTCTTTAATTAAATATGGCCTAGCAACACATAATGGAGGCCGGCCCACAAGCCAAATGGTCTTGGATGCCTAACACCTTCCCAAGCCATACCCAAACTCTAGACCCATAATCTAGTATGTGGACACATGTATGTAAATGATTGGCCCAAAAGGCCTAATATGGTTCCTAAATCTAATCTAGGTGGCGACTCCACTTTTCTCCGCCACGGTCCACTAAGCCGGGGCGTACTCTCATATGTACCCATAATAGAGGATGCCATTCCTCTATAGCTGGTACTCAACATCGGTCATCAAAAGCGGGGCAAGCATGAATGGAGAAGGATCCATCGGAACCTGAGGCGTATCCTCACCGCTGGCAAGAAGCTCACTCAGCTAACTATAGAACCTTCAAGCGCGCAGCCTCCAAGGGTCGAGTGGTCCCGGAAGAGATAATGGCAGCCGCCTTTAGCCCCTAGTCAGTAATGAGAGGAATACCTACCTAAGGTCCCTAAGCGATCTACCAAAAACACTTATGATTAGAAAAAAAAAACCTTTGAAACATGCAAGGACAGCTAGGAAAGAAGAATTTCACTCACTTCTTCAAAGGAGAGGTTGTTGAGATGAGCCTGGACTGAAGGGAAGTCCTTCAGGTCCACATTTGGACCACGAGCAACAAGGCCATAGCTCACGGCCCAATGCTGCAAGAATACAATTTGCAAGATAATAGTTTGCAAGAAAAGAATGTTTACAAGATGATAGCTTCCAAGAAAAGAATACTGTACAGTCTGCAAGATAATAGTTTGCAAGAAAAGAATACAATACAACTTGCAAGAATACAATTACAGTTTGCAAGATGATAGTTTGCAAGAAAAGAGCATGGATACAGTTTACAAAAGCATGAAATGCAATTTTGTAAACCTAAATGGCATATGAATAAATACAGTTTGCAAAAGCATGAAATACAATTTGCGAAACCATGTAAGAAAAGAAAAAGGGTCTAACCTCAAGGAGCTTCCAAGGCTTCGCTAGCTAGGGCAGAGTCCCTCGATTTAGTGTGTCCATGACCGAATAAAGGTAGGCAAGACAAGCCTGACCCCAGTTCACCTTCCACACATGCACAAAGTCGCGAAAGAGAGCAAGCCACCTTAGAAACACCGTCTGCCCACCATTGGCGAATAGATATGCCCCCAACAAGTACAGCAAGAATGCCCTAGCCATCTGGGCCCAATCATTAGGCATCGCCTAAGAAAGAAGCATATAATCCCTCTCCAAGTCGAAATAGTAGATGTGCTCACTCAAGTACTTATGCCCTAGTAGGTTGATGCCTAACTGAATGCCCAACTCACTCTCTAAGTTGATAATGGGCCCATTGAATCTCAAACTGGTCATCTGGTGGAAATCATGAAGAGTCACCGTCATCTCCCTCCCAGGAATGTGAAAGGTGTGGATAGTATCCCACCAACTATCAGCAAGCGCCTACACCAGAATGCCGCTGGCAGAACTCTCCAGAAGCATGATGGGCTCGAAACCGACCGCACTCACCAACACCTTTGTATCTTTTGTCAAGGCCTTATACCATGCAAAGAGATGACTGGCACTACCCCTACTCATGAAATGAGGTAAAACCTGTAAAAGATAGGAACAAGAGCATAAAAATCATGTTGGATGAGAAAAATAAAGTGAAAAAAAAAAAAAATCAAACTGGAAAGAAAAAATGAAGTTTCTAGGGCATGCGTCTGTATGAACTTATGAACATGGATGCATACGCATAAAGAGTGGGTGCGTACGCATGAACACAAACAGAACGGGTTCTTCGACAATTTCGGCCTACCATGAATCAAAACTCATCCTAAACATGTTTCTACCCCTTATAGGACATCAGGTTTTCATCTAAACACATCCCATAACAAAACCCAAGCATTTACAAGTCTAAAAATGAATTAAAATAGAAGATCAAAGCAAAACTTAAAAATGAGAAAATTTTGAAAAACTCACCAATCTCGTTTTGTGGCCTAAAGATCAATGGAGGGGACTCCATTAGCCTTGTGGCTCCATTCCAGTGAGTAAGATTAAAAACTTCGCCAGGAATCATGTAGGTTTTCTTGGCTTTGGGTGCCATTGGAGAATATGAGAGAGCTTTGAGAGAGAAATTCTTATGATTTTGATATGGAATGGATAAGGAAATAAGGGAGAGGTAGAAGGTTTTTGTAGGGAAAGAGAGGGAGTTGAAGAGTTAGAGAGAAAATGCAGAGATGAGGAAAATGGAGAGAATAAGAAGAAAGAAAGAAATAGTTGGCAATAGTTGAAGAAAAATAAAGAGGCGAGAACGCATCTGATGACTAAACTACAAGTAGTTTAGGCCTCCCGCTAAACTACATGTAGTTTAGCAAAAAAAAATTAGAATATCCCTAGTGAACTTTAGAAGATAAGAAGTGCAAGAAAAAATTCAAAGACAACCCCCATGGGTCATGAAGTATTAGAATGTTACAAAGATGCATTGAAATGATGTAAATACCCCTTAGCAGGTCAAAAGATATAAAAATCCTAAAAATACTCCCTAGTGGATTAAAAGGCCCAAGAACATTCCCCAATGGATTGGAAGGCCCAAGAAAACTCCCCAATGGATTAGAAGTCACCAAGGAAACTCCCTCTTGGGTTAAAATCATCAACCAACTCTTTAGTGAGTCACAAATAGAAAACCCTTCCCCAAGTGGATCAGAATCATCAAGGACTTCCCCGTAGGTCCAAGATACCAAGACAACTCCCTCGTGAGTTACTAAAAGGAGAATTTTTCCCATCAGAATTATCAAGGACTTCCCCATGAGTCCAAAGTACCAAGATAACTCTCTTGTGAGTTACGAGAAAGAGAAGGAAATGTTCTGGCCAAGGATGATCTTGCTATAACCTTGCTAGAAAACTTCCTTCTTGGCGACCTCCAGATCTGTCGTGGCTTAAAATAAATTTTGATGGGGCACTTTTCCACAAGGAACAATAGGCGGGCATTGGGGTTATCATTTGGGATAACACAGGTATGGTTATGGCTTCTTTAACCCAACAGCTTCCACTACCCTCCATAGTTCTAGAGGTGGAGGATTTAGAAGCAAGGAGAGTGCTAGAATTTGCTCTTGAACTTCGCTTCAACAGGGTAATACTAGAAGGTGATTGCGAGATTCTAATCAAAGTACTTCAAAGCATGAAACAATCATTAGCTCAGGTTGGCCACATAGCTAAAGATGTCCAACATCTTGCCTCCCTCTTCACAACTTCTAATTTTGTTCATGTTCGTAGGACTTGTAACTCAGTTGCTTATTCATTTGCTCGTTAAGCAATTTTATGCCCCAATATCTTAGTCTAGGTGGAAGATGTTCCACCAAATATTGATGTAATTCTTCAGGCTGATTTAAAAAGCCTTCCTTAATGATATGCACGGTCTTCCTTCTCAAAAAAAAAAAAAAAAAAAAAAAAAAAGAGGTTATTTTGATCAAATAACCATAGTTTTTTTTCCTCGATTTTGTACTTTTATTTATGGGTCTTTATGCCTTTTGCTTTTAAACTTGAAGTAAGTAGTCAAAAATCATTTCGAGTGCTCTATTTTTATCATTTTTTATATAAAAAAAAAACAATAAAGGCTATATTTGCATAAATTTTTTGAACAATAATATTATATTAATTTCAATCTTTGGTATACTTGTATGTTTATGTTTGAATTGAATATCATCTCATTTTCATAGTTTATCTTTATTCTTTTATGTATTATTTAATTTATTTAGATACCTTTTAAATTTGAATTAAATATTAATTCAAAAATTAAACTAATGACCCAACTATTGAACTAATAACCCATCGATTGAATCAATGAATCATCAAACGATTCAAACCACTCCTTTAATAGTTCAATGCTTGGTTTGATTTACATAACTATGCACAAGGGTTGAACTAGAAAAATTAAGTGTCATGCTAAGGTGACCACAAAGCATTTCCTTGCAAAATGCAAACAAACTTTTTTTTTCCTTTTTTTCCTTGGGTGGGTGGAGGGGATAGCAAATGTTACATATTGTACAAGATAAAAATCTCTTTGTAGCTAAAATGATGGAGGGTTTAATGTTGCTTTTTAAATCAATCACTCCATTCATAATTCCGGTTTACCAATTACCAACCCTTCCATCTTTCAGTATACTCTATATGGTTTGATCACAAGGTTTTAAAAAAAAAAAGCATAAAAGGTTATTCTACATTTAGTAATGCCAAGCTAGGTATGATAGTATTGAAACTCACGGGGAAATAGTTTTATGATACACAAAGTTAATTCATGAGCTTGAAACACGAATAATAGTGTTTATTTATTTGTCTAAACTTGATTAACGCATGGAACAAATTGAAAGTACTAGCTAGTGTTGCTCACTTAATTTTATTAGACTAAGAGCAGTGTGGAAAGAGAATGTAGAAAAATCAGTTATATGAGACTATGAGTTTTGGCAAGACAAATGATCCAACTAGTCTAATGGCAAGTCCATGGAGTAGGTGAAGAGGGCTTAAGAAGGAGTTTCACCTTATTGTCTAGTCTAATAACCTTAAAAAAAATTTAAAAATCTCAAACTCAAATTTTATAAATCAATACGTGCAAGAACTATTTGACAAAAAAGGAAAAAGAGAAGGAAATATGCTAGAAATGAATGTGAACACAAATTAAAGAGAGAAAAAGGAAAAGAGTTAGGGAAGTAGATCAAATTGTAAGAAATTGCGACCTTGGGAAAATTTAATCTTGCATGAACAAGGTAGGCTGAGTTGATGTGTTTCTCAAAATAATGTGTTATAAATAGAGATTATGCAACAAAATTTTTATTATTGGTTTTCAACATATCTCTCTTGGCTTGAACTGGTGAACTCCTAGGAGCTTTGAGGTTGTTCTACATCATCCAAAGCCATCCTTTATGTAGAACAGCAACCCTAACCTGTTTTTTGTTCAAACTTAAGTGATGCATGACAAAAATGGTTTTCCGATGGAGTTGCTATACACACAAATTTTGTAAAAGATAAATCACACGGTCACAAAATAATGTAACAAATAATCAATTTAAATTGATTTATATATATATATATATATATAGTAGGATAACGTAAATTGTTTAGATAGTCACTAACACGAGAAGAAATATTAGGAGTTCCAACAAAGTGTTTAATAATAGTATAAATTAAAGTATTAACTTAGTGTTAGAACTGTTGAGCAAACATATTCTATTTCAAGAACCCATGAAAAATGTTGTTTGTTTAATAGGAGAAATATTAATGAATTCTTTGCAAAAAAATTCAATTATTTGCATATTGGACTAGTTCAAGTTGCTGTTAAACCCCTTACTCGAAAAGGTATTAATGCTTCTGTACTTATGTGCTTAAGAGATGCTAGGTTTAAAGATTTTCGTACTAGTATTCTTGGCATGATTAGCTCATCTCTGTTTGATGGTCCTGTTTATTTTAACTGTTATCCTAATATTACTTTTGCTTTGGATGATCCTAATATTGTTAAGGCCTTAACTTTAAATATTTTAACCTCTGGTTATGATATAGATGAAGGCAGTAAGCCCTTTGCTATCATATTTATTATAGATTATTAGGTACTCAACTTAATCCTCGTGCTAGGCTAAGAGACTCTGGTAATAAAACTTTGTTAATCCAATGTTTCATTCCTGATGCTAAGGGTCAAGTTCCAAAAATAATTCAATGGAAAGATATTAATCTTCCCAAAGAATGGTTGTTGGAATGAGAAGCTCAGCCTGCTAAGCTAGGTCTGATTAATTAAATCTTGATCACATCCAACAATATCTTGATGGAACTGTTAAAATAGGCTCAGTCTTATTAACAAATTGATCCCTCCTAAATGGTTTTCAAAAGTTAAAATTGTTTGTCTGCCACGAATATGAATTCAATGTTATTGCTATGATTGACTCTGGTGCTGATATGAATTGCATTCAAGAAGGAATAATTCCTTCCAAGTATTATAAAAAATCAATGAGATCAGTTTCTTCAACAACATAATCTTCTTCGTTTATAATATTAGGAGGGACGCTAGATCTAGAGCTAACAGAGGAATTGGATCTAAATAATCTATCCATTTTATCCTAGTTTTGACATTCACTTGTTATGTTTATTCTTATAATCATTACATTTCATAACACATACCCTAATCAACCCTCTACCTCTCATACCCTAACGCACTTCTAGCAAAACAGGCTTTACTGTTTGGTATGGGAATTCACTTGAAAGAGGAGATTGTTGGCTGGAGTCATCTTCGTCTCTTTGCTCATTTGGCTCAATATCAGATTGTTCATTATCAAGTTGTTTATCAATTTTTAAAAGTAACATTTCTTGTTTTAAGTCAAAGTTATCATTTTTAGCATTTTTTAAATCATTTTTTAGCTCAATGATTTCTTTCTTGATAATAGTAATTTCATGTTGTAAATCATTAACAGTTATTTCTTTGGACTTCTTTTTATTAAATCTTTCCAAAGTTTCATCAAGACTTATCTTTGATTTCATCTTTTTATCATTTTCATCCTTAACCAAGGTTTTCTTGAGCTTTTTAAGATATTCTTCTTTTAGCTCAGGATCATCAATTTGACTTATCAAATTTATTAGCAAATTTTCTTGTTCTTCTCCTTTGGTTAAAACATTAATTGTTTTGCGGCCTTTGGAGAGAACATTAATAGTATTGCAACAAGAGTCTCTACAACCAATTTTAATATTAGGGGAATCCAAAGTTTCACTGTTAGAGTGATAGCCAGAATTGGATGAGGAAAGAAAATCCTCTTTTGATGAATTAGATGCAGTAGTAGATCTTGATTCAAGGATTTGAAACAGATCTTCTTTATCATCATCATTAATATCTAACATATTTTATATATATATATATATATATATGTTTGTGTGTGTGTGAGTACAATCTTTTGTATGACTCTTTATAGTCAAAGAATACAATAAAACTCCTCTAATTTGATCTCCAAGAAAGTTTACAATTTGAAGGGCTATGAAGCTTGAACTTTTTTTTTCATCAGCTTAATCTCGAACAAGATCAAAGGAAGCTAAAGGAGAATCCCAACATTGATTTGAAGAGTAGGAATAAGTCTTGATGAACAATAGAATTCTCTTGGACTTAGAGATGACTCTCTATTTTGGTAGAATGTCAGTATGATTCTTTCTCTCTAAATGTCTCCATTTTTCTCATATGAGAAGAAGCCTTTATTAATAGGCGATTCAATAGTATTTTATTTGGAATTTTCTCTCAGCATTTATTGAAAGTTAATTATGAATTTTAAATTCAAATTTGAATTTAAATTTAATTTAATTTTCCATTTAATAAAAATTTTCCATATGAGTCTTTTCTTCCGACATTGCCACATGGATTTTTTTATTTGATACTGCCACATGGCTTGGATACATGTCATTTCTATGCAAGTGGTGGTAACTCAAAGACTTGACACGTGACTTGATTTCATTTGCCAATTGTCCACATCATTAATTGGAAATTAATTTAATCAAAAATATTCAATCATGATCAATTGGACTGTTATAGATACATCATAAAATTTTGATGTCTATAGTTGCATGCTACTAGAGTAATGTAAACTAATCCATGATGTAAGAGCCTCACTAACACATTGTACAACACTAAAAGAATGCAAAATGTGTTCTATGTTATGGGGCATCATTGCTCTATTGAGTAAAGCCTAGGCATTACTTTGCTTCAACTAACCAGCTTCAATTGGAGCTAATCGTGCAAAACATGGACGGACATGCCCACTTTGAGCATCCCCTCTTTTTTTCTCGTCATTTTCTAACATCTCCCATTCGCACACTCTAGGCTTGAGAGTACCATTCATCTCTCAATGTATTTCTCAGTATATTCATAATAGCAAAAAGGTTGTGCGACCATCAAGCACACTAGGGAAAAATATGGGAGCACTATACTAAACTTATACAAAGACTAGTATAGCAACATCCCTAAAGTTTCATTATGCCCTAAACGCAATCTAATAAGTCAAATCAAACATTTCTAATTCCTCTCGAGTATAATACTTAGACCTTTACTTGATCCATTGAAACTATTGCAATGTACTCACGATTTTATCACTACCCTTAAACGCTATAACTTATTAACAATGAATGCAAATTTAGTGTTGTGTTTTTGAATAATTTTTCCTTTGCAAATGTGTCATTTAACTTCAGACCAATCGCTTTCCTAGTAATGTCCTTTTAGAATATATCTAACATGGCCATAAGTAACATGCCAAAGTAGAAAACATTAAAATCTCTATTTCTTGACATAGTCAAAAGTAACAAAGGGTGTAGGTAGGATCTTAATGAAAAATTCATAGAACTTGCATCGTGAAGAAGCAAGGTTTTATTCTTTCACCTCCACTTTTGGTCAAACAAGCAAATGTAATACGAAATACATGCTATTGTATAGTTTCCTTAAGGAAGAGTATATGTCTTAACTTAATACGTTGTACAGATCTTAGTCTAGTCATTACTCAAGCACCTAACCCTAATCCTTTATTTTCTTGCCACCCTAAGCATCAAATTTAAGGTTTTACATTTGCCTAACCAAAGGATATGTGGAGTCGAGGATCATGGGCTATCCATGCATAGTCTAATCAAACTACATATGTTATATAGTTCATCTTAGTTCCAACGAAGGTGACATATATTTGTGTCAACCATCTATATAGTCTACATAACCATAAAAGGACGTAATGTCTCATCTTTGCTCACAACTCAAGCGACAAGGCAACACTCATATGAGTGAGACGACCTAAGCCTGTTGACATACCTTTTGTTAGAGTGAAAATTCACTTTTAGTTGGGTAATTCGTCTAGAGATGTTGATGGAAGATGTTTTCGAAGAATTTGCATTAGATGATTCGACAAGCTTGCAAAAGAGAGAGGGCTGATCGAAGGGGGCATTGGTGTGGCACTAGCCTAGGGGTCTTTGTCGCTTAAGTCAGGACTCCAAAGAGCTAATATGATAACTTAGTGTATATGGAACACATATATTCAACGTACCTCTATCTATGGAGATGAGTTTCCTTTTATAGGTATATCTTCTAACTGTTGGCTGCTTGTTAATTAATTTTGTGCATTTATTTGATTGGCGTAACGTCTGACCATTTAATGTAACAACGATTATTCGTCTGTTTAAATGCTGGCTTTAAATGCTAGCTCTAGACAATACTTATCATTTCTTACTCTAACTAAAACATCTTCTGACTTAATGAGCATGTAGTTGTTGGGTAACAGTCGCCTGTTACGCTATTAAATGCCTCCATCAATTATACTTTTCATTAATTGCTAGACAGCTAGTAGTGGAAGATGTTCTTCTTGTATGAACAATCTTTTAGTTAAGATCATCCATCTACATGGAAGATATTTTGGATCATCTACTTGAATGGAAGACTTTCCTGATTTTTTCTAGTTTAACACCTTTCATACCAAAAAAATCATCATATGGTATATGTGTGTATTAACATACATGTTATAACCGAAAATGAATAACACTAACAGTCGCCTGTTACGCTATTAAATGCCTCCATCAATTACGCTTTTCATTAATTGCTAGATAGCTAGTGGTGGAAGATGATTTTCTTGTATGAACAATCTTTTAGTTAAGATCATCCATCTACATGGAAGATATATTGGATCATTTACCTGAATGGAAGACTTTCCTGATTTTTTCTAGTCTAACACCTTTCATACCAAAAAATTCATCATATGGTATACGTGTGTGTTAACATACATATTATAACCGAAAATGAAACACTATATGTATTAAAAATAAATATCCCAAAACAATATAGCAAGTGATAACTAAAATATAACATAACATTACATTCTATATAGCCCTAATCTTCTAACATGAACCTAGAAAGCATCTCTTCTTATAGGCATTGTCCGGTGATTACTAATCATGCAGTAGAAATGTGTTTCAAGACCACCTATTTATAAGCAACCATGTCTTGAATGGATTGATATCTTGTATTATTATGTTTGGTTTTGCCATGATACTTGGGGTTCTTATCATAGGAAAGTGTTACCATACTATCACAATGTATCATCTTGATGACCTCAAGGTGCTAAAAGAACCTCCTCAATCAAACTGCCTCCTAAATAGTTGATGAACAAGTTTCTTCCATAGTTGATAAAGTTATACAAGGTTGTTCTTGCTAGTCCATGTGGTGGCACCATTATTAAGCAAAACGCATTATTAGATGTGGATTTGTGCTCATCTAGGTAACAACCCCTATCAACATCGTTATCATCTATCAAACACAATTCTAAACCCTAATAACAAAGGACGTAGTCCGTTGTCCTTTTAAGGTACCTTAATATCTTCTAGACTACTTTCCAATTTCCAATGAGCAAGTCCAAGGTTGGACTAAAACTTGTTGACTAATCCAATAGCATAACATAAGTTAGGTCAAGTACACATCATTGCATACATCAAGCTTTCAGCCACATTAGCATAGGGAATACAAGTTGTCTTCTTATTTACATCCTAAGTCTTAGGGCACAAGTTATGACTTAAGCCCTTGATTTGGGCAATAAGAGTGTCTATAAGTTTGCAATCATGCATTTGGAAACGCTCAAAAACCATATAGGTTTGCTGTGAAAAACCTTAAAAAGTTTCTTTGAGCAATGTTTAAGGATTTTAGCCTTGACCTTAATCTCAAAGTTAGAGGGCAAGCACCCCTTTGTAAAGATAATCATCTTCATGTTATTACTAGCTATGTCATCAATGTACAATGGCAAAATAATGAAACTTTCCTTAAGTCGTTTTATGTAGACACGGTGATCATTTTCAATAATTGTAAACCCATTCAATTAAAAAACTCAATGAAATCTCAAGTACCATTTTCTAGATGATTTTTTAAAACCATATATGGATCGCTTAAGTTTGCACACTTTATGCTTTTGACCTTTGGCTTCGAAGCCAGCAGGCTAATCCATACAAATTTCCTCATCTAGTTCTCCATGGAGAAAAGTTATCTCAATGTCTATTTGGTACAATTTCAAATTCAATTTTGCAATAATAGTCATAATAAGTCGAATTGAGGCAAACCTCTATACCAATGAGAAGGTTTCCCCATAGTCAACACCCTCTTTTTGGGTGTAGTCTTTTGCCCATAATCAAGCTTTGTACATTTCTATTGAACTATCCGCCTTACATTTGATTTAAAAAACCTATTTGTTCTTAATTGCATTTCTCCCTAGCAATAGGTCTACTAGACCCCAAACCTAATAAGCCTTATAGACTTCTTTTCATTGTTCATTGCTTTCATCCACTCATTATTAGTAGAAGAAGAAAGAGTTTCTTGCACAGTTTTAGGCTCATCATCATGTGAGGCAATCATGAAATATTCCTCTCTTCAATTTTAAAAATGACTACAAGGAATGTTTCCACATTATCTTCTATGTGGCTAAGGTTGTTGTGAATCCTCCTTTAGTGGTGTGGTCCCACTAGGTTACAAGTCACTCTCACTGTTTGTAGAAGTTTCAAGAATTTTTTCTTGTTCTCTACTAGTCTACTTAGGGCGCCTTCCTTTTAATTCACAATTTCATTAAGTTTCAAAATTTTTATCAACCTCGCCTTTGTTCAAGAATTCACTTTCAATGAAATCTACATCACATGACTGCAAATCAGTCACACTTCCATTAAGTTTTCCACCTATCAAAACATAGCCTTTGGAATGCTCAAAATATCTTATAAAGATACATTTCTTTTCACTAGGCCCTAACTTTCCATATTTATAAGAAGTATCGTGAAGATAACCTGCTGAACCCATAGCCATAAGTTATTCAAATCAAGTTTCTTAATGGTCCATAATTCATAAGGTGTGGATGGTACTGATTTAAGGGGCATTCGGTTAAGTATATAAGTTGTAGTTAAAAGTGCATCTCCTAATACAAAATTAGTAATTTTGTTTTTGTCATCATTGACTTAACCATTTCTATTAGTGTTTGATTTTTGCTTTCCACCAAACCACTTTGTTTAGGTGTACCAAGCATTGTTAAGAGACTCAAATCTCTTTTCATCATAGAACTCTTTAAATTGCTCAAATAGATATTCATGCCCACAATAAGCTCTAAGAGCCTTAATGCTCATGTCTAATTGATTCTCAACAAATCTCATGTATCATCTAAAGCAATCCAAAGCCTCAAACTTATGGGAGATCAAATAGATGTGACGATAACATGTATAATCATCAATGTATGTGATACCTTCATGCCTTGCCCTCATATTCATAGGGCCACATATCATATTGGACTAATTGCAATGGAAAAGATGCCTTAGTGGCTTTTCCAAACAATTTTCCTTTTGACTTCCCTACTAGACAATGTTCACAAGTAGACAAAGTGACTTAGCGAGATTGCTTATAAGCCTTTTTTCTAGCAGACCTAGTCATCCTATCCTTTCCTATATGGCCAAGCGTAATATGTCATACAATTGAATTATCAAATGAAGTCAATAAAAAAACCGAACCATCATTATTATAATAGTCTAGGCCAAAATAGGCATTTGCCCTTTTCGCCAAAACTTTCCAGCAAAATGTCTATGTTCTGAAACTATCTAGCAAAATACCCCTGTTTTAAACTCAATTTTCTAAAAATCGAGTTTCAATAAAAAACTCGATTTTTAGAAAATTGAATTATGTGAAATCAAACTTTAAAAATAAATACATGGAACTCGAGTTCCATGTAAAATTTCTCGCTTTACTCGATTTTCATCAAATCGAGTTTTTCATTGAAACTCAATTTTCTAAAAATTGAGTTTTAAAACATAGGCATTTTGCTAGATAATTTTAGAACATAGGCATTTTGCTACATCTTTTGGGCGAAAAAGGCAAATGTCCATTTTGGCCTAATGGTCTATCCAAAACCAAAAAACCGTTCAAAATAAAATCACAATCATTATCAAAGACAAACTGGAAACCAAGTCTAAGTAAACTAACTAGCTCCATTTTCCACCTTGATATGTCTACTCCCAATAGGTATCTGGCAGTACTTCACAAATCCTACTTCATCTCGCTATATGTTTGGTTGATGTTGAGTTTACAATCCATACCAAGAGAAGAACGAGCAACCATGACTAGTTAAAAAAAACATGGCAAGAAATATGATTAGATCTTACCTTCTTTGATTTAGTGCATTCATGAGCGAAGTATTCCTTCTTTCCGTTGTTATAGCAAGTCAACATAGACTTGCCATTCTTTGCATTGCACTTGACAGTCTAGCCTTTTTAGATGGTAGCTAAGAAGATCTCACTTGTCTGAGAGCATAATCAAGGTGCTTGTGTTTAGGCCTAGATGTGTTACGTGAGCTTGTCTTAGCCATGTGTTCAAAACTATTTGGTTTAGCTACCTTTAGGCACTCAGCTTCAAGTTCCAAATGATATGCCACATCATCAAAGGTTTTGATTTTCTCATTTTGCATCTTGTGTTGGCAAAATCTATTTGCAGATGAGATGAGAGTATGTAGATGCAATCAAATCCACAAAGCAAATGTGGTGAGATAGTTGATTGAATGTTAAAATTTTAATGAAAATCAAACCCAATATTTAGAAGTTTAGGAATTTAATTAACTCAAATTAATTGTTGATAGACCAAATTAAACTTTACTAGAGGATCAAACTAGCCATTTAAATCAAGGTTGTCAAAATCGAGATCCTACATAGGATCGTGAAAAGTGGATGAGATCGTAGATCGTAGAATCGGATCGTGAATTGTAAGATCCTACATATTTTTAGATTTAAAGTAAAAAACACATTGATAATAACTTTGTATGTTGAATAATCACGTAAATTGTAAATTTATCCATAGAAAAACAAATATTTGCATCATATGATGCAATTTGCATATCATACATCGCTACGTCTATATTAACGAAACAAATATATATAAATTTTGACCCAACATTTAATTAGCAACCAAATAACAAAATATTTGTCAATACATATGAAAATATTTTTCAAGTTCTAAGTTCTAAGTTTAAAATCTAAAATAAGTTATCAAATGAAAATCAGCTAACTAAAATATGAAATCCAAAAGCAAGATGAATATCGAGGTGAAATGAACATTTAATTATTCCCATTTTAGGATTCTTATAACCACCGTCCTAATCATCATCATCCATTTCATCATCTATGTAGACATTGTATATTTATATACTAGAGCTACAAAAGAGATCAAAATACAATTTTACACTCAACTATTCAAATTATACTACTCAGCAATAATTACAGAGCATGCTCAAAAAAATAAATCAATCAATATACAAATACAAGCACACTAATAAAATTATATATAAGAAAAACATTTTAGTAATATTAGAACATAAATTAATATATTGATCAAACAAATTTAACAACATTATAGCTTAAAAGGTAGCAAAGCCAATATAAATTCTTCATTTAGAAATGACGAAGCATTCCTTCATTTTGATTACAAGTGAACTAGAAATTAGAAAACATTTGCTTACGTTAACATAATTATATTATTTAAAAAAAAAAAAAAAAAAAGTCAAACCATCATAACATAGAAAAATAAAAACCTTTAAAGCTTCATAAAAACCAAAAATTTATCCCATAAAAAATAAAAAATAAAAAAAAATAAAAAAAAAAAAAAAAACACAAAAACAAAAACTAATGTTTTGGTAGGACCGATAGAATCTGTAGGATCTCATACGATCCTACTATTTTTACGATCCTAATGCAATTCTAAACGATTTGATGAGATGGAATCGTACAATCATGCGATCCTATAATCCAAATCACGATTTTGACAACCATGATTTAACCTACTTCCAATTGTCTATCAAACTACCTCCATGATTAGGGTTCAAGTGATAGCCCAATCCTAACCAAAAACAGAGAAACAGAAAACAATAGCTCAATGATAACTTCATATCATAGTTAGAACCCCACCTCTCCCTCCTCCTCCACTATCTACCTATTTAAATAATAAAAAATAAAATAAAAAACCACCTCCATGATTCATGATTGATAACCCTTTTGCCACTTATTTCACATTGAAAAATGAGTTCCAGTTTCCAAATTCATGTACACAACACATCCATGCAATTAATCAGAGGCACCGAGGATAAGTTGCAGTTCTATTTGTCCAACACACCCGGAACTACACATTTTTTTCTAAGTATTCTGCGGCGAAAAAATATCTTAAAGCTCCACGTGTCTATTACCATATAAAATTGAGGAACCCCAAATCAGCTTTGATTGTTTAGCAATGGTAAAGATTGTTATTAATAACTTTCCTGCTCAATGCAATATATTTTCAATTTCTATATTGATGAAAAGAACAGTTGAAAACTCATTAAAAAGGAATAAACATCCACTATCCTCCTTACTTTGGGAATGATCACCAGTTTTGGGGTATAACACTGAAATTTTCGGGAAAATTGTATTCACTATTTTTTTTTGTGTGGAATGTTTACTCTACAAAGCCTTGTGTAAGTATGCTGCCGCCAAGGTATTTACAACCCAAATAAAACCAAGAAGAAAGCCGCCAAATGTTCTAACTAGTTTGATGTTGAACAGTTGTAACCGGAATCAACCTTAATTACCCGGGTATTATAGGATTCGCAAAACCCACATTTGTGGTATAGCCAGTGGAAGGCTGCGGTCCCCTTCTTATCACAGTCGTTGCACAGTATATCCTAGAATAACAAAAACAGTCACTTTAATATTCAGCTAATAATGATAACTTGATAGGGTTACTGAAGAATTTGAAGATGAAAAAGGACTGGCTGTTTTTTACCTGACAACGATCCCTGTATTCTTCTGGGAGTTCCTCAGAAGCCAATAGAGCATCAAGCATGCCGAAGTAAACCTGAAAAGATGCACACCACAAAAATTTTCATTTTTTCTTTCTTGACCTTCCATCTGCAGGTGATAAAGTATAGGTCCAACCAGCCAAACCCCATCCATTCACTCATAACAATTGAATATTATTCACATTTACAATTTTTAAATGAATGTTGTGTGAATACTAGGAAAATAAAGAAAACACAGATGCAAAACCATACATTCTTCACAACTTATTAACCAAGTATAAATTTTGGTGGTACTTGCTATTAGCTTCACCCTTAAGCGTCTTGCATGTGTATCACTTAAAGATTAGCTCATCAAGTCCACACCAATTGTAGGATTCTTTTGAGTAGTTCAAGACATTCACTAAGCTTATAGTGAGGTCCATTTAAGTTAGCCAATAAGCATCATCATACAATATTTGGTCATACTTTTGAAGGTATTGAAAGATTCACAGTTGACCTAAAGGCTTCTTTTTTGCATTTTCCATTCAATAAGTATAAGAACACGACATTTTTCATACTTATCAAAAAAAAAAGAACACGACATTTTTCACTATTTTCTTCACAACTAATAACGGCCTGTTGCAATCTATGTAGTACGGATACAGACACGATACATGATACAATGACACAACATTTCTTGAAAAACTAGGATACAATACGTCGAGGATATGAAAATTAATTAATTAATATTTATTTTTAGGTATATATATTTTTTATTTGGAATAAGTTACGTTTATTTTGGATTTAAAATGTATGCAAAAATAATGAAATGTTTGGAAATATATCTAAAATTAATTTAAAGACAATAAATAGTGTTTAAAGTACGAATAAAAGAGTTCAAATAAACTAGACACCCATAAAAAGAGTTCAAATAAACAACATTCAACATCAAAATAGAACAATTGAATTAAAAAATGATTTTTTCTTCCTGAGTGAGTGCTTGACATGTTTGTGTCTGTGTCGGATACGTGCCCATGTCGGATACTTGTCTGACACCAGTACATTGGCAATTTTGCCATGTCCATGTTTCCCAAGTTGCAATTGGTACATAATAAAAGTGGAGACAGTGGTATATCCAAGAGAGAGAGATGTTGCTCCAATCACAACCCCGTGTCAATGGTTGTGAAAAGAGTTACAAAAAAACAATGTCCCTAACATTACTCTTTCCTATTTAAATGTTGTACAATGATCAGGAGGTTCCAATTTCATTTTAAGTCTTTGGTTGTAATCGTTACAAAGCTCTTACTTTAGGGCTTCCAGAATTTCAATAACTCTTGATTACTTATCTAGAAAATTCATATAGTTGTGAGATTTATATAATCCTTAAAGAACGATAACACTAAGATTTTTATTAAATTATATATGTGAAAATTCCTCACCTATATGCCACTAAGACTCAAAATAGTCCAATTTTATGTTCTTTGAAAGAAAAAAAGGGCAAGTTGAATATGGTTATATCAGTGTGATACCCAAAGAGCTCATCAATGGATCTTGATAATAGTATAACAGATGAAGTGATATTAAAACACTTACGGCCATATCTCCCAAAGATTTGCTACAAATTGGGCAAACATAGTGACTGCAGGTGTATGCCTGAGATAATAAATAAGTAGGATATCACATTAAGCACTAATAAAATTGTTATAAGAAGTCAAAAGTTCAAGCAGAACTTCAGTACAGGAATGAAAGCAAAGAAGGCAACAAAATGCAGACCTGGAAGCAATCTGAATGCATAAAATGGCCACATGGAAGAGCTCGAACAGTCGCACTTGACGTGAACAAAAAATCACAGCAAATGGGACAGTTTGTTTCCAGACCTTTCTCCCGGCACTTGTGATCTACTAACTTTATCCCCAGGCAACAATTGCACGTCATGCAGTGAAAGTAATCAATGCCAAGTCCGCTCCCCAGACGGCATAAATTGCAAAAAGGACAATGATAAACTGTCCTGAAATAAAAATATATAAGAAAATTAAGTAATCCACTTCGGCAATCCTAACCACATATGTTACCTAAACGATCAGAATCAGAAGAAACTAACCCTAATCACCATACTGAACAGACCATTTAGAATATCCCTACAGATTAAATAGCAATAAATGATTATGGACACATGCACTACCAGTTTGTTACCATATCAAACATATATAACACCAAAACTTCAAGAGAAATAAATTGATCATTACCATGGTTTTGAAACCCGGACAATTCAAAGAACCAGAAAATGAGAGGTTAAGGTTTTTGAGGTCGGACCGGAGTTCAACCGAGGTAAAACTGTGACATGTCATGTCATTTAATTTTTTAGTGGATTTGATACTTAAATTGTATTTATATATATTAATTTCCCATTCCTTACCAACAAAATGTCTGTGGCCCAATGGTTTAGACTTTAGACATGCTTATTTGCCAGTTGGGAGCAAGTTCAAGTCCAATAAATGATAAACATGTACTTTGATGTGCAATATATGATAATTTCAACCCATAGTTGGTGGGGACCCTCATAGCCCTTTGTTTAAGTCTAAAAAAATTTAATTCAGATGAATTATATATCTTATAATTTTGCATGGAATTTTGACAAATCCACCATTAGATTATATTTTCTTCTTATATCTTCCATACTTCCAAAATTTCTAAAAAATTAAAGATCAATAGCTATGTCATCAATTACTTATTTAAATTGCAAGTTTTTATAGTTTAAAATTATGCATAAAATATTAACTTATAAATCATATAGTAAAAAATATCTAATTGGCCCAGAATTTGAAATGTGAATTAAAAACGTAAAAAACATGTAATTCAATGGTTAGATTTTCAAAATATGTAGTAATGTTAATTTTATTAAAGGAAGTTGTACCCTTAGACTATAATTAATTTTGTAGCTAAACTTTGTCCATTTTGCATTATATTGAAATCTAAAAAAATAAAACCTGATTCATTGATAAATAATTAGGGAGAAAAAAGTTAAAACAAAAGTATGTACCTTTCATCATCAAAAAATTTGCAAATACTGCAATAGTACTTTGCCATTGATAGTCCACCACATGAAGGAGTTGAGCAAACTGGTCCAACAGGCTGAATTTTCAAGCAGCACATACACATCATTTCAGTTGTAGCCTTCCTGCAAATAAATTAATATTAAAAAATAATACATAGAAGTCCATTGATAATCAAGCAGACAATAATATATGGCACAAATATACCTATCCATTGAATGGTCACTGATTTTATCATGGCAGAACCTGCATGTAAATAACTTGCCACAGCAAGCAGCACGGAGCTTACAATTTCTTCTGTAATGCTCACACCCAAATACTTGTTTCTCTGAATCACGAAACGATGGAGAACATGCAAGTAAATCTTCAGAATTTGAACTTTCACCTGCTGTTGCCTGAGGTAACTTCTGCTGAGATGCTATCCACCGACTAATATAACCCATTTATATATCATTACACGTAAAAAGCATATTAATCTAAATAGTCCAATTATATATTGAAGCATAAAAACAGCATATTAATCTAATAAGTGGTGCATGAGTTTTATAAAGGGTCACAACATTAACTGACCTGGTCATAAGATTTTGAATAAGATATGCTTTTCTTCTTGGGTCAAGAGTTGAATCTCTAGAAACTTTTCTTATTTCAGATTCAAGCTCATTTTGATTCATCCTAAAGATATCTTTCCATCCAGGCTTGAAAGTGAGATCACTGTGGTCCAAGCTTTCATAAGCATCAGTGCCTGATATTGTAAATTTAGAATATTTGAGAAAGAAATCTTAACAATATGAATCTTCAACATACTTAACTTTTGAGAAAGAAATCTTAACAATACGAACCTTCAACATACTTAACTTTTATGACATCCTTTTTTATATATAAAACAGAACTGAAAAAATAAACTGCAAACACTAGGATCCAATGCACCACTAAAAGAAGCACCACACGAACCTAGTGAAATGCTACTCCCCGATGTTGTCGTCTGTGGAGATGCAGCAGAATTTCCCTCCCACCATTCATTAAGCCATTCACTGAACATTGTATTTTTAGTTGCATTCTTCCACGTGTCCATCATTTTATTCTGCTCCTCCTGAGTAAGAGCAGAAGTGACCCATGGCAACATTGATTGAAGGACTTCTGCACCTGTAGTACCAATTATTCTACCAACAATTTTGTCCTGATCTTCCACAGAAAAATGTCTGTCAAACAGTGGCCACAACTCTAGTTCTTCCCGGAAAACATGTTGATCCAATGTTACTCTAATGGATTTGCACATGCCCTGAAGCTTAGTGGAGAGCTCATCGTACTTTCTCATGGTATCATTATGATCAGAAGGATCAAAGTTACTTTCAATTGAATGATCATAAAATTTTGTACTGTTCAAGCGCTCATGCAGTTGTGTAAGCGCAGAAAGCACAGAAGAAATATCCTCAAATAGTTTCTCTTCCTGCTTGTGGTCCAGAGTGTAAGAGTGGCTCACGTTATGAAGAGTCTCTTTAGATTCTAATGCTGGGAATACTATATCATCCTCTGCATTACTATGAGCCCGATATAAACCCCATAACAAACGAAATCTGCCAGTAAACTGCCTAAGAAAGGTCTCATTGCAATCATTAAGCTTTCCAGATTCAACGTCCAAATACTCCAAGTCTTTGCGAATGGCTTTATGAAATTTGAATATGTTATCAATAGGTCGTGTTGCAGATCCAGCATCGGTACAGGCTATGTCTATTTCCCAGTTAAAAAGACTTGAATTAAGGGAAGGAGCAGAAGGACTAAAAGATAGGGAGCGTAGTGACTTTGCTGCAGCTAAAGTCACTCCTAAATTATTGCCATTTACTCCTAACCCAGGGACACAGCAAGACTGATTACTGCAAGGTAATATAACGGAATTCCCAGCTTCTGTAGAATGATGAGCATCACTGTCTTCCTGTGGTATTGAGATTCCACGTTTGACCGGCCTTCTGTTGTCATCTGCTTGAGTGAATGAACGTTTTTCCTCAGAAGAAGACAAAGAGGCACATGCACAGATCGGTTGGCTAACATATTCTTCCTTGCCGGTCGATACCCTTGCAGAACAACCACTGATTGCACTTGAAGACAAGCAAACATTCCTTAAACGACCTTTACAGGCCCAGCCAGAAAAAAGTTTGACCAGTGCAGAATCTGATGCTGGAGCTGCATCAGACAACTCCAAAAGTTAGGAACAGATACAAAGCAGAGCAGCACACACTTCTTTAACAATATATATAAATAAGAAAAAGTTGAGAACTGATATTGAACCTGCCATATACATATTCTGGAGGAAGAATGAGGCTTCTTCATCACTAACTGATCCTACCAACCATGGCAAGACACATTCAATCAATTTCAAGGGCATCACACATAAACTCTTATACAGGAGTTCACGCTGTTTTTCAGGGCTAAAATGCTTTCGAGCAAGTGGAAGAACCTGCACTTCAAAAGGAAAAGTTAGATAGCTTTTAAGGACAGGTAAGATGCTTGAATGTCTTTCTCAAGTTCTAAATGCAGATAAAAAGTTATTACCGTTTTCTACAAAGAATATGGCGTAAAATGCAGAATATGTGTCATTTCTTGCGAAAGTACTCACCTGAGCTTCCTCATCATGAAAATGTTTCTGTATGTTGTCCATTATTTGATCAGCCTGAGAGCACAACTTTGTACAAAATTCAGCAGACGTTGAGTTGGCTTCAGCACTTTGGATGCTTTCTATCAGGCACCTAAGCTTGTCAAATTGAATTTTTTCTTCTGCATGCTCCTGAGCAAAAGAGAGTTCTGCATCTACAGCAGGGAATATAATTTTGTCCTCAGCAATGCTGCAGACAGAGAAACAATAGAAGCTCATTTCATGAAATGTTTCATAAGATATGAGAAAGGCATGTCACTGTTACATGTCCTCTTTCATTACTAAAAATTATTGCTTTCTAGGTCTATGGTTAGAAGGAAAAGTAAAAATAATAAATATATGAATCCAGACAACCTTTACAGCAGACAGCGAAAAGAAAAGATAATTCTTAAATACTAAACCATGCACTTTAAGGGAACTTTGCTGCTTGAATCCTTCCATACTTTATTAACAGAACTTCTAAGTATAAAAACAGGTTTAGAAATAAAAGGGAAGTCTGTGAACTAGGCCATGGTACCACTGACCATTATCCCATAGTTAGTCCTTGTCCACAAGGCAAATCACATTAAGTATGCCACAATTGAAGAATTACATTCAAAGACTCATTTTCCAGTAAAGAAAATTAAAATAGGTAACATGGCTGAAAAACCAAACCTGTGAAAGATGCAGACCTCTGCAATGAATTGCAGCCTCTTGTTGAATGCAAACAAATCAGAAAAATCTCCAGAAATTTGTATCTTCCTAGCGGCCTCGGCTATATCATTCAACTCTATTTTTATAGCTTTATGCCAAAGCAATATTTCATCTATAGGACAAGACACAGTGGAATTGGTATGATCAGCATTTAGCTCCATATGCTTCCTTTTACCAGTTTTGGAAGATTCACATGCACACTTTCCCTGCTCAGTCTGACTGATAAAGGCGCTAGCCACAGAATCTTGACATCTGACCTTAAGATTATCTTCGCAACTTTTCTGCATTTCAGACACTCTTAGCCCTTCCATCCAGGCAAATACAACCTTCACTTGAGCCAAGATAAAGTTAGCCTAATTTTCTCATAAAACCATCCAAAATGATAATCCACCAAAAAGAGTCCTCACCTGCTGAAGAAGCTTCTCTTCTGGAATTATCTTGCACAAACACTTCTGCATGTCCTGACGTTCATCAGATGATATAGAGGAAGAAAGCCAAGGAAGAAATTTCGCCATCATGTTGACAGGAATGCTGCAAAGAAACTGCCATACCAACATGGCCTGCTCTTCAAATGAAAACTTCTCAATAAGCAAGGGGAAGACCTGCCAAAAGAGTAAGGTCCAAACTTACTTCTAATTCAGCATACTTTTTATTTTTTGATAAGTAGTTCTAGCCCTGCATAGTAAGCTCTATATGGATGATGGCTGGTGAAGTATGGAGGGTAGTATAAAAACAAACTCAGTTCCAAGTATTTTGCAATAAGTATCAAATCTTACATCCTAAAGACTAGAGCACATGATCAACTGTCAGCTCCATCTAGAGCAACATATAGTGGAGAATTTTAAAGGAGTTAACCCACCACTAATTTTGTATCATATACGACTTACACAGCATTTGGCTGAGAATGAAGCAGGAAGGGATGTTTCATTATTACTCATGCTGGTGTGGATGAAAGTGGAACAATGTAAGGAAGAGGAAAGGGGTTCCTTCCCCACCAAACATTTTCATCCATAAGTAGAGGGAACGGGATGGAAAAAATGGTTGTCTAATGTTTATATATATTTTATTCCACTCAGGCCCACCATTTGTTATTTCTTCTCTCCTTTCTTCTTTGATCAACCAAACATAGGAAGACAAAGGTAGTTAGTCATCTCCCCCCCCCCCCCCCCCCCCTCCTCCTCCTCCTCCTCCTCCTCCTCCTATTTCTTCCCTTCCAATCAAACAAATTGTTAAATTCTATGTCTTAGCATGTGAGTAGCAACACATACTCAGCCTTGGACAAGAAACCTTAAGGAAAAATTAAAGATGAGTTTAATAGCTTATCATCGTTTTCAGAATCATTCTCATTGTACAATAAAACATCTTAGGCACTTGGATAACCACTGATGTGTGACATACATTATATAACTGTTTAGGGGGAAAAAGTCCTTTTGGCAAGAAACCAGGACCAAAAAAACTTGGAGCGGTTAAAACAACTGAAGAAGAAGCCTCCCTCTTCATAAATTTGATGACATAATAGAGGCCCTCCATATAATGTCTGTAGACCGGCCAGCTTACAGAACACTATATAGCCAAGATGCTTATCTTTTTCACATCACATATAAACGACCTACACACACCTAACCTCAAATTGGATATTCGTAATGGCCCATGATGGTTTCATTAAAAAAAATTCCTGCACAGCCAAAGGAAGGGAGGGGTTCCTTAAGGGAGCCTTGACATGCAAAGCATCTTCTTAAAAAATGACCTGATCAGAGCTTCTCTGAAATTATTTTTTGATAAATAGCTTCTCTGAAATTATCACTGGCTACTCAAACAACAGCTGTCTGCTGAAGTAGAAGCAATGACCAGAGGAGAATACAAAATGTATCAAGACATCCAAGGAATGTATATATCCCAATTTATGCAAAAAATACAAGACATTTTCTGTTATGAATATAACTTTTAGTGAGGATTACAGTCAAAAAGCATAAAAAATTAGTACTCCCTATGAAATCTTGTATACTACTTACTTTTTGTAATTCATATAATTTTTATTTTTTTAATATAAGTACTGAAATTTTATTGAACATGAAAAACGCCACCCAATACACAAGGATTTAATATAATTTCTTTTAATTATCAAATGATGGAAAATAATACATATGGCCCACCCTGATTAGTCTATTAAGAATCCACAACTAACCCCAAAATTTTGGGACTAAGACTTGGTTGTTGTCGTTGATGTTGTTTGACATTCATTAGATCCAATCAAGTATACCCTAAATGTAATAAAATGAAATAAAACTACCATAATAATCTATTAAAAAAACTATCACAATAGAAATGAAACAAACAAACACCTGTTCCTCTTCCTTGAACATATGCTGGCTAATTGATGTTTGAAGAGCTCCAGTACAAGAAGCCAACTCTCTTCTATAGCTTTCTTCATTTTGCAAATTTGACTTTAACAGCTCAAACAACTGATCAAAAAGAACAATTTCTCCCTCATGCTCTAGTGAGTAAGTTCGGGCAACATTCTTTACACGTATATCCAGAGCTGGAAAGATAACCTACAATGCCAAAAGAAAACATGATGTAATAATCTTAATTGATGAAAGACAAAAAGGAACTTTCCAAAGTGAACTGATAACACATGATTTAATAAGTCTGCATTTCTCATTTATTTAAGAGCTTACTACTAAAAGTGTTGAATGTTACTTATCACTTCTGTAATTTATATCCAAACTCTTTTGATCTTTATGTTTTAGATGTGCATGTCTGTGCATATGTATATATGCATACGTAAACATTATATGATAGTGACCCGAAATTAGCTTTCCAAAGTGAACTGATGACCCAAAGTAGTGAACCAACTCTGTCTGTCTCCATCATACCTCAAGTCAAAGTATCATTCCCCATTAGCGTAACCCATATTGCAAAAAGAAACATATCCTAGCCAACTAAGCTCTACAGAACATAAAATAAAGCTTACATGCCTGGATTGTTATCATTAAACACTAATCCTCTCAATTCTTGAAATATCAACTATGTCAGAGCAACAAGCAATTTAAGGTCCTAATGGGCTGCAGATGGAGTCAGCAACATATATAGCAACAATGGAAGCTCCAAATAAACGTTTCCTAAGCTAACCACAACAAGGAGATCTATGCATGGCACACCATATTTATTTAATATTATAAGAGATTATAGCAAACATTGCAAAGGCGACACCATTATTCACTTGTCCTGGCAACATCTTCTTAATGAGCAAAGTGAAACAACAAACATCAGTGGACATGTTAAAAATTAGAAAAGAGTGATATTGTATAGCCCAAAGACACATATGCAAGCAATTCCTGATAGTAAAATAGTTATGAATCCGGTAAAATTTGAATCACAAAGCTCTACCTACATTCAAAGCCATTCAGTGAGTTAAAAGTGAGGGAATGCCCCATTGTTTATTTCAATAGAACAAGTGAGTCAAATTTACACGCTATTGTGGTGTGATAAATGAGAGAAATATAACCACTCATACTTTCTTAGAGATAAAGCTCATTTAAATGATGAACGAAATCAAAAATAGTTTGGAATTTATTATAAAAGGGGAAAGTTTTCTAATCCAATGGATTGCATACCAAGATAGGTGTCAAAAATAGGTGTCACTGAGACCGTGTTTGTAAATCGAAACTAGTGTTCGGATTAATACGGCGATCCCATCATTGCTGGGTAAACCCAGCAGTTTTGTAATGTTCCTGGTTTTTGTATTCCTCTTACTAGATTCTAGCCTTCTTGTTATCATGAATATTTAAAAAAAAAAAAAATAATAATAATAATAATAATAATAATAATAATAATAATAATAATATGGCGATGTAAGTGCCCAAAAAACCCTAAATTTGAGCCATGTGGCAGTTCAGCAGTTGGTGTCTTCCTTGTAAGACTGCCTTTATTGGCAAGTACAATCGGAGGCAAGAAACGACACATTTAGGTCAGAGTAAGTTGTAACTTAAGGCACCCATATACAAATCCAAGACTCTAATTAAAATCCCGATAGCTCATACATCAGGGCCACATATCAATGAAGCATGAATAACGTTTCTGCAAAATTGTACTTACAATGAATTGTTGCCAAAGAAGCTTGAAAATTTTAAATTATTTGAAATTATCATGATAATGCTACAACCCAACTGCGGATTTAGCCTCTAATATCATTTTCTAACTTCCTCTCGCAATCCTAACAGGGAAGCTAGACACACAATAACACATGTAGCTCAATCCAACACATGAATGAACACAAAAGTGGAGCAAGATTTGATATTCGCTACCAATTAACATAACCTCTCAATTAAACCAATTGAAATATCAGAAGAAAATTGAACCATCACCACTATCATCAACCAAAGCCTTCAAATGTTTTTTTTTTTTTTAAGTAAAATTTGAAAAACACAGTTCCAAATGTCTAATACTCATAAATCCGTATACAATCCAAAATTCCAAATTAAGTAAACACACAGCCAAAAAGGATAATCAATTTTATTCAAGCTAACGCCTAAATAAACAAAAACTGATAGAAAATTCATATTATTTAACCTCCAAAAAAAAAAAAAAAACATTTCCAATCTGAAAGAAATCCAAAAAATTACAAAACACACCTCGTCCTCGGCATTGCAGTGGTGCTTGTAAATAGCTCGGAGAAAATGGTAGCAGTCGAACAAGGGCTTGATATCGCCGCCGGCGGTAGCAAAAGTCACGGCGGCATGGTGTAACCTCTCGAGCTCGGAACGTATAGCCTTGTGAAAGAACAAGAAGATTAGGATCGGGGGCTTAAGCGACGAGTTCTTCAAACAAGTCTTCGACGGTGTGGGCTCCATAGCTTTCACTGGTCCCGCCATTACCGCCACGCCTCCACCACCGTCTCGGTGTTGCAGGCCCGGAAATGGCGTCCCCATTCCGAATCAGATTTTTCAAAACCCTAGATTTTACTCTCTGTTTCTGTTTCTCCGGGCTTTGGCTTTTTGTTAAATGGGTTTTCGCGCTTTCAACGTGAAACGGAGTCTGGGGCTAAAAGCTTTAAGCTCTTAGCCTTAGGCAAAACACAAACACGAGTTGTTTTGTTTTGAAGTGAAAATGAAAGAGAGTCGGGTGGTGGGTAGATAGATAGAGCAAAGGAGGAGAAATGTCTTCTTTATATTGTTTGTACACGTGGCGGCACAAGGCCACGGTGTAACCAAAGTTAAAAGTTTTTCCACCCAGCAGACTCCTGTTTTATAATAATAATAATTATTATTATTATTTTTTATTTTTCGGTGTGTTTGTGTTTAACGTTCCAGATGAACGAGAACGTAGTTTTTATGATTATTAATTAATAAATAATTTAACTTCATGATTTATTCCCACATCATTCCCTTGATCTTTTGGCCCAGTACTCGTCCTATAACTATAAGTAACAAAGTTTGACCTTATCTTCTAAAAATAAAATTTATCTGGGCCTGCTTTTTTTTTTTTTTTTTCATCTTGACAGGCATTTGATTCTGAAAAAAAAAACAGCTCGTATATTAACCCATAAATAATTATTTACTATTTGAAAAGATTGGATGCTATGTGTGTTAGAATAATTTACCATCTATGACAAGTTTAAGGATAATGTAATTGCACTAACATAGGTGCATAATGTATAAGATAATCTAATTTTTTTCCTTTAATGCCACCGTTATGATCAGAGAATCGCCCTCCACAATGATGCCATGCAACCCACCTTGCCTCGTGGGCCCAAGTGCTTGACACACAGCTACCATGCTTCTATGCTTCGACCACAATATTTTACATAATTTTTACAACAACATAATAGAGTTATGAGTGGTAGAGATGTGAATACACCATTTTTTTCTCTATCTCTCACAAGTTGTAGAGTTATGAGTGGTAGAGATGTGAATACACCATTTTTTTCTCTATCTTTCACAAGTCGTTACATAATGAGTTATGACAAAAATTACATAAAATATTGTGATACCAGCATTTATCGCTTCTATAACCAGATACTATAGCTTCTTGAGAAAGTTTAGCAAAATTCTACTTTTTTGTGTTGTAACTTTTATCACGACTTTTATATAGTCGATTGTGAGTGGTCGACAAAAAATTGTAGATCCATATGATAGTTATTATTCACTACTCATATTCAACCACTTCAGCACATTGTGACAAAGTTATATATATATATATATATATACAAGATAGAAATTATATTTTAATCTAATTTAAGTGTATATGTATGTAAAGCTCCCTCTTGGAGATTTAAACTCCAACTCTTGCCCCCTACACCTCACAACTACTTATATTTGTGGAGTGACCACTACACCAAGAGTGCGCAGTGGTAACTTCTTTAAATTTTAACTTCTTGGAGCATTGATTCCAGTTTTTATTAAGCCATTAATGATGCTATACCAAAATGCTTATTCTGCCATTAATGATGCTATACATACATGTGTGTGTTGACGCATGTTTATGAGTTATGATTATGACTATAAAAATTCAATAAGTAGCGATGAATTTTATTCACAATACTTATGATAATCATGGTTCGTAGCATAAATATATATTAGAAAAAAAAAAAATTAAGTTAGTAAAGTTCTTTGTTGTCGAATAAAGAGATTTGGATTCATATCTGCATACACTATTAGCCTAATGATAAAGAGTAATTGTTATGAAGTATGTTAATCTAGCATATCTATTAATCAAAATTTTTACCATCGCAGACCCTTGGTGCGATGGTCACTCTATAAGTATAAGTACTTGTGGAATATGAGAGGAGGACAAAAGATGAGGTTCAAGTCTTCAGAAGGAAACTTTACACACATATATACATAAATTAAGCTAAAGTAGAATTTTATCTTGTATAAAAATAAAAAAAAATTAAACAAAAGTTTTATTACCAAAAAAAAAAATTCATATGTTTAAATATGCCTTTTACTATTCTATCACTACTCTATAAAAAATACAAGGTAAAAAATATATAATTATCAATTATTGTTGTATAACCTTCTCAAAAAAATTATTGTTGTATAAGAAATATGTTAATCAATTTAATTAATGAAATTTCAAGATTATATCAAACGGCTTGGAATGTGATTACCCTAATTCTATAAGAAGACATTTTTAATGTTATGACTTATGAGTTCACATAGTAACATGTAAATGCTAGCTATATGTCATTAGCTATATCCAACTTTTATATTAGAGATGACTACCTCCTCTAGTTATTATTTTGTTATTTATATGCAATTAAATGAATTTACAATAACTTTGAAATTTTTATTTATATAAAAAAAAATTGATTAAGAATTTTTAATAATTTCTAGTATTTAATGTAATTACCAAATTGATTTTTTATTAAGATTATTACTTTGTACCATAATAATAATAAAGATAGATCAATAAAATAAATTTTTTCACATATATGTGTGTGTGTATTTGGTAATTACATTAAATACACACGCATATATTCCTTTTTTAGTTTAAATTAAAATTTTATTTCAATAATTTTTAAATAATTTAAATAAAATAAATCAATAAAAATAAGTTGGTGCAAATACACTAATAAACCCATGAAATTATTTTATGTGTCTAATCCGTGGAAAGAGTTTATGATATACTTTTTCCTTTCCCTCCAATATTTTTTTATAAAAGAAAAATTTTTATATACAAAATCTAGTTAATGGCTATCTGGCACTCGCTAACTATATTTTAAAAAGAAATTTTTCTATATATAGTTTCTTTAAAAAAAAGTATCCTATATTTATGTAAATGACTAATGCATTATATATTTCTCCTTTTAATTTATGTAGTTCATTAAATTAAATTTGATTTAAGGTACATGTTCTTAAAAATAATATAATTAATTTTCTTTAATAGAAGCCAAAAGTCTTGTAACTTATAGCCCGTTTGGATTGACGTGGGAGAGGAGGAAAATAGGGTAAAATTGGCTGAAAATAAACTAATTTTGGGCCAAATCTATTCAGCTCTACTGTACTTTCTCTCAATTCAAACAGACCATTAATTAATTAACAACTCACGTCTAAGAGTCATTTCCCCAAATATTGAATTATTAGGGAAAATTATTGAATAGAAGACTCTCTTTAAAGAACACCCCCCCCCCCTTTTTTTGCATTTTAAGAATTAAGGACAACGTGTTTTTATCTTAGAAGAAATGACAATTTTGGTTTTCTAAATTTAAGAGTTAGAGATATTTATTACATTTTTTATTTATAAAAAAATAAGGTTTTTCTTCAAATTTTATTATTGTTATATTTTTTATATGACTTTTATATGTTTAAACCTGTAAAATAATGCGAAGTGGTTGAGCAATAGCTCTTCAGTCGCTATATTCATGTGATTAAATCATGTTACATAAATAGACTCTATATGTATTTTTTATTTATCTTTTATATGTAATTATTTTGATTTAATTTTTTTACATATTCAACTTTGCATCTTTGTCTCTTTAAATAAAATTCTAACTCCACCACTCCACGCACCCTTCTAATCAAGTAACTATTACTAGATATTCTTACAATATAATTTACATGGTACTCAACACCAAGAAATACATTCACATAATATAAATAATTAACTTTTTATATTACATTTTAAGACTATGTCATGTTTTTCTATTAAATGATTTACAATAAATTCCACTTTTTTTTTTCTTTTTTTTTTAGAAATGTTGCGTTTCAAAATAATTTCATAACAAATCTTAAATGACTAGTTATTATTGGTGGGCAAAAAAACAATTTAAATGGTCAGCCTAGATTAAAATTTTAAAACTAGTAATAGTTTATCAATTAAAATCTTTGTAAAAATATTATGGATGTAACATTCATCATTTTTTCCCATTTTCCTCTCTCGTGTATGTGTGTTTGTTTCTCAAAAGAAAGAATCGGTAATTGTCTCATATTACTTAAAAAAGTGTGCTGTATATAGTATAACTTGCTCCACACTTCTTTAAAAGTTACCATGGCTTTTGAGTAAAATTTGCGATATATCTTTTGTGTTAGAATTCATTTCCCTCTCTCATGTGTGTGTATTTGTTTCTAAAAAAAAAATCATTTTGTATGTCTCTCACAATGATGGATTTTTTTTTCTTCAAGAAATGATATAGTCATAATAAATGTTAAGTGGCATGTTGTTATTAACTATTATTAGTAAATAAAAAAGTATTTTTAGTATTGAATTCAAATTATAATTAGTAACATTTTCTTAACAAATCCAAAATGGTAAATTGTTACGTACATTCTCAATTTACCATTTAGGATTAGTTAAGAAAATGTTACGTGCGTACCATTTTTATTCCACATTTTTTCAGTAATTCCATTTCCCTCTTCCATAAATTTCAATAAAAAATTCTGAGGATATTAGCCAATGTTACTGATATCGTACCATACCGACCAATGCACAGGTACAGGTATACCCCTATTTCATACCGGAAAAAATATTGACTGTACCAGTTGCATATCAGCTGTACTTGCCAATTTCGGGTAATACTGGTCGGTACTGGTTGGTACATAAATTTTTTTTTTTTTTTTTTAGTTTTATAATTTTTGAATTTTTGTTATGAAAAAATGGTAACTTATTTGCATTAACTTATTAGTATTATTTGTTTTTTTAGTATGCAATGGTAACTTTTAAGCTTTCTATTTTTTATATTATTTTTTTCTTTTAATTGATACTAAAGTCTAAAACTATGAATAATTAGTTCTGAATTGAAGAAATGTTTTATGGTAAACTTTTATATTTATTATAATATATATATATATACACACATACATACATACATATATATATATATATATATATATATATATATATATATATATATATTTATAAATATAAAAAATAGCGGTAAACCCGAAACAGTACACCGGTATTGATCGGTATCTGAAATATATCGTACTATTGGCCAAACTGGTATAGTCTTCAGTACGGTATTGACTCTCTTGATTAGTTATAAAAATGAAAAAAAGAAAAAGAAAAAAAGAATCAAAGGATGGCCGATTAATAAAGAGAAATGATATATCTCATTAATAAAAGCAGCTTATTTTGTAACGGTGACACGTGACGACAAAGGGCAAGACTCAAGGGACGTGCCAGGTGTGAGCGTGAGCAACGTGAAAGCAGCAGGAAGAGCGTGACACGTGTGTGTACAACACGAGAGCATAATCCTCCACCACGGACAGTGTTTTGGGAGCTTCTGAATTCTACATATCTGTCCACGTAAGCTTCCATAGATTCAGAGTGACGAGAATGCTCTCCATCACACTTCAATCAAAGTGACAAGGTGTCGTGGGCCTTTGGTCATTTTACGGTTCCTTAACTAAAAACAAAAGTGGATATTTATTAATTGGATTTAAGAAATAAAGTGGCATTAAAGACAATAATTGTCAAAGTATGACATCAATTTGGTCTATCTTTCTAGTAGGTAAACTGGTGGACTGGACACCATTATCAATCCAAGGACTCACTTTACCAATTTGAAAATGCTTAATCTTAGTAAATACTAAACAAGGCTTATGAGCTTATTGAATGAGAAAATGGGTAACACTCGTAATGACATAATAATGTACTATGATGAGACTACAGCTGCACAGTCAACTTTCTAACTCCCATACATTTTTTTTAATAATTTATTTTGTTTAAATAAAATACTAATTTTGTTTGTAACATCAATTTCACAAGTACTACTCCGATGCAAAATGGGAGAAACTAAAAAATTGAAAACCCAATCTCCATTCTTTAGTTTTTATACAAGGCTTACAAAAGGATGATAATATGTCATTTATTTAAAGCTCAATTATTGATTCGTACAAATTAAAAAAATTAAAAAAAAAAAAAAAAAAAAAAAAACCCTAAACAAGCCCACCAATAGTGTAAAAATCAAAAGAAAAAAAAATGAAAGAAATATTAAATTTCAAAATCGAGCGAAGTTCAGTTACATGGGTAAGTCCTGAGACCCAAACCCAAAAGGTCGTTGAGCAGGGCCGGTCCAACAAAATTTGGGGCTTAAGGCGAAAATTTATATAATACTAATTAAATTAAGATTAATTTAGTGTAAATACAAAAATTGATGAATAATACTAATTAAACTAAGGTTAATTCCATACAAATGATTGAATATTATAGTTAAACTATAAATTTAAACAAAAAGAACTAAAAAAAATATTATTTTTCCAAAAAAGAAACTTACTTTAACTTGGATGTATGACTATGCATAGTTAACTACAGTTGTAATCTAAATTTTAATTTTATATATTCTTTTTAAGAGAAAGAGATAGATAGATAATATTTGGTGTGTGGCTTTGTAGGAGATTAATTTACAAAAATTAAGATCTCAAACAATTAGAGGAGATTAGTCATCATTGATAATCTATCACATTTGCAACATTTTTTTAAAAAACATTTTAGAGTTTCAATTGATTTAAATTTCTATTGGTCTCCTATTTTGGAAGTCTTGTTAGAAATGAAAAAGAAAAATACTAAAGATGCTACAAAATGTTCACAATATAATGTGATAATGACTGTAATTGATGAATTTTAACAGCTTAATTTATTTGTGTTTGAATTACTTTTTTATGTGATTTGTGACATATCAATTGAACTTAAACTTAAATCTATAATAAAATTTGTGGTATCTTTAACGTTACTCTAAAAAAAAAAAAGTACCAATTATTTAAAAAATGTTATATTTTTATAAAATTTTGGCCTCTAAGGAGGGGGGTGGTAAGGAGGGGGGGTGGCCGATAGGGGCTTTTTTTTTTTTTTTTTTTTTTTTTTTTTTTTTGTGGGGCCTTAGGCCGGCCCTGTTGTCAAGTTGGATCTAGCCGAGTAGGCGGGTTGGGTTACAAGGGTTCCTACTCAATCCTAGGTTAAACCACTATAGCGAAAATGGTAAGATGCTAGTTTGTAGTTGAAAATTTGTAGGTTCATTTACAAATTTACAATTTTGGAGTAAATTTGCTTTGTATTCTTTTTAGTGGGGATGCCATCCATGACCATAAAAGGACAATTCACTCTTTATCAATTCTTTTGGATTTTATTTATTTATTGATCCCATTTCCCTTTGACATGCAGATCTCTAAATTAACAAAATTAATCGCAAATTCAAGAGAAATTCCCACACCCCTATTATATATTTCTCTTCCTAATAATCATATCTACATAGTCATTATACCTCTAGCATTGTATATAGGTACCGATTAGGTTTAGGGCCTGTTTGGATGGAGGGAGGGAAGGAGGGGAGTAGAGGAGAGTAGAGTAGAGTTGGCTAAAAATAGGCTAATTTTGAGCTAAATCTACTTTACTCTACTCTACCCCCCCTCCCTCCCCCTCAATCCAAACAGACCATTAGGATGCAAATGTAGAAGAAATATATTCCACAAAAATATGAGGCCAACGTGGGTCAAAGTTTAAACTATCTAAGAGGTAATTAGTTACAAAAAGATCAATAACTTAATTATAATTCTCTTTCATACATCAAAAAAAAAAATATATATATATATATATATAGATATAGATATAGATAGATATGATATTGGCTAAAATGTATTCAAATACCCCAGACAAGGGGTAAAAGAAAATAAGAATTAATAACTTTAGATTAAACTAGAGTAGAATTTCTATCTTATATATATATAAAAAATAATAATAAATAACCTTATAAATTAGTAATTTAAGTTTTCAAAAAGTTCCTTCAATGTGGTTGAACCCATAGGGCATGAAGAAAACACATGAAATGGACATGCAGAGAGTGTGCCCATTGTTGGTTGGCATGCGAGATGCCCGTGCCTTCACATGGCTTTAGAGATCCAAGGGACCATTGCTATATGTCTGCACATGGGACAATTGCTAATTGAATTTGGATATTGACGGGTTGTTCAAATCCATGTTGTTTTATTGCGTATGATATAATTATTCAATCTTTCACTATTTATAATGGAATATGGAATCCAAAAAAAGAAAATTATGGAACGCACAAAGCCTCTCGAAGAAAACGGGACTATCTAGCCTTTTGCCTTTAATTTTTAAAAAAAATTAGCAATATGCCCCTATTTCGAAACTATATAAGGATATGCCCCTGTTTCGATACTCGATTACCTTAAAATCGAGTTTCAATGAAATAATTTATAGAAAATCGAGTTATACTCGATCAAACGTAAAAAAAAAAAAAAAAAAAAAAAAAAAAAAAAAAAAAAATTGCATGGAACTCAACTTTCAGAAAATTGAGTTCTATGCAAATTTTTTTTATAAGTGTGATACTAGGTTCAGGGAGCCCTATAGTGGCGTTTTTAAGCCCTATAGTGACGGTTTAAAGACCGATAACGGCGTTTTCTTGCAAAATTTTTTTTTTTTATAAGTGTGATCACCCCATACCAGGTTCAGGGAGTCCTATTGCGGCGTTTTTAAGCTCTATAGTGACATTTTAAAACCCTATAGCGGTGTTTTCCTGCAAAAAATTTTTTATAAGTGTGATCCCAAGTTCATGGAGCCCTATAGTGGCGTTTTTAAGCCCTAGAGTGACGTTTTAAAGCCTTATAGTGGCGTTTTTGAACTCGATTTCCATAAACTCGAGTTTTTTTTTTTTTTTTTTTTTTTTTTTTTTTTTTTTTTAAATTTGATTGGGCATAACTCAATTTTCTATGAATCAAGTATTTCATTGAAACTCGATTTTAAGATAATCGAGTATCGAAATAGGGGCATGTCCATATATAGTTTCGAAATAAGGCTAATTTTTTAAAAAATTAAGGGCAAAAGGCCAGATAGTCCGAAGAAAACGACATGTAGAAAAATTAAGAAAATGCTAAGAGCATCTCCAGCAGACTAGCCAAATTTTTGTACTGTTTGGCTAATGAACAGTGACATTTAGCTTTTGCCTACCCACTTTTCAAATACACTTTCCAACAGACTCTCTATCCCATTCTCTATCTCATTTGAATATTATTTTTTCATTAATTCTTTATTCATTCTTTATCATCATTTATTCTTCCTATATTTATTTCCAACAATTATATTTTTTTAATGAAAAGTGTTATATTTACAACATTTTTCGCAATACTTTCACAATAAAATTTATGCGAAAAGTTGTTACTAGTTTTAATTTGAACTCACCACTGAAATTATTTTTTTCTCGCCAATATTAACTAATAACAATTTGTTACTTAAAATTTACTGTGAAAATATTATGATAGAATTTCTTAATTAGGATTTTTTATTTTTTATATTATTTTTTATTCTTTCATTTCATTCTCCTTCACACGTGTCCTCTATCCCCTTCTTTTATTTCTTTTTCTCCTCCAGAACCTTCCAGCAACACCATTTGCTCTTCACATCAGAGAAAAGAGAGAGCGGCAGAGACAAAGAGAGAGGAGAAAGATTGGGAGATTGGCGTTCACATTAGAGAAGAGAGAGAGAGAGAGAGAGAGAGAGAGAGAGCGGAGAGATCAGAAACACAAACCCACTGCCGACGACAGCTCGATCCTAACCACCAACACTAACACGGTCCAATCCCAACCATAAACACAAACGCTGTTGTTGATCCGGACCACAAACATAAACACCTTCACCAATCCCGACCACAAACACAAACACAAACACAAACACAAACACAAACACATCCTGATCTTAACCTAAACCCACAATTTGATCTAAACCTAAACCCACAATCGGAAACCCCAACGACCCTCCACCACCAGTAGCAACAAAACGACCTACTCCACCACATCACCACCAAAATATCTAACAAGAATTGGAATTGATTTTGAGGAAGGAACCGTGTGGTGGATGCGTAAGTACCATGGAGGCAGTGGTGAGAGCCTTCGGCCACCACCATTGAGGCATTGCTAGTGGAGGCCGATTGAGCTTGGGCCTCCACCGTATCTCCAGCATCTCCACCGCCGCTCCAGCATCTCCACCGCCGCTCGTCGTCCTCCCCACCACTAAGCTGGGTCAGATTGACTTGTTCTTTATTTATTTATTATTTTTTTTTTCATATTTGCTTGTTCTGATTCAACTTTCTTTTATAAGAATTGGAATTTGTTTTGTGTTCTATGTTTGGATTATGTGAGAAATGGGGTTAGATCGGCTTGTTCTTTTTTTTCTTTTTCTTTTTTTATATTTGCTTGTTTTGATTCAACTTTATTTTAAGAATTGGATTTTGTTTTGTGTTTTGTGTTATGCTTGGATTATGTGAGAAACGGAGAGAATGAGAGAAAAAAAAAAAAGAAATCCGGAGGAGAGAGAAAGAATTGATATAATAAGTAGCTTGTATAATTTTTTAATCTAAGAAATTCGATTGCTAATGAACAATAGCTCATTAGACCTGATGGGCTACTGTTCATGAGCCAAAAAAAAATCCATGTTTATCGAATCTGCTGGAGCATGAATAGTGCACAGATTCTCCAAATTTTAGCTAATATACCCGAATACATATATTGCTGGAGATACTCTAACATAGTCACACTTCACATATGGTTTTATTGGCTCACACTACACATATGGTCTTACTAACTATTCATGCACTTTTTTTTCCTCAATAAATCATTATAAATTATATAATATGTCTAAATTATATTTTAAACTCATCGAAAGTAATTCTCAAAACTTCCTTAAAAATAAAGTAATTCTCAAAATACCAAAAATAAATCAAAACAAAAAAATTGGTAATAAAATAAACTTAAATATATAGTAGGTTGGGTTGGATTAAATTGGTTGAAACACTATCAACCCGAACTTGACCCAACCCTAAAAAAAAAAAAAAAAAAAAAAAAAAACTTGACCCAACTTAAATCTTAAAATAAAGGGTAAACTTTATAAACTTAACCTGAGATTTGTGATAATACCAACTAGATCCAAAACATTTTAAAATCCACCAATTTGGTCCCCAAAAGACAACTTTGTCCCTAACAGCCAAACACCGTTATTTTGATTTTCTCTTCTTCCTCTCTCTCTCTCTCTCTCTTCTGTCTCGTTCCTTTCCCCTCTTCTCCCTCTCTTCTTTGAGTTTTCTTTCTCATAACTCTCTCTCTAACCGAACCTTAGCCTTGGCGAAACCCATGGCTTGGTCATCGGTATCAACAACACCACCATGCAAGGATCTTCCCGATTCCCACCGTAAGATTGACGCCGTCAACTTACTCTCATCCCTCTCTCTCTCTCTCTCTGATCGGAACCCACGCGATGGTGGTGGTGGTGCTTTGATCTAGATCTCACCTTCAACAAACTCTCTCATCCTCTTTGTGTTAGTGTCGTGGATCACGGCATGGCCTTTGGATTTTAGATTTAGGTAGTGTTTCTTCAAGAGACGATGATGCCAATCTTGTAATATTGTGTGTTTTTTCTAGTTTCTCTTATGAGGTTGACAGTTGGAGTTGTGTTAATTTTCTGTGTTACTTGGCTAGTAATTTTGTTAGTTTTTTTTGGGTTTTTGTTAGGATTTTTAGGAGATTTCATTGAGAATTTACAAAGGCATTTATGTGTGTTGTTTGGCTTGGATTTTTGCTGGGTTTTTTTAGGTTTCTATCGATTTTGAAGATATATTTTTTGTGCTTTTTTTGTAGAGATTTTGGTTTTTTTTTTTTTTTTTAAATTTATGGAATAAGAGATTTTGGTACTGTTATTGTGTTGATTTTTCTGGTACTTTGAGATTATTTGTAAAGGGTATTCATGGAGGTTTTTCTAGGAGTGACTAGGGTTTGATATGAGAGGGAGAGAGAGAGAGGGGCGAGAGAGAAGAGAGAACCACTAATAGTATTGGGTATGTTTAGGGACAAAGTTGTCTTTTGAGAACCAAATTGGTGGGTTTTAGAATGTTTTGGACCTAGTGGTATTATCACAAAATTTAGGATAGATTTATGAAATCAACCCTAAAATAAAAGTTCAACCCAACCCACCAACGAGAGGCGTCGGGTTGAGTTGGATGTCAATGGGTTAGATGTACTCCTAGTAAAAGGTAAATTAATAGCGAAATAAACATTTTTCTCGTCTCAATTTATATTTGTTCAATTATTGGCAGTCAAGACTCAAACTTCATTCTTTTGGATAATTTGATAGATACACTAGAGTTGAGGGATTTGAACTCTAAATGTCTCTTTGAAAACATAAAAAAGTGTTAGTTGAATTATAGGACTTTTGGAAAAACCCAAACTTCATTTTGAATTAAAGAGACTACAAAATCATTTCTTACTTCCTTTTTTTTTTTTTTTTTTTATTATAAAAAAAATACACACAATAACTTTGCATGAAAAACACTATAAAGAGTAATTTTAGATGATTCTATATTAAATTGTACCAAAGTAAAAATCATGGTGAACGCGTAAAGTAAGCAACTATATTTATAAGTATAACCTCCATCTCAAAAGAATAACAACAACAACAACAATAATAATAAGTTTACTGCTGCACACTCTTGGTACGATGGTCACTCCACAAGTATAAGTATTTGTGGGGTGTGGGGGGCAAGGACTGGTGTTCAAGTCTCCAGGAGGGAGTTTCATACACATATACATTTAGATTATGCTAAAATAGAAATTCTATCTTATATATAAAAAATAATAATAATAATAATAAATTTAACCTAAGTGTTGAAATTCTATTCTCCAATCTAAAAGGAATTCTCGTATTGGTTCACACTAAAAAAAAAAAATTGAATATTGCCGACGGTTTTGTAGCCGCAATTTTAGCTCAGCTAGAATGGGTCAAGGCTTCAGTGATGGTTAGATAAACCACAAGAATCGTTCACTTATAGTGGCATGTATAATGGATTATAGCAGCGCAAATTGCTATAATAGATCGTTTTTTTATTTTTATTTTTTAAAGAAAAGGTAATTAAAAAATATAATTTTTTTAGACTCTATAGCGGTAGTTCCGAAAACCGCCATTATAAATAGACTCTCTACAGGGTTTTCCTGGCAAAGCTTGTCTTAGGAGAATGCCACAATTTCGAAAGACTACAGTTGCATCACCATATATGAAATCAATAGTGCCACTTATTTGGCATTCTCAATAAAATTGGCGATTGTTGTGTGGATATAATGAACCTTGGCAATCCCTAATACCATAGCAATAGAAGATTGGAAAGTTGGACTCTAATTAAAGTGCCACAGCTTGGCCTCCTTGTGTCCTGCAGTGTTCTCAAATGACATGTTCACAATTATGAATTTTTGACCATCAATAGTTGCACAAGAGAACGTAAAAAATGACAATATTAGAATAAACAATGTTTTGTAAAACTATGTAAATGCTAGCACCTTATCTTATTCATTGTACGAGCTTTGTTTTCAGTATTAATGGTGCTTAGCTAAATTGGTTAAACTTGTTTAGGAATCAATTTTCTATACAAAATACATGCGGGATGTGGAACATTTTTTTTTTAGAATTTCAAAACTAGAAGGTAATTGCTCTACAAATATTTAGTCATGATTTTTTTTTTTAGATATATTTATTCATAATTAATTTTGCATTAGGAGAATATAAAGAAGGACATGAATGTTGGTTTTTGTTAATTAGCAAAAGAGGCTTATTCATATGTTGGCAACTAGTGGCATTGACTCTATTATTTGAAATGACAGTCTTGTTCGAAAATTTAGACCCTGGTTGATAGAATTAACAAATTTTAAACTCAAATTGTTAATTAGATTTATTATGAATAAACTTTATTAAAATAAACAAACATCAATATCATGCACAACGGAATAGTAAATAAGACAAGATATGATGATCCAAGAAAACCAATGAGACAAACTAATTTCACAGTAAAAAAATCTGGGGGAAACCTTTCTGAAAAGCAATTCACTGTAATAAAGAAAAGTTTTAGATCTAGTACAAAACTTTTGGTCCTAGACTCTACAATCCCCGCAGATAAATTTACAGTAGAAACCTTCTACCGCTTCAGAACCTCTGAATTCTTCAATATATAAACGCCACCCTTTTTGCACAAATCCCAGTACGTGACTAACCAATTATGCACGGCTCCCAATACGTGACTAACTCACCAACTTGAAAAAGATGTTGGCTGCAAAGTTCTTCACTTCATCAACAATGAAGATTAATAAGCACTTGGTTACAAAACTTTAAGGCGCAAAAGACGCAGTAACTTCTTGTAGAGAGAATAAGGCACTCAGTCACCTTTTGCATCTGTTCTCCTTGTATTCTCTTATATGACGGCTTTTAAAATAAGTCTTATATATGTCTAGGGTTTCTTTTTTCACAACCCTAGACATGCATGTCAGCATGGACCGAAAATCAGATCTGAAAATTCTGATTTCGTAATTCTCGATAGATACGTTTGTCAAGCAGCTGTCAAGACTTCGATAGATGGTATCTGTCGAGATATCTACCAAGATTCATTAAACCTCGATAGATATTATTTGTCGAGAGTTGTTGGGAATTTGTCCAGCCCCAATGAATAGTCCTTCTTCACTTGTTTCTTGGTCCAATCTTCATGGCTTTAATACTTGACTTGAACAATATGTTTCTTGAAGTATTAAACACATCTTAGATCTACTCAATTACAAGTAAAGTGCGTTTTGTCAAAGGATTAGCCAATTCTAAATAACATATGTTCTTAACATGATTCACATATGTCCTAACAAGTCTGGTTAATACCATCACCAATCATCATAAGTTAAATCCAACTTTGTACAATCAGAAAGAATGTTGGAAAATTGAAAATTTTTAAGAAGGTGTTCAAAATTGGACATGGTAGAGGTTTCATATTGAACAACACATATGACTCAATTTCAATGAATCTTTGAATTGAGGAAAATCAACATTAAACTTAAAAGTGTTATCACTGGAGCCCTTTCATGCATTGGAAGAATAGAGGAGTATAAGAAAGATAATGAACAACTTTAAGAAAGAAGCCATTTGTGAAGGAGAATGGAGATATTAGAGGAAGAGAGTTCTAACAAGAAGAAATAAGAGAATGTAGGAAGCAAAGATAAATTAGTCTATATATATATATATAGAGGTACATATGAGAGGTTATGATATCATATGAGGTAGAATGTTTCTATCTAAGAATTAGATAAGGTGAAAATGTAGATGTATCATGTCAATTGTTTGTACTCTTGGTTACTAATTTTGTTTACAAATGATATTATTAGGATTGATTAATAAGCATGTCATTCCAAGTCTCAACCAAACAAAAGTAGTTGTTAATGACAATTTTAATATATATATATATATATATTTATATATAAGAGATTTATGCTCTTACATGATTCTTTTTTTATTTCTCTTATCTAACCCCTATTTTATAGGTCTTTAGGGTTTGAAAATATTAAGAAAAGTGCTATGTATATAAGGTAGAAGGATTACAAGAAAGATGGGTCTTGGAAGCTATGTAATGTTGTTTTTGAAAATTATTGTGACAATAGGCTGCTATTATAATAACATAATAATCAATGCGAGATGTTGCAATAAAATTAAAGGTAATAAGTCTGTGCAACAAAAAATTTCATTGCAATAAACTCCAAATGTTAAAAAAAAAATATATTGTAATAATAAATGTTACTTCATAACTCTTGTTGTAATATATTACAAAATTATTGTAAAAAAATAATCTGGTTCAAGTTTTGCATGGATATGGTGGTTGTGATATCCTATTGCTTCATGTTTTCTCATTGCAATAGATTGAAAAATTATTATTATCGGGTTATTGCAACAATATTTTCATAGCAATAGACTATAACTTTAAGATATTTGTTGCAATAGATTGTAAAAATAATTAGCATTGGATTATTACAATAATATCTTTATTTTAAAATATCAGAACAAATTTTTCTAATGTAATAAGGTATTTCAAGCTCTATTGCAATGAAAATATATAAGTTATTGCAAAGAATTATTATTAATACAATAACTTATTAGTTTTTAAGTTAGCATTGCAATTATTCTCCCCAAAAAAAAAAAAGTTAGCATTGCAATGACTTCTAATATTTGGATGCAATTTGGCTAATGGTTATATTGATTTTTGTTATATTAGCACTTGATGTAATAAATATATATAAATTTATGAGTAAAAGCTTCAAATTACTATCATGTGCAGATTACAGTTCTTAACAACATGCTTTATTTATTTGCATGCTAATATTACTAATACATTTGTTTAGCTTGCTAATCCTCCATCGTATGAGAGTAGAAGGCAACCATGTGTCTCCATGGAGAAATTGAGAGACTGTGTAATCCTGGGCTTGAGAGAATCTAGAACATAATTAGCACCTGGCCACTTCACTTGCTTCTATGTGTTGCACCTAGCCCACAGTTTTTGTACTCTCCATAAAATATAATGGATTCAAAGGTTTGATTCCACCTTAGCTGCCCTTCTAACATGATAATTTTGCTCATTTATTATTGCATAAACGTTGTTGTTGAGTAGGCCCTTTGTGGTTGACCAAGGTAAGTGGGAGTTGGATTTGATGAGGTAAGTAGGTTTGCATCTCCATATATATTAAGCAAATGAAATGGAAGCCTATATTTCCACTTGGAGTTTCACAACTTTGAGTAGTTATCGTATTAGATTGTCCTTATTGAACTTGCCTTGGTAGATAATCACATCTTTGAAACGCATCAAGGGCATCTTGAATATAAAATTGATCATGCTACAGAGATAGAAGACTAAAAGGTCAAAGTTGGATGTGCCACAACTTGGCCTTCGTTTGGTTGTGCTGCGTTCTCAAATATAATGTTCACCGAGATAAACTATTGGCCTTTAACATCTGCACATAACAAAAGGAAATATTATAAATCATTATATAGTTAAGTTATTTTAATTTGTTTAGAGCTCAATTGAATTAAAAAAGAAAAAATAGGTGTTGGTAGTCCTTAATTTCCAATTGTAGCTGATTTATGTCCCCCCACCGGACGTGGTTTCTATTAACTGAAACGATTGTCTAACCAATACCATCGCCTACCATCATGATTTTTCATTTTGCCTAGACCTTATTGCAATAGATTGGCTTCTATCAGTTGAGATAATTGGGCTTCAAAGCTCTTATTGTAAGAGATTGCAAAACATTTGGCAAAAATAATTCGAGTCAAGTTATTACATCAATATGTTGGTTGTAAATGCCATCTACATTTTTCTACTGCTTGAATGGACTATATTATTAACTAAATTTCATATTTGGTTCAGTTGTGTGGGTTTCCATCACCTTAGTTGGTAAAATTTGTTATTATAGGGGTTTGGAATCGGATCCTACCTAAACAAAAAGAGAGGAAAAAAATCATTAATACCTTGATCTATTGGTAATTTATTCAATTGATAAAATCTCTTTTCATTAAATAAAAGATTTATGATAAAATATTATGTAATCTCCTTTCATATTGATGATTAAGTAATATGGATAAAGGAAAATCCCAGTATGATTGAGTCTGTTTTGGCTCAAGATGTATTGAATTTATATTCTATTCTTATAAAAAAAAAAAAAAAAAGATTTATGATGAAATCCTATATATGTTCCTTCTCAAAAAAAAAAAAAAAAAAAAAAATCCTATATATGTTAAAAAAAAATCATTAGTACCTTGACCCAATGATAAGAAGGGAGCCTTATAAATTCAAATCCAATAGAATTTATTTTTTTAAAAAAATGATTTCAGTTTTCAAAACTTGGTGCGCCCATGTTGACAGGCATAATAGTCTTTAAGGTTGTTTGACAATGCAACCATTTCAATATATTTATGAACTGTGACACACAAAACAAATCTGAATACAAGATAAACCGTATATTCGCCAATTGATTAAGGCACTTGGAAAGTTGACACCATCCATACTTGTTTCTGCTTTCCATGAGTGGGTGAGTACTGAGTACGCGAAACCAAAATTAAAATAAACTAGCTGAGTGTGTAAAGCTCAAGATTGACACACATTTCTCAATAATCAAATGCATGAAAACGATTTATTGGGCAATCCACCAGAGCTGCGGGTTGCCACTAACTTTTCTTAAATTAGGTATTGTCATTTTTAAAATCGCCCTTTGGGTGAAGCACATTTCTTCCATCTGAATCACTGTAGGGTATGGTCTTGGTCTTGCCTAAAAAAAATTATAAAAAAAAAAAAAAAACAAAGAGAAAGAGATATTTTTCTTAACCTTACTTTTTGGTCTATCCAATATCACGGGGGTCGAGAAATATTGGAAGAGAAACGAGAAAAGAGAGAGAGAAAAGTAGGTAGAAGTGTGTGAGTCCTACTTCTTGAAACCCAACACCATGGGAAAAGGTTGTTTTTCCCTTGGAATGTGTTTATTTCAGTGTTAATGCTATCTTATTTCTACAAATTAGTTGTTTGAACTTCTCATTATAGAGTCTTTACCTTGTTCTTTTACTAAATAAATTGTTTTTGTTAATCACTAGGGACGGATCCAGGTGGGGGCCCAAGGGGGCTTAGGCCCCTTTTGGTCCAAAATTTTTTTTTTCTTTAATTTTTTAATTTTTTTTATAGTTATAATATATTTTAGGGCAAATAACACTCCTCTCCCTTGATGTTTGGGAAAATGACACTCACCCCCAAACTTAAAGGAAAAAAACATTTTTCCCCCTTTGACATTTATTTATCTAAACTCTGTTAAATTGGTGTTAAAAATGTTGTGCACTAACATACCCTTTGGTTAATAATGTATTTCCAAAATTGACTCTGAAAGTTTTTTATATTGATAAGTGACTTTGAAAATTTCAAACTCATTTTTAAACAATAAAAGCTTGAAAGTTTCAGCAAATTGTTTTATTTTATAAATTTTGATCCAAAGTGTTAGAGAGATGAGCGATTAAAAAATCTAAGAGGATCATCAAACTTTAAAAAATCAATCGGAAAGGTGCTATAAGAGACTAAAAAATCAACATAAGCAACATGTTTTATAATATGCTTTATATTCCATTACTAATATTAACAGAAGGGGGGGGGGGGAGTGTTATTTTTTTTAAATCTCAGGGGGGGGAGTGTTTTTTCCTTTCAAGTTTGGGGGTGAGTGTCATTTCTCTAAACCTCAAGGGAGGGGAGTGTTATTTGCCCTATATTTTATTTTTGTAATTGGGACTCCTTTCCAAAAGCTTAGGCCACCTTCTCCTCAATAAGTCTAACTAGCCTCACTTAAATAGTAACTATCTAACCCAAAAACTTAACAACAACAATAAAAATATTCGCAATGGTAATTGTATTTTAGTAAAAAAAAATGATTTTACCAACAAAGATCCAAAAGATCATGTGCTATTGGAGAAGCTAAAGATAATTTTTTTGCAATTATAATAAACTGGTATAAATACCAGTTGACAATAGCAAGTTGTTAAAAATAAAATACAATATTTTATTAAGATTATATCTCTTCCTTTAATTAAAAAACTCAAATTTTCTCACTTTCTTTATTATTTTAATGAATTGTTTATATTATTTTAAATGAAGTGATAAAAAAAAAAATAGAACATTTGATCTTGGGTATATTGTAAAGTGAGGTGGTTAAATAGTTAAAGTAGTGTGCTAAAAGCTAAAATTTTTAGCACCACCACTGTGAATACACTAACTTCAACAAAAAAAAAAAAATCCTAACCAGCCTAGTATTAAAAAAAAACATTTTTTTGTTTTGTTTTTGTTTTTGTTTTTGTTGGTAAATGATTGCATTTTAATGTATTTAAAAACAACGATTTTGAGTATTTATAAATTTTTAATATCTTATTTAGAGTTTTTTTTTTTCCCTTATACTCCGGCCCTGCTAACTTAAAATCTTGAATCTATTCCGGTCAATCACCTTAGTATTTGTCAAGGCAGTTCCATTTCACGTTCCTTTTTGGGTTGTTTTTGACGCCTACAAAAACCTTTATTTTTCCTTTACAAGTTTATTAGGAAAAAATAGATTTTTTTTTTCTAATGCATTTTGGGTGAATCGTTCTTTTTCAAAATTCTTCTGTCTAATTGTCTACTAGCACAACTTTGATTCCAGTGCTTGTTTATAGCTACAATTTGCAAAGGATGCATCCTCCAGGTGTTTGGTGAGATGCTCCTTGAAAGATTTTACTGCTGAAGTAAATCGTACTACGTACTATTATACTAGATTAATATTATGTCCGTGGGATGCATGGTTTAATAAAAGAATTATATATAAATTTTTTTTTAAATATTTTTTTTGATAATATAATTAAATTTAATAACAAATAAAATAGTAAAAATATTTTAAAGATTATGGCAAGTTTTAAATTTCTAAAAGCTTTTAGTAGTAAGTGGGCTGGGCTTTACATGATTTTGGTCATAAACTTATAACATGAATAATTTTATTGAAAAACACTAATTAATGATTGAAGAGAAATGCTATACCCGGTCGGACTAAGACATAACTTTTACTTATTCAAATAACAATTAAAGTGAAGTAGGGTGAGAAACAACAAATAATAATTATAACATATCGACATAATAACATTTATATTTAATTATAATGAAGCGCTTGCATCTCAAAGTGTCAAATTAATATCAACACTAAACATGCTAAGATGTTTATGTTAATTAATGTAAATAAACATAAAATTAATATCAACATCTAACACCCTACTATTGCATGAATTATGATTAAAATTGACCTAATATTTTTACTTTAACCCCAAGCAATCATCCCGAATTTACAAATTAAAACTACCCAAATTTATAAAATTAAAAAAAGAAAATTGAAAGCAAAATTTACAATAATACACATATAAATATATAGACACAAAGAAACTCTGAATTCAATAATTACAAACAATATTAATTTCTAAATATTAAAAAAAAAAATCTAGAATTAGAGTTAAAGCAAAGATACTGTGTGTGTTCTTTTTTTCTTTTTCTTTTTTTCTTTTTTTTTTTTTTTTTTTTTGTAAAACAGCACACAGACCCAAGTAAAGAAGCAACGATCCTGGGCTTGATGCTTTAAGGGACTGGGCTTAGTTCACCGCAGCTAAATTGGGCTGATTTCAAACCAAGTGGTGCACAAAGTGCAGATCCTACAACACATACATACTAACATATAGAAAACATATACGCATTGAACAACAAGAAACAGTAAAGAACAAAATAATAAGGAAGAAAAGTAAAGTAAAACATTAGAGATCCTTAGGATAATATGAAATGTTTCATTATTTTCTTAAGTTTTAATACATCATGGTCACTAGGATGTGTTACAAGGTCCAAGTAAGTCCAAAAATCACAGACCTAGATAGCTTTTTAGGCTTCAAAGACTTGTGAAGTTTGAATCCCTTTGAATCCAAGTGTATTCTCTAGTGGCTGTTTTAAGATCTCGGACGGTGTTTTCCCTCTCTTCTCACTTTTTGAATTCTAAAGGAGTTTTCTAAAGGATCTTTTCCCTCTAATTCACTATTGCTAAATGCCCTTCATTGTTAGTTGCCCCTCCTTTTATAGTGCCATCCTAAGGTTTCTGGGGTACCATTGATTCCTTCTATTTGCTCCCCTGGGTACCAGAACCAATTTTGTATTAGTAACATTGGTGGCTGGTCCCTTCCTCATTCTTCACTATTTCTCTCTTTTGAGGTTCCTTCTTCAAAAGCCCCTAGCTGACTTTCCCGTTCTGAGGGTCCTAGAGGGTTGACCTTTGATCTTTCTTTTTCCAAGGCTTCTAGATTCCACCTTTTCAGACCCACCTTTTGGCTACTTTCCCTTTTGTCATTTTTCTCAAATGGGTTGATTCCTTTCTATCAGGCTGAAAAATCCCCAGCCACCTTCCTTCATGGTCCATCTTCTTGGGTTCCCCATGGTACTAGACCCTTATTTTATTAGTTCCCAAGTCTTCTGATCATTTTTTGCATCATTGGGTGGCTAATGAGACATATCTGCCCTCGTTCTTCATGTTTCTAGACATGCTCCTTTGAACTATCTCAGTCCCAACCTAGCCTTGCAGCACATCCCGAGGATCCCAGACTCCTAAGAATCCCCAAGTATCCTAGTTCAATTTTCTCCCTGGGCTCTTCAACGATTTTCTTACTTTTGAGGGCTGGGCTAGACTTCTTCTTTCCTTTGTTTCATGAGCTCCAAAGCTTGCCCATTCATAGGCATGGGCCCCTTCCTATGGACTCTTAATGGATTTGAGCCTTCCCTTTTTTATTGAAAGCCCGAATGTTTTCTAGATTTCAATCCATTGTATTGTTTTGGGCTTTGATACAACATCGTGATATTTTGGACCTCAACATTTAGCCCCCTAAGGTCGTGGGTTGCCTACAGCCTACGCGTGAGTAGACGAGATTCTTAGTCTCAGTAAGGATTTGAGTAGACGAGATTCTTGGTCTCGGTAAGGATTTTTTCATTTACTGTCTCAGTTAGCTTTAGGATCCCCTTTCTCTGCTTTTTAGGATCCTACTTTTCCACGTTATCCTCTAGCACCTTGATTTTTTACGTATCCCGTTTCTTTTGTAACTTCCCCTCTTTCCACGAAATGTGGCAGTTAAGTGTCTGAGTAAATTTCCCCCTCCACTTTTTACGTTTCCCGTAACTCCCATTAATAACTAATAATAACTTCTCTTATAAAAATTGAATATTGGCAACTGGCGCGTTTTCCAATACATCGTCTTCTTCAACTTTTATCTGCGCCATTATTGCAGTCTCTTCAAGCTATCTTTTCACTCCCAGAGATATTTTTTTCAAACTCACCTTCTTCCTTCCTGTTTTTTCCTTTATCCCTTCTTCTCTGTCCTTCACTCCCTTAATTCTCTTTTTTGCTGCACTATTATTCTATGGCTTCTTCCTCTTCACGAAAAAGGAGGGAGTGTTCTCCCACTCCTTCTGAAGGCGAGGGTTCTTCAGTAAGGTTAGCGTAGGGTGAAGTGTAGAAGGTTGTAGATCGCCCAGCCTTCCCTTTACGAGACCCTTGGTACACCCCTAGCTTGTTCTTTCCTCAGGTGTCCCATGACAAAACTCCTCCTTCCCCTCACACTTGGGTGTTTTTTGGTTAGTTTGGGTTTGCTAGTTCCACCCAAATTCTAGACCCAAGAAAGATTTTGAATCTTCAAATCAGGCGGGGATCCCACAGGGCAATTCCTATCTTCTTCGACTTTGTCTTGGGGAAGATTACTGGTTGGTCCAGTTGGGTGGACAAGGAGCTTTCTGATGGAGAGTTTGTCAGTTGCTTGGTGCATGCCAAGATCCTAAAATCAGTAGCAATTTCTAGGAATCTTGAAAGTTTTAGGGACGCTAAGGGCCTTAGACACTTGATGCGCCGTTGGTGTCCTTCTCTCAATACATTCTTCTTTTATATTGGTTAGCTCACCATCAATGTGCTTAATAATTTCCTCCTTCCAACGTTTGGTGACGAGAATCCTTTTGATATCAGCCTTTCCAATAAGGATCTCAAGATTGAAGACAAGCTTTTCAGTCACTTTGGTAAGCATACTGCTTCTTCCGGGGGAAAACTGGCTAGAATGGACAAGTGGGTAATGACCTTTCTCAAGAAAAGGACAAGGCGGTTAGGCAAGCCGGGTTTCTGACACTGTGGCTCAGTAAGTTTTTGTTTAGTGAGTTCCCTGGGTATAGGATTAAGTCTATTTTCTTTCCTCTTGCAATCAGATTGGCCTGGGGTGCCTACTATCCTTTAGCCCCCATGTTTTTAGGCCATGTTTATTCTTAGTTGGATTTGCTTCATGGAGATGAGGTTGAAAGCAACTCTTGCTATACCATTACTTCGTCCATCTACTGTGCTATTCTTCAGGTGTTCATGTGGGACCGTTCTTCTATTACTTTGGTGAAATGCATGAACTTGAAGTATGTAAAAGATAAGTTCCAGGAATCCCCAAATGTGATCAAGGGTCTGTGTGGCAGTTCTACTGATAGACACCCTATCATCTTCCAATGGTTTAACTTGAAGGGTGGCAGCCTTAATCTGGTGGAGTTGTTTGAGCAGGCGGGGCACTTGAGTTGGCGTTCTTCCAGAGATTTTAGCCCCGGGTTCGCATGTGATTCTGTGTTGGCTTCTTTCCTCAACTTCCCAGGACATACCTTTGACATTCGTCAGGGAGATGAAGGCAACTTGGCATACTTGGCCTATACCAACCCCTCATGGCTTCTAGTGCCTTCATCAAGTGGTCCAAGGTACACTCACTACTCAGCACACTAGGTACTCAAGCAATTCGGTTTTGATTAGGATATCCCATCGGTGTACAAAGAGGTAGTGCCTTCTTTCCCATCCTTGGATCCATTTCTAAGGCTTCAAGCCTTTTCTTAGTGGTCGCAAAGGAGACCCCAGTTTGTGGTGCCAAACTCTCTGCAAGGAGTTTTTGCTTCTAGTGGCTTTGTTGACTACTAGAGAAGGGTTCAGAAGTCCTTCTTGGACTTTGTTGGCACTAGCAAGATTTGGAGGGTTTCTGATCCTGGTCTCTTCTCTACTCCCTCTTACAACAAGCATTTGGCCCTCCCCACTACTGGCATTGTATCTGCTGCAATAAGCAGTAAAACAGGATTTGCAGAGAGGCACGCCTCTAGGGGTGGCTAGGTGTGCTACGCTAATGACTTTCCTAATGCTTGGTCAGGGTGCGACCTCATCGTGGGCTCTTCCTCTAGTGTGCCAATCAAGAGAGGAGTGGTAGAAGCAATTGGTGTTGCAACCCCTGTGGGCAAAGGAAAGGAAAAGAAGATCAAGCAGAAGGCTGTCAAAAAGGCTGAGGTTGAAGGTAGTGTTGAGGGTACCGAGGTTGACCATAAGACCAAGAAGAGGAAAACTGCTAAGTCTCGCAAGCAGCTTGTTATTTCCGAGGAGCCCAAGGGAGTGGACCTTTCTACAATTGGAAAGGAGGTCAGCCATCCTCTCATCCCAAAGATCAGAGTGAAGACTAAGGTAGAATCTTCTGTCCTTCAAGTCCCTGTGGGTTCCTTTAAAGGAACCTCTTAAATAGCTGTTACTTCCTCAGCCCATGGTTCTTTGGGGTCCTTTGACATCATACCCTAATCTCCCTTAGGACCCTTTGGGCGTACCCGTAGTAAGCAAAAGACTGTTGAAGAATTTGTAGAGAGAGATAGAAGGGCAAGTCCTCATTCCTTTTTTTTTTTTTTTTTGACATTTCCTTACTCACCTCTGGTTTGTTGTCCTATTATGTCTCCCTTCTTTTTTTCTTTATTGATGAATGGTCTTTCTTTTATTTTGTAGTCTAAGCGCAAGTCAGACCCTAAGGGAGCAAATAGTTAGTCCTCTGGTGATGATGTGGTATGACCCTTATTCACTTATTCCCTTTTATTTTCTGCTTTCCCTTTTTCTTTGGAATTGTGTATATATTTTTTCTATTCTACCAATTGTTTCTTCCTACTTTCTTTCTTTCGCAGGTAGACGTGCCTCCCCTTGTAACTGGTGGGGCCTTGGTGAAAATAGTGGTGGCAGTTCAGCCCCTAGCTACCTTAGGCGTGGAAAGGGAGCCCTCTAGTGGTGGCATGGCTGAGGAAGCCAAGCAGGCAGTTAAGGATGCCAAACCCATTTCATCTTCTGCCTCCTTGGCTATTCAGGATCCTGAAGCCTCTCAACCTCCTGTTCCCCAGGATCCCAAACATGTGCAAACTCCCAACCCAACTAAAATTGTAACAATTGAGCCCACAACTGAACTTGCGTTAGGTAAGGAGTCTCTAGGAGGTGCATCTTCATCTACGTGAGTAGGTAAAACTTATCCCATCCTTTATTAGCGCCTATTTTCTTGTCTCCCTTATCCTTTCTTCCTAAAAGCTTTTGTTTTTTTTTTCTCCTTTTCTTTTTTAGGCCAAGCCAGCGCCCAATCTGCCCTTGAAACTACCCATTCCTTGGAGTCAGAGGCTTCTGAAGTTGTGTACTACTCGTTATTGTTGCCTCTCCTCTTTTTACTTCATATCTTCCCTTTCTCTCTTCCCATCCTTCTTCCTTATCTTTTTTTTTTTTAATGAGGAAACCCTTGTCGTCCCTCCCCTCCTTTAGTAATTTTGCCAAGATTTCTTTGCCCTTCTTTCAACGTGCATTATGTTCTTTCACAGAGTCTTCTGAGAGGTTAGAGGGACAGGAGGACAAACCTCTCATGATGACTGAAATGGCTGCCCAGGCTTAGAAGGAAGCCTACCACAAGGGGCTGGTACCTGTTCTTTACCTTTCCCTTTCTCTCCTCTCTTTATCTCTTTCTCTTTTTTTTTTTTTTTACCATGACTCTATTTGTTCTTGCAGGTGCTGACGCAGGTACCAAGGAATCTGAGCCTGCGATTGCTGAAGAAGCTAAGGGACCTGCTCCTAGTGTCCAGACTACTGAAACTCAAATAGGGATCCCCCAGACCATCTAAAGAATTGAAAGTCCTCTAGTTCCTGAAGGCGAAGACGCAACAATGGAGGAAGCCCCAGATATGGTTGTCTCGGATCCTAGCTCGGGGCTTCTTGCTTTTTTGGCCCATTTTGATTCTTTAGAGTTCAACTGTCATGACCCAAATCCATGGATCATAAATTTAGATGCATGACTAACTTGTTAATCTTACATAACTCAATAAGTATAATTAAATCCAAAATAATTTAAAACTCCAATGAAACAATGCTCTTAATAAATAACCTCTTACAAAAAAATCTAAACTCCATAAATTGGAAAAATCTCCAAAACGTAAAACATGAATTACAAAATAAGAATAACTAAAATTCTATAAGTCTTCAAGTAACACTAAAATCGCCTACAACTTCCATGCTCTACCTTGCACCTTACAAAGCGACACAACGGTTCTATATTCCCAACTACACTTTAATCTGAAAAAAAATAGTAATTGATGGGGTGAGCCACATTTAGTAAGTAATTATACAAAATACACAACAAGATAGAGTCAAGCCAAGCACGAGTATTTTGATTATTCACAAACTCATTCAATGATATCAAAATAATCATTCCAAAACATATAATAAATCACTTTATACACATGTAATCACATCTTAAAATCATTAGAAATCACATACATATAATTGATCAGAGCACAATGTCACATATACACATCACATATTCTCACATACAATCCTGTGAGTGGATACCAACATCTAACTCCTGCTAGTGAGGGTTCAACACATATTCTCACATATAATCCTGTGAGCGGATTTACACATATATCTGATATATCTGATCAATTAAAAAAAAAACACTTATTTTGAGTCACATATCACAAAGCAAAGCTTATACAAAATATGATAATTTACTTGGTATTAACAATTTCTTTTCAAATACAGAGGCATATCGAAGATCACAATATACAATAGAACATAAATCAAAGGATGCTTGACTCTCTTGGAGAACGAATAGAAACTGAGGAGTTTATATAAATATATTATAATTCTTGAGTAAATCTAAAAATTTATTTTGCTAAAAGAAATATTTTAAATACCATTTGGAGAATCGGAATATAACTGAAATCACTTGGTTTTAACAAATTTAAAGAACAAGAATCTTTATAGAAAACTTACTTTGAAACTCAATTATTTTCGGAAAATAGTTTAGTTTAGAAATAACCTTTTAAATGGGATTTAGGTGTTCAAAACTTTATTTAAAATCCAAAGTTTTTTTTTTAAATAAAAAAACATTATTTAAAAGTCGAAATTTCTCTTTTAATAGCGTAAAAATGTTTTTTTTTTTTTATAAACTTTTAAAACATAAGCTTAAAAATATAACTTTTGAAAACATATAACTTCTAAGAACCTAAAGGACAAAACTTGTGCATATTATGCATAATTACTTATAGCACTTGAATCACTCTGAAAGTCCAACTGAAACACCCTCCAAATAGTCTCAAAATACTCTTAAATAGAACCTATAATCAATCATGGAAATATACTTAATATCTTCTACAAAATATAAAGCTTATAGAACTATACAAATGGACTCACTAGGATTATACTTTGCTAAACTAATAACACTTTTAGCACTAAATTAACGTTTTTCTAATCAATGGTATTCTAATCAATAATACATCCTTGTATTAATCAAAACTTATTTTAACAAGAGGAATGCAATAGCTAACACTTTAGAATTTAATATATAATCCCCAATGCAAACGATGGCCAAAACCAATATGATATTGTTCATGGATTTACATTCATTGACCCTATGGATTTAATATGAGAATTTTGGTATGAAAATATCACATTTGTCCTTATCCTCTTTAAAGAAATTGTAGCCGTGTCACTTGAACCCTTAAATGATTCATTGTGTAGGAGATAGTCAACACCTAGGCAATGACTATTGAAGCTATCAATACACCATCAGGAAACCTGGACTTTGACAAAAAGTAAGAGAGAACCAGTGGCACATGGGTGGGGTCGGCAATTGTCCAACAATTTAGAATTAAAATTACAGCAGCCCAAAAGTTCATATGGCCCTACCAAAAGTGACACTAGCCTTATACATGGATTCAAGTATTCAACAATTTCGGCTTTTGCTCTTGACTTCGAACAGTGGCAGCCGAAAACTCCAAAATTATTAAAACAATGTAAATCATAATCTAAGAAATTACCAATCTCACAATCTACACATCACTAAAGTTTTTCGTGATAAAAATTCTAATTACTTAATTCTTGTTTCTAATGATGAGAAATCATACCTTGAACAATTTGATTGCTTCTTCAATTGTACGTGCTCTAAACTCCAAGGAAAACTCCCTTTAGCCTCTTTGAAAAAATAAACCTTTTTATTTTATTTTATGAAAACCCTGATTGTCTCTTCCTCTACCCTGTAGTTTGTATTAAAGATGTGGGCTTAGTGGGATAGTGGGCTGCAATACTAATAAAAAGAATACCTATGGCCCAGCAATTATATTTAAAAGAAAATTCAAAAATAATCTCAAATAAAAGTATGTGGGGTATTACACTAACAGCCTCCCTGCGAGCTACTTTCATCGTTTTGGGCCTCCCTTTGGTAGCTTCCTGCGATTCTCTGTGCTTGCTGAGGGCTTGCCACTCTTGGAGGGACTGTTCAAAGCTCATGAGGACTTCACTAGTGGGTTCAGGGGAGACGTGTTTCTGGGCAACATCATGATGGAGCTCCTTTGTGCCGTGTTGATTTCTCTAAGTGACTCCTCTCTTGACTTCTTATCCAAGGAGAGGCTTTTGGAGTGGAGGGGAGTGGTGCAAGATCTTATAGAGGCCAAGTTCAATTTGTTCTTTTTGCTGGGGTACTTGCGATCTTTAGCCCAGACACTATTCCAAAGGAAGGCTTCTAAGGATCTTGACGTTGAAATTGTTGTTACTGAGGAAGCTCTGGCTTGTGCTCATAAGGCATTGCAAGATTTAAAAGTCAAGAAGCAACTAGTTCTTTCTTCCTCAACAATTCATGCGATTCCCTTAGAAGGCTCTCTGTTGGCTGGCCTTTTTTTTTTTTTTTTTTTTTTTCCTCTTTTGGAAATTCAAGGTGTATAAGTTTATTTCATTTTTTTTTCAAACAATTTAAGATGTTTAAGTTTTATCTCTCTCTTTTTTGGAACTACTTTTGATTGCCTTTGTGTGATACATGGATCTGTGCTTTATGTATTTTTTTTTTTTGTCATATTTTCCTTCTATTTCTTTTTTCTTTTCTTTTTTTGAACTGAGTCCTGGGCCATGGCTCCTAAAAATTCTTGTTGTAGGTCCTGGACTAGGTACTTTAGTGATTGTGTCCCTGCGCAGGTACTGAGCTAGGTACATTGGATGTTGTTTTCCTTTTTTTTTCTTTTTTTTTTTCCAAGTCCTAGGTCATGAACTAGGCAAACCTATTTTGGGGCAAGTACTGGGTTGGGTATCTCAGGGTACTTATTCCTACCCAAATTCCTAGACCATGTACTTGGACTGATTGTGGTGTGAATCCTAGGTCATGTGCTAAGATTTCATCTCTCTCTCTTTCTTTTTTTTTTTTTTCTTTTTTTTTTTTTTTATTATTATTTTTTATTTTAGTGCTAGCCTAAGTACCCAACCCAGATTTGGCCAAATTTGGGCTGTGTCATGTAATATTATCTAAATACAGTTGTACATCTTACTTGAGGCTCCTTTTAAAAAAGAAATACATCATAACCACTAGAAAGAACATAGGTTGATGACAAAAGATAGTAAGGGTCTTAACATAAAATGACCTCTTATCATAGATTCCTAAAGGAAACATCTAATTAAAGTTCTTGGTAAAAAAAAATAACATGGCGAAAAAAAAAACATAAAGAGTGACGGGACACTTAGTAGATTGGAGAGTGACAAAAGGGATTCTTAGTGTATTGGAACCTTTCTCTTTTCACGCATAGTACTACTTCAGCCATTTTTCATTTATGGGATCCACTAAGGTAGTCCCATCTTCCTTCACGAGGTAATAATATCCACTACGTGGGCTTCCTTGATGATGTAGGGTCCTTCCCATTTTGGGGCAAATTTGGAGGGTCTTGGGATATTCTTTTTTACATGCTCCGCTACTCTTAACACCAACTACCCTTCTATGAAGGCTTTTAGGTGTACAGTCTGCCCATATGTCTTGGCCATTTTCTGCTGGTACCTCTGGCTCATCATTCTTGCCACTTCTCGCTCTTCTTCTAACCTCTCTAGATCTGCCTATCTTCCCTTATTATTTATGCTATTTGTGTCCTCTTGGATTCCTTCAAGTACTACTCTTGGTGTGGGGATGACTAGCTCTATTGGATTGATGGCTTCTATCCCATAAATAAGGGAAAATTGTGAAAATCCTGTGGCTATTTTTAAGGAGCTTCTACATGCTTAGAGTACATCCGTCAGATGGGCACTCCATTTCCCCCCATTATCATGCTTCATCTTCTTGAGGATTTTTAGTATCACCTTGTTGGTGGCTTCCGCCTGGCCATTTCCTTGCGGGTAGTATGGTGTGGACCTCCCGTGCTTGATGTGATATGCCTCGGTTAGATTTTTCATGTCCCTATTTATAAATAGGGTACCATTATCGCTAATCAGTCTCCTAGGTATCCCAAACCGTGTAATGATGTGTTCTTAAATGAAGTTTGCAAAAGTTGCTCCAATGGCCTTCTTCAAATGGATGGCTCCTACCCATTTTGTAAAATACTTAGTGGCTGTTAAGATCCATATGTGGCCATTGGAGGGAGGGTTTATGGGTCCTATAAGATTAAGTCCCAAAGTGTGGAAAGGCCATGGTGTAGTCATATCTTGCAACACATTTGGATGAGTATGAATTGCGTCATTGAGCACTTGGCATGCATGACACGTTTTAACTAGCTCCTTCGAGTCTCTTTTCATTGTGGGCCAGTAGTACCCCAGCTGCAATAGTTGCTTGTAGAGCCTTCTCTTCCCTGAGTGGCTTCCGTAGTCACCAGAGTGGACTTCTCTTACTGCTTCTTTGGCTTCCTTAAGTCCTAGACATCTTAAGGGATCCCTACTATACCTCTTTTTGAACAGGATCCCGTTCTACATGAAGTACCTAATAACGAGCTTCTTGAGCTAATGGGCCAGCGTCCTGTCAATTGGTAGGATCCCTTAAGCCAAGTATTCCGTGAATGGGGTCCTCCAATCTTCTATTTTGAACACAACATAACTTTCTTCTTCATCTACCGAAAGACGACACTTTTAACATTCTTCCTATACAGTTGCAGCATCTCTATTCATATTTGGCCAGTAGTACCCCATGTAATGCATTATTCTATATAGACTGATCTTTTCTGCAATCCCACAAGCCTAGCTATGTAATTCTTCTAACCTCATCTTCCTTTCTTTTTCATTGATACATCCAGACAGGATCCCCTCGGGTAGCCTCTTGTACAGTTCTCTCTCTATCAAGTTGTAGTCTTTCAATTCTTTGATACTTCCTCCATGCTCCAACTTTCCTATCTTCCCTTTTATCTCCTCTCTCCAATCTTTCTACCCTGATTCTTCAGGGAACATCCTCTTGAGGATCTCTATGATGGAATTTTCTTGCTTACTTATCCTTATTAAAGTGCTCTTTTCTTTAAAGGGTATCTGGGATCCTATAGTGGCTAGTGCGTCAGCGAATCGGTTTTCACTCCTTTGGGCGTACTCCACACTAAAGGTCTGGAATTTTTGTTCCACCTTCTGTGCCCAAGTTCTATAAGTTGCCAAACTCTATTCTTTTAATGCAAAATCTCCATTTACTTAAGAAACTACAAGGTTGGAGTCTCCCAAAACTCTCATGTGCTTTACTCCCATCCTGAGTGCTACGGCCAGTCCAATCAGATACGCCTAATATTCAGCAACATTATTTAAGCAGGGGAACTCGAGCTTGAAGGATAATGGCATGATATCCTCATCTTCGCAACTTAGCACAATTCCTAGGCCATTTGAAGTTGCTATTGCTGACCCATTAAACCTCATGGTCCACTTCTTTCTTGGGAGCTTTTCTATCACTACTTCTCCTAGGATCTCATCACTTAGTGAACACTCTTCTTCCCCTGGGAACTGGGCTAGTAGATTCGCTATGGCTTGGATTTTGACAGCCTTGGGGGTCCTCAAACTTGGTCACCAGGAGGATCTGATGGGCTGAAAAGTACCATTTTAGCCTTTGGGATACGTAGATAACCACTAGACACGCTGTGAGGGTCCTTTTTTTGGATAGTACCCATGCCTAAGTAGAAACAAGGATCTTGGGCTCTTTACTTGTTGTTTGGTGGACTGAGCTTAGTTCACCACAACTAAATAGTGCTGATTACAAACCAAGTTATGCGCAAGTCATATAAAGCTCCTCAAGGCAAAAATGCGATTCCTCCTAAGCAATAAAATACCATTATAAGTATTTTAGTGTCATAAAATGACCCTCTACTCTTATGAAACAAGTAAAATAATTATTCATAATATTCACGATGAGAAAGAGATTGAAATAGAATATTTAAGGCTTATCTTTTATTGTATAAACATTTAAAAGAGTTCCTTCACTTGGTACCCCGGGCGTATTGTCGTGGTACCCTGGACATACTGTCGTGGTACCCTAGATGTTCTAAGCCTGTAATCCCAGAATGCTGATTCTCTGAACTATACGATCTTTCTCCATGCTTATTATGCAATGGAGTTTTGTCATTTCTCTTTACTTCTATAGGTCCTACATAAGAACACACTATACAGTACACATATCTTCAAATAATTGTAAGTTTCTTAGATTAGGATATACATTTTAATACATATACATATATGTGAATGAATTTCATGAGAATGAGTCAGCCACGAGGATCCTAGCCTCAGTTCTCACAAACTTAGTGCTTTTGCACAAGACTTGTGAGATTTGGAACTCAAGTCCAAGTGGCTTTACTTGGGCATTGCCTTTCAAGATAGTTAGGTGAGAAAGATTTTGTGGGAGAGAGTGATATCTGATATGTGCATGTTTTAGGCATATGTTTCTTTGGAGGCTAAGTAATATTTTGAATAATCTCAAGGATATAGGACGAATTCCTACTCCTTGGCTCTCTCTCTTGTTTTGTCCCTTTTTTTTTCCCTCCCTTGCTGGGCTTTTAAAGCTCTAAGAATATATGTTTTAAACCTATGAACTCTTCCACTGAATCCCCATTTTTCTCCCCCCCCCCCCCTCCCTGCTATGCCTTAGTATTCCTTTTATAGTGGACATGGTCTGGTACCCCAGGCGAGGACGCCCTTAGTTTGTTAGGTAAAACCATGTCTTCAGAAACCTGAAAAGGTGCATTGGGCAGAGGTTTAGCTTATTTAGGCAATTATAACTCAAAAAGGGGCATTTGACTTTAGCTATAAATGAAAGATTCCTTCTTGGAAAGCCAAATGAGTGGTTGGGCTGCTCAATGCAATGTTTGATAGCTTTAATTGAAAGTGACAATTGAGAGGAAATTATGGGGAGGTGTCATGTACATGGGGGAACTGAGTTTTCCATTGGTTCATGCATTCCAAGAAAATATATGAATCAAGGGAAACCTTCGGGATCCTCCTTTTACCAGAAATCACTCCCCTACTAACCAAACCATTTCTCTCTTACTATTCACTCAGGATCCCACGGGCTTGAACCATGGGTTACAAAGATAATACTTGGTTTTTTACTGGATTTTTAATGGCTTTTTGCATACATCTTGGTTTCCCATGTGTTAGCTAAGGTCCTTTTCTTAAGGCTTCAAAAAGACACATCAAGGTCTTAAGGCCTTGATGCTCTTCTTGCTGCATATCCTCTGACCAGGATCTTTGCTACACGTCCTCTGACCTGACCGAAATCCTTTTATTTTTTCTTTATTATTATTGTTATTTCTTTCTTTTTTCCTTCTATTTGGGACTTTGGGCCTTCATGGTCCTTCTTAACTTCATAAATTAGGCCTTCTTTTGTTAAAACCCATGGTCTTTCTTTACTTTTCACGGAATGGGCTTTCTTGTGAAATTTTGGTCCTCAACATATGCTTTTTCTATCTTGGGGTACCTGGTCTCTGTATCTTTTAGTGTCCTGCTCACATAATAAATGAGTTGCTCATTCCCTTCATCATCTTCTTATGCTAGTAGGACACTTATAGCCTGGGAATTTGATGCTAAATATAGCAATAGAGGTCGCCCACGTATTGGTGCTTGCAGGGTAGGCAGATGATTCATGATATGCTGGATCCTCTGAAAGGCTTCCTGCTGCTCAATTCTCCAAGTGACCTTAGCTTCTTTTTTCAACAGTTTGGATAATTCACTTATGACCGAAGCTAATCCTAGCACAAACCTCCTGATGTAGGAGACCCTCCTCAAGAAACTTTTGAGCTTTTTAACTATCGTAGACCTTTTCATTGTTGCGATGGCTGTGGCCTTAGCTGGATCCACACTTATGCCTCTGTGACATACTAGGAACCCAAGGAATTTCCCAACAAAAACTACAAAGACGCACTTCATGGGGTTCATGTGCAATTTGTACATCCTGCACCTCTTAAAAACTCGTTCACGTACTTGGAAGTGTCCTGCCCTGGTTTTTGACTTTACCACAATATCATCTACATAATATTCCATTTCCTTGTGCATCATATCATGGAAGATGGCTGTCATGGTTCGTTGGTATGTGGTCCCTGCATTTTTAAGGCCGAAGGGCATCACAATGTAATAAAAGTTTCCAATCGGGGTCCTGAACACTGCCTTTTCTGCATCTTTGGTAGCCATCCAAATTTGGTTATACCCACTATATTCATCCATAAACGAAAACATGGAGTTTCCCGCGGCTGAATCTACAAGGAGATCAATATTGGGCAGAGGGAACTCATCCTTTGGACATGCCTTGTTTAGATTGCAAAAATCCACACAATATTGGATTTAGCCATTCTTTTTCTTCACAGGTACTATGTAGGAGAGTGATTTGAGATGCTAGATTGGCTTGATGAACTCAGCTACCAGTAAAGTCCTAACTTCTTAAGTTATTTGAGCCTCTACCTCGGTGTGGAAGACCCTGACTAGTTGAACTACCGGTTTGGCTCCCGGGTCCACATTAAGAGAATGGACTACCAGCCTTGGATCCAGGCCAGACATCTCATCGTATGTCCATACGAATACATCCACGTACCTTTTAAGTAATGCTACTAACTGTTCTTTTTTCTTGTGTTGTTAACTGACTGTTGATAAAAACAGGCTTTGGGAATCTCAAACTAGGCCCCAAGTTTACTTTTTTCAATTCCTCTTCGGGCTAGATCTATGCTTCCTTGTCTAGGTCCTCCAGGATCTCTTCTTGAGCCATCATACAATCTAGTGGTCTGGGACCTTCCTGCACAATGCATTCAGGTCCTGTGCATATTCATAAACGATATATTAACCTTCTTCTAGATTCCCATACTACCACGCACTCCTAAGATCCTGAGGAGCTGGTCTTCTTCTTTTACCTTTTTCTGTCCAAGAGGTTTGTTAGATCATGGGTACCCCCTCCTCCTTCTTCTTCTAAGACTGGTGCTCCAGGTGTCCCTGGTGTGGGACTCTCGTCATCTGGCCCCAACTCGTCGTAAAATATCGTTTCTACAAAGTTCACTTCTCCTTGGCTAAATGGGTTTGAGTTGGCAGGGATTCTTATAAGCCTTCCATTCAATCTCCCTTTGACACATTGATGGTATGTGGAGGGAATGAGGTAATGTTTATGAAGCCAGGGGGCGCCCCAACAAAACATGGTAGGAAACTTCTGAGTTGATCACCTGGAATCTAGTAAGGGCTACTATTAGGCCTACTCTCAAAGCTAGCTACACATATCCTTCAGTTGATTTCGCCGCCCCTCTAAATCCTATTATCTTCATAGGAGCCCCTAGGATCCTTCTGCCAGTCATGCCCACAGCCTCTAGGGTACTTAGGGCGATGAGGTTAAGTGATGCCCTTGTGTCCACCAATGCTCTCGTAATCTAGACATCATTTATGGTAGCCATTAAATAAAGGGGTCTACGATGGTTCGGGTGCTCAACCTCCATATCTTCATTTGTGAAGGTTATTGCATTGGTTGTCTCTAAGTAAGGTCGGTTGGCATGGGATTCCGTTGTGAAACACTCTACCCTTGAATCTGTTGCTATACTCATGAGGGATTTTGTGGCAATCCTTGTTGCTTCTGGCCTAAATCCCAGTTGATTGAATAGTGATTTGAACTTAGGACTCTTTTGAAGGGTCCTAATTATGCTTGGATGGAAGGATCCTTCAGATTCTTCTGCTTCTGCCGGGTTCCTATGGATCACCATAGCCACTACTCCTTTTCCTTTGTGGTTGGGTAAAAGGTTTCTCTGCACCTCAGGTTCCCGTTAGGTGAGCTCTAGGGTTCCCTCCCTAAGCTTTTTGTGAAAAAGCCTTTGAAGGGTTTAACAATCCTTAGTAGAGTGTTTGACATAGTCATGAATCCTACAAAATAAGGGATTATTTCTTTCTTCCTCAATAGGTGGCCTAGATACAGTGAATGGCCTAACAATTCCGTCTCTAATCCATTTATCCAAAACATGGTTCAACTCTTTTGCAGTACACGGGATTACAGGTGGTTCCTTAGTCACTTTTCCTTCAGGCCTCTTTCTTTTTTCTACTACAAAAGTTGTCATGGCTTGGGATACTGGTACTCTCTCTGTCTTCATGGTTAATGTTGTTCTCCTGGTCCTTTGTAGTAAGCCAGCAAACTGGGATATGCATAAATTTTTGAGATTAAGCTTGTAATCAAAGAGCATGTTGGATATGCAGGTCTCCATGAACTCATTTTCTTCGTGATCTCTATAACAGTATAAAGAAACGTCCTCAAATCTTTTGATGAACTAGATAGCATCTTCTCCAGGCCTTTGCTTTATCATCTAAAGGCTCTGGAAAGTGACTTTATCTTCGCCTAGATAATACTTTGGACAGAATCTTTCCATCATCTCATCCCAGGTCTTAATGAACCCAGGCCTCAAGGTGGTGTACCATGTGTATGCTTTGTCCACTAGGGACTTAGCAAACTCTGTTAGACATAACTCCTTATCTGTTGCGTAAAGGCCCATGGTGTGAATGAATCTACTCACGTGTTCCATAGCGCTTCCGTTCCTTCTATCAAAAGGGTGGAAATTTGGAGGTTCATATCCCTTGGGGTAGGGCTTGCCAAGGAGTTTTGGTGGGAATGGGGGATCCTAAGAGAACTGCTTGGAGATCCTAAAGAGCTTCTCCCTTTCTTGTTCAAGAAGGGCATTGACATCTACCAATGTGAGATACTCGGGGTTGGCTCCTCCTCCTACTGCTGACCCTCCCTTTGGCTAGGCCCTCTCTTGGTTGACCATAGGAGTAGTGTTATCCCTAATTTCTTGGGTTCTTCCCTCTTTGAGGAGACAGATCTCTTGCTGAAGGTCCTTCATCATTTCTGCCATCCAAACCATAGGGTCTAGCTCTTGCACCTCACGCCTCTGTCTTGAGATAACCTCATGTTCCACTAGAGGTACTTCATTCCTCTGCCTAGAAGCTGCTTCATTCTCTCCCACAGGCTCAGATGCCGTGGGTGGCACGTTGGTGCCCTTATTGTTCCTTGGCTTGGAGCCATGCTTTGCGGAGGGACTGCTTCTTCCCTCTCCTTTCCCTAGTCCCCAATGGAGTTATCATAATGTGTGGGTTCGTTTTTTTTGTAAAATAGCACACAGGCCCAAGTAAAGAAGCAAGGATCCTGGGCTTGATGCTTTATGCTTTAAGGGACTGAGCTTGGTTTACCGCAGCTAAATTGGGCTGATTTCGAACCAAGTGTTGCACAAAACGCGAATCCTACAACACATACATACTAACATACAGAAAACATATACGCATTGAATAGTAAGGAACAATAAAGAATGGAATAATGAGGAAGAAAAGTAAAGTAAAACATTAGAGATCCTTAGGATAATATGGGATGTTTCATTATTTTCTTAAGTTTTAATACATCATGCTCACTAGGATATGTTACAAGGTCCAAATAAGTTCAAAAATCAAAGACTTAGATAGCTCTTTAGGCTTTAAAGACTTGTGAAGTTTGAATCCCTTTAAATCCAAGTATATTCTCTAGTGGCTATTTCAAGATCCCAGACGGTGTTTTCCCTCTATTCTCCCTTTTTGAATTCTAAAGGAGTTTTCTAAATTATTTTTTCTCTCTGATTCACTATTGCTGAATGCCCTTACTGTTGGCTACCCCTCCTTTTATAGTGCCATCCTAGGATTTCTTGGGTACCATTGATTCCCTTATTTGCTCCCCTAGGTACCAGAACCAATGTTGTGTCAGCAACATTAGTGGCTGGTCCGTTTCTCATTGTTCACTATTTCCCTCTTTTGAGGTTCCCTCTTCAAAAGCCCTTAGCTAACTTTCCCATTCTGGGGGGTGCTAGAGGGCTGACCTTTGATCTTTCTTTTTCAAAGGCTTCTAGATTCCACCTTTTCAGACCCACTTTTTGGCTGCTTTCCCTTTTGTCATTTTTCCCAAATGGGCTGATTTCTTTCTATCAGGATGAAAGATCCTCAGCCACCTTCCTTCATGGTCCATCTTCTTGGGTTCCCCGATGTACCAGACCCTTATTCATGAGTTGTTGGTTCCCAAGTCTTCTGATCCTTTTCGGCATCATTGGGTGGCTGATGGGACATATTTTCCCTTGTTCTTCATGTTTCTAGGCATGCCCCTTTGAATTGTCTCAGTCCCAACCTGGCCTTGCCGCACATCTCGAGGATCCTAGGCTCTTGGGAATCCCTAGGTATCCTGGTTCAATTTTCTCCCCGGGCTCTTCAGCGATTTTCTTACCTTTGAGGGTTGGGCTGGACTTCTTCTTTCCTTTGTTTCGTGAGGTCCAAAGCTTACCCATTCATGGGCTTGGGTCCCTTCCTATGGGCTTTTAATGGATTTGGGCCTTCCCTTTTTTATTGAAAGCCTGAATATTTTCTAGATTTCAATCATTTGTATTGTTTTGGGCTTTGATACAACATCGTGATATTTTGGACCTCAACAGATACTCACGCGAAAATTGAATTAACTTTGACAGCAAGGGGAAGGCAGTGAAGTCATGGACCTATGGGCTCTTAATGGATTTGGGCCTTCCTTTTTTTTATTGAAAGCCTGAATATTTTCTAGATTTCAATCATTTGTATTGTTTTGGGCTTTGATACAACATCGTGATATTTTGGACCTCAACAAATACTTACGCGAAAATTAAATTAACTTTGACAGCAAGGGGAAGGCAGTGAAGTCATGGAGATTTCACATCACCTTAAATATCCATTGTTTTTACATCACTCTTTTTATATATAATCAATTTTCTGTCTCCATTCTTTGTGGAGTGATGTTCATTATCATGGTTTTGGATGCTTAAATCTTGGTCTCATGGCTACCTGTGGGATCTACACATATTAGAAAACAGCTCTTTCAAAAAGTGAATAAGATTTTGTTAAAATTAATATATTAGTTTTCATGGAAGATATACAATTGATTCTGAAGACCGTAAAAAGCATATAAATTAGATCAAAGTTAACAAAAATAACTTAAACAAAAGGCAACCCGCACACAAAACATATTCAATTTGATGAAAAAAAAAAAATAAAGAAGGGAATTTTATGAAAAAAAAAAAAAAAGGCAAATATATACATGCAAGTTTCATAGGTATAATATGTATGAGAAGGAAAGAATATATCAAGAAACCGTACGGTAGGAAAAGGGAAAAATATACTAAATTGTATATATACCCCCACTTTTATATTAGATAATTTTAAGTTGTGAAGAAGTTGATAACTTGATATGAATAGAAAGGAAAATGAGTTTACGTAATTAAGAAGTTTATTTTAATTACATATTAGTTTTTTTTTTTTTTTTTTACTTTATCCCAAAAAAATAGTTAATGTTATTAGAATATTTTTTAGTCTGCATTAAAGTTAATACATATATTAGCTATTTTTTTGTTATTTATTCCAAAAGAAAAAAAATTTGAGAAGAAAAAAATAATAGTTTTAAATTTGTTACTTTATTATTAGGAAATAGATGATGTAGGATAAATGTTTATCCCAAAAAAAAAAAAAAAAAAAAAACACTAACGTAAGCTAATAAAATTGTTACTTTATAAAAAAAAAAAAGTTCATTAGAACACTTATTGTTACTTTATCCAAAGAAGTTGATAAAGATAAATGTTTTTTTTTTTTTTTTTTTTTAATCTAAAAACTTAAGTGAATGAATTTATTGAAAAATCTAAAAAAATTTCTTTAATTTGGTGAAGTCACTTGGTGCCATCACGACTTCTAAGCCCAACTTTTATTATATAGTATATGACGTGCATTGGGCAATGTTAGAGAGTAGATTGCTACTCCTTACAAAAAAAAAAAAAAACCAAAAAAAAAAAAAAAAAATAGAAGAAGAAGAAAGAGAGAAGAGAGTAGACGCTCTTAAACTATAAAATTTGGATTTTGTTTAATGTAATAGTTGAGACTATTGCACCTTGCAATTGCTCTTAATTGTGAGAGGAAAAAAATTTAAAAATAAAATGGTAAAAAAAAATTCTAATCTAAGGATTGAAATTAAAAGTGGGTTATTTAACTTTTAATCTCAACCAATGATTTTCAATTACAAGATGCAACTGATCTGATCTCAATCTTGACAATTGTGAAAATATTTTATATCTCTAAACATATAGAAGGTCTAATTCCATATTTAAGAATTTAACTTTTAAATAGCGTGACCTAATATATAGGCAATTTTCAAGTATGAAAGTAGTTCAAACAACTCCCATAGTATGAAACAGGTTCAATGTCTAATTATGGAACCCTGTTGAAAAAAAAGAAAAAGAAAAAGAAAAAGAGAGTTGAAATTTACACCCTGGGCACAAAAGCATAACCTATTAATATATACGCTCCAATATATTTGTGTAGTGTGCTACTCTCTGGTCAAGAAGGGGTGATAGTATATCATGCTGATTTTCCACTTTTTGTGTGCAGAACACATCTGTCTGCATGTTAGAAATACTGAATGTAATTGTATTGTATTTCATAATAAAAGAATGTACATAGGTGCCTTTATATAGGAGGCATATTTGTGCAGTACAAGTAAATATGTGTGCTATACAAGTAACCTAATTGGGCTTAAAGCCCACAACACTATATACATTAACAGCCCCCCTCAAACTCAAGGTGGATGTGAGACCAACTTGAGGTTGTCAACCAAAGCACGAAGGCGTCCCTTAGGATGTGACTTGGTGAAGATATCTACAAGTTGATCTTTAGAGGAGCTTGAGATCAGCTTGAGAGCACCATGAACAAGATGAAAACGGATAAAATGACAATCGATCTCGATGTGTTTAGTCTGTTCATGAAAGACATCATTGTAAGCAATATAAATAGCACTCTGGTTACCACAATAAAGAGGAGTAGCAGAGGATGTAGACACACCTAAGTTTTTGAGAAGCCATCGTAGCCAAAGGAGCTCAGATGTGGTATCAGCAAGGGCAGGATATTCTTCTTCAGTACTGGAGCGGGCCACATGAGTTTGTTTCTTGCTTTGCCAAGAAATCAGAGAAGAACCAAGAAGAAAGCAATAACCAGTGGTGGACCTGCGATCACTGAGGTCTCCTACCCAATCAGCATCAGAAAATGCACGGAGAGTAAGAGGAGACTGAGCAGAGTAGAAAAGACCATGGAAGAGAGTGCCCTTTAGGTATCGAAGAATGCGCAGAACAGCAACATAGTGAGTCGATCGTGGAGCAGACAGATACTGGCTCACCTGGTGAACAGCATAGGAAATGTCTGGACAAGTGACACTGAGATAAACCAAGCTGCCAACAAGCGTCTGTAAAGAGAGGGATTAGACAATGGTTTCCCCCCTAAGGGAGTCAAATGCACATTAAGCTCAACTGGAGTGTCAACAGTCTTGCTATCAGTGATTCCAGTGTGAGACAATAGTTTAGAGGCATACTTGGCTTGAGTAATATAAAGTCCATCTGTAGAATGAGTGATTTCAAGACCCAAGAAGTAGCTGAGATATCCAAGATCTTTCATCTCAAATTGCTGACTAGAAAAGCCTTGAGTTCTTGAATGCCACTGAGGTCATCACCAGTTATGATCATATCATCCACATATAAGAGAAGTAAAATAGTACATTTGTTAGTGCGACGAAGAAATAAGGCAGAATCATAGTGACTGGCCATGTAACCTAAGTGAGAGATGGTAGAGCTGAATTTGGCAAACCAAGCTCATGGAGCTTGTTTAAGGCCATAAAGTGCACGTCGAAGGTGACAAATTTTGTTTGAGTCAACAGAGAGACCAGGAGGAGGTTGCATATACACTTCTTCACTTAAATCTCCATTAAGGAATGCATTTTTAACATCCATCTGAAAAAAGGTTCCATTTACTGGCAGTAGCAACAGCTAAGAGGGCACGAACAGATGAGATACGAGCAACCGGAGCAAAAGTCTCTTCATAATCAATCCCATACTCTTGTGTAAAACCTTTTGTAACAAGACGAGCTTTGTAGCGCTCAATGGACCCATCAGAGCGAGTCTTAATCTTGTAAATCCACTTACAACCAACCACAGATTTCCCAGGAGGAAGTGTCACCAAATCCCAAGTATGGTTTTTAGATAATGCATCAAGTTCCTCTTTCATTGCAATCTGCCATAAAGGATCAGTGGAAGCCTCATGTAGGTGTGAGGCTCGTGTAATGTAGCAAGAGCAGTGTAATAATGATAGTCAAGTAAATGTGCAGGAATAGATCTTACCCTAGTTGAGTGACGAGGTGGAATGTCTTGTGCAAGATCTTCAGGCAGAGCAGGAGCAGGAGACCCAAGCTCAGGATTGGGGTTGGGTAGCTCGTCTTCAACCTGTTCATCTTCCACCTGTTCATTAAAGGGTGTACTAGGAAAGTGATCAGTGATATCTGGTGGTTGGACAGAGAAGTCTACAACAATAGAATCAGGAGCAACTATAGGAGGAATATGTGCCTTATCTGGAAAAAGATCTAAGACAGAGGAGGAAGACAAGGAAGCACTGAAATGAGAGAGCTCGACAAAGAGACGATGTTCCCAAAAAACAACATTACAGGAGATACGAAGACGATGAGAGACAGGATCATAACACCTATACCCCTTTTGAGTTTCGCCATAGCCAAGAAAACAACAAAGCCTTGACCAAGGCTCAAGTTTGTTATGCTCATGTGACTGAAGAAGAACGAAACAAGCAGAACCGAAAGAGCGAAGGTGGTGATAGTGTGGAGGTGACCCAAAAATGCGCTCATATGGAGTTTGATTTTGGATAACAGAACTCGGAATGCGATTAATAGTATGAACAGCATGAAGAGCAGCTTCACCCCAAAAAGGAGCAGGAACTTTAGCAGAGAGAAGGAGAGCACGAACAGTGTCAAGAATATGACGAAGTTTTCGTTTGGCTCTACCATTTTGCTGAGAGGTACCTGGACAAGTTAGTTGATGAACAGTGCCATAGGAATGCAAAATAGCTTGGAAAGCATATTGAGTATATTCAAGAGCATTATCAGATCGAAAAATTTTGATGCGTCTGGAAAACTGAGTTTCAACCATTTTTGCAAAATTAGAATATACTTTCAATAATTCAGAACGATGTTTCATATTAAAAATCCAGCTATAGCGAGAGTAATCATCAACAAAGACAACAAAACATCTAGACCCACCAATACTAGAGACAGAGGAAGACCCCCAAACATCAGAATGAATAAGGTCAAAGATATCAGTGGATATGGATTCACTAGTATTGAAAGGCAAAGCAGGTTGTTTTCCTAACTGACATGAAACGCAATCAAAATTTTCTGTAGACATTGAACCTAACAAACCTCTAGAAGCTAATTGTTGTACTCGAGAGGAAGATGCGTGACCAAGTCGAGCATGCCAAAGTGCAAGGGAAGGAGTGGAAGAAATTGCAGCAGCTGCAGCAATAAAAACAGGAGCAACAAGTGGAAGACGAAGGTTGTCCACGGGAAACATACGCCCAACTCTGGGACCAGTCCCAAGTTCCTGTCCCGTCCTAGGATCCTGCACAATGCACCCAGAATAATCAAACGTAATACGATAACCCAACTCAGCTAATTGTCCCACAGAAAATAAATTATAAGAAAGGTCAGGAACATTAAAGACTCCAGGAACCGAGAGGTTAGAGGTTGAAACTAAACCTATATTATGACCAGACATTGTGGAACAATTTGTTGTGCGAATATTAAGAGGGTGCGATGCAAGTTTAAGGTCAGAAAATAAGGACGAGTGAGGTGTCATGTGATTGCAATAAGTAGAATCCATAAGCTAAGAGGTAGGAGACATACCAGATAAAGCTGAGAGAGAAGAGGAAGAAGATGCATTACCAACCACACGTATGACATTGGCGATGATATTTATAAGGTCATCTCTAGAAATGGAGAAAGTGGATCCAGAAGACTTAGACTGTGCAGAGACAGGAGCCATTGGTTGGACACTCTCAGTGTTAGCAACAGTAGCAGCAGAAATTGAAACAACTAATTTGTTGCGATGATAGCAAGTCTCAATATTGTGGCCAAAATGTTTGCAAAATTTGCAAAAATGTGTGATAGATTGGCTGCGACGATTGTTGCAATAAGAAGAAAACTTGTCCTTATTCTTCATTTAGAAGCAAAATATGTAAAAACAGATTGCAAAAATGAAATCTACGCGAAAAACTGGGTAAGGAACACCTGAACTACAAAAAAGTCAACTCCCAAAAAGTCAACGGTCAAAGTCAAAGTCAACGGTCAACTAGGGCTGACGTTAGCAAGATGACGTAAGCAGCTGACGTTTGCTGATGTAAGTGGCTGACTGTGATGACGCGGTTGACTGTGATGACGTAAGCAATGACGTAGAGTGATGACATCAGCTAGGGCTGACGTGGCAGTGATGATGTCACCAAAGGCTGACGTCAGCAGGTGTAGATCTGGCGCGTGGAAGCACGTGTAGGCGCGTGAAGAAGACAGGCAGCGCGTGGAGGCGCGTGGAGCACGTGGTCTTACGAGCAGATTATTTGGGCGGCGCGTGAGGGCGCGTGGGACCTCCGATGGTGGTCAGGCTTTCACTGAATGGTAGATCGGCGGTGGACGATCTTAGTGATGCCTGCAAAAAAACAATCGGAACAAGGATCACGGCGGCGACGGTATGCAGTGTTTTCAAGACTTTGAACGACGGCGGCTGCAGGTCCGAACCAAAGACAATGACTGAGATGCGTCAGAGGTTTAACGGCGAATGGCTGCAACAACAGTTGTAACAGCGGAAGCAATTGCGAGTCTGGAATAACACTAATAGAGACAAGACTGCAATAAAAAAGTCAGAGCGATGGCTCTGATACCATGTTAGAAATACTAAATATAATTGTATTGTATTTCATAATAAAAGAATGTACATAGGTGTCTTTATATATGAGGCATATGTGTGCAGTACAAGTAAATATGTGTGCTATACAAGTAACCTAATTGAGCCTAAAGCCCACAACACTATATACATTAACACTGCAAAAACTAGAGAATGTAATTGTAATTAAGAAAATCCAATGAACAAAGGGCCCCCAATTTCTTATTACTTCAAGCGGCACTTTCCTATATTTTATCAATTTCATTTCCACATATCAAACTCGGTTTTAGAAATTTATCAAATTGAGAATGAAAATTGATCTTTGAAAACTAAACGGGTAATTAAAAACTAGATTTTTATTTTTATTTTTTATTTTAAAAGGTTCTATTGCAGACGCACTTTTGTTTCATTAACAGTATTTGCAAGTAGTGACCTAGATTTGTACTTCGTATTTCTTCACCCCTATAGATTTTTAGGTTCTTCAAGTTTACGACGTGTAAGAGTAAGATCTGCGGAGTCTCATTTACCCTTAAAAAAGGAAGTCCTATAGAGCTACGTACTTGTGGGCATTATTGCAATTTAATTGAACTTATATGTGTGAAACATAGCAAGTGAAGTGATAAATGGCTGAGCTTGATTCCAATTGCAGTTGGTTAGTCATGTCACTAGTTCCAGTGGTAGGCAAAAAATTTTCAAATGAGAAATGCGTGGTGTTCAAATCAAATGATAGATAAGGCATGCGGTATGCAGAGATGACTAGATAATGCATGTTCCAGTTAGGTGCCACTTTAGAGCGTTGGAGAAACTGTGACTTTATAATTTGACATTGCAGGCCATTTGGGATGCCCAAATTAGGTAAGGACAATCCTTTAAATTCCATGATCGATATTATGGCATTGGGAATCTGAAAGTACTTCATTAACAACAAAAGGACAAAACCTTTTTAGTCAATTTAGATTGGAGACTAACCAATAATTCCCACACTTTGAAGTCATCCTATAAGAGACTGTATCGAGGGACCTCTTACTGCACATGACTTCAATGTTAATGGAATATCCGAAGACTGCCCTTTTATCTACCTCAAAACATCACCGAAACTCTTTGAGCTATAATACTTCTTCCTCAAGCTCATCATCAAACAGTGATAAAAGACTATGGCCTTCACATTTAATAAACTCAGCTTACAATTTTCTGATGTCCCAAGTCCCAATCTTTAGTGCAGGAATATTCTTACACATGGCTATGGAAAGTTCCTGGACCACCAACAATTACTTGTTTTCATCTGGAAGTATGTGTGTCTCCTAACAAATAGCCACCACACCAGTAGCATTTTCTTTCAGCATGCCCCAGCAAATCTTCAAGCCTGTCTTAGATGTGGGTTATTAGAATATCCTTTCCATGTTTTAAGAGACTTCTGCTTTTTGGCACAACACATATGGCCACCTTTATTGCCCATGAATTTAGACTTTTTCTCCTGCCCGATGCACTGCTAGTGCAAATTCAGCACTTTCACAGAAGTCTAATATTTAGTGGTAAGGTTGTAAAGGTGTTGGTGGAGTCAAGATTTGACTTTAAAGAGGAGGAAGGGCAATTTAAATGTCATAGATCCTCTTCTTCTTCTTCTTCTTCATCTTCTTTATTTATTTATTATTATTATTATTACTATTATATTTTTAGAAACAAACTAACTACTAAACACACACTTTAATTACATTCTCTTACCAAACTCAAACACATTACTTAACTCAAAGTACCACTATAAAAGGGTAAAACTTTTATAATAGTAGAGTGTGGTTTTAAGCAATGGGAAAAAGAGAGAGAATTTAAATATCATTTTTTTTTTTTAGAATTTAAATATCATAGATCTAATTGCATACACTTGCTTATATACATAGATACACATTAATTGTGCATAGCACCCAATATATATATATATATATATGACCAATCTAGACAATAAAATGCCACTCTTAATTAGAATGTTAAATGGTATTTTAAATTTTTAAAAAGTACATAATTAAAAAGATAGAACATTTATTCTATTGTATTTATTTGTTGGGGCTTTTTTTCTTCTTTTTTCTTTTTAATAAACAAGCTCCGTTGTAGCTTTTTATTGTCAAAATTTCACTTAATTCACGTTTTAATGATTTTTTTAATAATTAAATCAACCTAAATATAGCTTATTTCGATTTTTGTTAAACTCATAAAATGACTATAAAAATATATAATGACAATTGTTGAGGGTCACTTTTTTTTAAAGAAGGAAGTCCAACCCAACAACATGGGCGGTAGAGAAGTGGCAAGCATAGAGTAAAGCCATTAAGCCTAAGCGGCAGGAATAATGGGTCACAGGCCATGATAAGAGCAAATGGACCTTGAGGAAGCAAATGGGCCTAAAAGGTCCGAAAAGAGAGAAATGGCACCCATAGGCAGTATATGGTATGTAAAAGTGAGAATGGGCTACAACAGGCCTAAAGCAATGTAAACAAAGAGAGTAAGGGATTAATGGCAAGCCCATAAACCCCAAAGATGAGAATAAAGAAATTGGGCTGGGGAAACCCAATGAAGTTAGTAAAAGCCCATGAGAATGCAGAGTTAGTAAACGGACCAAGGAAATCCAAAGAAAGTAAATGGGCTAGAAAGGTTCGAGAGAAAAAGGGATGCTGGAGCCCATAAGAAAGAACACCAGTGGCCACATTAAGCCACTGGGGGAAAAGATGGAATAGCAGGCCCAAAGGAGGCCCAGCAGGAGTAAGCCATTATGGTAGGAATAATAAGTAATGTGGTAGGAAGTCAAGTAAGTTAAGAAATGGGTTGAAAGAAAATGCAAAGCCCAGTACCAGATGAAGCCTAGTCCTTAAGGAAGCGAGAAATCACAGTAGCAGCTAATAAAAAGCCAGAAATGAACGGTAGGCTGCGCAGGCAAAGTCTCCAGACTACAGCGGACGCGTGAGTAGCAGACTTCAGACACATATGGACAAGAGGCACATGCAAGACCCATACATCACCAGCCTGTACCTAGCCAATATAGGGCATAGTGAGGTTATGGGTCAGAGGTAAGAGGGCATGGTTTGGTGGTGGGGAGAGGGGAAAACCTGTTTTGGGGTTCCTACTCAAGCTCTTTTGGGAGATATGTCCTACTGGGATGACATACTTCCCAAAAGAGTCAAGGCTGAGTTGGAATCACTAGGTGCATGCCATGAGGGATAGAGAGAGAGAGAGATAGCACTGCAGCAGGAAGAAGGGCCACGGCAGATTAATAGACAAAATAGTTGTCTTCGTCTGATAACTTACAGACGGAACAGTAATGGTCGGTGAATACATCCAGAACAGACAAAGGTGGTTAAGGGGTGGAATAGTAAAATTTGGTCACAGCAGGCATTATAAAAAGGAGTCCTTTGTCGTGTAAAAAAAAAAAAAAAAAACAAGGGCACATAAGGAAACATAACAGAACGACAATAGAAAAAAACAGAGAGGAAACACGATACTAAAAGAAATCACGGTGGTGAAAATCATAAAGGGAAGACGAAGGGAACCTGAAAAAAAGAAAGAAATAAAAGATAAGAGAGAAAAAAAAATAGAAAGGAAAGTGAGAGTTAGCGGCATGCACCGATAGGTTTCATCCCTTCTCTCCCTCTCTAATCCCTGCTCTCTTTTGTGAACAATCGTCCTGGGCATTATCCATTCAGGTCTGCCTTCCTCAAATCCATTAATTTCCATAGTAAGATTCTTTTCCTCGGAGGTTAATAGTGTTGAGAGAAGGCATTCTTGCTCTTTGGCTTTGCTCCTACGGACTAAAACTAGACTTAGTTTCTTTATATTTTGATTAATTTTTATCCGCCCTTCTCATCTTTGTTTACGGAAGTCGTTAACATTACTGTGATTAAGGATTATTTGGTCATGCTCTGTTGAAAAGCCATCTAGTCATTCCATAATAACCGATTTTGTTTTATTAATTGTATCTGTCTGCCACAAGCTTCTTTGAAACAGCTCCACCTGCCGTAAGCACACTCCTGGCAGACAAGGCATAGTTTGTGCACAAGCCGGCCAAGTTGAGTTCCAGTTGGACCGGTCTCGACTCCTGCAACCCAGAACACTTGGGCCTATTATCACAAAAGGGCAGCCCAGCCCAACACAACAAAAAAGGCCCCCACAACCATTTGTACATCTCAAATAGGGCTGTCCACGGGTCGATCCGGGCCTGGTTTATGCTCAACCCAAAACCAACCCGCTCATATTGAGTGGTTGATGAAGAGACCTACCACCGATCGTTACTAACCACGGGTCGAGTCGGTTTTGGTCCAAACTGACAAATGAGTAGCGGTAAGTCAATGGTCGTTTTGGTTGTCAGATCTAGTTGGATATTGTCGAGACCTTGCCGAATCTCAAAGAGATCTTGATGAATCTTAACGGAACTAGTTGAGATCTCTCCAAATCTAAGGCAGAGAGAGAGAGAGAGAGATGGTTGATGGAGAGCAGAGGTTTTTGGCGAGCTTTATGCTCTTGGATCAGTTTGTTGTTTCAAACTCCTAAGCCGCCACTTTACCCGTTACTTGTTGGATTTCAAACTCCTCAACTACCACCGATGTAGACACCGCATTTTGTACCCCTTACGACTCGGGTCTCGTTCTTCAATGATGTTGAAATTCTAAGACCCAAGGTTGGTTTAGGGCCCAATCAAATTACAAATTAACTTGAGAGGTGTTGAAATGGAAAATTTAACTTTTTAATGAGCAAAAAATTTATTTTTGAAAAATAAAGGCCAAAAGAAACCCTTGGCTTGCGTACGCAAGCATAAACCTGTGTACACAGCCTTAAAGCCTACATGTGCACACAAACCTGTGCATGTAGGTAGGGTTTCAAAAACCTATGAAAGATAAGTTTTCTGCATTAAAGACTGAGGTTTAGAACAAATCCCATATCATCTAGGAGTCGTTCCAAACCCCCATTTCCATAATATTAATAGTCATACATGCTACTTTTCAAAAACACAAAGAAATCCCATAGGAAAACACTAAGATTCACTAGAAATAGTAAATCAAAGTGGTAGTTTTTCACAAAACATTTTCAAGTCAATTTTATTTGATTAAGGTCTTTTTTGGCATTGATCTTTGAATTCTAAGATTACTAATCACATTTTTATTGATTTGTGAATAGATTTGACTAAGGGAAACAGTCAAAAATCAAGCTTGAAGGGCTTTGTTTTGAGGTATTCTTTCTTTTCTTTTCTTTTCTTTTTCTTTTTTGACTTTAATCTTTCTGTTTGCCTTAATTTTTGCTTTTACGTGTTTTAATATGTTTGTTTAGTCAAGCCTATGTAGTTTTTACGTTTTAGGTTGTTAGATTTTTTGTTTTGAAGTTCTGCTCTATTTTATGTGTTGCTGTGTTCTTGGCAAGGGTTTTTGGGTTGAACCCGCTTCATATAATTTAGCATGCATATGCAGGCTGAATTATGCGTACGCTGGCTTGTTCATGCGTACGCATGAACCTGCCTAAACCCTAAATCAAGGTTTTGTTTTGTTTTCTCTATTTGTCTCACATGTTAAGCTTCTGTTTTGTTCCTTTTTTTTATATGTATATAAGTTTGAGTCTCTGTTTCACATATTTGCTTGTTTATTTGCCTTTTACATGTTTAAATTAGGGTTTGTTTTCATTTCTTTGTTAAATGCTATAAACACACATTCACATGTTCATGCATTAATGCCATAGATGCTGTGATGCAGCGAGGTAAGTCATGCATCCACATCAGCAGGCATCTTTGAATATGATTTTGCTTTGATGATTGGTATGAACATGCTTGGTTGGATAATAAGTTCTTAATGCCTTCAATGTGATCCTTTGATGTTGCCATGTTTATGTTTCTGCCTTAATATGTTATATGTATGCTTGCTGCCTTGGATGGATATGATGCTAGATGAATGCTAGGATTTATGAGTTGGCATGTTTTGCCATGCTAGCTAGGGTTTATGCTTCAATATGAGATGCTATGCTAGATGAATGTTAGGTGGATGATACGCATGATAGATGTATGTTAGGATATGATGTGATGAAGCATGATAGATGTATGCTAGGTTTGGGTTGTGATATGCATGATTAGATGAATGTTAGGTTTTGATTAACAAGCATGATAGATGTATGGTTAGGAATGATTGATGCCATGTTGTGTGTTTAGATGTATGCTAGTATGTGTGTGAGTCTAGAATAACAACATTGAGTGTGCCTTTAATAGGCATAAGACATAAGACACAATGAAGGGAAGCTAACCTTAGAATTGAGCGGTATTGGGTGCCTAACACCTTCCAAAGACCGTACCTTAACTCCGAACTCATATCACTAGTAGTAAGTTCAAAAGGTCCTTCCTCGAGAGAATGCTATATATAGGGTTCCTAGACCATTGCAAAAACTAGGTGGCGACTCCCTATTATGTCCATAATCGACTGCTGCACTAAGCGAATTTGTCGAGTCTCGATTCTAGGCCAGACAGTTCTGGTAGGTTGGCAAATTTTGGTTGGATTTGGACAAACCTAGTCTCAAACTTTAAATTATAACTTGAAAACAACATCAAATTATAGAGTTTATTAGGTGGCGATTCCCCGTTGTGTCCACAGCCGATCGTTGCATTGAGCAAATTTGTTGAGTCTCAATTCTAGGCCAGACAATTCTAGAGGGTTGGCGGATTTCGGTTGGGTTTGGTCAGACCTAGTCTCAAACTTTAAATTATAACTTGAAAACAACATCAAATTATGGAGTTTATTATATAATTAGTAGCTAACAAATTTGAAAAATACACTCATTTTTATAAAAAAAAAAAATTAAATGATTACATAAAAATTTTGAGCTTTTAACACTTTTAAAATGTAATGGTTTTTTTTTTTTCTTCTCTTTAGTTTTTTATATTCCTTATTCAAAAACTTTTGAACTTTAAAAAACATTAATAAAATATAAAATATTTTCTTTTTATTTTCACAATAAATTTTGACGTAGAAAAAAGATATACTGACAAAAGATACATTAAAAAGATAAAAGAGAAAATAAAATAATTAAATTATGAAATAAATGGGGGCTGTTTTTGTCAAGGCCAAGGGACAATTGCCACCTTTGATCCCCTAGCTCCATCGTTGGGTGTACCATGGCCAATTTTGTTATTAGGCCTTATGGTAGTTTTGCTTGCTCTAATTTAATACATTAATAAAGTTAGGATCACAACCGCAGTAACACGCCAACTTTGTCTACCACCCTACACATGGTCATTAAAAAATAAATTAAAATTGTAGATTGTAGTGGGCCGAGGCATGAGGAAGTAGAAAAATTACAGACGTGGATCGGAATTGTTGTAAATTTTTTTAATGACTCTAGTTTTATTGTTTGATATATTTTGATTTGAGAAGTTTTCTAGGGAAATGTGTTAATTTTGATTATGATGAAATATCCTTCCCCAAATGGAAAAATATTTTGCAAGCATCATAATTTCCATCAATATGAGGCATCTAGAGACCCAAAAAAAAAAAAAAAAATCAGGGAAATTTCATTAATAATCGCTAACTATAATGTGAGTTGTGTGTTTTTTTCCTCCACTTTTAAGAAAACCCGAAAAAATAATTGATACTAAAAAATTACTATAATTTTTATTAAATAAGTTTTAGAAAGTGTTGTGTCACCAATGATGAGAAGGTATTCAAATATTTATTTATTTCTTTGTTGAAGTGCCACAAATGGCATTCTTTTTACATATCATTTTGTAAGCTAACTTTTTGTAGTAGCTTTAGTATTTCCTAAAAGAGGAAAAAAATCTAGATTAATAGAAATCCAACTAAATCACTATTAAGTAAAGGAAAAATGCTAAAATTACTACAAAATATTTACAAATCGATGTGGTAATAATAGACGTGCCACTTAAACAATATAATAAAGGGTAAATTGCAAAGTACACTCCTAATGTTTGGGGTTGCTTGGATTTTACACCCTGAAGTTTAAAAAATTGGATTTTACACCCCGAAGTTTACTTCCGTTAGCAAAATCAGCTCCTCTGTTAGTGGGTTGCTGACATGTCTGTTAAGTGCCACATAAACTGATGAAGTGTACTGATTGATTCAATTAAAATATGACATATGGATATAATAAATCCACATCAAATAAATAACTTAAATTTTTTTTTTAAATAAAATAAAAACTTTTTAAAAATAATAAAATAAAAACTTTTTAAAAATAAAATAATTAATTTCCTTAGCAACTATCGTGCTGGTTTTCTCATGGGAATTATTCACTTTCTTAATGTCTTCTTCCCTTCCATTAAGCTTAAGCCTTTGTTGGTAGCTAGAGAAAATATTAGAAAATGTTCATTCAGATTTTATGAACATCAAGTACTTGTCACACATCAATAATCAAACCAACAAAATATCAATAAACCACAAACTGATGTGTTCATCAGAGATAGAGGGAGAGAGTGAAGAGGAGATTAAGCCAACGGCGAAGCAGATCGAGTGTTGGTGGCCAAGTTTCATGCAGCCAAACCTTAGCTGCCGCCAACAACCACCGCGGGCCACAGAAGGATGGCTCTCTCTCTCTCTCTCTCTCTCTCTCTCTCTCTCTCTATTCTCACAGGTTTCTCTCTCCTAAGCCCGATTCTCTCTCAAGCTTAGCCATGCCGGAACCTCATGAGTACAGCCACCATACACGGCAGCACAAGTCAACGAGATCTCCATCACTGATGGCCGCCGATCTCTCTCTCTTTTTGTTTGATCCTTTGGTTGATTTGGTGATTAGGTTATGAAAGCTTGAGAATTTCATTTGGATTTGAGAAATGAGGGCTTGTAGATCCGTGGGTTTTGATATGTGCCCTGTTGAAAATGTTTGTGTGTTTTAGAATGGGTTTTTAATTTGAGTTGTAATTTTTTTAGTGTTTGTTTGGATAGAAAATCTTGATTTCTTGAGAAAATTTTGAACGCCCAAAATATTGTATTTTAAGTATTTTGGCTGTTGGTTTTGCTCATCAATTATTGTGTTGGGTTTCTTGGGAAAATTTTCTGTTTGGTCACCTAGAAAATGCTAGGATTTTTTTTTTTCCTGTTTGTTTATGGCTGGATTCATATGGATTTTTGCATCGCGTTGTCATTTTTTAGTGTTTCTTTGGAAAGAGATTCTTGATTTTCTTGGGGAAATTTTGAATAACCTGAAAATAAAAAATGCTATAAAAAAATATAGTTTATTTTAATTTTAGTTAAAGACATTAAATAGTTAATAACACATGTTACTATTTAATTGGTCCAACTAGCAAATGTCACAATATGATGTGGCACTTAACGAACACATTAGCAAACCACTAATGGAGGGTCTGATTTTGCTAAAGGAAGTAAACTTCAGGGTGTAAAATCTAGTTTTTCAAACTTTGGAGTGTAAAATCCAAATAACCCCAAACGTTAGGGGTGTATTTTGCAATTTACCCTATAATAAATAAATGTTTGAATCAATTTTATTTATTTATTTTTATTGGTAACACATTAGTTTGTAAGGCCTATTTGATCAAATTTGTAGTATCTCTACCATCGTTTAAGTGAATTAGTCGTATAAAAAAGTTAGAATAATGAATTTTAAATAAAAAAAAATTTAGTATAGAACATTAACTAAATTGATGGTTAACAAACTAAATATTATATAAGTAATATTTAAATACACAAAGGCTCATTTAAAGTTTTCGGCTAAGGCCTCAAATTGTATTAAGAGATCACTTGGTATAAAGAATGTGTCCTTAGGGACTAGTAGTTGGGGTTAGGAGTAGTGATGAACCTGGTTGGAACAAGGGAACCATGATCCCTTTGGTCCCAACGGGAAAATATCTCTTGTTATAGGTATAAAAGAGTATAAAATTGAATGGTATGATTCCCTCATTGACTTGTTGCATAATTGACTTGGTATGCTTGTAGCAAGAGATAATTTTTTACCCCAATACTCCTTCATCTCAATTCAACTTTTATAATAAATAATTTAAAAAAATTCTTCCTAAGATTTAATTAGTTCAAAGAGGCTTTAAAAAAGAAGAATAAGAAGAAATGGTTAGCTATAGTGTACAACTTGTGGTCCTCCTCTAAATAAAAAAACTTTTTAACATACATATATATTTTTTAAAATTATTTTTGCATTATTTTTATGTGTTTAATGCAACTAATCCTTTAATAGACAAAAAATCATAATAATTAAAATAAGAGGCAGAATGAGAAGTAAGAGAATAAGGTCCTTCAAACAAAATTACTCATTTATTTATATTCTAACTTACTTTCTAGCTCTTGCTCTTATATATGTGTTTGAGCATGCGTCTTATTATGTTTATCAATATATATATATATATATATATATGAATTATGTAAAATGGGGATTGTACTTGTATTATCGTTGTTTCTCTTTCTACTTAGTTCTGCCAACAAAAGGGAATATGGTTTTCTAAATGACTATTTGATTTTTTACATAAAAAAGGAAATTACTTTGAATTTAATACAAAGTCAATCATATTTTTTTAAAAATAATTATAAATTATTTTTGGGATTTAGAGAACTCAAATTCCATCTTAATAAATGATCAATTTAAAATATATTGAAAAACAATTTTTTGTGCCTATTCTTTTATTTATATTTTGCTAACATTTGGATATATGCTAGTTTTATTTTTCCCCTAGTATATTTAGTCTTGAATCTTAGTATATTTTATTTATTTATTAAATTCTACAATATGTTTGATTCATGCTTTTGGTCCCAAATATTAAAATTTTATCCATAGGACATTTTTTTTTTTAATTATCAAAATTATAATTTGAAGAGCCACTTGCTAAGGCTCTTTCTGGCATTATTGATGGAGAGTCCCAGGGCAGATTCACTGCGAATGATTCAAGTGGATTTCATATTATAGGTTTGAGAAAAGCTAGCATATGTTGGACACATGATAAGCTTGGAATGCCTCTCCCATAATGGTATTAGGTGTGTCTTATTCTTCTTCTTTTATTTTATTTTATTTTTTTAGAAGAGGCTACAAGTTTAAAATACCCATCACTAAGAGCTTGTTTGGATGAAGAGAGTTTTGAGTAATATTACTCAGTTTTCAGTTTTCATCATCCAAATCGTGTGGGTCCCACTTGTTTTCAAAACTCAGCACTTGTTTGGATTGGTTTTGAATCACCGTTTTCATCACTTAGTTTCTTAGGAAAATGGATGTGAGTGACCAAAACTGAAAACAGGTTTCACCTGTTTTCAAAACTCAAAATCTAAGTTTCAATGACAAGTCAGTAAATTAGATGAAGTTGTGGGCCCTTTCACCAGTGCATTGTCATATTCGGAACAGGCTGAGTTATTACCGTTGGAGCTCCTCTGTTTCATTTTCACTTCCCTCTTCATCCCAGCAAGCTAGCTCCACCACCGAACCCAACAACCTCAAACCCAGTAACCCCAAATCAGCAAAACACAGACCCAGCAACCCCAAACCTAGCCAACTCCATCAGCATAACCAACCCAATCACAACCACCCACCACCCACTACCGCAACCACATCCAGCCCACCACGACTTAAATTAAAATAAAATAAAATAATTATCACCACCACAAACCCACCTTAACAACAGTCATCCACAACACCCATCATAGGTCACAACCAACACATCACAGGCCACAACCCATAAGCCACAACTAGCCACAAACCACATGCCGATCTGACCCATGAAACCCAGCAAACCGATCTAACCCATAAAACCCAGCAAACTGATCTATACCCACACACCAACACGCTGATCTAAAAAAAAAAAAAAACAAAAAGAAAGAAAGAAAATTAAAGGGAGAAGAGTACAGGGGAGATCGAAGGCGAGTGGAGGAAGAGATGGCTGGAGCTGGACAGTGCTGACGAGGTGAGGGAGCTTCTCATTTCTTTGTTCCTTATGATTTGAGGAATGTGGGAGAGAGAAGTGGTGGATTCAGTGAGTGAAAGAGAGGAGAGGGGCAAAATTTTTAGGTCTTAGGGGAGAGTAAAGGCAGAGAAGTGAAGAGAGGAAAAAAGAAAAAGAAAAGGAGAGAGAACTTACGCAGGTAGGCAAGTATATCCGTCTGACCCAATATAGTAAATGGGTCCCACCATTATTGCAAAATTTTGAGTTACATAGAACAAGAAATGAAACCAAACATGTTTTATTTTGAGTGAGTGAAAAAATAGAGTTTGAGTGATGTGTAATGAGTGATGGATGATGAAAACTGAGTAATGAGTAATGAGTGACCATTTTTTTAAAACCAAATAAGCCCTAAGTATTTTGAAAAATGAGAGAATTGGATAAGGTTTATCAACGATAATCTCAAGTTCATCTTAGAAAAATTATGTAGTTTAGATAATGGGTAAGGATTTGATGCAAACTAAGTTGCAGCAACTCTTGTAAGAATTGCAAACTAACGATCTCTTTGCTCTTCGTTGATCTTTGCTTGTCGCCGATTTTTGCTTGTCGTTGTCAATCTCTGCCTCTTTGTCGTCGATCTTTGCTTTTCGTTCGCAACGTCGCTAGTTTGTCTTTGCCTCCATCGCCTCCATCTCTCTACTCTCAGTCACTCGATTTCTCTACTCTTTGCCCGTAACATCGCCAGGTCGTCTTTGTCTTTGATTTGCCTCCATCGCTAACATCGCCCACTCACCCTCACTAATTCAGATCTATGATTATCTCTCTCTCTCTCTCTTTCAGCTTCAAGCTCTCAAGTTTGATCTCTCTTTTCTCTGTTATTTGGGTTTGTATATCTGTTATTTTATTTAGGTCTATCAATCTGTTATTTGGGTTTGCTGATCTGTTCTTTGGGTTTTTAGTTGTAGATCTTTTGAATCATTTGTTTTGTTCTTTAGGTTTGTGTTTGATCTTTGTATTTTCGGTCAAAATCAAAGCTGATCGCTGTCCACCCAAGTCTAATCTGACTCGACCGGTGGCTTTTTGCGGTTGACGGCGGGTCTGGAACTTTTCCACCCGATCTGATCGGGTTGGTTGTGGGTTGGGCACAAACCCAACCCGGACCGACCTGTGGACAACCCTACATGTGTCAATGCCTTAAATAAACACCTGACCAGGTTTATATTTAAACGAAAACTTTCTTGTCAATATTGAATTTTTCACCAAATAGCCACTTGATAAGTGTGCATTTTGCAACTTAATTTATAGCAAATCCTTGCCATTAGATAACATACTTACCATCATCCTTGATCCCAATGCTTAGACTCATCAGCTATCCCCTTTAAGGTACTGGAAAAAAAAAAAAAGGAAAAAAAACCTGTGCTTAATGTACAATTGTATGTTGGGCCCAAGTTTGGAAGATCTAAATCCTAAAAGGTTTTTCGCTGGGGAAGCATGTGTAATTTGCCATCATTTCAAGCCCAACCCGAAGCTATTCCAAATAGGAAATAGCACAAGATAATAATAATAATTAATAGTGGGTTTGCTAAGCCCAAAAATAAGTCAATTTCTGTCTTTTATTATATATAAAAGGTTTTAATTATGAGCTCTAGGGGTGTTCGCGGTGCGGTGCGGTTTTGGGCCATTTTTAGTACTGCACTTTGCGGTGTGGTTTAGCTAAAACCATAATTGCACCACACCTTGTTTTTGTGGTCACATGTGCGATGTGGTGCAGTTTAGAGTTTAGCCAAAACCATAACCGCACCGCACCTCATTTTTGCGTCATATGTGTGATACTATGTATAAGACGCGGTTTGAAGTCGATATATATTTCAAATTTTGGGCTTTTCCTACTCAGCCCAAAACTAATTTTTCCATTTTTTTGGGCCAAGTTTTAAATTATTGAGTTAGTTTTTCTTTATTTTGGGTTGGCTTTTCTAGTCAACACATGCTAGGGTTATTAAACTTTTTTTTTGAAAACTAGGGTTATTAAACTATTAATAATATATTTAATATTAAAAATAAATAAATATATTAATATATAGAGATGGTGCGATGCGGTGTGGTTTTTGCGATTTTCTTATTATAAAACCGCAAACCGCATTGCACCATGCGGTGTGGTGCGGTGCGGTGCGGTGCGGTGCACTATTACTTGCGTTGTAATGTGGTTATACCATTTTGCGGGTGGTTTTGGTGCGGTTTTTGCGGTTTGTGCAGTTTGTGCGGTTTGGTAAACACCCCTAATGAGCTCATTTTGACAAGTCCTACACCAAGAAAAATACATCCTCATTTTTTACTATAATTGCAACAAAAAAACCATTAATTTTGGATTGCAGGCGACTCTATCCAAACCTTGGGCAGTTTGTGTTGAGCACATATGGAGGGAAGCCAACAAATATTGCGCATATATGTTGGCAAAAATGGGAAGTTCCTACTTCTTATCTGAGAGAGATATTCTGTGATAATGATACATACCCCACATTTTTGTTACACTGCTTCTTTTGGGATTTCAAGGGTTTTGTTTCAACCTGTGCAGTGTGCTGCAAATAAGCTTGGCTTATTTTTTGGTGCTTTGAAGTCTATGTCTGTAGTCTTTTGGTCAGCTTGTGTTGTTTAACTTTTGTTTGTTTTTTGTTGTGTGTTTATTTCTTTTTAGTTTGGTATGTACCTTAAATAAAGGGTCACTCTTGTTTTGTCATTTAAACTTTGTTTTGTGTTTGTAAGTTTATTTCCCTTCAATAAAATTTCCTTTTTATGAAAAAAAACAAAAAAAAAAAAAACAAAAAAGCCATTAGCAAAACGCATCTAAACGCATATGTAAGATTATAGGAGAGGTTAGTGTTTTCTTAAAAAAGATTATAGGAGGTCTTTTAAAGCATGAGAGCGCACAGTAGCGAGTTTTCTTTTTGGAAAAAAGTTAATTGATGTCTTAAAAGTAGGGTGTTCATCAAACAGCACAAACTGTCCCCAAAATGGCATAACTGTACTGCACCACAAGTAACAGTGCACTCCATCACATCACATGATGCAGTGCAATTAGCGGTTTTATAATAAGAAAACCACACAAACCGCACTACACCCTCTTTATATATTAATATATTTATTTTTTTAATATTAAATATATTATTAATAGTTCAATAACCCTAGTTTTCAAAAAAAAAAAAAAAAAATAATAACCCTAACAAGTGTTGATTAGGAAAGCCAGCTCAAAATAAAGAAAAACTAGCTCAATAGCTTAAAACTTGGCCCAAAACAAAGAGAAAAATCAGTTTTGAATTGAGCAAGAAAATCCCAAAATTTGAAAAATATATCAGCTTCAAACCATTCAAATAGTATCTTAAATACCGCGACTGCAAAAATGAGGTGTGGTGTGGTTATGGTTTTAGCTAAACTCTAAACCACACCGCACAACACATGTGATTGCAAAAATAAGGTGTGATATGGTTATGATTTTGGCTAAATTGCTCCACAAAGTGCGATGCTAAAAATGGCCAAAAATCGCATCGCACTATACTGCGAACACTTCTACTTAAAAGTATTGGTTTATGCGATATTTTTAGAAATTTTTTATTGGAAAAATAAACAAACAATTGATTCTTTTTTTAATTTCCACATAAAAATTATATCAAAATTTTCTTAAATGGTCCAATAATAAATACTTTAAGAATACTCGTTAACCAGACTTTATTTTTTATTTTTTTTGGTGGTAAAACAACATCACAATTATATGAACTATATGTTTTTTTTGATAAACCACCGCCCGTGGAATTATTTGGTGTCACATGTCCAATTTTTATTCTAAAAACTAATCAGTACATGTCCGATTATTTAATACTAAAAATTATTCCACCTGACCTCATCATTTCATTAGATCACATAGGATTAAAATTAGAGTAATGCTATTACTAACAAAATTGGCACAACTTTGTGCCATAACTCACCACTGAGTGAGTTGTGATTGATAATTGTGTGTCATTTCGATGATACTAACATTACTCTAAAAATTAACAAAGGCAGACAAAATGGCATAATCTGAAACATCTTCAAAAGCACGGGGAACAAGAAAAATCAACTTTTTGAAATTTAAGATGAAAAACAATTTTTCACCCAAAGTTTTATATTATAATATATGTTATAAATTTTTAAAGGGTTTTACTAAGATATGCCCTTAGAGCATATGATATTAAACCATTTTAGGGAAATTTTTCTTGAAAATTGAAAAAGTTGTCAAATTTTGATAATTTTTTTAGAAAAATTTTCTTAAAATAAATGATTAATATATGCCCTAAATGCATATTTTAACCGAACTCATTTTTAAAACATAAAATAAAAATTTTATTTTAACTTGTTCATTTCTTTACAGTTTGTTTGTTTATTTATTTTTTTAATTCAAGATAAAAATTTTACTTTATCTTAATCCAACTACGTCCTATGCTTGAACCCCAACCTTGCCCGGACAAGTGGTGTCGCACCAAGAATAATAGAAAGAAAGAAAAATAACATCCTCAACTCATCTGAGAGAAATTTGAAGAATAACATTCCTCAACTGTTTTTGGCACCTAAATTAACATCCTTATCCCCTTTTCCCGCGCAAGGCCAGCGATTTCTTCGGCAAATAATTAACCGCTATGCTTTCTTCAATTGTTCCTTCCCTCCCTATATATTAACGGTCGCTCAGGATCAGTATTAGTGCCGAAAGCTCATAAAACTCCCGTACGGTGGTACAAGTACAACCACCCCCTTAATTACTTACTCTTCTCCGCCTAACCCTTCACTTAAAGTTATAAACCCCATTTTTCCAAATATCTCTCTCTCCAATTCTCCAATGGCAGAAGCAATTCACAACCTGGCGGTGATCCTGAAGAACCACCCGCAACCACAAAACGACGCCGAATTCCTTCTCGTCAAACAGACGCGCCCGCCCAAGTTCAACGACGAGGAGTACGATTCCTACGTGGATTCTGATCTCTGGGACTTGCCCTCCACGCAATTAAACCTTCTTGACGGAAATTCTGAGTCTCCGATCGTCGTCGAAGGCGCCCAATCCATCAATTTGACCAACTTCGATCTCCATTCTGCTCTCACAAAGGTAAACCCTATTTTCCTTTTCTTTTTTTTTTTTTAAAAAAAAAAAATTTATTTGGAAACTGTGTTCAAAATGTTTTATTTTCACCATAATGTGATTCAGATTGTAACCATGTAATTTTTGTATTTTGAGTTTACGTTTCTAATAAAGCCATTTAAGCCCTCTATTTTTATTCTTATTTTTAACTTTTTTATAATGATTTTGGGTTAGTATTTAGTGAGAAGTTAAACCTTATGTGTGTAAAATTTAGCTGTATTTGATTTTTTAACAGTGCAGAGAAAATGTGAGTTGCTTTGAATTTTACAGTTGTGAATTTGGGATATTTATAGGTATTGGAACAAGTGGGGTTTGAGGTAACTGATGGTGGAGAATGGAAGTTCTGGAAGTATGTGGAGGAAGCTGAGTTTGGACCAGGGCTGCCGGTTCATACTGTTTTCATTATGGGAAAATTGCTGGCAGGGGATCGAAATTTACAAGGTTTTTGTATATATATCTATGCTTTTTTTAAATCTTTTTAATTATCGGATACAATTTTAATATTTTTTGCAATGCTGAGGGATGTCTTCATTGGGTCTGACATTAAACACATTTGAGAAAAAAACTAATTTTTTTAGTGCTTGTGCTTTAAGAGCTTGTCTATTCATGTGGATGTTGGGTCTTTGACACTTTTATATCTTAATTTAATTGGGAGAATTTCTTAATCACATGAAGAATTTTGGAGCTAAGTAAAGATTTGTAGAAATTAAGTGAGAAATTATGTCATCTGTTCCATGTTATCGGACTTTCCTGACAAAATTTTATTGCTTATCTAAAGAAGAAACAAGTTAGCATGTTTTGCTGATCACAGTCTTGGTATTTCTAATAAATAATCTCCATCCTTCCTTGATGTGAATATTTGAATCTCATTTTAAGCAGTTTATTACTTTTATAGCAAATTCTATATCTTGTATGTGATATGGAACTAATATGAAGTACACATTAGCAGAGCGGTGCAAGTGGATGTCAGTCCAAAGCTGTCTAAGCTGGCTTCTGGAAGTGAAACCAAGCAGTGATCGTGTGGGGCCTCTGACAGTTGTTGGTCTTGTAAATGACTCAATTCAACCTTCAGATCAGAAAGTCGCATCCATCTTACGGCATCAGGTTTGCCTTCTTGTGAATTAGTGCCATTTCTAGATGGAGCAAAAATAAAACATTCAGTTGCAAGGAAAGATCTGCTGTCAAATCACTGGGTGTTAAAAGTTCAGGGATAATCTGGAAGGCGGAAGCAGTGATATGACCCTGACTTTTGAGGGTCATTAGAATGATTTTGAATGGCCCATAAATTTACTTTTTTCTTTCAGTAATTTTTTTGGAGGCAGAAATATGAAAAGGAAATTTGGTGCTTAGACAATTAAATTCCAACAGAATCATGTTTGAAACCCCTCGGTAGTTCTTTTTATATTTTAGGGGTATCTACACCCCTTTGCCATTACGTAAAGAATTGCCCCCCTTCCCCCTTTCCAACAAAGGATGATTTCATATTGCTTCTTGGTATTCTAATTGTAAGTTAGAATTCTTATACTAACGTTCAATATAAAAGTTCTTGACTAGAGCTTTATTGCAAGTTCTATTCCATAAAGTTGCTTCTATTTTTGCCTAAATCTAATACCTATCTGTCTAAACTTTGAAGATGATGTTCAAGAAACAGATTCTGAATCAAGATGTATACCATATTCAAATACTGATGGTGTTGTCATTTTTAACATTTAGACTTCTACTCAAACATAAGGTTGCATTTGGAAACTTGAATTTGGATTGGATTTTGATTTTAAATCAATATATTTGAAATGCCATGATTTCAAATCCATTTATTTTAGATATCATTTCAAATCCAAGAATTTTAAATGTTTAAAATCTTTGTTGGATTTGTCAAATCCAAATCCTTGACTTTTTTTAAAGCATCCAAACAAGTTATTTGGATTTAAATCACCCAAATCCAAATCCTGTCATCCAAATGCATTGTAAGGGGATTCCTCTGTATAGTTGTCCACATGCATCATGTTAATATATCTTCCTCCTCCTTTTTTTTTTTTTCTTCAGGAGTATCCTCCTGGTGTTAAACTTGTACCAATTGGAAGTAAGACAGCAAAGCCTTTCCGTACAACAAACTTGATCATATTTGCACCTGAAAATGTTTCAAATGAAAGTGAGAACAATAGTTTTGTTGCATGTGGGGATGCATTGATAGTGGATCCAGGATGTAGGTCTGAATTCCATGAAGAGGTATAATTTCTTTTGTTATGCTGAGACACTGCTGCCTCTTTGGCAGATGATTTTTAGTATTTTATTCTGCTTGACATTCTCATTCTCAAATACCATCTGTGGATTTAGTGAACTCAATAATGTTTGAAATAGGATATTTTATTGTTGTCCCGTACTGTGGGCTTCTTACATACTCGTGGATTTCCTACTTGAATACATTTTATGGGAAAAACTTGTGTCACTTTCAAATTATAAAATGGGAAAAAAGAAACATGAGGCTAATTTTATAACCATTGTTTTCTATTTGTATGAAAGTAAGAATCCTGTTCTCGTTCTTGTGGATTACCTGCTTGGCAGAGTTCCACCATTTTCCCTGTCCTTGGAAGCTATCTTTGCTCTTTCTTGAGTAACAGTGCTGTCTTATAAAATGGAAGCGTCAAAGAAAAGTAGTGGCTTTGGGACAAGTTTCTCCGCTTCTGAACCAAATTATAGCTCTGTGTCTGGCACACTTTTGATGTGTCCCTTTAAAAATGGGAGTGCCTAAAAAAAGGAAGTAAGAATCCTGTTCTCGTTCTTGTGGATTATCTGCTTGGCAGAGTTCCACCATTTTCCCTGTCCTTGGAAGCTATCTTTGCTCTTTCTTGAGTAACAGTGCTGTATTATAAAAGAAAGTAAGAATCCTGTTCTTGTTCTTGTGGATTACGTGCTTGGTAGAGTTCCAACATTTTCCCTGTCCTCGGAAGCTATCTTTGCTCTTTCTTAAGTAACAGTGCTGTCTTATAAAATGGAAGTGTCAAAGAAAAGTAGTGGCTTTTGGATAAGTTCCTCCACCTCTGACCAAATTATAGCTCTGTGTCTGGCACACTTTTGATGTGTCCCTTCAAAAATGGGAGTGCCTAAAAAAGGGAAGTAAGAATCCTGTTCTCGTTCTTGTGGATTATTTGCTTGGCAGAGTTCCACAATTTTCCCTGTCCTTGGAAGCTATCTTTGCTCTTTCTTGAGTAACAGTGCTGTATTATAAAAGAAAGTAAGAATCCTGTTCTCGTTCTTGTGGATTACCTGCTTGGCAGAGTTCCAACATTTTCCCTGTCCTCGGAAGCTATCTTTGCTCTTTCCTAAGTAACAGTGTTGTCTTATAAAATGGAAGTGTCAAAGAAAAGTAGTGGCTTTTGGATAAGTTCCTCCGCCTCTGAACCAAATTATAGCTCTGTGTCTGGCATGCTTTTGATGTGTCCCTTTAAAAATGGGAGTGCCTAAGAAAAGGAAGGGTATTGGATAAATTCTGACGGTTTTGATCCAATACAACTCTTCATGTAGGGTTGTCAATAAGCTCCTTTACTAGAGCTCCATCCAATAGAGCATTCCTTTTGTGATCAATTGCCCTTTCTAATAATCCATATACCCTTTATTTTGTCTGATGTATGGATAGAATGCACTTCCTCTTTTAATTGGCAGACATTTGGTTGTACGAACATTAATCCTGACATTCCATCACAACTTTGTTTGATGGAGCCTAAGGCTCATTTTTGTGGCTTTCAGGCCATTAGTGGGCCTTGGAGGATCAATTGGTCTCACATCAGCTGGATGCCATCTGGCTATTGGATATTTGGGAGCGCCAATTGATCTTATATTAATGTTAGCCATCAACAGAATCTATTGGTCCTTTTCAAGAGGTCATGTGGCTTCCCATGGAGTTTGTGTATCTGTCCTTCAGCACATTTTGGTTGACTTGTAACCATAAACTGGGATCTGGAGCTCTCCAGGGAAGGATCCTATTTAAAACTTGTCAGCTGTCAAGGCTGTGAACAATAAGAGATCAGTAATCAAATCCTTGGTAGTTTCCATGGTTTCTAAGGTTTTCTTTACTTCTTGTCTTTTTATTTTTGTTATATTTGACAAAATTAAGGATTTAACTAACAGAAATGTTGGTTCTCTTCTGCTATGTATTAAAAATTTTTAATATGATTAATCATTTAATCGGACATAGTTTTGATGATGTATGTTGCTGTTGATTAATTCATATTTATTTTATTTAATTTACATTCATCAGTTAAAATGATCAGTAGTCTTACAGTGTTTTGGAGGGAAAGGGGAGTAGAGGGTATGGGGGGTAAGTAGAGGAGAGGGGAGGGTAATGGTTATCCCTTCCCTTGTTTGGATGTTTTACAAATTAAGAGGGGGATGGATATCTATACCCCTCCCCTTTGTTTGGATGTATTAAAAATTGAATGGGAAGGAGGACATGATAAACATCATATAAATTAACAATTATAGCCCTCTATGTTCATTAAAAGAAGTAGATATAAATTCTAAAAAAAATAACAGAAAAGAAATAGGTATAAATTGACATTTTAATTTTTTTTTAATCTAAGTGGTTACCTTCCCATCCCCTTGCCCTCCAAGTTCCCCCAGTTTGGGGGAATTAAAAACTGAGGGGTTTGGAGGGGTATCTTACCCCTCCAAATCCCCACAAAACCCTTCCTACTCCCTTTGAAAAAAATTCCAAGCGAGGTTTATTAAACACCTCCCATCCCCTCCCCTATACTCCCTGCAACTTTCCCTCCATCCAAACAACCCATTGGAGATGTGTCATTGTATGTGCCTATGAAATGATATGCAGTCACGCTTACAGCAGATGATGCTTACTTTCTAATTTTTTTAAAAAAATATTTTTTTCTTGTGGGTTTTGTAACGGTGTTGATAAAATTGTTGTTTACATGATCAGCTCCAAAAAATAGTTGCTGCTTTACCGCGGAAGTTAGTTGTCTTTGTTACCCATCATCATCGGGATCATGTGGATGGTAAGTTTTTATAGTATTAAGTAACATAACTGAGAGGAAAGGTTTTTTTTTGTTTAATTTTGTGTTTTTAAATGCCAATTACAATAGTAGATTACACGTACGTAAGGAGATATATTCTTCTCAAAAAAAAAAAAAAAGAAAAAAAAAAAGGAGATATGATATATCACACACATGTTAAACACCTGATTATTTTTGCATGTATAACCGTGAAAATTGGGAGATGACTACAAAATTTAGTTCCAAAGGGTTTACTAAAAAATATTTTATGTATAAAATGCTATTAATCTGATAAAGAATAAATGATTCTTGCGATTCTGTGGAGGATGTACCATGTTTTGTTCCTTTGAAAACAAGGTGTATTTTGTTTTCATTTCCTGTTTTCTGTGGGACTCACCAGTGAAAAACTTTGTTTTTTGTTATTAGTTTTCACTTTTAACATCCAAAAATGTGGGTATGATTACAAAAAATGAAAACAACTTTTTGGCATTTTCATTTTCAGCGAATATGAAGTCAGTGGCATTCTCGTAATAAAATGGATAAGAGTGGGACCCATCTGTCACTATCAAGACCCTTGTAAAATACTAAAATCACACCCAACGGCTCGCTCTCATTTTCCTTCACCCCCTCCCTCTCTCTCTCTCCTCTCTGACTCCCTGTCTGTCAGCTCTCTCTCTCTCTCACTTGATTGCTAATTCATATTTTTTAGCTAATTTATGGGGATATACAAACTGGGAATGTTTTCTTTTCAAGTTTGAAATTTTGGTTTTATGCTGATTTGTGATGATCAATGGGTGGAACTTTTGTTTTGGTTGATGTTTTGAGTAAATTGTTTTAATTGATGAATTGGGTGGAATTGTTTGTAATCCTAGTGTTGCCTTTTCACTGACTGTTAACTAAGGAAGATGAAATTGAAAGGATGGTGCTAGTGAGAAGCCACACCCTTTTGGCAAATTTCAAGGAGCACTTATTGTGGTTTAGTTGTGGTGGGGGGTGTAGTGGTGATGGAGGTGGCTGCTGATGGATTTGGTTTTTAATTTGGTTTTACCATTGGTGTAGGTGTGGTGTGAAAAGATATTAGGGGGGAAAAAAAAAAAAAAAACCTAGACCCGAAAATTGGTGCCAAACTGAAAATGAGTACAGGATTTGAGAAGAGAAAATGAGAATAGAAATGAAAAAAAACCCAACAAGAACCAAGTAGTGCCATAATAATCATACTTATTTTGTTTTGGGGAGGGATGGACCATTGGTGGCCAGGTAATTGAGTCAGTAAACAAGAAATCTTAGCTTTTCTTCTGAAAAGAAAAAGTAGAAAACGAAGACAGTGAGTTAAAGTTGTGTTTACCTATCAAAGCAAACAAAAAGAGAAAAAAAGGGTGAAAGCAACTAAAGAAAATAGCCTCCCCTTAATCTCTTAGAGTAAATTCTACTCTAATAAAACTTCTCTACTCTATAAAACTTATTTGGTGCTCTCTCTGACTATTACCTTTAGCTGGATATCTGCATTCTAAAATTCTGATTAATGTGTTGTTGTTGTTGTTATACTGGGTAGTAATTCTCTGTTTCTTGGCTTGTTTCAGGCCTTTCAATTGTCCAAAAGAGCAACCCCAATGCTACTTTATTAGTGCATGAAAATACAATGCGGCGCATTGGAAAAGGTTATGATTCCTAACATTATAGTTTTGTGTCTAATGGTTGAGATTACTGATTGTTTAAAGATATAATGTTATTTCTTAGATCTTCTGTCTTTAATCATTATTTTGGTGTATTAAATTGATGACCAGTGTTCATAGAATCTTAAACTGCATCTATCAATTAAAAAAGAAGTAGATGCCATGCCCAAGCATTACGGCTCCTGGAAAGATTCTTTTCAAATATTGAAGCTCTTTGAGCAGTGTGGATTTGCAGTAATAATCCTAAAATAATCTCATAACTTAAAGAAAGCCTGTATCAACCTTTTAGGGTCCAATACATGAGGTCTTAGTTAAGAATTGTGTAAGAGGTAAAGTTTTATCAAATTCGTGGATTTAAAGCATGAACCCGGCTCCAATTTGGCTAGGATTTAGGCTTAGTTGAGATAAGTTGTATGTAATAAATATTGCACAGGTAAACTCAAACCAGCTACAGTGAGAAGCTTAAGTTGAATATACTTGACTTAGATGCTAATTGTGCAGCTGTATCTCCTTTAAGGAATTTGACTGAACAAACTGTGTTTGCTGCAACTGCCAGCTGCCAGTGCACCTTGCTTGATTGAATTTTCCTGCATTTTTCCAGTTAGTAATCTTCCTGTCCTTTATTGCTTTTTAATTTGGGGCACACAATTGAAAGATATTTCTGTAATAGCATGGCGACATACTAACATTCAAGCAAGGAAATTTTTCAATCAAAATTAATGACATGCCAGAATGCTTCTAGCTCAATTATGTGAAGAACAAACATGAAAGCATTGTCTTTTCATGATGTTACACAAAAGTCAAAGTGAGAAATTTTTGAGAAGGCTTCCTTTTAGGATTTTGGTTTGATGGTGACACAATAAAATGTAAGCTTAGTAAAAGAAAAAATAAAGATGAAGGGGCTGGAAGACTTAATGGTCAAGAGATACCAAGGAGTGAGAGCTTTCGATAACTTAAATCAATAATTTGTAAGGATGGAAAGATTGAAGAAAATGTGAATCATAGGATAGAGCTGGGTGGATAAAATGGAGAAGCACATTAGAAGCATTATGCGATCATAGAATACTTGTTAAGACTACGAGACTAGCTATGCTCTATGGTACTGAATGTTGGACTATTAAGAAGGAATGTTCATAAAATGAGTGTAGTTGACATGAGAACAATAAGATGGATAAGTGGAAATACAAGGAAAGATAGAATTTGAAATAAAGGAATTTGCTTAAAGATAGGAGTTACTCCCATTGATAAAAAATGAGGGAGAGTCGCTTGAGGTGGTTTGGTCATGTGTAGAAGTGGGCAATTAATGCAATAGTAAGAAAGAGTGAGTTGATTCAAGTTGAGGGAACAAAAAACCCTAGAGGAAGACCTAAAGTATCATTAGTATAAGTAGTAAAAAATAAGAAACTCTTATTAGTAGAAGTAATTAAAAGGAACATGTTAATTACGGAGGTAATTGAGGGTATGTCTTAATATTGGATATAATGGTGGAAATAAATACATGTGACCTTGATTAGTTTGTTGTGGATATATAGTTGATCCTAAAATTTTGAGATTAAGACTTGATTTTTGTTGTGGTTGAGCCTTCGTGCGATGGTGCCTTCTACCAAAAGCGACATGTTGTGGGTTTGAGTCTAGGAATCAACCTCTCCAAGCTACCAACCATGCCTCTTCCAAACTCAACAAAAGTGGGAGATTTGTACACTAGGACCTTTAAGGCGTTGATTGTAGTTGTTGTTGTTGTTGTTTGAGGGTGAGGTTAGCAACTAGAAGGTTATGGAACAGCAAATTATTTATTTATTATTATTAATTTTTTATCATTCTTCATAATAGTAAATTTCTGGCCTTGTTTTATTTCTGTTCTTAAAGTTTTTGGCATTGAGGCAATTTTTGTAATTCTGAGAAATTCTGGACCTGGGCTGTGTTTTTGTGGCTCATGGGTCTTATTTTTGAGTCAAGTTGTGCTTTTTTGTCCTTATCATGGTACTTAGTGGTTTACAACTCTGTTTGTTTATACTTTCTAATCTGAACTATATGCCCCATTAGAATTTAGATTTACTAGAAATACACACACACACATATATATATATTAGTTTAATTCAAGAGAGAATATGTTTGGGAGGATATTTTATGAAGCCACAGGGCTTTTTTATTTAATATTTTTTGAGAATTGTATGATGTAGTCTTAAACTTGGCCGTGAAACCTAAGGAATCTTGATAGAATGCCTAGAAATTCATCCCCTTTCTTTTTCTTATATTTAATTCTCTGCACTCTTGTATCATTATTAGCCCTTTTTGTCTCTAGAATTTCATTGCAAACCATAAACTCTAACCAACCATAAATATTTTTAAATCAATCCTAAAAGCTTTGAGCACTAAAGTTTGCTAAGTGTGGAGATTCTTGTGTCATACAATGAATGCGGTAATTCACTTAAGTGGATGGTCAGTTAAAGTGTGGCAAATATGCTTGTTTTGGATGACAAATTTCTTCATCATTCTCCTTAGTATATAGCAAGGGCAAAATCAGTCTGTTTCTCAAAAGCCAAAAGAAATGATTTTGATTTAAGAGAACTTTAACTTAAGGGCATGACCAGTTAAAGTATGGAAAAAGATGGTTGTTTTGGATGACAAACCTCTTCATCATTTTCTTGAGTATATATCAAGCGCAAAAGCAGTCCATTTCTCTAAAACCAAAAGAAGTAATTTTGATTTAAGAACCCAGTGCTTGTTAGTCTATTTCCTAGCTCTTTGATATCTTTGGTGTTGCTGTTGCCTTTTTAAAATATTTTTACTATATTAACAGTCTAATGGTTTGGTTTTTGACTGTGTAGCTTATATTTTAACCAATTTAGCGCTTTGTTCTTTTGGATGACAACCTGGATTCCGTTTATATAGCTTGGAGCACGTCTTTGAATACCAATGCAATAATGATGTTTATATTAATTTGTAAAACTAAAAATATGATTTAGCATTTTATTACCTTTAAGTAAAAAATAGATGTTATGGTCTCTGTTTCCTTCTTGTTAAGGTCTATTTGTAAAAATTTATTATCTCAAAAAATGGAGAAACTCTTAGGGCACATTTGGTACGCTGTAATAGATGTTGTAATATAATAGCTATTCCTAAGGAGTAGCTATTCAATTGTTTGGTTATGCTTTTATTACAGGGAATACTCATTTATAATGAATAGCTATTCTTTAAAATGAGAAATAACTATTCCTTATCAAAAGCTATGTAATAACTATTCCTTAACCTATTCAGTACTCTTTTAAAAGAAAATTCCTAAAATGCCCACACAAAAAACTGCCGCTGCTTCTTGCTAAATTAGTTTCTCTTTATATAGAAATTAAAAGGTATGTAAAGTTACGTGGCTGATTTCCACCTATTAAACTTAAAATTTCCAACAAAATATGTTCATTTTGCAAAGATCACCCACAGTGGATTAACATCCATGAATTTCTAGAATAAAACCCATATATATCAATCAAAATTCAAGTCTCCAAAATGCTTTAAAACTATCCATATTCGTATGCTAAGCAATTGTTCTTGGTAGATTCTAGAGCTCTTATTTGCCAAACCCTCTATAAAATCAAAACCCAGTCCTATAAAATAGTTCAAGACTATTATAGTTCCATGTCGAATAAAAATATAGTATTCTGAAACTTTGTTATCATATCATGAACATCATGCTATTTAAACATTTATAGAGTTACAAATTTTGAACAAAGGAGACGTATATTATTTAATATATTTTTTTTCAATTTACACGTAATAAATTGTTAAGCTAGAGCTATAAAAAGTGTAAATATAAATTTATAAATAAGGGTAATTTAGTAAATTGGACTTAAATATAATTTTATTTAAGGTTTTATTCATGTGTTGTCACCAAACAAATGAATAGTAATAGTCGTTCCATTACAGCTTATTGTATTCCTTGTAATACTAATTCCTAATATATTGTAATCATCATTACATTGTACCAAATGTGCCCTTAGTCTTACAATGCAAAACTGCCACTTGGCTATAAGGGTTGGTAAATTTTTACTTCATTAGGACATGGTTGTTTAGACCTTTAGTTGATTCACCCATCATAATTAGAGATCAATTTTATTATCTATAAAACTTTAACTGATGTTATATAATCACAGGTGACTGGTCTCTTGGCTATACCTCAGTTTCTGGAGCAGAAGACATTTGTATTGGCGGTCAGCGATTAAGGGTCATTTTTGCACCGGTATTTTTTTACTACACAAATATAAATGATAGTTTTCTTTTTGTTGGAAGCTTAAGTAACATTTGGTGTAAGCCATTACAAACTTGCATGTTCTTACTCCAAACGTGCTCAGGCTAATTATCTGTCCATATTTGTTGACAAATTGATAGCTGTCAGAATTGAGGATAGGATTATGGGTGAGACAGAGAAATACGTCGGCGGTTGGTGATGAATGGTTGCTATGCCTGGATGATGGTTGCACTGGTGGTTGGAATGATGACATTAGAAATGAAAGTGTCACAAATGGCAAGATGATATTGACAACCAGAATGATGATGTTGACTGTGGACATCATCACTCGTGATTGTTGACGATTGGTTCATGGGGTGTTTCTATCCCTAAGAGGTTCATGAGTGAGTTGGTGGTCTTTGGGAAGTTTTTTGCATAAATTTGGCCCTTAAATAATGAGTGATAGGTCATTTGGGTTATTTGGGAGCCTCAAATGGGAAAACAAACCCAAAAATTGGAATCTAGGCAGAAAAGGCCTGTCAGAGTACAAATGGTTGTCACAATACAATTGATGTGGTCAATTTTGGTCAACAATCAAAGTCAACGATTTGGAATGGTGATGTAGCTGTTGACTTTTAGGGTAGACGTGGACTATTTTGACATGTCATCTTTAGATAAGGACACGTTTTTAGCATTAGTTAAGATGAGTGACATAATTTGATTTTGGCATGTTTTGGACACTAATACGTGGTAGATCAAGGAGAAGACATTGCGGAGTCTTGTGATGACATGGCAATTGCTGCTTGGGACTACATGGCTGTAATGTATGCAGGCATGTGGCTGGTGCATATATCACACATTCTAGCCCACGGCATGTAAGGTAGTCTGACTGATAGCACGTTGGGACGCATGAGAGTTTGTGGAAACCTATTGTCGTTGCGTGTGGGTGCGTGAAGGCTGGAGATGGTGAGTGGGAACATATGTAAAACCTTTGGACAATGCTTGAGGAAGCATGTAGTGGTTGTTGGAGCTGATTCTGATGGTGTTTTGGAGAGTGGCATTCGATTTTTAAATGATGTGGATTTTGGTTTTAAGAGTTCTTGGAAGGCTTATACTTGAAGAAAACAGTGCTAAAGTGTGGTGAAATTGTTGGAAAAAGGCGCACTGCTTTAGGTAAAGGATGTTAGAGTGAGAGAGGGGAAACGAATAGTGGGTTGGCTCTGATACCATGTTAAAAATGTTGTTGGGTCTATGAGTGAGAGAGAGAAGAAAGAGAAATAGAGACTTGAAGAAAGCAAAGCCTAGTTTGGCCTGATAGCTTACGTTCACAATAGTAAGTTCTGAATGGCTACATCTTTATTATATTGAATCATTTGTACCAAAAAAAAAAACTCATTGAAGGGCATTTATAGGAGCATATATTAGGCATAGTATGGTAACCCTAAAACCATAGTATCTTGTCGTACTGTAAAACTATTGTAGCCTATGGTATTCTACAAAACCATGTTTTATGGTATCTATGGTATAGGGTATTGTATTCTAACAAGGGTTATTAATCATTCATTTTAGGAAATTTTTTATGGGAAATTGAAAAAGTTATCAAAAAAGTTAGTCACTTTTTCATTTTCCCATAAAAAGTTTCCTAAAATGATTTATTAATGGATGGCCTAAGGGTAGACATTAATGAAACCCTCCTAACAATTACTATTTTAATAATTTTTTCCTACATGAAGAAGTTATGTTTAATTTTTTGAGGGGGATTCCATCATATGGACTTAGTCCTTTTAGTACAAGAAATCTTGAATACTTTATCCTTCTAAGAATCTTGCAAATACCAATTTCCTTTTAATTTTGATTGTCCAACCTAATTGTGGGTTCAAGTTCTTAGTTCTAACAATCCCTAAACTGAGCAATAACTTGATAAGAATTCATGAATGGAATTCTCATGAGTTTGGGTAACTCTAAATAACAAATTGATTTCATAAGAGTATGAGCATCACTAAGCACATTGGTGCTTTATAGAATGATATAGATATTTTCAGTTTTTGCTTGCATGTGGCTTTATGCAGCATTTATGACTGTTTGATCATGACCAAAATGTCATGTTTATTTCTTCTGTACTATTATGCACCTTTTAAGTTATTGGTCATGGGTCCTGCAAATTCAAGAAGTGATTTAAACAAAAAATGACTTTGTTATTCCTTACAGACATTATTATCATCATCCATCATGATACATTTAAACAATAGCAATGAGATAATAGGAAAAAAAATTAAGGAACAATTTCCCAGTAGGTTCTTTAGTAAAGTGTCACAGCCTACAGGCTAGTGAACCAATATCATTAAGGGAGACCTATCACTGTCAGTTCTGAAGGATGTGTTGAGTTTATGGCTTATTTTGATTTTCTTGGTCTTGGTGTTGCTTCCTTAATCAGCTTGCTGCTTATGTCTCCAAGTCACATTAACATTATTGATTCTCAAATTACCCTATCAACTGGTAGTTCACTACAGCCAAGAGCCAGTTTCTTTAAATGAAGTTCTAAATGTAGTTTTCCATATAAACCAGCATTATATTGTTGTGTCTGAATATGAAAGATTCTTCTTAATACAGGGTCATACTGATGGCCACATGGCACTGCTTCATATGAGTACTCACTCATTGATTGTGGGTGATCATTGTGTTGGGTAAGATTCTTAAGATAACTACTCTACTATATTATGGCATCTTTACATGTAATCTGATTGGAAAAATTTTGTAAACAGGACTACACTCTATTATTATCCAGATTTCTTAATTATATTTAAGAAGAAATGGCTAGAGGGAGAAATACAACAGTTTGGTGTGTCCTGGCAATAATGTTAAGACCTTTACTTTATAGAGGTTTTTGAGAAAAAGAAGGGGGCAGGAGGTGGCTCATGGACTAACAACTTAAGCTACCAAATTAAATGATTGAAATTTTTTGAGATTACAGTCTGACTTCCAAATTAAATGAGTACAACTATATTTTTATACATTGTAGAGTTTTTAAGCCGAATTGTTTAAATTCATGTTGGCACATGTCTGATGAAGAAGTGAGTTTTATTTCAGCTAATTTACGATTTTGTTTGATTTAGTACAAGGTGAAATATTGTAACAAGATTTTAGAACCTCCAAATGCATACAGTGCTAATTCTATAGCACGTATATTTTAAGATCCAACCATTACCATGATACGAGCATTTGTTTAAGATGATTAGAAAAACTTCTTCCATGTCTACATGAAGTGGTTGGGGGAAGGGGGGGGGGGGGGGGGAGATAAGTGTGGAAGAAAACTGATTAGTTACTCTGTTATATCCCAATGCACACTTTCCAGTAAGTCAATTTGAATGCTATTCAGAGAACCACTCTTTCAAATAAGTCAAGTTGAATGCAGTTCAAAGAACCACAACACCCTATGATGTTCACTAGGAAATTGTTGATAGGAGGCTGATCAACTTAAATGCATGAAAGAAGCAGCTTCTTTTTTCCAACAGTAAATTTTATTTTGGACAATGGACAAAGCCCTGCTTTTGGCTGGAGGAAAATTTAAAGCACTTAGTTTTAACTTCCTCTTCTTAACTCAGTTATTAACCATCAATTTTGGTTTTGTTCTTGGTATTTATTTTGTTGAAGCAAAAGGGCTTTACTTCAAACTTTGTGCTTGAAATCCCTAGGATCCCAAACCAATAGCTTTGGTACCAATTTTTTGTGATGGTGGAAACACTAGTACCGATTTATTGTGAAAAACATGCAAAATAATAGAAGAAAAACAATACAAGACACAAAGTTTAATATGATTTGGCAAACTCTACGCTATATTCACAGACAATGCCAACCAGAAAAAAAATCCACTATCAATGATAAAGCTTACAATTACACTCACTAACTCTCACAGACCTCACAAACATAGAAAAACTGAAACCAAAGCTTAGTCTCTAATTCTCTCATTGGAAAAAGTTTTCTAATTCTCATGCACCCTACAAAGGCTTTACCACTCTATTTATTGGGGCTATCACACCTCCCTACTTTTCTTATCAGTGTGGTAACACTCCTAATATGGATTAATGCATCTGCTTATTATTCTTCTAGTTAATGTTGGTTCCAAATTCAACAGGAAAGCTCCAAACTAATTTCTCTTGTGGGCTGGACTTAAAATGCTCTGCTAATTTATCTGTGCTTTGTTTCAGTCAAGGAAGTGCCGTCTTGGACATTACTTCTGGTGGAAATATGACTGTAAGTTCATGTGAAAGTCCTAATAATGATATATAATTATTCTCCTTTCCATTATGGACTACTCTTATGAACCAATATTGTTGTGCTATACATTTAAGTTTAAAGTGTTCTCATTGCTATTGCATTTCTTTTTTATTTCCTATACACTAAATATGGCTTAAGTTGGACCTTCCATAATCAGATTTACATATTATGCCGTAATCAATAAAATACAATCGACAAATATCGGTAATACCATTTGATATTTTTCCATCTTTTTAAAAGGTCTGAGTTGGTCTATCTTAGGTTTTGTATTGTCACCCTTCCTCTGCCTCATATAAAGTGGCATTATATGTTGGGGTTTGCCAAATTAATGATCCTTGCACCCTGTAAGAGATTTTAATTTCTTAGAGATCAATGGTTTTGAAGAAATTATTTGTGTATTAATTTCTGTGCCCCAATGTATCATTTTAGTATTAAAGATGTTTTCTTTTTGGAGATGTTATATTATCTGTTTTAATTTCTTCCAATTATCATAGCCTGGTAGTTGGATTTCATTTTGGTTATATGATGACAATATATATAATTAGCATAGATTAGGTCCGTGTATCATTTTCTATTTGCATTAAGCAGCACTATTTTGAGTGCAGTTCCTGTGTCTTATTGACACTGAAACAAGGTTTGGTAAAAAAAAGAAAAGAAAGTCATTACTGCATCCTTCACATTTGTACATGGTAGGTCATAGTAAATTATCGGTTTCCCCCACCCCCTTCTGTCTAAAACTCATGAAGTTGATTTGCAAACTCCATATGTACTAAATCTATTATATGGAGTAACTATTTCGGCTATTCTCCTAGAAACTAGCATACCTTAATTACCAAAAATGGCACAACTAACACATGATAAATTAATACATAAATCAATCAGACATATAGATACTCATACTTTACCAATAATGATAATACAGTGGTTTAATTATTTGAGTGTTTCTATACATGTAATTGTAATTCCTGTTTCTAAAAACCTTAAAGATTGCTGAATATTTTGTTTGCTTGTTTATGCAGCAATACTTCCAAACAACTTACAAATTCATGGAGCTTTCCCCACACACTTTGATTCCCATGCATGGGAGAGTTAACCTGTGGCCAAAGCAGATGCTTTGTGGATATCTCAAGTATGCACATGTCATTTTCTCTATTTCTCGCTTTCCTAATTTAAGCTAAATTTCCTACAAACTTTTTACCCATCATGGGACCTTAGACAATGACTCCTTTGCAGGTAAACAACACTCCCCCCCCCACCCCAACCAAAAAAAAAAAAAAAAAAAAAAAAAAATTCCCCCATCACCTTTATCTGCAATAACTCTTTTATTATCGGTATTGTTGGGCCCAAGAGTTTGACTTCTGCCAGCTTTGTCTTCTTACATCTAAAATTTACACTATATGTAACAATATTGTCTACCAAATCCTGACATGGCATTGTTCCTATATTCAGAAACCGCAGAAGTAGAGAAACGTCCATCTTGAAAGCTATAGAAAATGGAGCTGAAACTTTGTTTGACATAGTTGCAGAAGTATACTCTGAACTTGATCGTAGTGTATGGATTCCTGCTGCATCAAATGTGAGGCTTCATGTGGAGCATCTGGCTGAGCAAGATAAGCTACCAAAGGTAACTTTTGCTTGTTTCAACACCAGCATTTCCCATGGCTATACATCAACACATATTAGTTTGAATATAAATGTTTTAGTTAGGTAGTTCCCATATATTACTCTTGAAAAGGGTAAAGTTAATTTGCCCTCTCTCTCTCTCTCTCTCTCTCTCAACAAAAAAAACAAATAAAGTCATTATAATATCGTATTATCTCCTTATTAGAAAAATGCTAGATTTGCTTAAAGATACCTTTTTTACTATGGAAAGGATCAGTCAACCCTTGCCATGAAAGTCTTGCCATTAAATGTTGTAATTTTCACTTAATAGAAAGAAGGAATCAAGTTTTCCCTTACATTTAAGGACCCTACCATGTAAGAGTGTACTGGAATATTAGTAAATGAAGCACACATGATTACCTTGCTTGTGTTATCTTCCCTGCATATTTGCATTTGCTTTATAATGGATTATTCTCTCCTCCCCTTTCTCTTGTGGATAAAATTTTCCTCCGGTTTGGAAGAATCTCCTTCAACTCGTTGCAATTATAATAATTATCCATATATACTTTAATTACATGACCCATTAAGTCATTTAAACTAGTTACATAACTATTAAATATTAATAGTTATACGAGTAAAAGCACATGGTGATATTCATTTGCATAGCCTCGTAGTGGGTTGGAGGATGGGAAAATTTTGTCCATTCTCACTTGGTGCCTGGGCGCGCTTCATCCTGCGATCCATGGAGTTGCTGTTGTACCTTCTGTCTTAAGCAATTTTGAAATAACTTATACCCTATAGTGGAATAATTTGAAGGGCCTTCGAATATTTCACTATGTATGTTTGAAATGATTACAAATTGTTTGGCAAGCATACATATTTTAGAGACAAAAAGTGAAATTCCAAAAATTCATCTTAGTGTGCAGGGCTTCTCTTTAGAAACTTTTAATAGCAGTTTGGATGCATTTGCTGACAAGGTGGGTGAAAGAGTGTGCAGGGCTTCTCTTTAGAAACTTTTAGTTGCAGTTTGGCTGCATTTGCTGACAAGGTGGGTAAATTTGAAACGAAGTGAGGAAAGCTTCTTTGGCCACTCGTTAGGTTTGGACTCACTTCCCTTGCAATTTCCCTGGAATTTATAAAAGCTCTATATGTAATCTTATTGAATCAGTGAACTATACCTTGTCAAAATGAAAGAGAAAAAAAAAAGTAATGAGCTCTAGGTCAAATGGCTCCTCCTTTGCTGCACTGTGGAGAGAGAGAGAAAAAAAAAAAAAAAAAAAAAAAAAAAAACTAATTACAAAGACCCCAGAACATAAAACTTTAATTCTATTATAATATATTCATTGTAGATCCAGGTATACATTTTCTAAGAACAAATAAGTGTTTGTGATTGTGATTTTTAATTTATAGTAATGCTGATAGAGCCTGCTGCATTGTTGTGTAGGCATTTTCGATTCAGAAGTTCCAGAAAACGTGTGGGCTGTATTTCCTTGCCCGATGGATTTGGGCATACCTTAGTAAGGGTCTCCAGTTAAATGATCAGAAGCTATGGACATCTAAATTATTTGTATTTGGTGCAGTGGCTAGCTTTGCTGTTCTGTACTTAGTTAATAAGTTCAGTGCTAAATAAGACCCATAAGGGCATAAAATCTGGAATTCGGTTTCAGATGTAATCTAAGTATATATCAGTAATTACCAATTATTCTATTCATATTGTATTGTAGAGGAGGATTTTCCAGAAGTTGGTGGAACAGGGTCTAAATGGTTGGTTTATACTTGATATGATGCTATGGTAAAGGTCATTGGTGTTTACAATTTTAGACGACCTTCATTGTTTTGCTGTGTTGTGAAGCATATACGAAGTGTGAGTCCGTGGATGATATAAATAAGATTGTGAAAATTTATATGTAATTGGTTTGGTGGTAAATTTTAGAGATCCTTAAAATGGACTGACACCCCTGTCTCATAATAAAGGAGTGTTGCTCATTGATAATAAGACTAGATCGTGAAAAGTCAAGAATAGAACTGAGCAGTCTCTCTCTCTCTCTCTCTAAGAAAAGAAAAGAAAAGAAAAGAAAAGAAAATGAAAAGAGGCAAAAATCAACACAAAAAACTCTGTTTTTTCTCTTCTAGACTCGTGTTTTATGTTAAACGGGTTCCAAGCTTGATCTTTAATTCTTGGAAGTTATCCAATTGTCTCTTTAACCCGCGTTTCTGCAACCAAGCTCGTGATGTTTGTGATCTCTCTCCCCCCCTACTTCTCTCGTATATGTGAGCTTGTGAACTCCAAGGCCCATTATTTCCTCCATACCATAACGTTTAAGGCTTTACCAGTCACACTATTCCTGGCACTTCCCATGTGCCCTTGCTTAACCTTGCTCGAATCAAGCCTTTTTTAACCCTGTCCACTGTCTAGCTTCATAGCTTAAAAACACTTCTGAAGACTTCCTCTTGCATAAATGAAGAAAACTATTTCCGAGCTTTTGCTTATACTGTAAGCTAGAGAAAGAGATGAAGCAGTGTAAGATCACTGTGTTTGTAGAACAACTTTCCATACGTATTAAAAGAGTTAGGGGAAGGAGTTTAAATATCACAACCACCATAGTCTTATGTTTGTCACTGGCGTTTTTCATAATGATACCAGGAATGTTCATCAACAATCGTGCTAGGAAATTCCTATCCTCAGATGAGATTTACTTCCCCCAACTGTCTGCATTTTATCCAAAGTCGCCCAGGCCTTCATATTCTTATTTTCTTTGCAATTCTTCATCTGATCCTTCCTTGCACCCATTTCAATTATCAAATGGGAGTAGAGGTTTGAGAGATTGGATTGCTCCATATGAGCCATCACATTTAATGAGCGATAAGGAGCTAATGTGGCTAGCCTCAATGGTGCCAAATATCGAAAAATACCGTTACAATCGGACGCGAAAGGTGGCATTCATGTTCTTAACTAGAGGAAAATTGCCCTTGGGACCATTATGGGAAAAGTTCTTTAAGGGACATGCAGGGCTTTACTCAATTTACCTCCATACTTCACCAGAGTTCACTGAAGAACCACCAGAATCCTCAGTGTTCTACAAGCGCAGGATACCAAGCGAGGTTAGAAATTTATATTGCCCTATCTCAAATTAAAAACCTACCTAGACATGAACCAAGCCAAGTTTTTTCCTCCATTCATTTTAACTGAAACTGTATTTTGCAGCAAGTGGAATGGGGACAAGCCACAATGGTAGATGCAGAGAGGCGCCTATTAGCTAATGCCCTACTTGATTTCTCCAACGAGAGATTTGTGTTACTCTCTGAAACATGCATTCCTTTATTCAATTTTACAACAATTTACAACTACCTGATCAACTCTAACCATAGTTTTGTTGGCTCAATTGATGATCCAAGAAAGATGGGCCGCGGCCGTTACAATAAACATATGTGGCCAATGATATCATTGTCGGATTGGCGTAAAGGCAACCAATGGTTTGAAGTTCACCGGAAGCTAGCCATAGAAATAGTGTCAGATGTCACGTATTACCCCATTTTTGAAAACTATTGCAAGCCTCCGTGTTACATGGATGAGCACTACTTGGCAACCCTTGTGACCAAAATTCAACCGAGCATGAATTCCAACAGGAGCATTACTTGGGTTGATTGGTCCAGAGGTGGCTCGCATCCAACAAAGTTTGAGAGGAAGGATGTCTCTGAAGCGTTTTTGAATCGGGTGAGACAAGGTTTTAATTGTACTTATAATGGTATCACAACTACAGTTTGCTTTCTTTTCGCGAGGAAGTTTCAACCAAGAACCCTAGAGCCTTTGCTAAGAATAGCCCCAGTATTGCTTGGGTTTAATCCATAGAAGAATTTGCACCTTTTTTAGCTTTTTAGTACTAGTAGTTAAGTTGTCTGGCCATAATATTTGGATTTAATTGATAGAAGGATTTGTACTTTTTAGTGCTTGTAGTAAGTTGTCTGGCCAAAACATTAAAGACAAAATGAAGAATATGGTTACCGCAAGGATATAAAATAATTTGGCTGTACCATGGCATTGAGAGCATGTACAGGTGATGGAAGGTTTCGTTGGTGTGCCTTGAAGAAATCATTGGCCACAAGAATAAATAGTTTGTTTTTGTTTTTTGGGGAAACAAACAAGGTATAAAACCAAATGAGAAAGAAAATCATTGGTTGTATCCTTGTAATGTCTTGAAAATCAGGGTTTTGTCCCTTACCTTTGGAGAATTTATTTACTCTTACCGGAGGAGTTCTTTCCACTTCTCAATTCTCATAGGAGGTGTGGGCCTGATGTCGAACCAAATTTGATAAAATCTTTCCATTAAAGGGTGAGAAAAATCCAAGAGACCACCCAACAATTTACAACTAAACAAAAGCCGAAAACTCCAATGAGGGTTTTTTTTTTTTTTTTTTAACGGTTACACTGTTGGAAATGATGTTTGAAGATTGTTCAAATTAATTAACAAAATACAAAACAGATTAGAGATATAAGATGAGTGTGGAGAGAGATAAATTTATCGATTCGAGCTGAGGTACAGAACTTAATCCACTGTCCTAAAAAAGCGATTTTGCCCCCACTGGAATAACTTTGTTAGTGCAAATGGCTCAGATGGTCACTTTCCAGGATACAACGGCAGCTCTATTAGTGTGCACTCACAAACAGAACTTCGAACTTGTCATGTGATGCCCAATATAAAGATTGAAGAAAGATAGAGGAAATAGTATATTAGATGAACTCTATATTTTTTTTCCTGGCCCATTTGAAAAGAGGAATGACCTTTTGGTTATATAGAAGAGCTAATAAAAAATTAACCAAACTTACACAATTGGCTAGCTTCATTTGTGATTTACTTTCCATAGAGAATTCCCCAATTGCAGCGAGTAGTTTTCTGGATATGAAAAGTAATGAATTTTGCAAGAGTGAATAAGGAAAGAAAAAGGATGGTGGACTTAGGAAATTCTACCAACAAAGGAGTGATTTGAGGGATTTCATTCCTTTGACACCGGAGCTGCCCAAATCAGAAGTTTTATGAAAAGGAATAGATGATATTAGAGATTTGTTTCTACTAAGTCTCCATGTGCTGGCTGACTTGCTTTATCATGGGCTTGGGCTAGTTAAACACATACTTGGGCATCTAAGAAAAGGGTTTAAAAATTTTAAACATATCCAACATACACAACAAAATTTCATTAAATTTAAAATGACAAGCTGAGATGTTAGGTCATTGTCGGGGACATTTTTGTGACAAGGGACAAAAATACGAGAATGACCCAAATCTTCCCTTGGGTTCTTTAGAAATGTTTATTTGTAGAGAATTAAGCCCAAAATTCCAAATGTATATAATAAACAAAAGTCTAATGGTGCTTTAACAAGAGATAAATCAAAATGTCAAAATTGAAATACAAGAAAATGTAAAAAAGTACACAATAGGTCCGAAACTTCGACCCATAGTCAACGAGAAGAGAAAATTGAGAGAGGTTGTGAGGAAGAGAGGGAAGATTCCCCCGTACCCATATTTCCACCACTAAACTTTAAAATTGTGAGGATGTTATTTAGCTGAATGGGCTTTTGCTCTAAAGTTTCAACTTTGTGAGGAAAACGTGGTTGGTTGATTTTTGAGTTGAAGAGAGAGTTTTATATAGAGTTTGGAGTGTTGCTAATTACTGGTTTTTTGGTAGTAGAAGAGGCTTTTTTTATCCCCCATGACACTAATTTGGTGTCTTGGCTTGGGTTACTTTTGTTTAGAGAAGAGCTTGACATGCTTTTAACATGATTTGGGAAATAAAGGGGGTTTGCTCTAATTGGCAACCTTTGGTCAGCCATTTCAGATTATTAGAATACTCATCTAAGTGAGGGCTAGTAGTAGGAGTTGGCCAATGAGAGCCAATTATTTTTAAAAGGAAAAATGGGTTCGGATAGAAAATTTGGGCCACAATTAGCCAAAGTATAAAAGTTGTTTTGGGGTAGAAATTTCATGTACGAGACCTCCTCCTTGAGCCTGAGGTGCTACTAGTGTCCCTTACCCACTTGGTAGTATGCATGGGATGAGCTCATGCAAAAAGTCCGAAAGAAACTGACTCATACCCTCCAAATCACACTTCCTCAATTTTTCTCAATATGTCACATGGGTTTGGGCTATGCTTAAAAGAATAAAGTAAAATATAATACATGAATATAGCCCACAAGGCAGTTGGACTCGATTGAATTGAGCTTGTAAAAAATGTGTCGCGAAAATGAGTATCAACAGTCATCATAGGTCAAAATACAATGAAATAAAAATTATATGAGGACCAATCACAACTCAAAATAAAGTTGTTGTAAAAATATTGTGAGATTTTGTTATGCCATAAATTAAACTATAAACTAGCAGAACCTATTACCAAACAAGATTACATGTTCACGCTAGGTTCATTTTCTTGTCCAATAAGCTTGAGTCTATTCAAAAGTTACTTCATTAACTTATTTTTTCTCATATATAGAAAATAGTGACTAAAATTTGTTACCCTTTTACAAATTTATGGAATTTTACTATGAATAGACTTATAGACTGATTATATTATAAATAAAGTAGAAATAATAATTTGATATTATATGGAACTATTTACAGACTTATATTATTCAATCTTAAGTTTACCTAAGTATATTTTTAGACAAGTCTACATATAGAAATATAATATTATATATAATTAAATTGCGCATCATGTTCATAAACTTGTTTACAAACAAATAATAATGTTTGAACTTGGCTTGTTTATTAGTTGAGTCTAAATTTTGGCTTTAACTTGACTTGTTTACTAAACAAATTAATATATTTAAACTTTTCTCGAGCCATGCCTTGAGTTTTTCTTATTAAACAACATTGTGTTGTCTGTATCAGTGGTGAGTGATGACTTTGTGCTCCAAGTGATAAAAGGCATTATAAGGGTTTGAAAAATAAAAAATTGTTGGACATAGTCTCTCGAGCATTAATAATTAATAATGACCTTGGATGAGGGTGTTAACTGGGCCATTCATAAACGGGGTAGGGCTATTTGGCAGAGCAATCAACCTCCACATTTACATATTATTGGGTGGGTGCACCTGGACTAGGAGGACATGAACCAGGGCTCCCTAACGGTCAATGAAGATGACCACAACCGAACAAAGACCATAGTAACTGATTAAGGAAACTGAAACTAACAATCCCCACCAGCAGCAGAAAAAACCTGTCCCCCTAACCCTCATAGCAATCTTAACTCATCGTTGCAGCACCATGAGGTCTTTACGCCAGAAAGTGAATTTGATTCTCAACTTAATGGTATCATTGTGCATACCATCCTTCCTGCTCTTATTTTCATTTCTATTAAGTATTAACCAAATGGAAAATATTGTTTTGCACTTATTATTATACACTGTTTATAATGTCCGTAATTTCACGCGTGATGTACACATTTTTTATTATTATTGATGTCCATGTTTAATTAGTGAAAGCATGTGAGAATAATTGTCGGCAATTGAATCTGGTCTTTATAAATAAAAAAAATCTCAACCTTAAATAGTCCCAAAAAGATTTGTAGTTCGTTATAAAGTTTAGAGGCTAGAAGGCAGAGTCGACAAACTCGTCAAATCCATGGGATTTCCATTTTGACTGCATGGGAAAATTAATGACAAGGTTTTTTCTCATATGTCTATCAACAAACAGATAGGAAAAAAAGGGACATTGATTTCTTTCATTTGCTTTACTAGTTTCGATTAAAATCTTTTATTATTGTATAATTTATGACTTGATTTTGAGCTTCAGATTGCTTTGGGATTTGTTTTACTGCTGATTGAGATTTCCGGTTCCAGTAAACATTCATTGATCCGATGCTATGCTCGATTACGAGTTATTTGGTTCATGCCCATGGAAAATGTGAGTATGACAAATGAATAAAAAAGGGTCCCGTTAACATATGCTTTTAGAGCATTTGTTAATGAATTTTTTTAGAAAAATTTTAATACAACTTTCATAGAAAGTATAAAAATCTATTAAAAAAAATCAATTATATTTTTCTTTTACTATAAAAAATTTATAAAAATATTTTGTAAACCCAGACATTCGTTAACATTTCTTTAAAAAGAAATTCTTTTATAATTCAAACGTCAATAAGCATTAAAAAAGTGGGTTTTCTCGGCTTTTCTAACTAGACTTGACCCAACTATTTGAATATTGGTTTGGAGGACCACTGAACTATAACGACATGATCATTCTGTTATACCTAATATAATCCCTTTCAATAAATTCAGGGATCAATTTCACATTCGCTATTACAATATGTTCCTATAAAAAAAATTTCAATACGCTGAAGTGGTTGAATGTGGGTGATTGACATTTTGCAAATTATTTTTTACTAGCATGTTACCTGTGCTTGTGCACAGGAATGATAAATTATAATGGTACTATTGATGTTAGTTTAGGTTATTAAACATATTAGACATTGGTTCAACTAGGACATTTGAAGATATTAAAATAATTTTTTCTTGTAATTTAATGATATTGGTTATGCCAAGTTTCTCATTATATAGTTGTTATGTATATAATTTTGAAAATCACTATTGGACACTATATATACAATATCAATTCACTATCATTGTCTGTAAAATTCTACTAAATTCAACACAAAATAAGAGAATAAATTGGTTCAATAGTATCTCTTAAATTGAATGGGGATAGATGCATGGGATTGTTTGGCTCAATTACAATTTATTACATTCAAGATTTTCACATACAAAATATGTAAATAGAAACAGTATTAAAAAAAAAAAAAAAAAACACATTAGTTCAAAAAAAAAAAAAAAAGCAAAAATCTAAACAATTTAATTTGTATGAAAAGTGTGGGGCCCAGGATTTTTGGCAAACCCCAGCTCGCTTCATATTAGGCCCAAAGGCCCATGCCGAGGAGGTAGGAACGACCGATGATGAATACAGGACGCCCAGGCTCCTAAGGAATCTCACTGAGGATGATACTATCTTCGGACAGCCGAGATCATGGGAGGGAAGAACAGCACACCATCAACGGCAACCTCCCAAAGGATCACAAGAAAAGGCAAGTACAATGGATCAGCCATGGAAGCGTGGTGGAAGAGCAATTCAAGGAGAGATTGTCACCTCCACATTAAATGCCGACAACTAACATTCTGGCCGCATTAATGAGGAAGTGACCCCTGAACAGTGCTGTCTAGGTTGTTGCAGCTCACAAAAAGCTGAGGAAGGTGGCTGATGGGACAAACATTCAAGTAATAACCTGCATGATCAACAGATGGAAGGTTAAGATCAACTAGAAGGGAGTATATAATGTAAGGAGTCTCCCAGGAGAAAAGGGGGGCAATCTCAACAATTTCGGATCATTGAATGTACTAAAGTAAGGCTCATCGGAAGGAGCCGATGACGAACTTTCTTGTAGAAGCTTAGCTCGTTTCTGTTTGATTGTTTACAAAAACTCCTTATAACCGTTACCCGATTCACTAATGCCTAGTTCTTTGGCCCATTCTCTACAAATTCATTGTACAGGACTAGCTCGATTTGGGTCCATTCATCCCTAAGGAGAAGTGCCCAAATCGGGTCCCTACAATTGACGCCGTTTGTGGGGAGAACTTGTGCGTTGGTGCGTGCAACGGTCAATCATGGTAGAATCAAACTCCCATCAACAAGAGTCCCTGAAGAGGATCATCTCGGCGGCGGTGCAAGCCAAATGAGAGCTCCCCCTTTATCCCTGAAACACTGATTACGCGGGGAGGGTTGTTAAATGAGGGACAGTCCTAGGGGCTCCGGACGTCGAGTATACACCCCGCATCCCTTCCGAAGGGCTGGTACTCGTGGGTTTGATGGCCTGAGAGGAACATGTTGATATCCTTAATTCGTTTGTTGCAGCTAAACGGAGTCTCAACCGGGTCGGGTCCTCGAACCCCCTGCCTCGGGAGAATCAACGCGTATTGGCAACATTCTTTGATGATTACGCGACCTGTGGTGTATAGCACACAGTTATGTTCCTAATCATTCTCGCATGGTTGACTAATTTAAAGTTAGCGGTTGGATGCTACTATCGGTTTTGTTAAGGTTGGAGGGACGTTTCCTCATTACCATCAACGATGCTGACTCCAAACCCCAAGCGAGGGCAAAATAACAACACACTGACTCATGAAGCAATTATCGCAAAGAAATGAGGTATTCAAAAAGTAAAGTAATTAAAGAGTACAACCACTTTTTTTTATTAAATAAAAGAAAAGTACATAAAAAGTACATCATACACCAAATGGCTTAGGCATGCTTGTTCTAAAGCTAACTATAACAATAGATGTTTAGGCAGGCTTGTTCTAAAGCCAACTATAAAAAGAAAGGCCGAGGCAGGCTTGTTTTAAGGCTACCAATAGCAACTGAGCCAATATGGATGGAATCGGCGATGAGAAAGAAGAAGAAGTGGAAGCGCTTGATGGCTCCATCCCAAGATGTTCCTTTGATTCCCTCCCAGTTTCATGATAACTAGGCATTGAAGGCGGCAACACTGGGGCATCAACCATCTCGCAATCTTACAAACCCCCATCGGCAAGTGAATTAGACGCGAATCACTACCATCTTGAAGGGCAGGCGAATTCGCGTATTGGAGAAGGATGTTATCTATGCTCGCTTCGACTCTCGACTGAAGGACGAGGGTCTTCTTCCTTGCTTGGTCGATAGGAAGGAACATCTTTGGCCCATGTCTCCATGCCCTTGCCTTTATCTAGGACTATCCCATTCCCCTAGGCCTCATTCACAATCTTAGCAAGGTCTTTGGAAACACCCAGAAGGTGGGGACCTTAAAGTTCCAACTGAACTCAAGGATTTGTAACATGTAAGAGAACAAGTTCCCCGGAACGCCTTATATAGAAGGCGAACGGAGGCAGAAATTAATCCGCATGAAATTTGAAGGAGGGATTACAAGCAATATTATCCCTGCCCAATTTCCAACGAAGCCACCAGTCATTGGATCCGCGTCAATCCAAGAGGATATTAATAGGGGCATGCCTCGTGTACCAAAACGTCAGGTACGCAGCTCGAATAGCCAAAAGACGCCTCGTTGTTAGAAGTGGCGAAAAAGTAGCATGATGGGACTACTATCATACATGGGGGCGGAAGGCCAGGTCGCCCACGTCCAGGACGGTGTTGGGCTAAGGACCCAGTTCGTAGAAGAAGCCCTCCTTGGCAAGGCAAGTTTAAGGCCACTATCACTCTAGGGGCAAGCTTTCCAACACTGAGAACGAGTCCTTTCACTCTAAGCAGTAGTGATGAAGTATTAGACAGAACCAAGGTCTTGCATAATCCTTGGACTCAAACCTATGGGGAAACTAGTTACTCTTAGAAGAACCTAAGTAATAGACAGAACCAAGGTCTTGCATGGTCCTCAGACTCAGACCTATAGGGAAACTAGTTACTCTAAGAAGAACCTAAGTACTAGACAGAACCAAGGTCTTGCATGGTCTTTGGACTTAAACCTATGGGGAAACTAGTTACTCTAAGAAGAACTTAAGTACTAGACAGAACCAAGGTCTTGTATGGTCCTCGGACTTAAACCTATGGGGAAACTAGTTACTCTAAGAAGAACCTAAGTACTAGATAGAACCAAGGTCTTGCATGGTCCTCGGACTCAAACCTATGGAGAAACTAATTGCTCTAAGAAGAACCTAAGTACTAGACAAAACCAAGGTCTTGTGTGGTCCTCGGACTCAAACCTATGGGAAATTAACTACTTCAAATAATATCTGAGTGATTAGGTGGAACCTAAGCTATCTGTCGTCCTGGGACAACTCGCTTTGGTAATATTAGCTCCGTACAGAACTCGCCTAGGTATCTAACAAAGTCTATGAGCAAGCTAGCCTAATTTAGCCAACTACTTTGATGCTTGTTGTGATCGTTGCAAACAATGATGATTTTTCTCATAATAAGAACCTTAGATTTAATCCCATGGGCATCACTTAAAGCGTCTTAGGGTGCCATGGGTGTGGTCTATGTTTAACTCGCGTGGTCTATGTTTGATCCATTCTGGTCCTAGATAGAAGAAAGAAAGGTTCCCATTTGTATAAACCACTTTACATCTTTTATATTATTGCTGTGTACAACCAAGGCAAGGTTGGAGCTAGGTTTGCACAAGTGAAAAGGTAAATGGGGTAAACGGGAGAAAATAAAGCGTCCACTTTATTAAGTTCAAAAGAAACTGCATAGTAGAAGTCACATTACATAACAAAAAGGAAGTGAAAAAGATAAGAAGACTTCGTTATAAAAACTACAATGCCATTTTAAAACAAAATTCATCGTTTTATCTTTATCTAAGGGCTACCCTTGGAAATCTTCTCGACCAGGGTAGTTGCTTCTTTAGGAGTTGCCTTCTCCTTCTCCTTGGGATCCCCCTCGGCAGGCATGGTTACCGAAGCCAATTCCATTTTGAAGCTTTGAGAGGCAACCCCGCCTGACAGCCTCTCTGCGTCCTTGCCAAAAGCACCTCCCACATCAGCTAGAGTTGTCTTGGGAGCTTCAATTCCTTTTGTCTGCTCATGCTGAGCGGGGGGAGGAGGAGGATCCTGTGGCCGGGGCCCCTCGATGGGGTTTGCGACAGTAGAGGCTGCTTCGCCATTAGGAGGGGGAGATTCCGAAGCCTTGATAGCTGGAGGGTAGAAGACCTTCTCTGGCTTCCTTAGCGCAGAGGAAGCCTCAACCCCAGCTTGGTTGAGGGCCTCCTCCCAAGTTAACGCACATTAGATGTGGCATACGGCTGGCACCTCAGCCCTAAGGGCGTCCTCAGTTTCAGCAACTTCTACGTTGTAGCCATGCTGCTCGGCGTCTTCTCTAGCCTTTTCGGCCTCCTTCTGAGCCCTCTCGGCCCCCTTTCTAGCCCTCTCAGCACGCTCTTTCTGCTCCTAGGCTTTAGCCAATTTCTTCTGAAGAGTTGCTCTTGCTTTTTAGAAGAAGTCAGCTGCTCATTGGCATTGGGCAGCAGCAGCCTTTGGTCATCGGCTTGTTTTTGTGCACTCGCTAGGGCCGAGTCTGCACTTTTTCTTGTCTGCTCCTCCTCAGTCAGCTTCTTCCTTAGGTCCTGGTTAGAGTGGTCGGCAATTTTAAGGGACTCTACGGCTGTCGATCGCCTATCCCTCTCCTCGCCCAGTTGACGGTAGCTAAAGTTGGTTATCTCCTCAATCCTAAAAAATAGCTTGGACAGCCTTAAAAAAAAAAAAAAAATTATGATGAATGAATGAAAAGGAAGGTAGAAAGAGAAAGGGGTTAACGACCTTAAAAGCAACAATAAAGCAGCATGAGAGAAGGGATGAGCGCATACCATGCCCAAGTATCTTTTGAGATTTAGGAAAACCTCTGGCCTCCTGATACTCCGAAGCTCGGCCATGTTAGAAGGGAGTAGTAGAGCCTCCTCTAAAATTGAGGCCACGTGGCATCTAGTGCCTACGTGGCATCTAGTGCTTCCATGGAAGTCCCTGATAGATGCATTCTCTCTAAGGGGCTCACCATGGAGCATTGGAGCCGGGAGCCAGGCCTGGGGCTTGAGAGGCTAAGTGTCCCTTCTATTTGAGCTCCTTTGTCCCCCCGACCCAATCTTCAACTGCTTCGTCACCTGTTGGGTCTCATCTTCGAACGGTAGGCGGGGCCTCTAAGTCTCCACCACATCCTTACCCTTCTCTTCTCACTTACTTTTCGGGCCACCGACTCTACCTTGGGGGGAAAAGATGGTTGAGTAAGAGATGGGGTTTTGTGGCAGGAAGAGGGACTTTGGGACGAGACGATTTGCTGGGTGCACCTTGCCTTGGCTAGGGCTCAATAAGCTCCAGCAAGCTCTTTTTTGGTTTCCTTTGAATGAACATGTCCCCTTCCAAAATGGTATTCGCCGATATAAGGTCCGTTTTCGCACAACTCCGATCGCCTAGATCGCCGGGAGGACCCTCCGGTGATTAGGCTCTGTCGAAGACTTCGAATTTGTCCTCGGACGAACCTAAGTCAACAATTTTCTCCTCTCCCCCTGACCTTTCCTGCTCCCCTTCCTTCACCTCGGGGTGAGAAGACGAAGGACCAACGAAAGATACGCCCTCTGGGATTACAGCGTCCTCGAGAAGAAGAAATCCTTCCACGGCAACACTAATGCGACGTAAACGAGGATCTTTAGCCTTTATCACACACTTGAGTGCTTAGAAGGGGCGCGAGATGGGCATGACCCCTAGAATCAAATGAGCAGCCTGAAGTTGGCCGTCTTCCTCGTTAATGAACACCTCGGCCTTAAGAATTTTGTCCAAACTCTCCCTGTTAACCAAACCGAAATGTGGTTCAAAGGCATATATATCTGCAAGATCCACGAGGAACATGTCAGTAACAGTAAGATTAACCCTAGCCCCACATAATATAACAAACCCATTTATTCACACTACTCCTAGAACCACACCTGGTTGCCTTTCTTGCGTTGGGCAAGGAAGGCCATCATGCCACTTCCCAGATATGATTAAAAAGTCCTTATTAAGGCCCTTACTGGACTAAAAAAGGCACTGTATCAGTTTAATAGCGGGCTTCCTCGTCTTCAAGTAATACCATTTCCCCTTCAAATAATGAACGTTGTACACCCAATTAACATCATGAAGAGTCAGCCCTAACCCCATCTTCTCATTTAGCGCGTCTACACAGCCCAATATCCTAAACACGTTAGGAGCGCACTGGGTAGGGGCTAACCGGAAGAACCTAAGGTAACTCCTCATAACCTCCCCCATAGGAGTCCTTATGCCACCTTCTATGAAGGCGATTATGGGGATTGCCACCTCACTTTGCCTTTTCTCAAACCACTCCCCCTCCTCACAATACCTTAGACCAACATTGGGAGGAATCCTATATTGGGCCCTAAAGTTCGCCATGGCCTCCTCAGAATCTACTAAACTCTTAAACCTACCCATCTCTATAAATGAAGTAGAGAACTAAGAGGACTAAGGAGCGAGAATGGGGCAGAAGATATTTAAAAAAATAAAAAAAAAGGGTGGGGACAGAGAGCGGAGAGAGAGGAAAAAAGTACAGAATGGCAGAGAAGAAAGGTTTGAGAGGACTTACAAGACAGGTGGGGGGATCCTCGGCTAAGCATTGAGTACATATAAAGACAAGTACGCAGAAGAGGCGTACAGGTTCAATGTATGTGCACGAGAGCACACAAAACGCTAAAATAGTGCAAGAGGTCAACTTGAAAAACATTTATATCAAAGAGAAAACCCGAAGGCAGGAAAACTCCAGCTCGGTAACTAATAGAAACACCAGCTGTTGGATTGACATCGCACCAAGGAACGTGGGGAGCATAAAGCCGCCAGAATTTAATGAGGGGTGCACCCCGCACACCGAAATGTCAGAAACTTGCCTTAGACAGGTGAAAAGACTTTGGTATTGACGGAGGATAAGACTTGACCAACCGTGGCAGGGGGCCAAGGATATCAAAATCCTCATCCCCGGCTGAGAAGCCAGACAGCAGGATTTTGAGGGGCTATTGTAGGGCCCAGGATTTTTGCCAAACCCCAGCCCGCTTCATATTAGGCCCAAAAACCCATGCCGAAGAGGTAGGAACGACTGAGGATGAATACAGGACGCCCAGGCTTCCAAGGAACCTCACCGAGGATGATACTATCTTCGAACAGCTGAGATCATGGAAGGAAGAGCAGCACACCATCGACAGCAACCTCCCAAAGGATCACAAGAAAAGGCAAGTACAATGGATCAGCCATGGAAGCGTGGTGGAAGAGCAATTCAAGGAGAGACTGTCACCTCCACATTAAATGTCCACAACTAACATTCTGGTCGCATTAATGAGGAAGTGACCCCTAAACAGTATTGTCTAGGTTGCTGTAGCTCACAGAAAGCTGAGGAAAGTGGCTGATGGGACAAGCACTCAAGTAGTAACCTGCATGATCAACAGATGGAGGGTCAAGATCAACTGGAAGGGAGTATATAATGTAAGGAGTCTCATAGGAGAAAAGGGGGGCAATCTCAACAATTCCGGATCATTGAATGTACTAAAGTAAGGCTCCTCGAAAGGAGCCGAGGATGAACTTTCTTGTAGAAGCTTAGCTCGTTTCTGTTTGATTGTTTGCAAAAACTCCTTATAACCGTTACCCGATTCACTAATGCCTAGTTTTTTGGCCCACTTTCTACAAATTCATTGTACAGGACTAGCTCGATTTGGGTCCACTCATCCTTAAGGAGAAGTGCCCAAATCGGGTCCCTACAAAAAGCTAACAAAGACAAAATCTAATTTTAATTCTAATCAAATTTTCTCTAAGCTTTGGTTTTAAATATATATATTACCTTGATTTATTTATATTAGACTTTTCATTTTTTATACTAAATTAACTCATTTGGCTTTTCAAAAAAAAAAAAAAAAAAAAAAAAAACCTAATTTGGCACAAAAATTTAAAAGCTTAGATTAGATAAGACACATGGTACAAAATTAGACTCTAATTATAGTCCAATTTAAAATCTAATTGGATTTTCTCTTAGTTTTACCTATTAAAATATATAGATATATATATATATATATATTAATAGGTATATGGGTCATCCATTTTTCTCCACCACTTACTATTTTAACATGTGAATTGGGGGTCTCTAATATTGTTATTTCTCCTCGAAATGGGAGGACTTGGTTTCAATTATTGTATCATCCTTCACATGTAATAAAATAAAGGAAAATGTTTTTGGCTTTAAACCTATTTGGAGCTATTTTGCTTCAACTATTACATGACAATTGAGGATACTATTATTCGTGGGTAATTTTAGTTATATGACATTTTTAATGAATCATGTGATTTATTTAAATAATACACATAATCAATCTTATAATTTTCTATGTACAGGGTTGAAAAAGAAAACTCAAAACATTTTTGGAGCTAAATTTTGTCCAAAGAGTAATGTTAAAAAGACAAATTTTTTTTTTCACAATTTATTAAGCCTTCGTTTGGCTTGCGCATCCACGATTTACGTCTGTGTTTTCACCTTTTTTTTTTTTTTTTTTTTTTTTTTTTTTTTTTTTTTATGCGTTCCCAGCCAAAATTTTACCATAGCAATACTGTAGGGACTACTGTTCATTGAACAGTAGCCGCAAAGTTTGACTTGTCAGCACAAATTTTACTGTTCACGAACCCACAAATTTAACTTTTCAGCAACTTTTTCATTAAAAATGGGTCCTACAATATTATTCACACATTAAAAAATTATTTTGCTATAGTATTTTTCAGTTTTCAGTTTCAGTTTTCAGTTTTCAGCTGTATCCAAACGGACTCTAAGATGATAAGGGTTTTTGGATACATCAATAGTTGGGAAGGGAATTTGAATCTTGGACGTCCTCATTAGAAACACCATAAGGTACAAGTTAAACTACAAGACTCTTGTGATTGATATAAGGACAAAATTTAGCTACAAAATTAGTTGTAACCTAAAACTACAACCATACTCAATATCTTTTTATTGGAGATGAATTTTGACAAATTAACCATTGGATTACATATTCTTCTTATATATTTCATGCTTGCAAAATTTCTAGAAAATTAAAGATCAATAGTTATGTCATCAATAAATTGTTTAAATTAAAATTTTTTATAACTTAAAATTACGCATAAAATATAAGCCTATAGATCATATAGTAAATAATATCCGATTGACACAAAATTTGACGTGTGGATTAAGAACGTAAAAAACATGCAATTCACGGTTAGATTTATAAAATATGTAGTAATGTTTATTTTATTGAGTAAGATTGTAGTTTTAGACTACAACCAATTTTGTAGCTAAACTTTGTCCTTGGTATAATATCAATTTCAAATCTTTAAAAAAAAAAAAAATTCATATAGTCCATGTCATTTTCATTAGACGCTAATCATAATATGCAACCTTAACATTGTAACAAAAATTGTGAATTATATATCTATACTATTTATAACAAGATTCCTCTCTTTAGACTGGACTTTTATGTAATTTAGAGATATTCCTATACCGAGGTTTAACAAGGACAAAACTTAGGGACAACCCGGTAAAAATATATTTCCAACTCTACTAAAAATGCCTACAAAATAAGACACTCTTCTACTAATGTAACTAATCCATGTCTTCAAAACAAATTTATCAAAAAAAAAATCTCCGTATAGTTTGGATATTTCCTTCAAGACTTTTTTTTTTTTTACTTACTTTATCAAGACTCACGGTTTCTTTTATCTAATTTTTATGTTATTTTATTTTATTTTAATTTTCACCTAATCTCACGTTGTTGTATTTTTTTTTTTTTTTTTGAATTTCTAGTTTTCTTAATACCTAATCTCACCCTTTTGTTTTTGTCAACTAAACTTATCCAAAAATTAAAATTAAAAGAAAAATTATCAGTCCACTTTGATATTTCCTTCAAGACCATGTTTCAATTTTTTGTTTTTGTTTTTGTTTTTGTTTGTTTTTTGTTTTTGTTTTATCAAGACTCACTGGTTTCTTTTATTTAATTTTTTTTTGAATTTCCGGTTTTCTTAATTCACATTTTTGTATTTTGTATTTTTTTTAATTTCCAATTTTCTTAATCCCTAAGCTCACCTTTTTGTTTTTGTTTTACCTCAAATCTCCTTTTTTTTTTTTTTTTTGAATTTGAATTTTGAAAAAAAAAAAAAAAAAATATTCCTCCTATAAAACCATTACTGTAACTTCTCATCCATATTCCTTAAATTTAGGCACTACCACATATCCTCATTGAAACACCCCACATAAATTTAAATGCCCCATGTTTCAATTGAAATTCAAATAAAAACAGTTTCTATAATTTATAACTACACCAATATTGAAAGCTCAATAGTAGAACTACCATAGCTTGTTTAGATCCTTAATTTTAAAATTACGGCCTAACTACTTTTAATCTACTCAATTAAGTGCGGAATAAGAGTAATCAAAGCGCAATTAACTGGGACCACTTCCTATTGCATGGGCATACATAAAAAACATTTACATGTAAAACACAAGGAGTAAGGGAAGAGAGATGCAAACATAAAATAACACCACGATGTGTTATCGAAAAGGAAAACTGAAGTGCTCGGCGTAAAATCCTCTCTGTGGCCCTCTAAGCCGAATCAATCCACTAGTGAATAAGTTGGAGTACAAGGATTATAATATAGACCCTCCAAGCCTAAACTACCCTTTGTACTTAGATCATCTGAGTCCCAACTACCAACGAGCTTCACTGAGCCAGTCTCCACTAGCTTTCTAAATCTCGCAATTAGCTCCAATTGCATCCACCAAAGAATGGTTTCATCCAATGCTTCCCATGAGCATCAAAACACTTACAACACTTAGAATGGGTGAGATATGCATTTGGGTTAAGAAACTCTCAAAGGATATGTAATTAGAGAGATAAAAATAGAGGAAAACTAAGAGAAATGTGTAGAGGATTGTGGGTGTGCAATCTCTAACTCTCATATGGATTTCTAGGATTTTCTCTATGAAAATCTTTTTACAATTTTGTGGGTCATGTGGGCTTATATAGTGTGGGTAAAGAAATGAGGAAAGGCACACAAATAGGTTGGCAGTGCATCTCGTGAGTCAGGTCTGAGCCACTTGTGAGATGCCATCAAGCACTTAAACCTTTCAACTTCCAACCTGTGCTCCTCACATGACCTTTCACAGGTTGCTCCACTCACGAGTCAGTTGTGAGATCCTCTGTTCTTCATAGTTCTTCACCAATTTCACACACTAACCCATTACATTGAATCCCACAAACATACAGTGAAATGATTCAAGAAATACAATCAAATTTGATACGGAAATAAAATAGAATTTAAGCCAACAATAACAAAATTGAAAATCACAACTTTACAAATATATATCTCTCTTTACTTCTTTTCTTTCAATACTATTCAATTTTGAAAAGAATTCCGCTTACCTGTAATAAATTGGTGCTTTCCCACAAAGAAGATAAGGTTTCCATGGTTGGTTCATAATGATTTTTGCTGGGTACTTCTTTTTTTTAAAAAAAAATAATTACAACATGCTGCTAACTCTGTAACTTGAACTCTTTCCCTCTTAGACCCCAAGCACTTTGTGCATGGGGAGGTGCCAATTCAACTATAAGGCCTTTGGCCTTGGTACTTTTTTTTATTGTTACTTTCTCCTCTCTCTCTTCTTCTTCTTCATTTCTCTCTCTCTCTCTTTTTTTTTTTTTTTTTTTTTTTTTTTTTTTTTTTTAATACGTATATTAGTTTTTCTGAATCTTCGATTTTGCTGAAACACCATTCCAGGCCAAGAGGGCCAAGAGTTTCAAACATCTTGCTCATTTTGCACTAATAAGTAATAACAAGAATGAAAAAAAAAAAAAAAAATTGAGATGAAATCATTAAATGATAGCTTGAAGGCTATTTTTTTTTTTTTTTTTGGGTTGTGTCATAATCTAAAAATTGAGATGAATGGAAAATTATGACATTAGTGTGTGTGTGTGTGTATATATATATATATATATATAAAAGAAACTGAAAATTTGACTTGGTCCTTCAGATAGCATTCAACGAACTTTTTTGTTGCTTGTTAATAACAAATTGAAAGTAATGGTCGACGTACGAACAGGGGAAGCCTTATTTTGAACTCCGTAGGGATTAATCAAAATTCAAAGCCATCAAATGGGAAATTGAGAATACATTACTACACTGTGAAGCGAAGCTTGGAGGAGTCTTGAATTTCTTGATAGGAGCCAGAAATTTAACACATATGCTTTTTTTTAATGGGAATTTAGCACATATGTTGTTTTCTCATGTATAACAAAAATAGGACATGGCTTGTGTCTAGTAGAAGTTTCTATTGGATAAGTTGGATGGTGGACACGTGTCCACCATCCAACGTGTCCAGTGGAAACTTCCACGGGACACAAGCCACACCCACAAAAATATTCACATCAAGTTAGTTTTTACATTATTTAAAGTATTTTTTCGGCCAATCAATTTGTAAAATGTGAATTGTCTTTTAAATCATATTGACCATAATTAATATATATTTTTTAAAATTTTAGATCAAGATTAAAAAAAAAAAATAGAGATTACACGTTTAGATTATATGGATAGTTTTAAGATTATGAAATATATAAAAATTTAATTAATTTTAAATAATTTAAATAATAAAGTTGCTTTGTATATCTAAATATATACAAGTCAATAAAACAAAAATATGGCAATAATAAAAACTAAAAAAAAAAAAAAAAACACATTTTTCATATATGAAAAAATCAACTACGTTTTAAATATTTTACGCTCTATTAATTTTACTATAAATTATATTTTTGAAAACATTTTTTGTATTTTTGAGTCCTTGTTTACCAGTTAAATGTGATTAAACTTGTAAAATGTTTTTCATTAATTGAAAATATATGTGTAAAACTTGTAAAAGATTATGACAATCAAAAATATTTCTATAGGGGGACTGTTTCATTTAAGGCCCAAACAGCCTTGGGCTGCTGGGATTGTATGTGAAAATAAAGCCCATGCAAGCCCTAACAATAAGGTCTAAATCAAAACCTTGGACTATAGATCGAATGACACATTGCCCTCTGTTCGAGGACATGGCTTCATCCAAGATGACCTTCGAGGATAAGTTTCTACCGAGCAATACAGGATGAAACATTGCCTGAGGTGTTGAAGATAGATTTTGGGACATGCAAAATTATTTGAAGAAACCTTTTGAAGCTTCTTGATGGTTCTACAATCAACTTCGTATTAATGAAGCCCACCTGCCTGGCATAGTTGCATTTATTGCTGAATGGCTGGCCTGAACAGTGCAAAGAGCCTCAAAAGTCTCCCTGCATCATGAAAAATAAGGAAAGAAGAGCCTGATGGGACATCAAGTTGCCTAGTTGTACAAGGGCAACACATGCTATAGAAGAAGGCATAGCAAATACAAGGAGGGATAGGGCAAAAAGAAGGTCCCCTGGATCTTCTTTTGAAAAAAGAGAGAAAAAGAAAGAAATAGAGAGAGAATAGGGGGATAAGCATGGTTTTAGAGCTTGTTTTTGAGAGAGACTTGTAATCTTTGTAAAGAAATATAAAAGATAGCCTTTTTACGTCATCTTTAAAATAAACTTCAGTTCTTGTTCAAATCTCTCCTTGTGGATTGTTTTAAACCTACACTATAAATTAATTGTGACCTTAACCAATTTATGAGTTGAGTTTTACCTGCTAATCTGCACAATTTCCATTAATTATTGTTGTGGGGATAGGGTTTTGATAACCCCGATCCACTTCATACTAGGCCCAAGGCCCACGCCGAGGAGGAAGAAATGTCCGAGGATGAATCGAGGAGGATTCAGTTACTAAGAAGCACTACCGAGGACAATCCTGTCCTCAGCCAACCCAGACCATAGAGAGGAAGAACAAAGCACCATCAGAGGTGGCCCTTTAGAGCGTCTCCAAAGAAAAGACAAGTACAACGGGTCAGCCACGGAAGCATGGTGGAGGAGCAATTCCAGGAGGAACTGTCACCTCCACATTAAATGCCCACAACTAATGTTCTGGCCGCATTAATGGAGAAGTAACCCCTGAGTAGTGTTGTCGTAGTTGCTGCAATCCACAGAAAGAAGGAGAAGGTGACTGATGGGACAAGCACTCAAGTGGTGACCTGCATGACCAACAAATGGAGGGCCAAGATTAATCAAAGGGAGGATATATAATGTAAGAAGTCCCCCAGAAAGGGGGACGGGATTTTGGAGGCAAAAAACAATATAGTACTTGTGATATCTCTGTAACCAAGCACTAAAGAAACAATAATAACTTCCAACTCCTAAGAGGAGGGCTGAGGAGTCATGTTTCATGCTTTAGCCTACGTTCTCGTTATTCAACCCAATCACTAGATTCACTACCATGTTTAGTTGTTGCGATCCTTATTAAAGCCTAGTCCTTTAACCCGCTCTCTACAAATTCATTGTATTGGACTAGCTGGACTTGGGTCCACTTCCTCCAAGGAAATGTGCTCAAACTCAGTCTTTACAATTGTAATTATAAATAATAATAAAAAGGAAAGAAAAGGAATGAAGTTGCAAAAAAGAGTATAAGAGCTAATACAAATAATGAGCGAAAATTGAAGGTATGCTTTAATAATATGAGAATTATTATATTTATTCATATTGAAGATCTTACGATACAATACATGATACTCTAGATATGATTCATATATACCTATTTCTCCAAAAAAAAAAAAAAAAACCAAGTTACCTATTATGTCAATTTCATTAATGAAATATTGGTTGTTTAAATTTCCTTCTTAGCTCTATGATAATAGTGTTATATATATATATATATATATTAATATTATTTGGGTGCCTCTTTATTAAACTTTGAGAAAAAAATTTTTTTTTTTGAAGAATTGAGAAGAAAGAATATCATATATTACCTACTTATTTTGGTTGGATCTGTCCTTTTCTTTCGGGATGATCCATAAGGGATAACAAATTTTCCAATAAGGTGCCCTTTGTTTGCAACAAATTCAGTTTGGCCCTTTCTAATGACAATCGCACTTGTTTTTTTTATTTTGTTTTTTCTTGTACTATGCACAATCATAATCTTTAGCAATTCATCCAGGAGAAATAAATCTTCAGCAATGCAGACTTCAGTGAATCATCATATCCAAAAATAATGATTTTATATGAGTTCAAATCTGGTAAGAATGGGGTGTAAAATTCATGTTTTACATCATCCAATAAGAAAGTGTCACATTAATTTTTTTTACATAAAACTTAATACATCCTACTGCACTTAATAACATCTCAATAAACTTCCAATTTGGTTGAATTTTCATATTGGTATTAGAATTGATTGGGTGTGGTTGTGCTTATTCTTTAATATGTAACTAGCTTGTAATCCTATGTAAATGCATAGATACAATTAAAAATATACAATAAGATGCATAATATAATTCTTATATATATATATATATATAATTTAAATACTATTGATAGTCATTTTTATATTTTGTTAACACTTTAAAAAATTTTGTAAGGATATTATTAGGTATAAAATGTAAATTGTCCATTTAAAAAAAAAAATTATTGTGAAGAACTTTTTTTTTTAATTTTTTTTTTCGGTTCATTTATTCTAGACTCTTTGTTTTTTGTACTTAATAACTCACTTGGATGAATATTTATGATGTGGTCTCATATTTGACTCTAAAATTAAAAAATAAAACTCTTTAAGAATAAATAATTTAGGACACATGACGCAAAATTAGAACTCTAATTTGAGTTTCTCTTTGCTTCACTTATTATTATTATTCTTATTATATATATATATAGATAAGATGATGTGTAATATTGAGATCGGAGTGTGTAAAACTTGAGTTTTACACCACATCCATTATAGAATTTAAACTCATTATAATAATAGTATCGTTAGGGACATATTACATTTCCTTTTAATTGCTCTTGAAACTGTTGACATGAAATTAGAGTAATATCACTTTTTATTGCTGTTTACTCGTTGACACAATTTTTATTATATACCCATCAATAATTGTGAAAAGAAGTTGTTCATAAAGTTATTGAAATATTCCATTAAAAAATTATTGAAGAGAAAGACTAATACTAGGGACAAAAATATTTTAATAACTGTTAATTTTTTTCATAACTATTTATATATCTTATTGTGATGGAAGATATATCATTTTCATGGAAGATTATCTTTAATTATATACATCACTTCCATTATATCACATATGGCCGCCAATCATGGAGAGATGAACTTGAAATTCTTGATTGGTGTTTCTTTGACGTGGAATAAACAAAAGGACTTGACTTCAAAAATGTACAAAAAAGAAAAGAAAAGAAAAGATATAGGTGTAAAATATATCGTGATTTGCAAAATATATATTAATATATATATATATTTATATATATATATAAACATGTAAGGAGCTTTGAAAATGACTGGAATATCCATGCACCGTGTCATTTGGGATTGGTTGGACCTTCCTCCCAAGTCCTAAGTAATGGGAAGGAGGAAGCCCTTGGTTTGGTTTGGTTTCACACCTTCACTCTAATCCCACGTGGGTATTTGGCAATGTAGTACTACTTGATAGCATTGCTATTTTGCTAATTGCTACTTGCTAGACACGGAAACTACGTTTCTTTTCGAAATACTAGTTGGCGGCTAATCGTATTAATTGAGAATTCAATTACAATTGAATTTCAAAGTCCATTGGAAACGTCTGTAATTTGCCGTTTCAGGTCTCGCAGTAACATACGGCACCAAGCGGTTTTGATTTTTATTTAACCATTCATTGCTTTTTCCATTTCTCTTTTATTATTTATTTTTATATATATGGTGAACTTATAATAATTGGCTATATATATATGTATGAATAATAATAAATACATAAATAAAAAAGTCCTTTTTTGACATAAATAGTTTTGGAACCTGTTAAAAAGGTAGACTAAACTGGCATGATCAACTTAAAACTGCTTTAGAAAGAAAGAAGGTGAAACCTGAGGAGTCTCCCTACCCCCATAAGTCTAGAAAGCCATCATCAACATTCAACAGCGTGTGGATGGCTAAGGGCACAATCATATCTCTCTAAGCCATCTCTCTCTCTCTCTCTCTCTCTGTGAATCTATCAACAACATCATATCCCTTCTTTCTGATACAGGTTTCAGAATTTCTTGATTTATTCAGTTGTATTATAATCACTGCATACTCTTTTTCTTGTTATATTTTTGATTGAGATATACTTATCAAATATCATTACTATTATTGTTTGAATGATAGTAAAGCATCCAATTTTGTTGTAATTGAATTTTTAGACTGGAGATTGGTATCTCTTGTCCTCAAAGAAAAGAACCTTTTGCATCAACTTAGAACTGTTCATTTTTCTATTGAACAGTACTAGAGCTCTCTTGTAAAGAAAAAAAAAGTTGTTTGTTTTAAATTACCACCCAAATTACTAGTAGTTCTTCTAAAATGAAGGCTCCAAAAGAAAACTCAATAATCTCAGTTTCCAAGCTTTTCAATAATGCCCAGTTACAGCTACAAAAAATTCTTTTTTATTTCCTCCTCTTTGCTTTTGGTTTGACCTTCGGTGTCATACTTAGTTTTTACCTCAAAAACTTCTCCTTTAATCTACAATTCGCCAAATTCTCGTTTTCCGCTAATTCAACATCATCGCAATTTCTCGTGCCGAATTTGAAAGCTGAAGTTGGTCACATAGGATTGACAGAGTACCTAAAACTGCCTAAAGTCATGCATGACATGAATGATGAAGAATTGCTATGGAGAGCTTCAATGGCTCCTCGGATTCGTGAGTATCCATTTAATCGAGTTCCCAAGGTTGCTTTCTTATTCTTGACAAAGGGTCCAGTTATAATGGCTCCTCTGTGGGAGAAATTCTTTAAGGGGTATGAAGGCTTGTACTCAATTTATGTGCATTCAAGTCCATCTTATAATGAATCAGTGCCAGAAAGTCCAGTGTTTCGTGGCCGAAGAATTCCTAGTCAGGTCAGTTTCTTTACCATTTTTTTTTTATTTTTATTTTTAAATTTTATAAATTTTCTCTGAGCAGGTTATTTCTTACTTGATTTTTTCTTTTCTTTTTTTGATGAACTAATTGAGTTTTTATTATCCACCTTAAATTGATAATACGCATTAGTATAAAGTCTAAAAAATTTACCTATTGCCTGTTTGGTCCAGCTTGTTTTTCAGGGGTCGTCTGAAAGAATTCTACTAAAAAACTAAGTTTAAAAAAGTTATACTTTGAAAAAAGACGCTCAAAGTGCATTTTAAGCTAACGATGAAAAGTGAAAACAATATAGGATAGCAGTCTTTGTTCTCCATCTCATTATTTTATTGCATAGAAGTATCTGATTTTGGTTTACAAAAAAATCATGTCGGTAATAGATTATTATCATAATTTTTTTAGAATATGCGATTTTTTTTTTTTTAGATCAATAGAATATGTGATTTGAATAATGGAATATCCACAGTTTTGTTTGGTATAATTTATTTTAATTGGGTTATTTTAGGTTAAAAATAAGTTTGAATAAAAGTATAATTGTGGCTACGAAAATGTACCAAAATTCTAATAAGTTAAATGCTTGTCCAATTAATGTAGAGAGTTTAATAGGTACTTCTTCACTAGATATACTTCCTCATTAAACAATATAAACAATTAAACATAGATATATATCTGCCTAGAAATCCTGGCCAATTAAGACCTAAGGTAAATGGCAATGCCAACAAAAACTATATTGTCATAATCACCTAATTCTTAGGCTCTATAAACAGAAAAATTATCTTATGAGATTTATTCCTCAAAATACGTAAATCTGAGTAGCGTTTGAGACATACCAAAAATGGGAGAGTTGCTCCTAAAGTAGAAATTGCAATGAAAGAAAGAAATGAAAGCAAAAGAGAACCAAAGAAGGGCAAAAGAGTAAATTTTGCGGTTTCATTTGTAGAAATTGGAAAGAACGAGAGAAATAAAGTTGAAGATTTTATTGGTCAACTTTGAAGGGCAAGTTTGGTTACTCGATTCAATTAACATCCCAAGGAAGGAAGACGCGGTCTCTGGTCTCTGACTCTCTGGTCTCATTTCTTCGAAGCACCCCTCCCAACACTCCCAGGCCTAATTTTCCATTCTTATATATTTATTATTATTATTATTCTTATTCTTAAATAAATCTTCTTACATTCATCTATGGTTAGTATACCACCTTATGTATAAGTGGAACCCAGTGCTTATGCATAATTGAAAACAAAGACCCATGTATCCGTAACTCAGCCACCAATTAAGGTAGACTAGAGGCCCCAAAGGCCCAAACCAAGGTGTGCCTTGTTAATAAGTAAGTTATAACAGCTTTTATGGTTATGGATTCCCATTTTTGGCATGTATTAGACCACGCATGTGTTCGAAAACTCCAAAAATATTTTCAGTTTCATTGCAAAGATTTTGTTTTGTACTTCCTACTCACTCGTTCTGTGAGACGTGACCAAACTGGAATGCAACATATATATATATATAAAAGAGTACTGAAATGGTAACATACAAAAAGTAAGAGATGAGAAAAAATTGAAGATTAATTATAGGAATATATTATCACATAATAACTTTTATTTAGCTTCATTTTAGAAACAAAATTAGATAAAGAGCAATACTAAGGATACATTTTGTTTTTTTAACAAGTTGTGACATGTTTCCTAGATTACTCTTGATTGATCTTCATACCAAATTGATGCAGGAAGTTGGATGGGGTCAGGTGAACATGATTGAGGCTGAGCGCCGCTTACTAGCAAATGCACTCCTTGATTTCTCAAACCAACGTTTTGTACTTCTCTCAGAGGCATGCATTCCTCTCTTCAACTTCTCCACAGTTTACTCTTACCTCATAAACTCCACCCAAAATTATGTAATGGCCTATGATGAGATTAGCCCCGTTGGACGTGGACGATATAATCCCCACATGTACCCAAAAATCACAGTTAGGCAATGGAGAAAAGGGTCCCAATGGTTCGAAATGGATCGAGACCTCGCCATTGAAGTCGTGTCTGATCGAAAATATTTCCCAGTTTTTCAGAAGCATTGCCATGGTGGATGTTATGCTGATGAACATTATTTGCCAACATTTGTGAGTATAGGGTTTTGGGAGAACAATTCAAATAGGAGTTTGACTTGGGTTGATTGGACAAGGCGTGGACCACACCCAGCTGAGTATCAAAGAACACAAGTGACCCCTGCGTTTTTGAAGGTATTGAGGAGTGGAAGTTTATGTGAGTATAATGGAAGGATAACAAATATTTGCTTCTTGTTTGCGAGGAAGTTTCCACATGCTACTTTGGATAGGCTGTTGAAGTTTGCACCAAAGGTCATGCACTTCAACAGCTAGCTAGGTTTAGATATTTCAATACCATTTGTTATTCATTCAATTGTATTAATACTATAGTACAAAATCTTCTCTTTTTTTTTTTTTTTTGTTCTTTTTATAAAGAAATCTATGGTACAAAATATAATTTCCCTCAACCAAAATTAAGTGATGGCTTATAGTCTTTTAATAATTTATTGGTGTCTCTAAGCCCTCTTATCTTCATGGGCCTATATTTTGTGGTAATAGCATAATAAAAAAAAAGAAAAAAGAAAAAAAAAAAGAACAAATTTAAACAAGGCGATCGAAGATCATGTTCACAGAAGAAAGAATGTCGCACTCCTCTGCTTCTCACCAAAAAAAAAAAAAAAAAAAAAAACCAGAATGTCACTCTTCTCCAAATCCAAAATATCTAGCAGCTTCCATGTCTTCAACACTGGCAGATTCTTTTCCACACTCATTGCCTCCATATTAGAAAGCATAATCCTTAAGGATTAATACACCGGTGAGACAGAAAGAGATACAAAATCAGCAAATTGAGGGCCCTAATATTGAAAAAAGCTCCCAAATTTTTATCAATACAGATAACCATGTACTATTAGATGTATTAATTAAGTCCCCAAATATTCACCAATAAATCAAATGTTTTTAGTTTTTATTTTTTTTATTTTATCAAAGAAAAACCGGTTCAAGAAAAATCTTTTCATTGAATGTGGCAATGACTATTCAATTTTCTCACTTTTAGAGTGTATATACTCAAAGTTTATTTAGAGATATCAAATATATAATTTTATTTAAATTTTCAATCATATTTTTTTAGTATTTGGGTGAACACTCAATAAATATTTTTTATTTTAATTGTATAGTGATTGAGTAATACAATGGATTTGTTTTATTTTGTAATTTTACATCTAAAAAAATAGATTTTAAATGGCGTAAATGCACTTTTAGTCTCTACATTTAGATATTTTTTCATTTTAGTCCCTACATTTTATTTTTATCACTTTTAGTCCCTAAACCAATTAACACCCTTTATTTTAGTCCTTGAACCCCCATTCCGTCACTAATTAACGGGGAAATTGACGGAATCAATAAAATAATAATAAAAAATTTACTGTAGCATGCCACATCAGATTATAAATTTAAAAAATTAATTTATTAATTTTAACTAAATAAAAAAAATAAAAACAGAATTTAAAATCAAAAATCAAATGAATTATGATTTAAAGATTAAGAAAAGAGAAGAGAGATTGGTTCGCAGGGACAGGGTCTGATTTTTTCTCACTGTGAGTCAGTTCTCCCTTCATTAGCTCCGCTTATCACCGTCGGAGGTCGTTTCTCTAGGCTCCAGCGGTGCAGTTCCTAGACTCGGTTCGATGCGGTGCATCGGTAGATTGACGTCCACAGTCAGTAAGCCACAGAGTGACACCCATAACCACAGATCGACACCCTCAAATCCAAAAAAAGCAGATCAACACCCACAATCATACATCCAAATATCTACTCCCACAAATTGAAACCTAGTAACCGACATAGATCAAAACCCACTAAACACAGAAAACTTAGCTGAGATTGAAGCTTATGAGTGTTGGGTATCGGAGGTTGAGGTTGAGTCTAGTGAAGTTGATTGAGGTGGTGCTGAATGATTGGCTAGGGAAGAAGGTGAGAGTGAAGTACAACGAGGACGACACCATCGGAGACTTGAAGAAACTCGTGGCGGCGCAGACGAGTACTTGGGCTGACAAGATCTAGATCCAGAAGTGGTACAACATCTTCAAGGACCATATCACCCTTAAGGAATATGAAATCCACAACGGAGGGACTTCCGACCAGGTAAGCAAATTGGCGGCGGTGGCTATCGTCGATCACAGCAAGTCGACCCGTTGACACGTTGAGCTTGTTGTGGGTTTTTCCATTGTGAGATTTTTTTTTTTTTTTTTTTTTTTTTTTTTTTTGTAGTTTAGGTGTTTGTGTTTTTGTCTGTGAGAGATTTGGGTGCGAGAGAGATTTGGGGGCTTTGGAATTTATGATTTTTTTTTTTAATGGTGTTTTTATGCTGAATTTTCTGGGTTTATGAATTTTATTTGCTGGAGGTTTCGTTGTTGATTGAAAGATGAGAAAATCTGGGTTTGAGTTGAGATTTTGTATATTTGGGTTTTGTAGTTTGAGAAAATCTGAGAAGATTTGCTGCTAGTAGGTTTATGTTTGTGTTCTTACTGGAGATTGATTTGTGTTTGTGTTTGGTTGACAAGAAAGGACAAGAAAATGCAAGAAAATCTGGGCATGTGTTCTTATGTTTAAAATCTGGGTTTGTGTTCTTGGTGTTCTTTGGTGTTCTTGTTGAAGATGAACATAGATTTGGGAAACTTATATTTTTTCTTTCGTTAAAATTGAAAAATAAATATTTTAAATTATAATCTGATATGGCATGCTACAATAAATTTTTTATTATTATTTTATTGATCCCGTCAGTTTCCCCTTTAATTAGTGACGGAATGAGGGTTCAAGGACTAAAATGAAGGGCGTTAATTGGTTTAGGGACTAAAAGTGGTAAAAATAAAATGTAGGGACTAAAATAGAAAAACGTCAAAATATAAGGATTTAAAGTGCATTTATGCCATTTTAAATTAAAAAAAAAACTAAAAATTAAATAAATCTTTTATTAATATTCAAAATATAAGAATTTGGCCCACTTAAAGTAGTCACCTTATGCTCCAAAATGCCTTGAGTCGGCTTTGCTCGTGTGAGCAATAACAAGATCATAATTCAAAATTTTGTAGAAGCAAATTGAAAAATTGGTAGATTCTTCTTAATGTCATTTCATCACACTTATTACTTCAATGATAGAAATCATAGTCCTTAAGGATTCATACACCAGTGAGATAGAGAGAGACAAAGACAACAAATTGAGATGTGCTTGTTTCATGAGATGCATCTCTTGTTGTAGGCCTAATTGATGTGTGGGACCCACAAAATGTGAGAGGCTTGCTCCATAGAGCTGGCACATGAGATAATTACAAGCTATCATAGTTTTATGTGTGTGTGGTCATCTCACAAATGGACAAAATCACAACAAAAAATAGAATTAGTTTGCATTCTTATTTATATTCAATATCAAGCCATATAAACATAAACATATGACTTTAGAAGATAAAAATAGCATTCAAATCCATCTTTATCTACTACAATCAAATAGCAAGTTTTATTGAAAGACTAACCCTACAAATAATAATTTCACTCCCTTATCTATTTAGCCTACTCCTACTAACAAAAATAAAATCTTAAAATGATATAGGATATAAAAGTAGAAATTTAATTTAATTGATAAAGCCTTTTGTCATTAAATGAAGGACCTAAATCTAATAGAAATTATCTTCTAATCCAAAAAGGGTTTTCAAACCCATTTGCAAAGAACTGTTGTGAAAATGGACATTTCAAAGTGTAAGTTCTTGGCAAAACTTAGACTAAGTCCATTTTAAAATGGAAGCAGATGGTGGAAGAAGATAGAACTTCCTCTCTCCTATCTACATGATCATATCACTTGCAATGGCTAACTATGCAATCTTTATAAACAAACCTAACATTCTCCTTGTACTCAAATAACCTCAAATCTCCTTCCCCAATCTCCATCTTCATTGGTGAAATATAGCTGGTATACTGTCTCTACAAAGCATCAAACTCAGCTCATTGAGGATGCTTGGCTGCAATCTTGTGGGTAGATGGTTCTGTTTGAGTATAGTCTACTATAGATACTGCAAGACATTTCTTAGGCTTAAAGATACCACATTTAGATTTGGCCTACACAAGATGAATGTTTCACATAAGGACCTGTGTATCAAGGTGTTGTGTATTAGTTTGAGTGTTGCACACAAGGGACTGATTTGCAACTGGGATGGAAGGTGAACCTGCAACATTTGAGGCACTTGGAGAAATGTGATTAGCAGGTAACAAGGAAGGTGTAAGAATGGAAGGCTCAGTTTGAGATTGGGAAACTAATGGAGGAGAATACAAAGGTGACACAAGAGATGGAGAAGTGGAAACTAAAAGTAAAGTAGAGAGTAAAGGAGATTGAGACACCTGATGAGAATGAAACACCTAAGGAGATTGAGAAGGAATGGCATAATTAAAGGATAATAAAGTTGGAAGCCAAATTGGAGGGTTGGATGAGATTAAGAAGTGTTGGAATTCAATAAATAATGAAAAGGAAAACTAGTTTCATTGAATATAACATTTTTGGAAATTTATATTTTGGGAGACATGGAGTTAAGATAGATATAACCTTTGGATTGAGTAGGATAACCCAAAAATATACATTCAGTAGTTCTTGGTTGTAATTTGTGAGTGTTATAGGGTTAAAGAAGAGGGTAACAAGAAAATCCAAAGGTATTGAGTTAGTCAAGATTAGGATTGGAATAATATGGTCTAGACAATGGAGAGACAAATTGTAAACTGGGAACATGTAACCTATTGATAAGGAAAATGGTTGCACAAACTGCACATGACCAATATGAGAAAGGTGAGCTCGAGAAAGCAAAGGATGGTTTCAATTATGTGCCTATGCTTTTTCTCAGCAATATCATTCTATTGAGGAGTTCTTGGGCAAGAAAACTGATAATGAATTCCATATTCAGAAGAAAAAGAATTGAAAGAAGAATTAACAAATTCACCACTATAACTAGTTCTCAAAGCTTTTAACTTGGCCTTAAATTTTTTTCAATAAAAATATTGGAATGAACAAAGATATCAAAGACATATGATTTATTATGCATTAGAAACAACCAAGAGAATCTAGTGCAATCATCCATAAATACCACATAATATCTGAAGCTGTTTATTGTAGTGATAAAGGTAGGCCCTTAAACATCAGTATGAACAAGTTTAAAAGGTGCTTTAGTAGTAGTGCAAGACTTAGGAAATGGAAGGTAATGCATTTTGGCATTAAGGCAATAATTACAGAAATCAAAGATTGACTTCAAAATACTAGCAGAAGACTTTATTGTAGACAATGCTGTTTGTAAAAATTTTGCATTTGGATGGCTAAGGCTCTAATGCTATAGTTGCCATTGATTATTGTTTGAAAGAAAACTAGTAATTTTGTTTGAAGGATTAGAAGATGTAATTGAGAAAAGACTGAAAGAAATGGGTAAAAAACAGCATTCTAAAATCACAAGAGGAAAGACTGGTAGGATTTTCCCCATAGATCTAATCCTAAATGTTATACTCATCATATGCATTAAGCACCCACCATTGTTAACCAAGCAAAGTTTTTGCATTGATAATAAACTTGATGCAATTTGAGGAAAATGTAGTATGGTATTCATTCTAAAATTACAAGAGGAAGTTAAGAGATTATTATTGCCAATGTGTGCTATAGCAAGACATTGACCATTCACAATTGAGACAACCTTTATGTAAGGTTGTTGAAGAAGTAGATGATTGAGATTAGAGGTAATGTGGTCAGTGGCACCAAAATTAGCCATCCAACAATCATTAGATTGGAAATGAGGACCAGAAGCAAGTGTTATAAGCTTTGCTAAAAGATGTTTACCCTGGCAAGAGTAATCCATCCTATGATAGCAATATATGGATAAATTTGACAAGTAGACCTATTTGATTGGTACTAATGAAGAACCTTTAGATCCAGATTGATTATTTTGATAAAATTGACTATTATTCCCATTATTGGAGTAATTTCCATTGCCTCTATTGTTAGAATAATTTCTACCTTTACCTCTTTGATTAGAATTTCTACCATTACCTCTTCCTCAATTGTTGTATTAATTAAAGGAATTGGAGGTGGGATCATGCTTTTGATTTGCAATTGCAATCATAGCCATAATGAATTGATCTTTATAGATCTTAGTAGAGTCCTTGATGGATTGTTCCTTAGCAAGAACCATAACATCCACTTCATCAAAATGTTTGAATCACTTCTTGTTCTAATGAAAATATAGAAATGTATATATTCACGTGGAAGACCTTTTAGTGCAACATGAAGGAGTTCTTTATCATCAAGACGAGCACTAACAATAACAATCCCATCTTTGGCTTCTTTGATGTGTTGAAGGAAAGTGCTAATAGAGTCACTCTCTTTCTTGATTGAAGCTAGTTAGCTTTAAGATTCAGTATATCGGATCTAGAGATAGATGCATACATCTTCTTGAGAGTATTTCACACTTCCTATGCAGATTCAAGATCAATGAAACAATAGATAACGCTGTAGGTGTATGTATGGAATTGATCAGAGCTAAGAGTGCTCGATCTTTGGATTCAAAACCATAGTTAAGCTATCTTGATCATCAAGAAGGTACTCATTTGGTAGTGGGTTGAGTAAGTCTTCTAAATTGAAGTGAATTGATGCTTCCATAACAAATAGTTAGTATTATCTAGCTTGATTGACATCAAATTTTCCATATTTGAGAGAATGGCTAATGGAGCTTGGGGTATAATGAAGACATTTATGTTTGTGGATGGTCTGGTTAATGTAGCAGAAGCTGTGATGTTTGTAGTTTCAGCCATGGAAGGCTCTGATACCATGAAAACTGAGGAATATTTGAGAGAAAATATCTTTTTTGTGTATATTACTCAATGTATTAAATACATTACACACACACACAGAATAAAACTAACTTTCCCACCTCATATGGTGCCAGTCTTAACAGGTTAACTAACTATACTCTAGCCAACCTGCAAGTGATACATGTTCCCTTATAAATGGGACACGCTTGGCCTTTTCATTCACCTGACACCGTTTTAGTTTATTAGTTTTAGTGACTTTTGAAACACTTTTGTTTAACTATGCACTTTGCTTAGAGTTAGAAACGACATTATTTTCTAGTTGTAGGTGCCTTTTTGTTCTATTTGCAGACTTGGGCTAAGGCTTTTTAAGTTTGAGGGAGTTAAGCCTAGATCTCTTTGCAATATGGACCTTGCGAATCAATCTCTATACAAACAACACATTCTAAAACAACAAAGAACAATATAAAATATAGCCCAATAATTATTAGTTCACATATCATTAGCCCATATATTTAAATAAACAAATATATATAATATATAGGTATAAATACTTATAAAGTGTACACTGCAAAAAAGGAACTAAAGAGATCTCAGTCCCAACTCATCCAACCTTACTGCCAATAATGGTCATAAATTTGTGGAGTTTGGGACTTAAGTCAAGTTAGTCATTCTAAGCATTAGGAAGTTTGCAAAAAGTATGGTTTTTATGTGAGGGAGGAAAAGATGCCTTAATGATGCATGCTAATTCTCTCTATTCTCGCAATATTTACTCTCAATTTTCCTCATATACCAATCTCTGCTTTTTCTTCTTAGCTCTATCTATTTCCTCATATTCTTTTACCTTGAATTTTGTGTTACCCATTCATGGGTACTACTACTTTTATACCCAAGCTTGGGTGAATGTTTTCACTTTTTTTCCCTTTTCCTCACCTACTCTTTTGCTTGCCCTAGACACTCAGCTCCCCATCATGTTCCCTATTGGCCTTTGCCTTCCTTGGGCATTAGATTCCCCATTAAAGGAGCCTTGGTTTTGGCCTTATGACAGAAAAATCTCTTATTTTGGATGGATTCCAATATGAAATAGAGCCATCTAACCCATTCCTACTAAAATAGTAAGAGACTCAAAATTCTATTTGGCCATACTCTTATGTGTGCATCACATGGCTCCTATCAGCCATTTCCATTTATGGTAAAGATGCTTTCCCAATAGTGTGCATCTCCCAAAAGAGGTATCAACTGGATGCCAAACTAAGGTCTTTCTCCCCTCCACCAAACAGTTCCCTTTGAGCTTTAACATCCCTGGGCCGTACTCCCCTTACATGGCTAGGATGTAGAAAGACAAAGCTCAAACCTTACCTTATTCACCTGCCTTGGAGTTTTGGCATTACTTGAGAACATGCGTCCTTTGTTTCTTTAATTGAGTGTAAGTTAGGCTTTTATTTCCTTTTGTTTTGGGCTTTTAGGCTTTTCTTATTAGGCTAAAAACATGTTAAAAAACAGGCGTCAATACTAGTTTATTTGCCTCTACCGCCACATCCTTCACCCTCATGTTCATTGTCGTATGCTCAATATAGCAAGGAATGTGAGGATAAACTTAGTTGTCCTATCTTCACTCTAAGAAAAAGGGAAATATCCCTTCATCTGCCTACACCGTCAAATAGATCACTTTCAAATCCATTTTGTTATAGAACCCATTTGGCCAAATGGTGGGCATCTGTATTTTTTTTTTTTTTTTGAATTCATTCAAAAAAAAACCAAAAAACTAGCACTTCTTGTTGTTAAATTATGAGGAAAATTTGAAACCAACCTAACCTCCCAACTTAGAGCTGTAGACATCCCATTTTGCGCATCCCATTTAAAATCATTTGCATTGCATTGCACATCATCACCATCTTATGTCTCCAAAGAAAGACTGTAATTTTGGCCGTTTGATCTCCAAATACTTTTCATAAAAAAAAATCTTAAGGTCATAACAATCAACAATAGTTCATGAGCATTAATCAGACCACCAGATTAAAAAATATCAAAGAAAGAAGTTTAAACGGTAAAGTGCACTTGCATGAAACCGGTTGTTGAGGACCAAAATTTGATAAGAAATCCCCATTCTATGAAAAGTGAGGAAAGACCATGGGCCTTAACAAAAGAAGGCCCAATTCATAAAGTTAAGAAGGACCATTAAGGCCTAAAGTCCCAAAAAGAAGGAAAAAGAAAGAAATAATAATAATAATAATAATAACAAAAAGAGGACCCAGACTTGGTTAGGCCAGAGGACATGTAGCAAGAAGAATCAACATCAAGGCCCTAGGACCTTGATGTGTACTTTTGTAGCCTTGAGAAGAGGACCTTGGTTGACACATGGGAAAGCCAAGGTGTATGTTTAGATTTCCAGCAAAAACCTTTAAAAAATCTAGCAAAACTAGGTATTATCTTTGTAACCCATGGTCCAAGCCCATGGAATCCCAAGTTGGTAGTAAGGGAGAAGCGGTTTGGTTGGTAGGGGAGTGATTTTTGGTGAAAGGAAGATTCCGAAGGTTTCCCTTGGTTCATATATTTGCTTGGAATACATGAACCAATGAAAAACTCAGTTCCTCCATGTGCATGACATCTCCCCACAATTTCCTCTCAATTGTCATTTTCAATCAAAGTTGTCATTCATTGCATTGAGTAGCCCACCCACTCCTTTGACTTTCCAAGAAGGAATCTTTCATTTTTAGCTGAAGCCAAACACCCATTTTGAGTTATAATTGCCTAATTAAGCTAAACCTCCACCCAATGCATTTTTTCAGGTTCAGAGGACATGGTTTTACCTAGTAGACCAAGGATGTCCTCACCTGGGATGCCAGACCATGTCCACTATAAAAGGAACACTAAAGCATAGCAAAGGGGGGGGGGGGAGAAAAATGAGGATTCAAATGGAGGAAAAAGGGGAGAGTTCAGAGGTTCAAAATAATAATTCTTAGAGCTTTAAGAGCCTAGCAAGGGAGAGGGGAGAGAAAAAGGAACAAAAACAAGAGAGCCAAGGAGGAGGAATTTATCCTATATCCTTGAGATCATTCAAAATATCACTTAGCCTCCAAAGAAACATATGCCAAAACATGCACACATTAGATATCACTCTTTCCCACAAAATCCTCCTCACTTGACTATTTTGGAAGGTAATGCCCAAGCAAAGCTACTTGGACTTGAGTTCCAAATCTCACAAGTCTTGTGCAAAAGCACTAAGTCTATGAGAATTAGGGCCAAGATCCTCGTGATTGACTCATTCTTATGAAATTCATTTACATATATGTATATGTATTAGAATGTATATCATAATTTGAGGAACTAACAATTATTTGAAGATGTGTATTGTATAGTTGTTCTTGTGCAGGACCTATAGAGGTAAAGGGAAATGACAAAAATACATTTCATAATAAGCATGGAGAAAGATCCTATAATTTAAGGAACCAGAGATTCTGGGTTCCATGGATTATAGACCTAGTACCCCTGGGAGCCACAATATCACGTTCGAGGTACCACGACATCACACTCAGGGAACCAAGTGAATGAACTCTTTTAAACGTTCACACAATAAAAGATAAGCCCTAAATGTTCTATTTTAACCTCCTCCTCATTATGAACATTATGAATAATTATTTTAATTATTTCGTAAGAGTAAAAAGTCATTTTATGACACTAAAACACTTACAATTGTATTTTATTGCTTAGGAGGAAATTACATTTTTGCCTTGAAGATCTTTATGTGACTTGCGCATAAATCGGTTCATATAACGACCCCAATAGGCCGTGGAGAACCAGACCCAATCCAACCATCCATACTTGGAGGCCCAGGATCCCTTGTCATCAATGGACTTGGGTACTTTCCAAAAAAGGAACCCACACTGGTCTTGACCATAAGGGATTATGATTTCTTAATTCTAATTGGTCTATTTTAGTCTAATTTAAATTAAATGATGTGTCATATTCCTACTGGCCAAGGATAGTATTTATGGTGAGGTTGCATACATCAAATTTAATTCAAGTCAAAGAATTTATTAATTCTCGACAAAATGGGCAGAAATTGATTAATTAGACAAGTAATTAATTAATTAGACGTATTTGGAATTAATTTTCTGAACTTGAGGACCAAAAAAAATCAGAAAAAGGAAGTCAAAAAATTCAGAGGAAATTAGGTCCAAATTGAAAACAGAAATAGGTCAAATGAAAAAGGAAAAGATCCAGAGGATCAAGAATGATAATTGATTCAAGAATGATGTACTTTTCAATTTGGTTTTATTATTTTTCCAATTAAATAAGTAATGACTCTATTGTAAAACCCTCGACCTAAAAGGGATAATAACATCAGAAAAACCTTTTGTTATCTTTTGAGAGGCATTAACATGACCCCTTTGCATGGGATACACCAAAATTATTGAAAGGTTTGGGATAGGGGTGTGGTCTCTCACAAGAGCACCTAGGTTTTTTTTTTTTTAAATGTATATAATGCTTGCTGCGCCACTATCCTATGATTGTTTCTTCCTAAATCACTTAAAACTTCAAATGTATTCCTCACTACAAAAGCTCATGCTAATTTTGCAACGGTTGCCTATGTTCTATAGGAAGAGAAGATTGATTTCTTTTTGGTGCAAAGGCGATGTTGATTCACATATTCCTTGCTTTCTTGAGTAGCTGACAATGAAAGGGATGGTAGAGGTAGCGATGACAATAACAATTATACTTGACTAGTTAAAGAGGAGATTGGTGACAAAGATTTCATATTGGGACAATTATAGGTTTACATTGTATATTGTATACAATTGTTTAGTTTGCAATATAAAGTGTACATAAACAATAAATGTAAAAAAAAAAAAAAAAATTCCTTTCCTTTTTTAAGAGTAAGTTTATATTGAATCATTATGAAAATGGTAAATTACAGATTTGGTTCCTAACCTTTACATTGTGTCAATTTGGTTGGTTTTTTAAATGTGTTAATTTGGTCCCTAATCTTTTGGTATTGTGTCAAAATGATCTCTACACTTAATAATAACTATGAGCATTTTCCATCAATCAAGGATTAAACTGACACAATACCAAAAAGTTAGGGTCTAAATCGATATATTTGAAAAGTCAAAGATCAAATTGACATATAACATAAAAATTCTATACCAAATAGGTTGTTTACCTTTATACAAACTAGCTGAAGTCCTGTGTGATGCATGGGCACGGTATAAATTTATTTTAAAATATTATATAAAAATTTATCTTTATGACCATGCAACATAAGCTCCTCCTTTATTAATTATTTCCTTACACGTTTTTTCATTTAAGAGAGTTTCAACCTATGACGTCCACTCCTGATGATAACTCTTTATCATCAGACCAAGACACCAATTGGTTTTTGATAATGGCGGGGGGATTGAACCCAAGATCTCTTATTCAACCATTAGAAATTTTATCAATTGAGCTAATATGAAATGGTGAAACTAACTTTCAAAGTAAAATAAATCCAATTAGTACTCTTATGCCTATCAGATATTGATATAAATGTTGAAAAAATTCATATAGTTTATAGGACTTTAAAATTGTGAATCCTAGTCATTTTGTTGAGTTTACAAAAATTATAAGTGTTAACGTAACTTTGACAAAACACCAAAAAGAAAGACACATATGGGTAATTTTAAGAATTTGTTTTGATCAAATCTTTGTTAAAGAAAAAATTTAATCACTATTATGTTTTATGAGTACATCAAGGGTGACTGTATTGTTAGCCTAAGTGAAGATTCAATACACTTTTAGGCAAGTCACAACCATATAGATACTCTAACCAAAATAATTACTAAATTAGTACAATTATGAACAATTATTAAATTAGTAGTTGTAGGCAGATGCTCATCCAAGGCACTAACATTTGTAGGCAGATGTCTCCCAAATTCTTGCACAGTAGTTGTAGTAGGACCATCACCATTAGTTTAGCAAAAAGAAAAAAAACATCACCATTAAGCTCAATAATCGAGTGAGAAAAAACAATTATAAGTGAAGGGGTTGATTGCCGTAAACATTGAGCATTTTTACTACTTTCCCGAGTACGGTTAAGGTTAAGTACCATTCTCCTATTAAGTCTTGCTCTATTACAATTATATGTTTCATGGATCATTGCTATGTGTTGGGGTACTTTTCTTTACACCTAATGTTATTTAAATAACACCCATTTATTTTCCTTTCAAATGTATTATTAGACATGCTTAAATATCTTTTCCAACTATTAGTATGCTAGCCCACAACCTTTCTCCTTTCTACCACAAAATTGGGCTACGCTACAGGACCTAATACTTTCTCATAAAAAACCCGAATTATTTAGTAAAGCGAGATAAATCTAATTTTTTCTAAAAGACCAAGAATTCTTATGCTTGGCAAGGTTTGAAAAGCCCACGATTCAAATCTATGGCAAAACAACTTTATCAATGAAATTCAAGTCCATAATCAAAGCCTATGGTTTAAACCCATGGTAATTTATTTATCCAAAAGCCTAATTCTCATTGGCAATATTTGAAGCCTAATTTTTCTTTGGCAACATTAAAACCCAATTCTCATTGGCAATATCAAAAGCCCAGTTTCCGTTGGCAATATCAAAAGTCTAATCTTTATTGGCAATATCAAAAGCCCAATCTTCATTGGCACTATTTTATCAAAAAAACCTGAGATTATTAACGCTTGGCAAAGAGAAAAGTATCATGGCATAATTATTGCTTAAGTATTACTATGGCAAAAACCATGGCAATTGTTTTATAAAAGCTCATAGGGAGTTATCTTGAAGAATATGTTCTCACATTATAGCTCATGAAACACATGGTCATCACTTGCATCACAACATCCATAAAATATATCTTCAACGCTCATGGAAAATACACGATCCCATAAGCTTATCATTTAAATTATGATGCGACTATTAGAAGCCATGAACATTATTTATGATATGGAATCCATCATAGTAAAGGTTATTTTCAAAGGTACTTTGAAAAACTTGTCATATTGTTTCAAACATTACAATTAATTGCCCAATAGACCCATTGCAAGTATCTATAAAAACCTAAAGAATATTTACTAATAAAAGTTCATGAGGAAGGAAAGCCCATGGCAACATGTGTTGTTGGTTTTGTAGGATGCACACAACTCGACCCAAAGAAGCCAGCCCAGGTGAACAGGCCCAATCTAAGAGATCCCAGCAAGAAGCAGAGGACTGAAAGTAGGCAAAACAGCCCTTATTCATCCCTGACCAAAGTACAACAAGAGAACCAAGTCCTTAAAGATGAACTAGAGGTTGTCCTATCAACTTTTGATCACTCTTTACCTGACGTGAACAGTACCCGAGGCTTGTAACATCAGCTGAAGTCTAAAGGTTGATGGAACTCCATTATCTTTTTTCAAGACTGTACCTCCAGCGGAAGGGGAGCTAAAATCAAATTATTTAAACTCTAGCAAATTGATGCTATAAATGTTAAAAACGTTCAAGACGTGATTCATGTGCCAAGCCCATGAATCCTAAAGGGGAAAAAATTGGGAATATGTGGTTTGGAGGGCATAAGGGGATCTCCAGCGGAACCCCATGAAGTAGGCTTAGAACTTGACACCTGGCTTGGGGTGTTGAATCTTACTTCTTGGGGGTCTAAATCTCAGTTGTAGCTTTAGGATTTGCTCTTGATACACGCCCCAATCACATTGATTAAGCTTATCCCTAGAAATCCTAGTAGATATATGCAAAATCCTATCATTACCCAAAGAACCAAAGCAGCCCATAAAGCAAACCTTCTACTTCTGACCAAAAATCCCAAGAAGATTAACCCTGATTCTCCACCTCTGATTAACCCTACATTTTTTTGGACTCATGTTAATTAATGCTTCCCTAAAAACTCCATTATAAAAACATAAGCATCTCAGCCCATAGGGACTCAACTACTCCATCTGAAACCCCTGGTCTATTTGCCATTTTGCCAGTAGTTTAGCTCTCTTGAAGCTCACTACTTATCCCATTCAACCCACGTTCATCTAACCTCAGACATTTTTTCCTCTCTTTTACACAAACACAGCTCATAAACGCCTCCCTCTACTCACAAAAAAACCTTAACTTCAGAGTTAATTTCATCCTACTCACTCAAAATAGCCCATATTGTCTCATTCATGCCTTATAAACACACACCCACCTCTCTTGCTTCACACCATGCCAATTAATCATTTCCCTCTTCCCATGGAACCTTTAATTTTTACTTTTTATTTTACGGTTGAAGGATATAATGTATATGTAACAATCGAACTTTTCCCTCACATTGATGTAATGATGGCTGAAAGTACAATGAACTCTCCTAACCAAGACATGCAAGGACCCCTAGGAGTTAACACATTCCTAAATTTATTTAATCATTGACCATTGGACTGTTTAAATCTGTTTTTCTGGACTAAGTGTAATTTTACCCTTACCACTGGAGATTTTATTTCACTTGAACCATCAGACAAGGACCACTAATGTACTAATTAAGTATTGTAACGTGTTTTTCATTGGGCTTTTGTTGCTATTTTTGCAAGTGCAACCTTTGTTTCTTGTTTGGATAGGCTTTGTCATCACACCAAAAGCCTTTGGATACCATCTCAAGAGCCCATAGTCGAGTTTCGGCTTGGCTTACCAACATCTTAGATAGAGGCATCAATTTCTCCCTTGACACTATGTCATTAGGCTTTTTACTCTTGCTCTATTACAATTATATGTTTTTGGATCATTGCTATGTCATTAGGCTTTTTACTCCTATGAATTTCACCTCCAAATTTCTTTGACGACTGTATGTTTGTGGAATATATCTTGGACATCTTTTTCTTGTACATGATCATATGCTTTCTTTGGCATGCAAGCCTTGCAGCCTCCATTTCACCCCCTCAATGTCCCCACTCAAAACTATTAAAGGAACAATGTGGTTTTGGAAAAGGTATTTGAAAAATACTTCCTTTTTTTTTTTTTTTTGCTTTTTTTTTTCTTTGTGGGTTAACAACTGTTTTTTTTTTTTTTTCCTTATTGAATTATAAATAGTTTTTAGAGATTGCTAAAATAAATATTTCAAATGAACATAATATTTTGGGATTCAACAAGCAAATCAATATATTTTTTTTGTGGGTTAACAATTGTTTTTTTTTTTTTTTTTTTCTTATTGAATTATAAAAATTTTTTAGAGATAGTTAAACTAAATACTTCAAACAAACATAATATTTTGGGATTGAACAAAAAATCAATATTTTTTCTGTGGGTTAACAATTGGTTTTTAAAATTTTTTTTTTTCTTATTGAATTATAAACAACTTTTAGAGAGTTAAACTAAATACTTCAAGCAAACATAATATTTTTGGGATTCAACAAAAAATCAATAAATAAACTATTTAAGAGGAACATGAATTTTGAAAATGAACATACCTTTTTAAAATGAAATGTAAATATTGGGAGAGAAATTATAGAAGCATAACTTTTTGGGGACTAAGAAGACGGGTTTATATAAAAGAATAGATTTTACAATATGAAGCAAACATTGAATGAAACTAATTCTTCAATTTCATAAATCAAGTGACTTTTACCTGGTGTTAAGTGCATTGTATAATTGGTTGGAAGTGACTGCATTGAAGCCCAATAGGCCAAACTCTAAAATCTCTTAAGTTTTTGCATTTACGGCTTCAAATAATCACTGAATTTGAAGTGCAAACCATTGTTTTCAAAAAAATTGAAGAGTGAGTGTAGTCTGAAGGGAAGCTTTGTACAGAGAAAGAGAGCTTGTAAGTGAGTCAAGGTCTTGGTTGGGTTTCATCTACACGTGGGGGAGGAGAGAGAGTTTGTAAGTGGGTTAGTGTTTTCGCCCTCCATTTTTTGTCAAAAACTTTTGCGGAGACGAGATTTGAACCCATAACCTCAAAGTTTTGAGCCTTGCAAGCTACCAAGCTACTCTCTACCCACCAACGAAGAGAGGGACTGGGATCTAATTGAGAAAGAAGGATTGAGTACACTTTTCCACCATACTGGTACAAATAGAATAGCCTATTATAAATAGGCTTGAGCTTTTCATAAGGTTTGGTCTATTTTTATAAGGTAGTCCATTCTTTAGAGTTGTGAGAGAAGGGGGGGTGGGGGTGGGGAGGGGATCCAAGGGTAGTACCTCTTCTAGACTAAGCCCGAGGAATGAGCGAGCCCAATTGAATGGCTCGAGGTTGTGTAACCCAAAAGGTCTTGGAAGATGAGCTTGATGGCCAGAACTAGATCGCCTGAGGAAGTCTTTTGGACATGGGTCACCCGAAGTGGATGAGATGAATTCCACATCAGGCTGGGAAGAATGAACTAAGGGAAGCAATAGTAACAAGTGGATAAAAAGGTTGGGGGAGGGGGGGGGGGGGGAACTTCCCAGGGAAGCATCCATCACCTCCACATTAAATGCACTATAATAACTTTGTCAATTGTATTAATAGCTGAATGACACCTGAACAGTGTCAAGATAGTCTGTGGTTCACTCAGCACTCCCAAGGAAGCATCCATCACCTCCACATTGAATGCACTATAATAACTTTGTCAATTGTATTAATAGCTGAATGACACCTGAACAGTGTCAAGATAGTCTGTGGTTCACTCAGCACTTCCTCTAAAGGTGGGATGGGACAAGTATCTAGTGAGAGATCAACCACCCTCCTTGTTGAGGGCTAGGATGAAAAGGAGACCATTATAAAAGGGGGAGGAATCCCATTGAACAGGGATTAGAACATAGAGATTAGAGAGAGAAACACTTTTAAGCTTATAACACCTCAAGTGTAGTAAGGCTCCTTGGCCAACCGAGGAAACATTAATACATCTGTTTACACTCATTTTTACTTATTAATCTTTACTTCTTTCCATTTGGACTTGTTTTTCTTGATTTCAATATGTCAGATAAGAAGCCCAAGTGTTGGTTCACTTTCCCATTTCTACAAATTAATTGTGGTGGGCTCATATTCCAGCCTATTTCCCCTTTTTCGGGCCCTTGGTTATTTTTACCTCACACAAGAGTAATTGTCCATAATAACTTATATTTTATATTACAAAAATAAAAAGAAATTACTGCGATCTATTAGGTAATAGTTAAAAAAGTTTAATGAAAAAAAAATTTAAAAAGCTAGATACAAAATTAGAGCGTCACATAGCAAAAGTTCATGTACTCTTGTATGAGGTTTCTGCAATATATATATATATATATATTGATCGTATACTTAGTCGTTGCATGTGGAGAAGATTCTCTCCATTTAAATTTTCAATTTTAGCCAATTTGTGATCGTGCCATTTGTTTGATTATATATGGTTTACATATGGTTTTTAAAACCATTTGTTATTTTAATACCACATATCTCACATCTGACTAAAATAATAGATGTCCTAAACAATAATTAAAAAATAAATAAAACCAAAAAACAGATGGAATGAGAGGAATTAAGTGGAAGGGATCCTTTCCCCTACCCATAATAATCCCTCAAACCTGTAACACATCAAATACAAATTATACACTAATCATCCACCAATTATGGCAGCTTTCCCATATAAAGATGGCTATCAAATCCTAATTCATTGTATGTATGTATATATATATATATATATATATTGTGTACCAATCAGCATGCAATGTCAGCATGCTAGAGATCATAGCTAAAACAGAACTCTATATATATTGCAATCACTCGCAATTCCTTAATTAGCAGAAAACCCAAATGATGAAAAAAAAATTCCGATTTTGTGAGACAAAACAAAACCCATTGCCATTATTATTATTATTTTTTTTTTTTTTACAGATGGTCCAAAGTCCAAACAAATGCTAGTAGTTTATAACATATATATAAACTCAGAAAGAAAGAAAAATCACTGACTCGCGCCGCACGTGTCCTCGGACATGGAAGGTGACTCAGACAAGTAGTCCAACGTGTCGTGACCAGGTGAAACCTCGACCCCACGTATCTCATCGATCATCTTGACGACGTGGCTCATTTTGGGCCGTTGATCAGCGGACGCAGCCGTACAAGACATTGCAATCTGCAACAACCCAACCATTTCCTCCTCAATATCCTTGTACCTCATCAACTCCAAATCGAAAACCTCAGCCGTCCATTCCTCTCTGACCACAGACTGGACCCACCTAGGAAGATCAACGACCCCACTGTTGTACCCTCCTCCTCCGGGCCCACCACCATTGTCCACCACAGAGGGACACTTCCCTGTGAGCAATTCTAAAAGAAGAACCCCAAAAGAATACACGTCGGATTTTTGAGTGAGTTTTCGACCGTCTGATGATTCTGGAGCACGGTAGCCGTTGGATCGTGGGCCCCCATTAGTGGGGGCAGCAAAGACCGAGAGTCCAAAGTCTGACACGTGTGCATTTCCTGTTTTGTCTAGTAGGATGTTGGTGGATTTGATGTTACCGTGGGTAAGCTTAAGGGACCTGCATGAGTTGTGAATAAAGGCTAGTCCTCGAGCTGCTCCTGCTGCGATTTTCAGCCTCGTGGTCCAGTCTAGTGGGGTTCTTCCGGGTCCTCTGTTACCTGTCCCCATAAAAATATAAATAAAAATAAACAACGCCCCTTTAATTTCAATATAATTACGTACGAGGCACTACAAGAATATTTTACATGAGGCATCAGGCATAGGATAGGGTTCTATAACTTTGCACTTTTTGGTCATATTTAATTTAAAAAATAGATAAAAGAGTACTGGCACCTGGCAGGAAAAGAACAAAAAGAAAAAAGAGAGGCAAAGTATACAGGGTCTGGGTCTGGGTCTGCGAGCAGTGCACAGTCTGTAATGAATAATAATAATCATGATACAGTAAAGTAAAGGGAACCCATTTCCCAAATCGCAAGTTAAAAATATATTCATTTTTCTGTCTTCTTGCATAACTGTTTCAATTCCTAAAGCGAGATGTGACTGTGAGAGTGGATCCCACTCCACTGCTTCTTCATGACCAAATTAAAAAGCAATCAAAAAATCCCTACTACAAACGTTTGTACGAGATCGTAGAAGTTAGCTCTCATCAACAAGACAACAACCACCTCCAAGATTTTGCTCAAGCTTAATATCACATCAAATGGTCCAATTGCATCAGACAATTATTCAACCTTAAAAACCCTAATGATGAGACCAGCGATATATAGCATAGCGCCCATGACTATTCCCCACCCACCGCGGCCGCGTTATGAGCCATCAACCACGGCTTACATTAAATGCTTGCACATTATCAGAGAACACGTTTGGTTGCCCAGAAATTAAAAAAATTGCAGTAACATTTATGTATGTAAAAGTAAAAGCACAACTCTTGAAAGTTGGAACCCAACAAACGCATAATAAACAATCTCAACGCTAGCTAGCTCACCACATTTTCATCTAATTAATTATAAAGAAGGCTAATTAGAAAAAAAAATAATAATAATAATTAAGAACGTACCGTGAAGAAGCCAAAACAAGCTCCCATTGGGCATGTAATCATAGACCAACAATTTCTCCTCCCTTGCAAAATAGTAAGCTCTAAGACTAACCACATTTGGATGTCTCAACCTTCCCAACACCTCCATGTGCTGTTCAAACTCTCTCTTCCCTCCCACGCTCGCGTCCTTGAGTCTCTTCACCGCTACCACATTCCCATCATCCAACACCGCCTTATAGGCTGTGCCAAACCCGCCTTTCCCCAACATCTCCGCCGAGGCTCGAAGCAAGTCCTCCAGCTCGAACCGCCTCACCCCTTCGAAGAACATCATGCGACCCTTCTCGAACCCGGACTGAGCCCCAGCAGGATATGGGCTCGACGAGTACACAATCTTCTCGCTCTCTAACAGCTTTGACGACTTGCCCTGCCCGTCACGCATTTTTGAAGCGTAGTTTCTCCAGAAATAGCAGTAGAGGACTACAGACACGACAGCTAGGACCAATGCGTCGCCCAGGATTATGGCTATCAATGCTACAGGGCTTATTTTCGAGGTTCCAGCGTGGCGAGTATTTTCTGATTTTGATGGCGATGTTGTTCTGGTTGAAGGAAGTGAACTCGGTGATGATGATACTGTGGTTGTAGTACCTGGTATTAACGGTGAGGCAATGGCTCCGTTTTTAGACCCAGGTCGGGTCGGATCACTAACGAGGCTTTTGCACTTTTGCTGAATGGGTGACCCACAGAGACCCAGGTTTTGAGCAAAAGCAGAAATGGGAAAACCTGATAAAGATTTCGGTATTTCACCGGAGAACCGGTTACCCGAGACGTTGAAGTCCTGCAGATTCGGGAGGTTCAGACCGGAAATAGAACCGGAAAACCGGTTCTCCTCGAGCCGGAGCGTCAGGAGGTGGTTCAAACCGTTGACCGATTCTGGAACCTCGCCGGAAAAATTATTGTACGACAGATCGAGACGGTACAGTCGGAAAAGAGTCGGCATTGACGGCGGGAACTCGCCGGAGAAGTCGTTGTGAGAGAGAAAGAGGAGCTTAAGAGCCGTGAGGTTGGAGAGGTCAGGGATGGGACCTGAGAGAAGGTTTTGTTTGAGGCTGAGAACTCGGAGCTGAGTCAGAGCGGTGAGTGACTCGAACGAGCCCTGGAGATCGAGGTCTTCGAGGACGAGGCGCGAGACTCGGTCGTGGAGGCACGAGACGCCTGTCCAGGTACATGGGTTGGTGGTGGAGTTCCATGTTGTAAGCTTGTTTGCTTTATCTGTAGAGGCTTTGAACGCCAAGAGAGGTTCCAAATCTGGGTTTTTCGAAGCTTGGGAGAAAAGGAAATGGGGGATGAGAAGAAAAAAAGTGAAAGGTAGAAGAGCATACAGACTTGAGTTCGCCATTGTTGTTTGCAAGTTCAGAGTGTTAGAGAGAGAGAGATATGAAGGGTTTGTATTGTGAGTCACAAGTTGGAGTCGCAGTGTGAGACTGTGAGCTTGTAATGAGAGGAAGAGAGGGTTTAAAGGGTAATTAATGGGAAATTGGAGGGCTTTAATGGTAATAACAATAATAATAATGGATTCTTTAATTTTTCACTGTGTTGGGGCTTTATAGAATGTGACTGATCGGGCAAAAGAACTGAAAAGCATGTAACGTGTATTGCATGTTTACTGCGAGGTGATTTTCTTTTAAATGACTATAATGACCTTAACTTTAGAATCTGAAAATTGTAAGCGGTTTAAGTTTAAGATAAAATGTGAGTTGGATCTTTGTTGTTTCTCAAAAAAATAAAAAATAAAAAATAAAATGTGAGTTGGATCTTTGTTGTTAATTTATTATTATTAATAATTAATTTAATAATAATAAATATTCAAAAACGGCCAACATTGAGGGAAATGGGAAGGTGACACGTGGCAATAGAGACAGAGCGCTCCCCCATCATGTCAAAGGCCTGATTTTGTCTCATAATCAGATTAGCTTGGTCCGTACTTTTACGATCTTTCGCTTTAATAAATGACCCCAGTTCTTCTTTTTAACCAGACAAAACCATTATTTACTTCCAATTAAGCCTTTGACTGAGTTATATGATTCACTTATCCAAAAAATAAAAAAAAAGTTATATGTTTCATGATATTAATCTATATATATATATATATATATAAAACCGAAACTTTTGAAATTCTCACAATTTTCTACATCATCACTATTTTTATTTATTTTTTTTTTTGATTCTTTTTATTTTAGGTTTTATATCTTATAGCAATAATATTGAAAAACGTATACAAACTTGGAGGCCTATTTAAGGACTTCATAAAACTTGATGGACAAGAAAATATATTCTAAAATAAGCTCTAATTAATACCTAAACATAATAGGAACCAAATTTGACCTAAAAAAACATTAATAGAGCCTAAAAACAAGGAAATAAATCACTTAGACCTAAAATAACGTTTTTTGCATAAAAATACCAAAATCTCTTCTCTCCTTAAAACCTTAGTAATTACCATCTCAAAACCCTAAACTCAACTTCACTTTAAGATTAAAAAAATAAGAAGGAGAGAGACTCACGTAAAAAAAAAAAAAAAAAAAAACGTAGGTTTTGTCTTTTTTTATTTGCTTTCATATGTGCTTGAAATTTTCATTCTATCTTATTGTTTTATTATGTTTAGAATTGATTTTCTTATAAGTATTTGGGTTAATCTCTATATTTGGTAGTGTTTTTATGGGTTTGGTTTTTGGGTTGAAATTCTAATAATTATTTTATATTGTATATGGCAGATGAAGCATCTCTATTTTTTGGAGAAAAATCAAAGCTGCAACCTATGTCTTCCAGCCCAAAGTGTAATAAATTTTTATATGTTCTTACTTTATTGAGAATTTTTATTTAGGTTCATGTGGTTTTTTGTTTTTTTATTAAAGTTTTGATTTTTGTTGATTAATTATTTGTTTGGATTAATTTCAATTAATTATTTGTTTGGATTCAACGTAGAAGATAATGAAATTAGGTGTTATAAATTTGATAATGTTCCATGTTTTGAATTGTTTATATTATTTAGACTTCTGGTAGGACTCTCTCTTCTCTCCTTAAAATCCTAGCAATTACCATCTCAAAATCCTAAACTTAACTTTACTTTAAAATTAAAAAAATAAGAAAGAGAGAAACTCAACTAAAAAAAAAAAAAAACACGTAGGTTTTGTCTTTTTTATTTGCTTTCATATGTGCCTGAAATTTTCATTCTATCTTATTGTTTTGTTATGTTTAGAATTTATTTTCTTCTAAGTATTTGGGTTAATCTCTATATTTTGATAGTGTTTTTGTAGGTTTGGTTTTTGGGTTGAAATTTCTAATAATTATTTTATATTGTATATAGCAGATGAAGCATCTCTATTTTTTGGAGAAAAATCAAAACTGCAACCTATGTCTTTCAACCCAAGGTGTGGTAAATTTTTATTTGGTATATTATATATGAATTTTTTGAATTTGAAGGGTTTTGTTTGGTTTTGAAGTAGAATTTGGAGATTCTATAATATGCATATTATTAACCCAATTTTCTATTTCTAAATTTCTTAGATTTTATTATATCAATCTTTTTTTCTTTTAAATTCTTGGTGGGCAAATCAGTCTCTCACTAATTCTTTTACCTTAACATGATGTTGGTTAATTGTCATTTTATTTAACTATCCCGTGCATCGCACGGGTTAGCGACTAGTTTGATGTAAAAATTGTGGCCTGATCGTATTTTTTCAAAGGATTTGACAGGATGGATGGAAGGGCTTTTTGGTAATTTAAAGCTTGTTTTGAATTGAGGAGAGAAGAAGGAATGTGTAGTAAATTTGATCTAAGATTAGCCTATTTTAACATAACTCTACTCTTATTCACTCCGTATCTTTCCTTCCTCTCCTCTACTCCCCCCGTCTTTCTCTCCTCCAATGTATTAGTTGGCTTAAAATTCTAAAACACTCACAATTCCTATTCCCTAGCCAAACGGTAAAAACCCTTCTTTATGTCTTCCATTGAAAAATCCAAATAAGGTTGTTTATGATAAACATTGCTCAAAGAAGGGAGGTGTTGATTTTTCTCAAAAATTACCAAAGCAACTTCAAATGAAAAGATTTCCTTTATTTATTTATTTTTTCTTCTTGAATACTCGGTTTAAGAAATACTCTTTATGCAGCTTAGAGTTTCTAAAGAAAAAAAAAAACACAGAAAAAGTAATGAGAGAGAGAGAGAGAGAGAGAGAGGAAGGAGTGGGTTCCTTCTTTGGACAGAGCCCGAGCCCAAGCCCAAGCCCAATAGTCTGAGAGGATCCTAAGCCTCCAAAGGATAGTGTAAATAGTTGGTGGACTAGGCTTGGCTCACCGCGGCTTTGTTAGGCCGTTTACAAGTCAATCTGTGCATAAGACATGGGCTCTACAACACACACACACACACACACACACACATTTATTAGTTTAAACAAATAACTAAGGAATAGCAAAGGAACTAAAAGGAGTGCAAATAAAAGAACGTTAGGGATTCTCAAAATAGAGTGAGATTATATTTTCATTATATCAAGTATTTGAATATATTGAGTCCTACTTTGCTAGGATATGCCATAAGGTTCAATAAAGTTCAAAAATCATAGACTTAGATAGCTCTCTTTGGGCTTCCAAGATTTGTGAGGTTTGAATCCCTTTGAATCCAAGTGTATCCTCTAATATTTCTGTAGGATCCCTTACAGTATCTCCGTCTTTTACAGTATTTCCAGCTCATAGCTCTCCTTTATAGCTTTTCTAGTGTATTAGGTGCTTCTTTTCTAAATGCCCATTGGTTGGAGCTCTAGCCCCTTTTTTAGTGTCGCTTCTAGGGTTTTTTTTCCATGTTATTGATCCATTTTTTTGTGCTTTGGGTACCAAAACCATTGTCATGTCTGCAACATTGGTGGCTAGTCTTTTCCTCTCATTGTTTCCCCTTTTGAGGTTTGGCAGCCCAAAAGTCCCTAGCTAACCTTCCTCTTATGGGAGATCCTATTTGAGTAATCCTAGATGCTCTTCCAAAGTCAAGGCTTCTCATCCTTTTCCTAGGGTCTTTAAGCTACTTCACACTTTGTCTTTTTCCTCTAAATGGGCAGATTCTTCATTGCTGATGATGGAAGGCATAAAGGCTCCCAGCCACCTTCCTTCTTGGCTCCCCCTTTCTGTTTCACCCAAGGTACTAGGCTCCTTCATCATTTACTGACTCCTAAGCCACCCTTTATTCCCAAAGCTTTCTTCTGAATTGTGGGCAGCTAATGGGACATGACCTCCTTCATTCCTTATGCCCTTAGGCATGCCACTTGTTAGGATATATGTGAATCAATGTTAGGAACATATGTCAATATAGAATTGACTAATCCTTTGACAAAACACACTTTACTTGTAATTGGATAGATTTAGGATGTGTTTAATGCTTCGAGGAATAAGGTTTCAAGTTCAAGTGTTAAAGCCATGCAAGTCTGTCCAAGAAACAAGTGGAGAAGTGCTAGATTTTAAAGCTCGACAACTAGTATCTATCGAGATTTAAAAAGTTGTTTCAGCTTGATGCTTAACAACTTCTTGACAGATAGGGTATCTATCGAAATTTTTGAAAATCAGTTTTTCAGATCTAATTTCACTCTAATCCGTGAATAGATATTTGGGCTTTCTTTTCTCACAACCCTAAACATATATAAGGATTGTTTGAAGGGCCGTCACAGCTAATGCAACTTAATGCAAAAGTTTTTCACAAGCATATTGTGAACTAAAGACATGTGCCCTAGCTCATCTTTCTCTTCAAGAATTTGTTGTGTTTGTACACTGTAGGGTTTTGTAACTAAGAAGTTTCGTGATTTTCATCGTGTGATGAACTGAAGAACTTTGTAGCCAACATCCTTCTCAAGTTAGTGAGTAAGCTGCATACTCGGATCCGCACATCGAATTAGTTAGTCACCTACTGGGAGCCATGTATTAAAAGTAGAGATTGTCACTACAGAACAAGTCCAATTGGGTATTGGGATAAGGGTTCAACTATAGGTTGGTATAAGGTAATGAGATTCCTTTACTTGTAACTGTTTGTTGAGATAATAGTGAATTTTCAAGAGTGGTGACCTTAAAATCACCCGGTGGGGTTTTTGCCTTGTAAATTTTCCCCATTCGTAAACAAATCACCGTGTCAATTTATTTTCCGTTGCATTTTAACTTAGTTGGTGATTTGTTTGTACTACCACGCTTATTGCGTGCAAATTGAATTAATTAATTAACTTAGCTAATTAATTGGTTAATTCAACACAAGGGGTCAATACATTCTTGGTCTATCACCACCTTGAGCTGTCCAAATCCCAGCTAGTTTTCCGCTGCATTTCTTGAGGATCCCCCTTGACTCTGGTGGATCCTCTACAACCTGGCCCAGCTCCTACCTACCTCCCTTTTAGGCTTCCTTGGGCACCATCTCTTGCTTAAGCCCATGACCCATGCTTCCTTTTGTGCCTCTTCTTTCTTCCTAAGGCCTAGTATTTTATTCTTTTCTCTCTATGGGTCGGATTCCTTCTTTATTTTTTTGAGGGCCAAGCCTTTCTTCTTCATGGGCTAGGCCCCTCTTACTTTTAAAGGTCTGATTCCTTATTGCAATTTTGAACCTCAACATTTAGCCTCCCATGCTTGTGGGTTACCTATAACCCATGAATGAGAAAACTAATACTCTTTTCTTTTTTCTGGGATCCACTCACTTTTTACTTTTGCATAACTCCTCCATATTTTTAAGGGGATGTGGCAAAAGTTTTCTTTTTGAAAGACGAGTGGATAGTTGGATTGGTTTGCCCCCCCCCCCCCCCCCTTAACTCCCATCAATAACTAACAGCCAACCACCCTTAAAATTAAATTTTGGCAACTGGCCCATTTTCCTATGGTTCATCTTTTTCCTCTTTTCTCTCACACCATTATTGCTGCCGTCACTTCTTCCTCTTACCTTCAGCTTTTCTTTCCCTTGGGTCACATCTTCTCAAAAAAAAAAAAAAAATTTCTTCCTTCTTCCTTTATTTATCCAAGAAAAAGGAAATACATCCATGGCTCCATCTTCTACTCGAAAACGGAAGGAGTTTTCACCCATCCCTTTTGAGGGTGAAGGCTCCTTAGTTGATTCAGGATAGGAGGAGATCCTGGATTGGCTAGCTTTCCCTCTTCGGGATCTTTGGTATACCTCTAGTATATTCTTCCCTCAAGTTGCTCATGGTGCTAATCCTCCTTCTCCTTACACTTGGGTCTTCTCTGGTAAGCCTAGTTTGGCTAGTTCCGTACAAGTCCTAGATTTGAAAGAGATATTGGATCTTCAAATCAAATGGGGATCCCATGAAGCAGTTCCTATCTTCCTTGATTTTGTTGTAGGGTAGATTATTGGTTGGGCTGAGTGGGTAGACAAAGAGTTCAGTGATGCTGACTTTGTTGGGTGTTTGGAGCATTTTGGTGTCCTAAAGTTAGTCGCGATGATGAGGAGTTTAGAGGGCTTTCGAGATGTCAAAGGGCTCAAGCACTTGGTTCGGCGTTAGTCTCCTTCTCTTCACACATTTTTCTTCTCTGTAGGTGAGCTCACTATCACTCTGGAGGATGTGGTGAATACTTTCCTGCTACCCATGTTTAGGAACAAGAGTCCTTTCAACATCCAGCTTTTGATGGAGGATCTCGTAATCGAGGGAAAACTGTTCACTCACTTTGGTGGGCGTACTGCTTCTACTAAGGGCAAGCCAGCTAGGATGGAGAGATAGGTCAAAGCCCTTTCTAAAGAGGGGAAAACAATGAGGCAGGCTGGGTTCATAACACTGTGGTTGAGCAAATTCTTGTTCGGGGAGTTCCACAGGTATGGGTTAAGTCAGCCTTTTTTCCTTAGCAATCCAAATAGCATGGGGCATCAATTACCCATTAGCTCCCATGTTCTTGGGGAATTTATATTCCCAATTGGATCTCTAAGAAGTCGACGAGTTGGAAGGTAACTCTTGCTACACCATCACTTCGTCCATTCATTTGTACAATGCTGCAAATATTTGTGTAGGAGCGTTCCCGAATTACTTTAGTGAAATGCGAAAATTTGAAGTATGTGAAGGATAAATTCCAAGGATCCCCAGATATCATAAAGGGGCTATGTGGGAGCTCGATTGATGGGCATCCCATCATATTCCGTTGGCTAATTTGAAGGGTTTAGACACCAATCTCATCAAGTTGTTTGATTAAAAAGGCCACCTAAATTGGCGCTCTCCCCATGAGTTTGGGGCTAGGTTTGCTTGTGACTCTGTCCTGTCGTCTCTTTTGAACTCTGTTGGCCATACATTTGACTAACGTCGGGGAGATGAGAACAACATGGCGTACCTTGCCCGTATTAGTCCCTTATGGATCCTAGTACCTTATTCTGGGGGTCCTTGGTACACCCACTATTCTACATATTGTGTACTTAGACAATTTGGCTTTGATCAGGATGTCCCTCTTGTGTTCAAGGAGGTTGTTTCCTCCTTTCCTTCCTTGGATCCCTTCCCGCAGCTTCAGGCTTATTTCTATTGGTCTCATAGAAGCCCTCTAGTCATCGTACCAAATTCTTAGAGGAGAGCCTTCAGATCCAGTGCGTTCTACAGTTATTGGAGGAGGATCTAGAACTCCTTCCTTGACTATGTTGGCTCTAGGAAAGTGAGGGAGATCCCTGATCCTGATATCTCCTATGTTCCTTCACTCAACAAATGCTTGGCCTTCCCCACTCTTGGCATTATGTCTGTTGCTATAAGTAGTAGGGTTGGTTTTATGGAGCGGCATCAGTTTAGGGATGGTTGGGTGTCCTATGCCAATGACTTCCCTCTTTCTTGGCCTGGCAGCGAACTAGTCATTAGTTCTTCCTCAGGTGTCCCCACCAGAAAAGGAGTAGTTGAGGAGATTGGCTCTACCACTTTTCCAAGTAAAGGAAAAGAAAAGAAAGGCAAGAAGGGTGCTAAGGTGAAGCCAGAGACTGAGAAGGGCGCTGAGGATCCTAAGGCTAGCCAAGGCTCCAAGAAAAGAAAGACTTTTGCAGCTTCCAAGCGGCTGCCTACTCTTGAGGAATTCAAAGAGGTGGCTTCTGTTGCTATTGGGGGGAGATCTTCAAGTAAGGAGGTCAGCCATCCTCCTATCCCAAAAAGTAGAGTCAAGATCAAGGTAGAGACTTCTAAATCTCACTCCCTTGTTAGTTCCCCAAAGGGGATCTCCTATGTAGCTGTTTCTTCACTAGCTTAAGGTTCTTCAGGATACCCTATTATGATTCCTTGTTCACCTGAAGAACCTTCTAGGCATACCCGTAGTAAGCGGAAGACTGATGTAGATCCTGTAGAGAGAGAGAGAGAAGGGGAAGACCTCACTCCCCTTTTCTCTTGCTTAGCCATTTATTCTTCTTTTACCCTTTTTTGTTGCTTGTTGTTGTTTCTTCTCCTTTTTTTCTCACTAATGAGTTTTCCTTTTGTAGTCCAAACGTAAAGCTGATCCTAAAAGGGCAAAAAGTCCTTCCTCTAATGATGAAGTGGTATGATCTTTTTTGGTCCCCTCTTTGTTTTTTTTTCTTTGATTCTTTTTATTGAATTGCTTCACTTCCTCTGCTTTTCATTTCCCTTTCTTTTTCAGGTTGAGGTTTCTCCTCCTCTTACGGGTGATACAGTGCCTGGGGAAGTAGCAGTGGACCAGCCCCCAGTTGATTTTGATTCAAACATGGCCAAGGATCCTAAATCTGAGCAAGTTCCTATTCTTACAACAACCTAGGATCCTGAAGGTGCACGGGTCCCTAGTCCTTCAACATCCCAGGATCATGAGGACACACAAGCTTCTAATCTTGCAGCAACTAAAGATTTTCAGTCTGAGTAAACTTTCGTCATAGCAATGGCCACAATTCCTGAGCCTAAACAAGTTTCTAATCCCATGGTGACCAAGGAGTCTACTGAAGCTGCAACTCCCCCTGTAATAACTGGTATGCCCTGCCTTACTTCTTTGTAAATTGTATTTGTCATTATTATTATTATTATTAGGCGAAAAGCATATTTTGGTCCCTATATTTTCAGGCGATTCTCATTTTAGTCCCTATATTTTATTTTTACCGCTTTTAGTCCCTATCCTAAAAAACGCTTCCCGTTTTGGTCCCTGCCGTTACTCATTTAACAAAAGTATCCTACGTGACAAACAATCCAACAGTAAATGCTAACGTGTCGATTAAAATAATATTAAAAAAAATATTTGCATTTTTAAAAATGCCACATCAGCAATTTAATTTTTGAAAAAAGCCACATTAGATAAAAATAATATAAAAATTTCTAACCTAATTATTTTTTAAAAAAAGAAAAGAAATTAGTTAAATTAATTTTTTTTTTCATTTTTTTTGGAAGAACATGGAGAACGTGCCAGACTGCCAGGAGCATGTTTCCCATTCCTCTTTCTCTATTCACAATTCTTCATCTCTCCCTTTATATCTCTCTTCTACGTTTCCCATTCCTCTTTCTCTATTCACAGCATGTTTCGCTCATCTATCTCTTCTCATATGAGTAAGTTTTGGTTGGATCAAATCGGTGGTTGTTGGGTTTTAGTGGTGGCATTTCGGTGGTGGGTTTCGATTGTGGAGTTGAATCGGTGGTCGGCTTTGCTGGTGGGTTTTTTTTGGTGTTTGCTGGATCTGTTTGGTGGTGAGATTTGGTGCTTGTTGGGTCTGTTTAGTGGTTGGGTTTCGTGATGGTCTTTTTGGTAGTTGGGTTTCGTTGGTAGCCGGGCTTTGGTGGTGGCTGGGTTCTGTTCGAGGTGGTGGTGGTCGTGCCTTTGGGTTTTGTTTGGGTGTTTGGTGATTTTTTGTTTAGGTGTTTGGTGAGTTATGTATTGGGTTTGGGTTTGAATTGCTCGGCAGTGGGTGGTTTGATTTCTAGGTTTGTGGTGTATGTTGATTTATGGGTTTGTGGGTTTGTTGTGTATGTTGTCTGAATCCAAATCGACTACTCATTTGGAGAAGATTTCGAATCCAGAGTGGAATCAAGTGTACACTTTCTCTAAGATCTTATTCAGGCTTTGCTGGGTTTGGTTGTGCATAGAGGCCGAAAATCTGGGTTTGAGTTTTGTGTTTTTTGTATTTGGTTTCAAAGCATAAGAAAATCTTGTTGAATGTTTGTGTTTTGTAAATTTTTATGGGCATATCTTTTTATTTTGTAAATGTGAGTGATTTTATGGTTTTGGTTGCTAAGAAAATGCAAGAAAAGAAAAGTAAATTTTTAATTTTTAATTTTCTGGGCAAGCTTAGTTGGGGAAGAAAAATGAAGAACACGTTCTTCATGTTCTTCCAAAAAAAAAAGGAAAAAAAATTAATTTAACTAATTTCTTTTCTTTTTTTAAAAAATAATTAGGTTAGAAATTTTTATCTGATGTGGCTTTTTTCAAAAATTAAATTGCTGATGTGGCATTTTTAAAATGCAAATATTTTTTTAATATTATTTTAATAGACACGTCAGCATTTACAGTTGGACCGTTTGCCACGTAGGATACTTCTGTTAAATGAGTAACGGCAGGGATCAAAACGGGAAGCGTCTTTCAGGATAGGGACTAAAAGCAGTAAAAATAAAATGTAGGGACTAAAATGGGAATCACCTGAAAATGTAGGGACTAAAATGTGCTTTTCGCCTTATTATTATTATTATTATTATTATTATTATTATTATTATTATTATTATTTACATTGATGTCGCGGAAGCCTGAAGAAAGCATACACAATGCTCTCTTGATGGAACAGAAACTAAACTGTTAGCCTCTGGGTAGTAAACCTCGAATCCACGAGGAGTTTCCCTGAATCCACAAGGGGATAAAACTGGAATCCACCAGAAGAAAATTTGACAAAATGTCTGTGTTTATTGATAATAGCCTAATTTGCCTTCTGACGGCTACAAAACATATAAATACTGAAATAAACATCTAAAAAACCCTAATTCGCACTAATTATGCGATTAGGTGACAAAATACTGAAATTTACCAAAAATGGCAAAATTGAGTTAAATGTAGAATCATAAACTACTGACCTTAAGGGTCGTCCCAAAACAGACGAGACCTTATTCCGATTTTTAAACTAAAAGTTATTAAGGAAAAACGAATAATACTATAAATAGCAAAAACATTATTTTCGGGGTCTTAATGAAGGAATTTGCCTAAATTTTGGTGACATTCATAGTTATGATTCTGGATCAGAACGCCATTTCCCTTCAACCTGCCAAATTTCATGCAATTCCGACACTGTTACCCCGATAGCCCCCTACTGGCACCCCCCCTTTGATCCTGCATTGTGACTTCCTACGCCCCTGCTGCTCTAGGAAGGCATGTGCTATCTGTTCTACATCAGTCCCCCCCACTTGAAAAGAACTTGACCCCGAGTTCTCACTATCTGGTTCATCAGGAGGATGATAATCATACAAGTCAGCAACATTGAAGGTAGAAGAAATGTTCATGTCTAGAGGAAGAGCAACCACATAAGTATTGTTATTGATCTTCTTAGTAATCTGAAATGGTCTATACTTCTTGTCCTTTAATTTGTTGTAGGTACCAACAAGAAATCTTTCTTTTCTAAGATAGACCAGCACTAAATCCCCAACATTGAAGATCTTCTCACGCCTCTTCTTATCAGCAGCTTCCTTGTACTTGGTATTTGTAGCTTCAAGCTTCTGCCTCACCTCCTCTTGTATAGCCTGAATACGGTCAGCCATATTCTCTGCTGCTTGACTCACTCCTGGAAGCTCAGGTAAAGGTACCAAGTCCAAAGCGTGTTTTGGGGGCACGCAGTAGACGATGGCAAATGGAGACTTACCAGTGCTTCTATTGACTGAGCTATTGTATGCAAACTCTGCTTGGGACAATGCAAGATCCCACTGCTTAGGCTTTTCGCCTGAGATACACCGGATCAGATTCCCCAAAGTGCGATTAACCACCTCTGTCTGGCCATCAGTCTGTGGATGACTAGTGCTGCTGTAATTCAAGGAAGTGTCAAAACGCTTCCACAAAGTCTGCCAGAAGTGACTAATGAATTTGGTATCCTGGTCAGAGGTGATGGACTTTCGCACTCCATGCAAACGCACAACTTCTTTAAAGAACAAATTGGCCACTTGAGTAGTATCTGAAGTCTTCTTGCATGCTATGAAATGGGACATCTTCGAGTACTTGTCCACCACAACAAAAACAGAATCCATACCTTGCTGGGTTCGAGGAAGACCCAATATAAAGTCCATAGACAGATCCTCCCATGGTGCTTGTGGAACTGGCAGAGGCATGTATAAACCAGTATTCTGAGATTGACCCTTAACAGTTTGGCAGATTGGACACTTCCTCACATGATTGCCAACATCCCTTTTGAGTTGTGGAGAATAATACCTCTCTTTCACTAGTGCTATAGTCTTATCTCTGCCCATATGCCCACCTAAACCTCCACCATGTAGCTCCCTAATAATCTGCTCCCTTAATGAACTTTTAGGGATGCATGATTGGTTATCCCAAAAGAGGAAACCATCTTGGATGTACATACTATTGACAGCAGTATGAGTTTGTTGACACTTACCCCAAATATCACCAAAATCCTCATCATTCTCGTATAGCTCCTTGAGGCAATCAAACCCCACAACTTCAGTCGTAGGGTGGTCAACAAAGATGCTCGCCTGCTGAGTGCGTTAGCCACCCTATTAGTGACACCAGACTTGTGCTTCAATGTGAAATGGAAGCGTTGTATATAAGCTACCCACCGAGCATGCATCCTATTAATGCTAGCTTAACTGTTGATGTGCTTCAATGCCTGATGATCCGTATATAATACAAACTCCCTCTGAATCAAGTAGTGCTCCCAATGCTTAAGAGTCCATACTACAGCAAAGAACCCCAGCTCATAGGCCGACCATTTACTTCGAGCCTCACAAACTTTCTCACTGAAGAACACTACTGGCCTGTTGTCTTGTGAAAGAACAACACCTATCCCGACCACAGATGCATCACACTCCACCTGAAACACCTTATCGAAGTTGGGCAATGCCAAAACTGGGGCTGTGCTCAACTTTTCCTTGATCAAGGCAAAGCTTCGTTCTGCCTTCTTTCCCCATGAGAACCTCCCCTTCTTCAGACATTCAGTAATAGGGACTACTATGCTACTAAAATCTCAAACAAACCTCCGATAGAAGGTTGCTAGCCCACGAAAACTTCGCACATCACTCACTGTCTTTAGGGTTGGCCATTCTCTGACTGCACGGACCTTGTCCTCATCAACATGAATCCTATCCACACTGACCACATACCCTAAGAACAGCAACTTATCAGTCAAGAAGCTGCACTTCTTCAAGTTGATATACAACTTATTGGCCTACAATATCGCCAATACTTCCCGCACATGATTATAGTGGGCTGCTTCTGTCTTACTGTAAATTAGGATATCGTCAAAATAAACAACCACAAACTTTCCAATAAATGGTTTTAATACCTGATTCATAAGTCTCATTAAAGTGCTGGGAGCATTAGACAACCCAAAAGGCATTACCATCCACTCATACAACCCCTCCTTTGTCTTGAAAGCTGTCTTCCACTCATCTCCAGGTCGAATCCGAATCTGGTGATAACCACTCTTGAGATCCAGCTTGGTGTAACACTTGGACCCGCTCAGCATATCAAACATGTCATTTAGTCGGGGAATAGGAAATCGATACCTGACTGTGATCTTGTTAATGGCTCGACTATCCATACACATACGCCAGCTCCCATCCTTCTTCGGTGTTAACAATGCCGGTACTGTACATGGACTCATACTCTCTCTGATCTGCCCCTTGCTCAAAAGTTGATCCACCTGCCCTTGTAGAATCTGACCTTCTTGAGGATTCATCCTGTAATGTGGCAGATTTGGTAGACTAGCTCCAGGAACTAAATCAATGCAATGTTGGATGTCGCGCATTGGAGGTAACCCTGCAGGCAGCTCTTCCGGAAAGAGCTCTTCAAACTCCTTGATCAATGGTTGAATTGCTTCAGGTACCTCAGCAACCTTCTTTGGCTCGCCATCTGTCACCACTACAGCATATACCTGTTTCAACTCCTTACACTCCCTGTCAAACTCATCCTCATTGTTAACGATGAGAAGTGATGGCCTCCCCTCCACTTTAGAAGCTTTGGGTACACTGTCTTCCTTAATAGGACCAAGGACAATTTTTCTGCCATTCTTAAAGAACACATACACATTATCCTTACACCTATGAGTAGCATTTACATCATACTGCCAAGGTCTACCCAATATTAAATGACATGCATCCATTTCAACAACATCACAAACTACTTCATCTACATAACATTTACCCACAGAAAAAGTAACACGACACTGTTGAGTAACAAGAGTTTCTGTACCTTTCTTGATCCAACCTATCTTATACGAAGAGGGATGCTTTTCTGTTTTTAGTCCCAGCTTGGTAACCAAACTTTTCGATGCAATGTTCTCTACACTGCCACTGTCAATGATCAAATCACAGACCCTCTTATTGATGGTACATTGTGCTCGAAAGATCTCATTCCGTTGATCACCGTATTCCACCCTTGGTGTGAGCAACAACCTCTGAATCACCAAAGACCTCCCTAATGGCACGCCTTCCTCATCTTCTTGGACCTTATTGGGATCATAGGCATATGGATCAGCATCGTTATACACCTCTTCACCCTCCTATTCACCCTTTGCTTCGCCTTCTTCTGCCACTACCAGATTCACTATGGCTCGTTTAGGGCAAGTACTAGATCGATGTCCTGGTTCCCCACACTTGTAGCACTTATTCCAGTTGGCCTAGCATAGGGGTTGGCATTCGCTATCGGCTGGGCTGCGGAACCTGCTACTGCCACTATGGATTGGTTGACACCACATTTCTCCTTAACCAAGGGTTGTGACCGTGGTGTAAACATGGGCTGTTTACCTTTGTTGGCAATGGAACTAGAGGACTCCGAAGTACGGTTGGAAAACTTTGAACCTGCCCTGAGATGTTGATATTTTATTTTCTTGGATAGGGTTACAACCTCATTCAAAGTATATAGAGTTTGTAAGGATACCTGATCTCGGATGGAAACTCGCAACCCATGTACAAATCTGGATATCCATTGATCTTCAGTTTCCTCCAAATCATTGTGATTCGCCAACCTATCAAACTCCTCCATGTACTCATTAACTATCCGAGTACCCCTGCCTGCAATCTTGGTACTGCCTGAACAACTCCTGCTGGTAATCTGGTGGTAAGGACCGATCTGCCATTAATCTTTTCATTCTCCTCCATGATCGTATTGGAAGCTTTCGTTCACAGATACGGTTTAATTGAACACAATCCCACCAGGCAGATGCTCCTTCCTTCAATTTGTAAGCCACCAAACACACCTGTTTGTCATCCACTGTACCCATATAATCGAAAAACTTTTCCACCTCACTGACCCAATCCAAATACTCTTCAATTGAGACATTACCATTAAAGGATGGTAACTCTACTTTCATCCGATAGTCCCTCTGCTCCTGATAATCTCGGCCATTATCCCTCATGGGACCACGATGATTTCCAAGGACTCTCTCTGCATACTCCTCATCTTCACTGTCTTTTTCATTGTAGTCTGGCTACCTGTTCCGGTTTGGACCACGATGGGGAGGCCCACGCGCTCGGTTATCACGTTGCTCTTCGTCCATGCGATTAAGGTTTCGGTTAAGCAAGGTGGCAAGCGCTTCTTGAATCCGGTCAAGAGTCTGCTGGGTTGAATCACGAAATTGTTGATTTTCATCATGAAAATCAAGGAACTCAGCCCTAGTGAGGACTGGGTTGTTGACGTTGTCACTGCCGTCATTATTGTGGTGGTCATCGTCTCACCGGTTAACCATCAGACCAGGGTAAGTTAAGGCTTTGATACCAACTGATGTCGCGGAAGCCTGAAGAAAGTACACACGATGCTCTCTTGATGGAACAGAAACTAAACTGTTAGCCTCTGGGTAGTAAACCTCGAATCCACGAGGAGTTTCCTTGAATCCAGAAGGAGATAAAGCTGGAATCCACCAGAAGAAAATTTGACAAAATGTCTGTGTTTATTGATAATAGCCTAATCTGCCTTCTGATGGCTACAAAACATATAAATACTAAAATAAACGTCTAAAAAACCCTAATTCGCACTAATTATGCGATTAGGTGACAAAATACTAAAATTTACCAAAAATGAAAAAATTGAGTTAAATGCAGAATCATAAACTACTGACCTTAAGGGTCGTCCCAAAATAGACGGGACCTTATTCCGACTTTTAAACTAAAAGTTATTAAGGAAAAACGAATAATACTATAAATAGCAAAAACATTGTTTTCGGGGCCTTAATGAAGGAATTCGCCTAAATTTTGGCAACATTCATAGTTATGAATCTGGATCAGAACGCTGTTTCTCTTCAACCTACCAAATTTCATGCAATTCTGACACTGTTACCCCGATAGCCCCCTACTGGCACCCCCCCTTTGATCCTGTGTTGTGACTTCCTACTCCCCTGCTGCTCTAGGAAGGCATGTGCTGTCTGTTCTACATCATACATCCTTTCCCTCCCTTGTTTTACAGGCCAAGCAGCCCCTAAGTCATTCTTGGAAGCGAGATTATTGACCTAACTTTGGAAGCAGAAATTCAACTAGGTATGCTTGGCTTTCACGATCTTTCTTCTTTTCTTCCTTTTGGTTCTGCTATGGGAAACAACTCTTGCTTTTCTTTTAGTTATTTCACAAGGATCCTTCCCCCCTTTTTTTACACTGAATGCTTCCCTACAAATCCTGCTATGGAGTCAGGGGAACAAGCAAGTGGGATCCCTAAGGTGACAAGAGCAACCCCTTCGATTCAATAGAAGGCTTCTTTAAATCCAGCAGATGAAGTTGCTATCTAACTTTTTCTCTTTCCCCTTTCTTCTCCTTGCTTCATATACTTCTTTCTGTTGTTGGCTCACCATTGTTATGTCTTTTTTTTTTTTTCCAAATACTGAAATAGGAACCAAAGAGCCTGAGTCTACGACTGTTAAAGAGGTTGGGGGATCTCCATCATCTATACAAGTTGTTGAAGTCCAAGTCGAGATCCCTCAAGGGCTGCCATTGTGGATCCTAATGCTGGGCTTCCTGCCTTCTTATTTCGCTTGATTTGCTGGAGTTTAATAGCCTTCTTGTGCTTCATTTTCATCACTTTGGAGCATCCTATTCTAGCTTCCTTCGCTTGATTCTTTACCTGAGGAGAAGCTCTTCAAAAGGAGAGGGGTAGTGTAGGATCTTGTGGAAGCGAAGCTTAATCTATCTTTCTTGCTAGGATACCTTCGCTTAATGGCCCAGGCATTCTTTTAGAGGAGGGCCACCGGGGATCATGATGCTGAGATTGCTACTGCCAGGGAAGCCTTGGCTCATTTGGAAGCTCGAAGGAAATAAGTCCTCTTAGCCGTAGCCAGCGCCTCCTTTCCTATGGTTCCTATAGAAGGTTCCTTATTTGCTGGCCTCTTACTTTAGTCATTTTGGACCAATTTGGCCTTGTAACTGAATACTTATCATAATTATGTTCTCCTTCTTCTTTTTTGTTTACATGAACTTCTAACCTTGTATGGACTTAATCTTTTATTTATGCTTGATGTTCCTTACTTCTTATTTTTCTTACTTTTCTTTTTGGAGTGTGTACTTAACATACTTGCCTCGGTCCAAATCCCAGGCCATGTACTTCTTTTTTTTTACTTTAGGGTAAGTCTTGGACCATGGATCTAAAAAATATACTTTGGAGCAGATCCTGGGCTAGGTACTTAGGAAGTTTGCTACTACACAAGTCCTGGGCCAAATACTTAGGAAATTCAATTTTAGTCTAAGTCCAGGGCCATGTACTTGGAGGGCTTATTCCTGAAGCAAGTCTTGGGCCAGATACTTAGGAAATTTATTCTTGGCCTAAGCCTTGGGCCATGCACTTGGTAAGTAAGTCCTGGGTCATGTACTTGGAGAAATCTACTTTGAACCAAGTACTAAGCCAAGTACTAAAATGAACTCTTGGCCAAGCTTTAGGCCTTGCAGAATAGTGTGTGCATGTGTTTCTTGAATAGTAGATTATTTTTATTATTGTTATCTGTTTTTTTTTTTTTTTTTTAAAGTTATAGTTTGCTTAACTTCATTTTTTTCAAAGGAGAAAGTTTGATTGTAATTCATCATAATGGTCAAAATAACTTAAAGACCCATAAAGTGGTCCATTCATACATGTCATAAAGCCCCAAAAGAGGTACTAACTAAAAGTACTTAACAAAATAAAAGATGACATATGATACTGAACAAAATAAAAGATGACAAGGGGTATTGAATAAAAGTACTTAACAAAACGAGAGATGATAAAAGGGGTGGAAGAGGTACTTGGAACTTCAAGTATAGTATTGCTTCAGCCATTTTCCATTTATGGGATCTGCTAGAGAGGTCCCATCCGTCCTTGCCAAATAGTAATATCCACTGTCATGGGCTTCCTTAACAACATATGGACCTTCCCACTTTGGGTTAAACTTTGAACGGCTTGCTCATATGCCTTAGTCATCTTTTGCAGATACCTTTGGCTTTGCCTTCTTGCTAACTCCCTTCTCTCCTCCAAGCTTTCTAGATCCATTACCCTTTCCTTGACATACACGTTATTTGAATCTCCCAGGATCTCTTCCATCACCACTCTAGGTGTGGGGATAGCTAACTCTACTGGGGCAACAACTTCTATCCCATAGACAAAGGAGAATGGTGAAAATCTTGTAGCTTTTTTGAGAGAGCTCTTGCATGCCCAGAGCACGTCTATCAGGTGGGAGCTCCATTTTCCCCTGTACTCATGTTTCATCTTCCTTAGGATTTTCAATATAACTTTATTGGTTGCCTCAGCCTGGCCGTTCCCTTAAGGGTAGTATGGAGTAGATCTCCTGTGCTTAATGCAATACTTCTCTAGTAGACTTCTCACATCCTTGTTCACAAATGGTGTCCTATTGTCACTAATCAATCTCCTGTGGATCCCAAATTAAGCAATAATGCTCATGGATGAAATTGGAGACTGTTGCCCTAGTGGCTTTCTTCAAAGGAATGGCTTCCACCCACTTTGTGAAGTGTTCAGTAGCTGCTAGAATCCATATATGACTATTGGAAGGGGGGTTGATAAGTTCTATAAGATCCAGCCCCCAGGTGTGGAAGGGCCACGAAGTAGTCATATCTTGTAACACATTCGAATGAGTGTGTATGGAATCCCCTAGTACTTGACATTCGTGGCAGGTCTTGACCAGCCCCTCAGAATCCTTTTTCATCGTGGGCCAATAGTACCCTAAAACTAATAGCTGTTTTTGGAGCCTTCTTTTCCCTAGGTGACTTCCATATTCACCTGAATGGACTTCCTTTGCTGCATCTCTAGACTCCTTAGGCCTCATACACCTCAAGGGATCCCCACTGTATCCTCTTTTGAACAGGATCTCATTCTGTAAGAAATATCTCAAGGCCAACTTCTTTAATTGATAGGCTAGCTTCTTATTAGTTGGTAGGGTTCCTTGGGCAAAGCACACAATGAATGGGGTCCTCCAATATTCTGCAACGAACACTGCATAACTCTTTTCTTTGTCCATAAAAAGTGGATAATTTGACACTTTTCTTGTACTACAACAACATCCTTATACATGTTGGGCCAATAGTATCCCATGCGCTGAATTCTCTGGTATAAATTGACCTTTTCTATGATTCCACAAGTCTGGCTATGGCGTTCTTCCAACTTTTGCTTTCCTTCTTTCTCACTAACACATCTTGACAGGATCCCCCTGAGTAACCTCTTGTACAGTTCCCCCTCTATTAGAGTGTTGTCCTTCAGATCCTTGATACTTCCTCTATGCTCTAGTTTTTTTACCTTTTCCCTTAACAAGCTCCTCCAATCTTCTTCATTTGGTTCCTCTAGAAACATCTTCTTGAGAGTTTTCGTAATGGAACTCTGTTGCTTGCTGACCCTTATTAGTGTACTTTCTTTCTCGAAGGGTACCTAAGATCCCAGGGTGGCTAGTGCATCTGTAAACCAATTCTCACTTCTTTAAGCATGCTCCACACTAAAGGTTTGGAATTTTCCTTCTACTTTCTGGGCCCAAGCATGATAAGATATTAGGCTTGGCTCCCTCAGAGCAAAATCTCCCTTAACTTGAGAAACCACAAGGTTGGAATCTCCAAGTACTCTCATGTGCTTGATTCCCATGCTAAAGGCTATAGCCAGCCCTGTCAGATATGCCTCATACTCAGCAGCGTTGTTTAAGCAAGGAACTTAAGTTTGAAGGAGATTGGCATGGTTCCCCTATCCTCACAACTTAGCATGATTCCTACGCCATTCGAAGTTGCTGTTGTTGATCCATCAAATCTCATGGTCCACTTCTAGCTTAGGATTTCCACTAAAGCTACTTATCCTGGGATCTCCTCGCTCAGTGGGCATTCTTCTTCTCTTGGGTATTGGGCTAACAAGTCTACTATGGCTTGACTTCTGACACTTTTGGGGGTCCTTAGGCCTATATCATATTGAGAAAGAAGCACTAACCACTGGGCCACTCTTCCACTCAGTAAAGGCTGATAAAGGAGGGCTTTTATAGGATGAGACCTTGTTACCAAAAGGATTTGATGAGTTGAGCTTCAACCTTTGAGAGGCATAAATGACCACCAAGCACGCCCTCTCTATCTTAGGATATCTTGTCTCTTCATCTTTCAGAGCCCTGGTAACATAATAAATGGGATGCTCATTTCCTTTGTCATCTTCTTAAACCCACAATGCTCTAATTGCTTAAGAGCTGGATGCCAAATACAACAATAGAGGCTTTCCATGTACTAGTGCTTGCAGAGTGGGCCAATGGTTCATGATTTGTTGGAGTTTCTAAAAGGCATCTGGGGCAAAGCCAGGGGGCTGAGAGGGGGCAACTACCCCCCTCTGAAACTTTCTTAGCTATAGGCATATGAGAAAAGCTTTTCCTCTCTAAGTTATTAACATACGAAAAAAAAAAAAAAAAAAACAACATTCAATAAAAGGAACCACAAACTGACAAAGTCTTCCACAAAAAAAAGAAAAAGAAAAAGAACATGGCACTGTAACAAAGAGAGCAAGGAGTTACTTGACATGTTAAAGTCTTTTTATATTTTTATTTTTGATTTGGACACAGCAAAGTTAACAAGTCAAAAAGAACTTTTAGTTTTGGCTTGTCCCACCTTTTCACTTTCTCACTAATATACTATCATAGACTCATAACACTTTTGTCTTTTATTTTTTATTTAATTTATTTAAATGGTAAGAAACACAATAATTTTCACAATAGTGAAGTTAGTAAAATTTTACTTATTAACAATTGTATATTTATTTTGTTCTAAATATTTATTAATAATTTCAAATTAATTTTGCCCCCCCTCCCCCCAAACAAAAATTCTGGCTCAGCCATTGGAAGGCATCCTGCTGCTCAGTTCCCCAGGTGAACTCAGCTCCCTTCTTTAATACTTTGGATAGTTCGTGAGTGACCAAGGCCAGGCCTGGTATAAACCGCCTAATATAGGAGGCTCTTCCCAAGAAACTTTTGAGCTCCTTGACAGTAGTGGGTCTTTTCATGGTTACTATGACAGAGGCCTTGGCCGGATCCACACTTATTCCTTTGTGATTGTTGACACCCCATTTTGCAACCCGTATTTAACCACGCATGGAGGGTAAAAGGGTAATTTTGCCTTGAAAATATGCATCTTGATTCTAGCCATTAGATCCTTAATCTCATTTCACCAAAATGATCTTGATGTTGTAATGATCAAATCAACTGGTTATAAGCCTTAATCGGACCACTAGATTGAAAGTTATCATTAAGTCAAGTTTTAATGGCTAAGATGCATTATCACAAATTGAGTCCGACTATATGTGATTATGAACAATTGATTTTAATTGGTTATAAGTGTAATCAATTGGAGATCAATGATGTGTCATAATTTAATTGGTTAGGACTACATTTTATGGTGAGGTTGCATACATCTAATTAATTAGATAGTTAAACATTAATTATTCAATGAGTAATTTGTGTAATTATCTTTTAATTAGAGTAAATTTGGAACCAATTAATTCTGAAATGGGAGTGATTGGAGCCACTTAATGTTAATTGGGAGCTAATGTGGGACCTATTAATGTTAATTGTGCTGAAACCATTTTCTAACAAATGACCTCTGCTCACCATTTCATCAATATCTCTCAGAATATTTTGAATCTGTGAATGAGGTTAATTTTCCCAGAAACTAGACATCCGGGGCTTCAATTTGAGTATAAGAATGAGACAATTCCGATCAGAATTTGGTTAGATATGATTTTTTGAAGTTGGCTCTACAAGCTGTTACAGCAGCTGCGGGAAAACCGAATTTTGGCTTGCTCCCCACTCCCATTAATCTCTCCATTTAATGCACAAGATTTTCTCAAGGCTAAAATGAGGTCTAGGTTCATAATCCTTGTCAACCCTCATTAAATGACCTTCCATTCATATTCCCTCCACTACTACTATATAAACCCTCCCTCTCATTCATTCTAGACACATCAAAACCCCCTCTCTTCTCCTCTCTTGAGTTCTATGAAGTAGAGTAGTCTTGTCATATCTTGGTCTTCCTGAGACTCAAGGTATTGAGTGAGACTCACTCTCCCTCTCCTAACTCTTCTTTTCCTCCACCCTTAGGACCTCCACCAAGAGTCTCATCTTCCATCATATGGATCTTGTATGAAGGTATAGTCTCTTTCCCTAATTGTTTTTCATGTTACCATGATGAGATTTTAAGATTAAAGCATGATCAACATTTGAATGTTCTTAATTGTTCTTATAGGTTTTTCATATGTTCTTAGTTGTTCATCACATGTTCATGCATAACACTAGTTTTAATCTTAAATCCATGTCAAAAATGTGAAAAACATGTTTGTCTAACAATTCTTTCAAATCTTTGAATCTAGGTTATCACCATCCACACACATTCACTAGAATTTATTTTTCAATCCAAATGAAATGATTAATAAATTAAATTAGGGTTTATCACATGCACACACATTAAATTCAACATGTAAATTGATTGACATATTGGATTATATGATATGAATGTTGGCCACCATAGTCTAGAAGACCGGTTTCACCGGGCAAGGTGGGTGCCTAACACCTTCCCACTTTGTAACATAGCCTCCGAACTTAGATCAAGGGTTAGTAGATCAAGTGCTTATTCATGTAATTTTCGATTTTTAGATTGTGACTAGGAAACAAAGTCATGTACTTTATCTTAGATTGTATCTAGGACCAAAGCCATGTAATTTTCCTATGATCAATGTAAATTTCAAATTAATAAAATGAGGAATTTTTTTAATTATGGTTTTCTTATTTTTCCAATAATTAAATAAATGGCGACTCCATTGTTAGACCCTTAATCTAAAGGGGTAAATATAACTAGTCGAAACTCCATTTTGAGAGGCAATAACACGACTCCACCCATTCACGTGGGTTCGGCCCAACATTCCTATAAAAAAAGCGGGCCGGGGGCGCGGTCTCTCACAGTGGCGACTCCGCTGGGGATATTGAGGGCTAGGCTTCAATTAGGTTATGGTGGCCAACCATGTCATTGTTTGTTTATTGCTTTTTGTATATAATATGTCTAATATGTCATTATATTGCATGTCATGCATCATTTGCTTGAATGAAATTTATTTTATTTGTGTGCTAGCCCGGAAGCCCGGTAGTATTAGCCGTGGATTGTGGTCTTCCTGAGACTCACATACCCAGCGGTGAACCTACCACCCACCGCGACAAGGATCATCATGGTTATGCCATGGTGGTTCATAGGGACAAACTGTACCGTTCGGACCAACGCAGCGCTCCTGGCGTCACAAGTTGGGAGGTACGACGTCCTAGCTTGTGGGGACCTTTAACCTACCTTCTACCCATGTTGTAATGACCCATAGAACCTTCCTTTAGGTCGGTCCATATAAATTGCATTGCATTATGCATGTGTTTGGCCGTTGTTTGAATCATGATGAGCCCAAGTCCAACGCTTGAGCCCATCATAATTGTTTGAACCTTGTATGCTATGAATGAACTTAAGCTTAAAGCTATGATTGAACTCTACTTGGTAATGAAGCCCAAAATTGTTTCTTGAATGAGTCTAAGCCCAACACTTGAGCCCATCGAAGGTGTATATCATGATCAACATCAAAGGCCAAAAACTCACAAGATGCATGCCTTTCAAGTGCAAGCCCAAGCCATTTCAAGCAAATACCAAAAGATCAAAATCAAGGTTCAAGCCTTCCAAGTGCAAGCTCAAGCCATTTCATCACAATCAAGGTTCAAGCATCCTAAATGGACCAAGAAGAAGCAAGTGGCCTAACTTTGCCTCACTCCACATTTGGTTTGCAACATCATGGTTAAGCTTAAAGTTTGTTAGTTTATTCCATGTTTCTATGTTTTTTTGAATTCTAAAAATCCATGTAGCATTTGATGTACTTTGTTCATGTATATATTTTTTTTTTTTAAAAATTCAAAATTTTTTTTTTCAAGATTTCTAAATCCTTCCCAAAAATAGAGAAAAATTTTCAAAAAAAAGAAAAAAAGAAAAAAAGAAAAAAAAAGGGTCTTTGGACTAGGGGCATTGAGCCCTTAAGTCATTTTAAAAAAAAAAATTCTTTGAACTAGGACCATTGAACTTCCTAGTGACTTTTCCAAAAAGTCCCAAATTTTTTTTTTCTTTCAAGATTTAAAAAAAAAAAAAAAAAGAAGTCTCTTCTTCAAAATGGTACATTAGGATCCCTTGGACAAAACATTTTCTATATCTTGATGTTTAAAGGCTTGAGCAATCAAATTGTACCAAGGAATGATTAATTTCATTTAATCCATGTAAAGACTTTTGCTACCTGACTTAGAATATAAGAAGAAATGGTCTTAAAAGGCAATCATAAAGAATCCATCCATCAAAAAATCCCAAGAAACCATGCACTCAAACCAATTTTCAAAGATCTTTTGTTTCACAACATTAGAGCATTCATACTTTTTCTTTTAAGATGAATTTATTAAAAGAGTTTGAATCACTGTGCCTACAAGTAAGCATTACTAGGGATAGGAGGCCATCTTTGGTCAAACCAAATTATTTTCTATTACCTATAATGTTCATCATCCATTGTAGCCCATTTGAGCCTTTAAACATTAGCCTCTTTTTTGCATGAACCCACTAAAATCTAAACCTAGGGTGGGAAAATTCAAAGTATGTATGCTTAAATCTCATGTTAAGGAGGAGTCGACCTTGAGCTTTGAAGCTAATTGATAAAGCTCTCCTAGAGGACATGAAAGACAAGTAGAGAATTCATTAAGTTAAAGATAAGAGATCATTAAAGTAAAAGGAGTTTTCACTCAATCAAGGAAAGAGAAATGAAATTCCATCAATATGAGAGAAAAAAAAAGTGTGCATCAAGTTTGAAGAGCCTAAAATTCATCATGCCAAGAGGAACACAAGATTCATCCAAAAGAGATTTCATCAAAAAAGGAAAGATTCATCAAGCATAGAAAATGTGCAAGTGCATCGAGGCAAGAAAGATGCATAGAGAGTGTATCAAAATGACTTAAGCTGAGAAAAACAAGGGAGGCAAAAGATCCCCAAAAAGTTCATTCAATCAAGAGATGAAAGATAGCCAAAAAAAAAAAAAAAAAAAGAAGCCCGCTAGGCTGAAAACCCAAAAGGGCAGTCTAGGCAAAAGTTAGGGCCAAAAAAAAAAAAAAAGCCCGCTAGGCTAAAAACCCAAAAGGGTAGTCTAGGCAAAAGTTAGGGCCAAAAAAAAAAAAAAAAAAAAAAAAAAAAGAGAGAAGGAAAATCCTAGCAAATTGAAAACTTGAAGATGTAACAAGATGAAAGTCTAGAGGTATGATTCAAGAGGAATGAGCATAAAAACGATTGTTGATACAAGTGACCAATGAAGACTAGTGAGAAGATGACAAAGAAGAAATGGGAAAACTCCTCCAATACTTGATTTTTGAGTAATGCATACTTGGGGGAAACATTATAGGGAATTTTGAGTCTTTTATATCTTCCATTTCATAACCTAAACCCAGCCTACATTACAACCCATGAATAAGACCTCTTTGAAGTCTTGCTAATTGTAGGCACATCTTAAACTCTAATAATATTTTTCTCTTGAATTAAAAAGGAAAAAGTGCTTAAAATTGTCAAACCTCACAGAATGATATGTCTGAGGACAAAATTTCTCAAATCCTCAAAATGACTCAAAAGAACTTCCAAACCTGAAGCACTCTCCTTGTTTGCACCCAACAATGTGATTCATAAATATTATCACATTTCATTTCTTGATTGCCTTTGGAGACTTAATCTGACGATGTTCAAAAGGATGAAGCAAATTTGATTACATGAGTTTAATGATCTTGATCCTTCCTAATCAAAGAGATTTGTTTGATTCTTAAACACTTTGATTTGCCAAAATGGTTGTTCAAAGGACCACCTCTTGTTCATAAAAAAAAAAAAACAAAAAAAAATCATTCTTTTTCAAAATCCAGTTCTTTTGAACTACGTCTTGACCTGATCCTCTATGAGAGAGGTACGTAGGCAGCCTTTCAAAGGCCCGGTCCCAATCATCTAAACAACCTTGGAGAACAAAGTCAAAATAATGTGACAAAATTGTTTGGGTGCATGTTAGGTTAAGCCCATTTGTTTGCATTAGGCATGTTTAAATTTGGAGCATTGGCCTATTTATATTGTGTGCAAGTTTTCGTGATAATTGGTTTCTAACAAGCTAGAGAAAGAAAGTCTTGTTGTAGGAACCAAGGATGGTGAACCATGATCTTTTTTCATGTTCCCCAATGGTCACAACATCAAATGAATTCAGCTTCAATCTAAGCATGAAATATGCCCTAAACTAGGGGCATTGGGTAAGTACTTCCAATTCATTTCAATGAATAAATCTATTGCTAATTGAAATTATCTTTTTGCAGAAATTAAGCAAGAACTTATCCAGCAATCCACATCAACTTCCAGCCAAAATTGTTTTCATTCAAAGGATAGGTTTTTCAAAAAAAAAAAAAATCATCATGAATAAATCTTCATCATTTTTACTCCATCATCATCTTCATCTTCTTCACTTTTTGATAATGAACAAATCTTCAAATCTCAAAAAAAAAAAAAAAAAAAAAAAAAAAAGATTTCCATATCTTTCCAAAAAGAAAAAAGAGAGAGAGAAAAAAAAAGGATTCTCAAAAAAGCCTTGGGACTGGGGGCATTGGGCTCGTACTTCTTAGGTTGCTTTAAAAAAATAAAAAATAAAAATTCAAAATTTTCAATTCCTTTAAAAAATTCAAGATTTCCAATCTTTTCCAAAAAAAAAAAATCTTCATTAAATTCTTCTTCAGGAACAGAAAGCTATGATCCTCTTCCATATTCTCCAGTGGGGCAACATCAAGTCAACTGTCTACCCTCAGCATTCATCGAAGCAAGGAATATGTCCTAAACTAGGGGCATTCGCCAGGTATGCCGAATTCTTTTCAATGAATAACTCTGTTACTAATTGAAAATATTTATTTTGCAGGTACTAGGGTAAAAGGCCCATACACATCGGCATGAGCCAAGATCCAAGAATCCTAGGTCTCTGAAAACATGAGCCAGGATCCAGAACCTTTGGTCCTCTGAAAACATGAGCCAAAGCCCAAAAAACCCTTGGTCCTCTGAAAACATGAGCCAAGATCCAAAAATCCTAGGTCTCTGAAAACATGAACCAGGATCCAGAACCTTTGGTCCTCTGAAAACATGAGCCAAAGCCCAAAAAACCCTTGGTCCTCTGAAAACACGAGCCAAGACCCAAAAATCCTAGGTCTCTGAAAACATGAGCCAGGATCCTTGGTCTTCCATTTTTTTTCTTTTTTTTTTGACCTCAGGTAAGCATGTCTTGTACTTATTCACAAAAAAAAAAAAAAAAAAAAAAAAAAAAAAAAAAAAAAAAAATTCATGCATGAACTATGTTTGGACCTGATCCTCCCACCGAGAGGTACGTAGGCAATCTCCCTCGAGATTCGGTCCACATTTTGATCCATAACATGACTTTCTGCATTTTCATCTACATGCATCATACATTCACCACGGTTAAATACTGATTGCAAAGTTAGGTGTCTCTTTCATACATTGACATTCGTTTTTCAAGCTCTGCCAATGAGGGGAATTCTGTTGACACCCCATTTTGCAACCCGTACTTAACCACGCATGGAGGGTAAAAGGGTAATTTTGCCTTGAAAATATGCATCTTGATTCTAGCCATTAGATCCTTAATCTCATTTCACCAAAATGATCTTGATGTTGTAACGATCAAATCAACTGGTTATAAGCCTTAATCGGACCACTAGATTGAAAGTTATCATTAAGTCAAGTTTTAATGGCTAAGATGCACTATCACAAATTGAGTCCGACTATATGTGATTATGAACAATTGATTTTAATTGATTATAAGTGTAATCAATTGGAGATCAATGATGTGTCATAATTTAATTGGTTAGGACTACATTTTATGGTGAGGTTGCATACATCTAATTAATTAGATAGTTAAACATTAATTATTCAATGAGTAATTTGTGTAATTATCTTTTAATTAGAGTAAATTTGGAACCAATTAATTCTGAAATGGGAGTGATTGGAGCCACTTAATGTTAATTGGGAGCTAATGTGGGACCTATTAATGTTAATTGTGCTGAAACCATTTTCTAACAAATGACCTCTGCTCACCATTTCATCAATATCTCTCAGAATATTTTGAATCTGTGAATGAGGTTAATTTTCCCAGAAACTAGACATCCGGGGCTTCAATTTGAGTACAATAATGAGACAATTCCGATCAGAATTGGGTTAGATATGATTTTTTGAAGTTGGCTCTACAAGCTGTTACAGCAGCTGCGGGAAAACCGAATTTTGGCTTGCTCCCCACTCCCACTAATCTCTCCATTTAATGCACAAGATTTTCTCAAGGCTAAAATGAGGTCTAGGTTCATAATCCTTGTCAACCCTCATTAAATGACCTTCCATTCATATTCCCTCCACTACTACTATATAAACCCTCACTCTCATTCATTCTAGACACACCAAAACCCCCTCTCTTCTCCTCTCTTGAGTTCTATGAAGTAGAGTAGTCTTGTCATATCTTGGTCTTCCTGAGACTCAAGGTATTGAGTGAGACTCACTCTCCCTCTCCTAACTCTTCTTTTCCTCCACCCTTAGGACCTCTACCAAGAGTCTCATCTTCCACCATATGGATTTTGCATGAAGGTATAGTCTCTTTCCCTAATTGTTTTTCATGTTACCATGATGAGATTTTAAGATTAAAGCATGATCAACATTTGAATGTTCTTAATTGTTCTTATAGGTTTTTCATATGTTCTTAGTTGTTCATCACATGTTCATGCACAACACTAGTTTTAATCTTAAATCCATGTCAAAAATGTGAAAAACATGTTTGTCTAACAATTCTTTCAAATCTTTGAATCTAGGTTATCACCATCCACACACATTCACTAGAATTTATTTTTCAATCCAAATGAAATGATTAATAAATTAAATTAGGGTTTATCACATGCACACACATTAAATTCAACATGTAAATTGATTGACATATTGGATTATATGATATGAATGTTGGCCACCATAGTCTAGAAGACCGGTTTCACCGGGCAAGGTGGGTGCCTAACACCTTCCCACTTTGTAACATAGCCTCCGAACTTAGATCAAGGGTTAGTAGATCAAGTGCTTATTCATGTAATTTTCGATTTTTAGATTGTGACTAGGAAACAAAGCCATGTACTTTATCTTAGATTGTATCTAGGACCAAAGCCATGTAATTTTCCTATGATCAATGTAAATTTCAAATTAATAAAATGATGAATTTTTTTAATTATGGTTTTCTTATTTTTCCAATAATTAAATAAGTGGCGACTCCATTGTTAGACCTTTAATCTAAAGGGGTAAATATAACTAGTCGAACCTCCATTTTGAGAGGCAATAACACGACTCCACCCATTCACGTGGGTTCGGCCCAACATTCCTATAAAAAAAGCGGGCCGGGGGCGCGGTCTCTCACAGTGATGTACTAGGAAACTAAGGAACTTTCCAGCAAACACTCCAAAGGCACACTTCAGTGGGTTCATGCACATCTTATACATTCTACATTATTCAAAGACTAGTTCAAGTACCTGAAAGTGCCTTTCCCCGCTCTTTGACTTTACCACAATATCATCCACATAGTCTTCCATCTCCTGGTGCATCACATCATGGAAGATGGCTGTCGTGGTACGCTGGTACATTTCTCCCGCATTTTTAAGGCCAAACGGCATTACAGTATAATAGAAATTTCCAATTGGGGTCCTAAATGCTATTTTCTTTGCATCCTTAGCTGTCATTTGTATCTGATTATATCCACTATATCCATCCATAAAGGAAAACATTGAGCTCCCAATGGCTGAATCTACAAGGAGATCAATATTGGGCAAGGGGAACTTGTCCTTAGGACATGCTCTGTTTAAATTACAAAAATCCACACAACACCTAATCTGACCATTCTTCTTCTTTACAGGAACTATATTAGAAAGCCATTCGGGATGCTAGATAGGCTTGATGAACCCTGCCGCCAATAGCTTCTTTACTTCTTGAATGATCTGTGCTTTCACTTCAGTGTGGAAGATCCTAGCTGGCTGGATTATTGGTTTGGTTCTTAGATCAACATTAAGAGAATGGACCACCAACCTAGGATCCAAGCCAGGCATTCCATCATAGGTCCATGCAAATACATCCACATATTTCTTTAATAGCTTCAGCAGTTGCTTATTTTCTAGTGTTGATAGTTGGCTACTGATGAAACAAGTCTAGGATTTCCTGGGTTAGCCCCCAAGTTTACCTCTTCCAACTCCTCTTTGGGTATGATCTGTACTTCTTTCTCTACGTCCTCTAGGATCTCCTCTTTGGCCATCATACAATCTAGTGGTTCGAGACCCTCCTGCGGGGTGCGTTCAGGTTCAGCGCACTTTCATAAGCGATATATCAACCTTCCCCCGGGTTCTTAGACGACCACGCATTCCCAGGATCCTAACGAACTAGTTTCTTTCTTCTACCTCTTTTTATCCAAGAGATCCCTCAAGTCATGGGTATTACTTCCTTCCTCTTCTTCTAAGACAGGATCCCCCAGGGTCCCTGGTGTAGGACACTTATCATCCTGTGTCAACTCGTCATAAAACATAGTCTCCATGAAATTTACTTCTCCCTTGCTGAAAGGCCTAGTATTGGTAGAGATCCTTATAGGCCTCCCATTCAATCCTCCCTTCACTAATTGATGGTAAGTTGATGGGAAGAGATGATATTTGTGGAGCCACGGCCGCCCCAATAGGATGTGATAAGAAACTTCTGAATTGATTGCATGAAACCAAGTCAAAGCCACTATGGGGCCCAATCCTCAAAGCTAGCTGCACTTACCCTTCAATGGATTCTATAGCTCCTCCAAATCTTGTTATTTCCACAGGTGCCCCCAAGATCCTCTTGCTAACATGCCTACAGCTTCCAAGGTACTTAAGACAATGAGGTTGAGTGAAACTCTTGTGTCTACCAATGCTCTTCTGATCTGAACATCATTTATGATGGCTACCAAATAAAAGGGTCTTTAATGATCTAGGTACTCAACCTTCATATCCTTGTCCATGAAGGCTATTGTGTTGGTAGTCTCTAAGAAAGCTCTACGTGTATGAGATTCTGCCGTAAAACATTCTACTCCAACATCTGCGGCTATGCTCATGAGGGATTCCGTGGTGATCCTTTTTGCCTCCGGTCCAAATCTTAGTTGGTTGAACAAGAACCTAAACTTGGGGTTCCTTTGGAGAGTCTTAACAATGTTTGGGTGAAAGAATCCCTCTGATTCTTCTACTTCTAAGTCAGCTGGACTCCTATGGATCATGATAGCCACTACTCCTTTCCTTTTGTGATTAGGCAAGGGGTTCCTCTGAACTGCTGGTTCTCATTAAGTGAGCTTTAGGGTCCCCTCTCTTAGCTTTTTACGAAAGAGCCTCCAAAGGGTCCACAGTCTTTGGTGGTATGCTTAACATAGTTATGAATCCTACAAAACAATGGGTTCTTTCTTTCTTCCTCTATTGGCAGGCTGGACACGGGGTATGGCCTGACAATCCCATCTCCTATCCATTTGTCTAGGGCGTGGTTTAGCTCTTTTGTGGTACATGGGATCACTGGAGTTTTCTCGATTATCTTTCCCTCAGGTGTCCTCCTTTTGTCTCCTACTAAAGTTGTCATGGCCTAAGAGACTAGCACTCTCTTGGTCTTTATGGACAAGGCTATCCTCCTTGTTCTTTGCAACAAATCAGTGAACTGAGTTATACACAAATTCTCCAAGTTAAGTCTGTAATCAAAGAGCATATTGGATATACAGGTCTCCACGAGCTCTTTTTCTTCACGGTCCCCATAACAATCTAATGAGACATCCTCAAATTTCTTAATAAACTGGACAGTATCATTTCCAGACCTTTGCTTCACCATCTGAAGGTTTGCGAATGTGACTTTATTTTCGCCTGGATAGTATTTTGCACAGAATCTCTCCACCATGTCATCCCAAGTCCTGATGGACCCAAGCCTCAGGGTGGTATACCATGTGTACGCTCGATCTACTAGAGACTTGGCAAATTCTCTTAGACATAATTCTTTGTCCCCAGCATAGGGACCCATGATGTGGATAAATATGCTTACATGTTCCACAACACTCCCTTTTCTCCCATAAAAAGGGTGGAACTTTGAGGATCTAAGTAAGACCGGTGATCCATGGTTACTACCACTAGATTTTGAGATAGGTTCATGCATAATTGTTGTTTCTAGGCATGCATCAATGACAGTTAAAAGACAAATCTATAAACATACAAAATGGCATCTCATACAACATTTTATACAATATCATACAAACATAAGTAATATTGTACAAGCAAAAAATATTATACAAACACAAGGGTACTTAATTGATCATTTAAAATCTAATGTGAAGCTTAGCCCTTGACATCCTTAGCAGAGTTGCCACTGTGAAAGATCGGGACTGGCTCTCAAAAAGAAAGGTATCGACACCTCTCTTTTGGGGTTATGTGGAGGCGCCACTTATTTTTTTATATTACAAAAAAAAAATAAATAAATAACAGTATACAATTCACATATCTGAAATACCTCAAGCTTCATTAATTGAATGTAAATACAATTTGGTAGAAGAACATTACAAGGCTTTGGTCCTAAATACAATCTATGTAAAAAAAAAATACAAAACTTTGGTCCTAAATACAATCTACCAAAAGAAAAGATAAAGCACTATTCTATGAACCAAAATCCATGGTTCGGGGGCTAAGTTACAAAACGGAAAAGTGTTAGGCACTCATTTTGCCCGGACAAAGTTTGGTCTCCTAGGCTTTAAATGATCATTTAAGTACCTATTAACATACAATGATGAGATGCAACATGTGTTTAAATGATAGATCTAAAATTAAGTCATGAAGTGAGCTTTATGAATCTACTCTCTTTAAAACAAGAGGAAACTTTGAAAAAGAAGGCATTCTAGAGCTATTTTTTATTTAGAAAGAAAAACAGTAGGTTGAACTTTAATTATGAAAGAAAAACATAAGATTTAATAGAAAAATCTAAATATATAAATATATATATATATATATATATATTTTAATTGAAAACATGAGTTTTGATAGAAAAATTCTAGATTTGTTTTTTTTTTTATTGTAGAAATCATGAGAATTGATGAAAGAGCTATAAAAACAGATCTAGTGAATATATGAATATTACTCATAAAATATGAAAGGAAGACATGAATAATCATGGATTTATGTGCCAACAAACATGTGAATTAAACGATCATTGCCTTTTAATCATGAACCAAAGAAAATAAAAATAAAAATCATTTCAGAAATTAATTTTCACATGTTAATATGGAAAGTATAGCTAGATACACATGCTAATAAAAGGAAAGAACACTCAAACATGCATACTAATAAATGAGTAAAAGTGATACCTGCATCAATTATACAAACAAATTCTACAAGGGGGAATTATTTTAGATTTAGAGAGATCTAATCTCTCTAAGTCCTAAAGAATTATCACTTAACAGGAAAGAAAATTTTAAAGTCAGAATTCTAGAGTTTCCTTAACGTTAAGGGGCAGAGGGGTTAGGGGTGCTGAATTTTGGGTGGTCTCCTCTATTTATAGAGGTGTATTTGCTTAAAAATAAGATAGGGTTACTTAGAAAATCAACAAATACACATTAGGTTAGGTTTTGTCCCTAAAAAATTGAATCTGATGGGTCTAAACCTGAACTAATTGCATTTGTGCTCGATTTACAGCCTGTGCCAATCGGCATTGTGAAAGTGCCAATTGGCACTATTGGAGTGCCGATACTCCTTTCCTCTTCTTGTACGTTTTGGGCTCTTTTTGGGCATTTTTCTAGGCCAAGAATCATACTTGGACGTATTTTGGACTTGTATTCTTAGTAAAATCCATTTGATTTGATAATTAAATCTTTAAAAATAATTATCTAAAAGATAATTATCTTAAAAACTTAATCATAAATCTAGTTTCAACATTATCAGATTTTCCTTTTATTCGTCTACAACCAAACTTATTTTTAATCAAATCAACAACCAATCACAAAAATTTATTTAATTAATTCTAATTATTCACCAATCAAAATTAATTTCAATTAATCACATGTGATCAGTTCCACCCAATAAATGCATGTAGATCGTGAGAACTTTATCTTGTGATATCTTTCAATCCGACAGTCCGATTTGGGAATGGGGCATACCGTCGCAATCATCAGAATCTCAATATCATTTTTATGTTATATGATGAATAGTTTTATGCATGAATGCAATCATGATTTTTGGGTACTTAGAATGATTATTTTGGTCACCTTCCAAGGTTAAATTATGGTTGCAAAATTAAGTGTCTACAATGTTTAGCTCTGTAGTATTGTGTATATTTGGATCTTCTTATTGGAGTTGTATATTTTAGTGTAATTAGAGATGTATTATGTGAAAATTGAATGACTAGTAGATTATGTTATTCCTTGGGTATAGTGTAGATACTCTGAATATTAAATAAAAATTTTATTTCAAGAAAGTAAAGAAATAAGAATGAAAAGAAAGAGGAAAGCTTTTTTAAAAAATTTTAGTCGGTTCTTGTTAATAGTAAATCCAAGCTTGATATTAACATGTCGGTCATGGTCACAAATCTGGGTATCGGGTTTGGGTCATGACACTATATATCCTATAGTCCCTCTTGCACCCATCATTGATATGATACTTTTTTCTCTAGGGCATATCTTTGCTAGGCCAAAATCAAAAATCTTTGGATTGAAGTTCTCATCCAAAAGAATGTTGTAAGGCTTTATGTCAAAATGCAAGATTTGTGTGTTGCAACCTTTATGCAAGTACTCTAATCCTTGACCTTGCCAATTGCAATCTTGTACAATGTTTCCCATCCCAATTGAATGTTAGCATTTGAGGGATTTTCTTTATATATGAACTTTTCAAGAGATCCATTTAGCATAAACTCATAAATGAGAGCTCTTTTAGATTCTTCAAAGCAAAAACCTATAAGAGTGACATTGTTAATATGGGAGGTCCTACTAATACCTGCAACCTCATTAGAATTCCTTTCCATTGCTTTTCGATTCTTTCAAAATCTTCGCAACCACAAAACAACTACCTTGTAACTTCCCCTTGTATACACCACCATAGCCAGCTTGGCCTAATTTATTTTTAAAGGAGTTGGCAATTTTCTTTATATCTGAATAATTGTATCTTCTAATACTAAGTGGTCCATGGTTCCTTAAAAAGGCCTCTACGTTCTGATAATTCGGAGTTTCCTTCTTACTTTTATTAGATGAGAGCATTCCCAAGAAACAGCATATTATGACCACTAGAACTCAAATTCTAGATGATAAAGTGACTGTAATCAAAGAATAGATATTACAAAGTTATGTGGTGCATAAAAACAACTCTAATAATCAGTTAGAGAATCTTTTGAACCTTTCAAAATTTGCATTCTTTTGTGGTTACTTGGCATGATTTGTAAAAGATTATCTATTGTACATCAACAAAGATGTATCATTGAAGTTGAAAAGTGGAGACGTCTTTTTTTTTTTTTTTTTTTTTTTTTTCTTTTTTTGTTCCCTAAGTGAAAGACAAGGATAAGTCTTAGAAGTTGGATTCTGTACATACAAGAAACGTCCTTTTAGAATGATTACAAAAATGGGGAAAATAGAGCCATGATAGCAGTAATTTGAAAACTTATCATTGCATAAGATATAACACTTTGATAATTAGTTATACTCATACCCAGACAAGGAGAAAATCATGATGGCTTGTAACCTTAGATGTGTTGGAAAAAAAAAAAAATTAATTCATTATGCTGTCCAAGCACACAAGTGATTATGAATTGCTTCAAGAAATATGATTGAAGAGGCTTCTTACCTAATGTTATCACCATTATCCTTTTGTTAATCCCTCACTACAAGAAATCTACACTATTAAGGCGGATTTTTTGCGGTGGGTGCAAAAATTGCCGCTATATGTTGCATATGGTAGCGTTTTTTTGGACCGCCACAATAGTTCTAATCTTTTGCGGCACACTACAGTGGCGGTACATAGAACTGCCACAATATGTGTGTTTTAGCGGCGTTTACATAGATATAGCGGTGCCCCAAAAACCTGTCACAATAAATATAGCATTTGTGGGGATAATACAGCAGCAATATTGAAAACCGCCGCAATATGTAAGTTTTAGTGGCATTATACCTAGCTATAGTGGCGCCCCATAAACCTGCCACTATAGCAAAGATTTACCGGCGTTTGTTTTAGTCTATAGTGGTGGTTTTTTGACCGCCGCAATAGACCTTTGAATTACCTATAATTAATCCAATTTTTTTCCCTCCCCCACCCCCCCCCCCCCAACCTAAATCTATCAATATAGACCTTAACCTTTTCATTTCTCATCCGATTGTATCCCTCTAAAAAAAAAAAAAAAAAAAAACACACACACACACACACACACACACACTCTCTCTCTCTCTCTCTCTCTCTCTCTCTCTCTCTCTCTCAGATTAAAATCTCACATTGTTGATCTCAATACCCAAAGATCGATCTTCCCACCACCACCATTCATTCTCACTCTCAAACCCTAGATTGGGCCTCTCTCTATTAGCACTCACCGCAGCCGCTAGCCAATTGACCCCAATGATCAATATTTGAATATTAATTTCACCAAGTCTAGTGGTATTGGGACTATCTATTAAGTTTGACCGGGTTTGACCAACTTAAACTAAACTTTGACTATGTCTTTCTCTAAATCCAATTGTTTGATTGTGACCATAATTTACCAAAAATAACTTTTCATTACACTCTTCAAATCCAACAGTTAGATTTCAAATCTAAGTTTGGCACGTGATAGATATGTGCTATGTACATGTATGGTTATGTTTTCTCAATCTGACTATCCAATTGGTCTCAAATTTAACCAACACCAATATGTCACCATACTCTTTAATCCTAATGATCAAGATTTGAATATGAATTTCACCAAGTCCAGTAGTATCGGGACCATCTATTAAGTTTGATCAGGTTTGATCAACTTTGACTAAACTTTGACCACGCCTTTCTCTAAGTCCAACCGTTTAATTGTGATCATAATTTACCAAAATGAACCTTTTATTACACTCTTTAAATCCAACGGTTAGAATTCAAATCTAAGAATGGCACGTGATGGACATGTGTTGTGTACCTATATGACTAAATATATTCTTTCAATCTGACCATCCAATTGGTCTTAAATTTTACCAACACCAATATGTCGCCATACTCTTCAATCCTAACGATCAAGATTTGAATATGAATTTTACCAAGTCCAGTCGTATCAGGACCATCTATTAAGTTTGATCGGGTTGACCAACTTTGACTAAACTTTGACCAAGCATTTCTCTAAATCCAATTGTTTGATTGTGACCATAATTTACTAAAATTAACCTTTCATTATACTTTTCAAATCTAATGGTTAGATTTCAAATCTAAGTATGGCGCATGATGGACATGCTTTGTGTACTTGTATGGTTATGTTTACTCAATCGGACTATCCAAATTGGTCTCAAATTTCACTAACACTAGTATGTCACCATACTCTTCACTCCTATTGATCAAGATTTGAATATGAATTTCACCAAGTCTAGTGGTCTCGGGACCATCTATTAAGTTTGACCGAATTTGACCAATTTTGACTAAATTTTGACCGCGCCTTTCTCTAATTCTAACTGTTTAATTGTGATCATAATTTATCAGAATTAACCTTTCATTATACTCTTCAAATCCAACAGTTAGATTTCAAATCTAAGTATGGTGCGTGATGGACATGTGCTATGTACTTGTATAGTTATGTTCTCTCAATCTGACCATCCAATTAGTCATATTATTTTTTAAAAAAAGTAAACGTAGTTAGTCACATATTAAAATTCTTACATAAATTTAATAATAGCTATGATCATTTTTTTTTTAATTTTTAATAAGAAATAATTTTTGTTGTGTGGTATTTTTTTTTTTTTTTTTGAGAAAGCTGTGTAGTGATTTTTATTGAGTATATGTGATTGTTTTTTGTTTTTAAATTTTATTTCATAGCTCATTAATATTATATTCTTAATATTTTTCACTCATTAACTCACTTAGATATATAGATGTGTTTGATTCATGTACAATTACAAAATGCATTACAAAATGGTAATTGCTAGTAAAAAATGGTAATTAATTAAAATTTTCTTCTTTTATTTTTATTTTTTCCCCAAAATAAATTTGTCTTCTTTTATTTTTCCCACCCAAAATTTCCCAAAAACTTGTTTCCCTCCTAATGTGTTTCACTTAGCTTTTTTCCCCCTAAAGCCAAAATTTGACTTTTTACTTAGGGTTTTTTCCCCCAAAATTTGTTTCCCTCTCTCTATGTCGTCACTCTTCTTCTCTCTTTCTCTCAATCCTCACCAACCACCGCCACCGATTGCCACCATCTTCCATCAACACTAACCCCATCTTCTTTCTCCTTCTTTCTTTAATCTTCTTCTTATATAAATAAATTTAAATATGGGTGGTTTTGATTGATTATTTTATTTATTCTTGTAGAATAATTCCTCCACCGTATGATAAGATCAAAACTAATCTATAGCTGGAGAGAGAGAGAGAGAGAGAGAGAGAGAGAGAGAGAGAGAGAGAGAGAGAGAACAGTTATATTTTTTGTTGTTGTTGTTGTTTTTTTTTTTTTTTTTTTTTTTTTTTTTTTGTTTCCAATTTGTCAATTCTCTTCGCTATTAATTTCTCTATTTTATCTTTTCATTCCTAGTATTCAATTTATTCCCTATATATCTTTTGCTAATTTTGTTTAATATTTCTCTTTTTTTTTCCCCCAAATTTGTTGAGTAATGCATAGTTGACCTGTTTCAATACCCTAGCTTTGTTTCTGAAATATATTTTGAAAATTTTGATTTTTGATTAATTTATCTTGGTGCTTACTGTCTAGGTATTTTCATGTTTGATAGGCCAAGAATGTATTGACCCCTTGTGATAAATTAATCAATTGATTTAGCCAAGTTAATCAATTAATTCAATTAACATGCAAATCGCATGGTAGCACAAATAAATCACCAACGAAGTAAATATACAGCAAAAAATAAAGTTGACATGGTGATTTGTTTACAAATGGGGAAAATCAACATGGCAAAACCCCCACCAAGTGATTTTAAGGTCACCCTCCCGAGAATCCACTATTATCAAAACAAGCGGTTACAAGTAAAGGAATCCCAGTACCATATACCAACCTACAGTTAAACGTTTACCCCAATACCAAATTGGACTTGTTATGTAGTGACAACCTCACCTTTTAATGCACAGGTCCCAGTACATGACTAACTAATTTGATGCGCGGATCCCAATACGCGGCTTACTCACCAACTTAAGAAAGATGTTGGCTGCAAAATTCTTCAGTTCATCACACGATGAAGATCACGAAACTCCTTGGTTACAAAATCCTCACTTGTTTCTTGAACAAACTTGCATGATTTTAACACTTGAACTTGAAACCTTGTTCCTTGAAGTATTAAACACATCCTAGATCTATCCAATTACAAGTAAAGTGTGTTTCGTCAAAGGATTAGCCAATTACATAAAAGGTTGACATATGTTCCTAATATAATTCACATATGTCCTAACAATGTTAGAGTCTACAAGTGCAATTCTGAACCTGTGAGAGAACTTTACTTATAAAGTAAAAGCCTTTTAGTTGCTCACAGTTTGTCATAATTTGCTTTCTAGTTTACTGGTAGAGTGTGCGTACGGATTTTTTTTTTTTTTGCTAAACAAGTGCGCGTACGGATTGAATTCCCAAGTGGGTTCTCTTTTTATATTGTTGTATCTGATAATGATCATCGTCTGTTGATTTTGTGATTAAGTCCATTTTGGCTTAGTTAAGGCCTTTGTATATTCGCATTGGTGATTCATTTTACCATGGAATGTATGCATGCACATGTTTGGCTATACTATTTGAATGGTATAGATAAGGAGCTAAAAATTACTAATGGGAGAATCATTGGTAGCTGTGAATTCAGTAGTTTTAAGCAGTTATCAACATGTGTATTCTTTTCACTTCTAGTGGTTAAATTTGAGACATTTATTTTGTGTAATTGCTTTCCGTGACATTGATGATGGAGGATACATACTCTAAAAGCACCTTTGACTTCAATGTTGATGGAAATATCAATTTATCATTATTCGCACCTTTGACTTCTGGTGATTCTACTATCATAGGTTTGTTGTTTGAAAACTTGTCAACACATCTATGTTTGACCTCTTCATCAAATTTAGGATTTGGTTTTTGCTTATTTTGCTTATAATTTTGGGGTGGCATTTTGCTTATATGTGTGTTTTGGTTTATGGAGCGTGGAGATTTTCAACGTCGATGTGGTTTAGTGGTAAGGATTCATGGTGGCTCTGTTGTAGGTGCTTTGTCAATTATTTTTAGTTTTTTATTTTGGCAATTGTGATTAATCAAAAGAGGATAAGTAATTGCTTTAAATGTTCTTCATGCTTTCATTAGATTTCTTTCTTCTATTCCCCTTTATTTACCTTTGAATATTACAATCTAAGAGCCCAGCTAATTTTGTTGGCTAGGAATTATATATAACAACTAGAAGAGTGATTAGATGGAGGGTGCTTGATTGTTATACTATTCATATGGACATGATAACTGGATTTTTGGTTTATTATGAATATTACTTATCTAATATTAAGGGTATGGCTCAGTTCTTGCAATCATGGCATTGTATAATAGTAAAAGAGTAGGGACATGAAGTTAATAATTATAAGAAGAGAGAAATTAAAGTAGAGGAAGAAAAAGACATTACAAATGAACTTATTTTTATATATCTTCTTACCTTGTTGGCAGATAGCAAAAAGAAGAGGCATTACAAGTTCGTGTGAACAAAGCAAGTGAACTTGTTTGTGTTGGACTTAAGGTACTCTGTGTGTGTGTGTGTGTGTGTGTGTGTGTGTGTGTGTGTGTGTGTGTTTGAGGTGGGCTGTTGAATTGGGGCAAGCATGTGGCTTGCATGGAGATATAAGGTGGTTTTAGATGATATTGGGAGTGTTAACTGTTTTGTGTTAAATTGGATGATTCTTGTTGAGTTGTTTTTATTCGATTAATTCATTTTAGGGGCTTCTCTCTATCATTTTCACGCATGAGGAACACTAAAATGAAATGAGATATTTAAAGAGATGTTCATTCTTAAAGAATATTGCTAGTAATGATGTTATAGTTACCAAATGCATTGATAACTTTTGTATGTGTTTAAATTCATTGTTTTCTTAGTAACATAGCTGGTTGTTAGGTCACTTGACTAGTCAATTAGATATGGTACTACTCTCCTTAGCCTACTTTGGAATGTGATGGACATACTTATAGTATGTTTACAATTTTGGATGCTATTAAATGATAGTAGTAGTTTGTAGTATGTTAGGTTCTTTGCTTTTTTGTCTTTAGAACACCCTATTTTATTTTGATAAGTTACATTCCACCCTAATTATAGCAGGTAGCATGTATGGCATGTAGTTGGCTAGTAGCATTTCCAAGTAGCTAGTCATGCCATTTTAGTTTGCAAAACCACAACTTTAATTGGTTTGAGATTTCCAGTTTCACATAGTAACATGATCCAACTGTTGGACCATCCATCATTTACTTTAAAGACTTATTAAAAATAATTCAATTCTTAGAAATGGTGGAACTCTATTTTCCATAATAGAGACCTTAACATGTCTCAGTATTCAATTTTTATGATGGCTGTACTTGTTTATTTTTTACGCATGCCCCTCTAGTTTATTGACTATATTTTTCACTATGCTAATTTCTTTAGTTAGCCATTTGATATTTATTTACCAAGTGCACTTAATTTCTTTAGTTAGCCATTTGAAATCAAAAGTTCTATGCAATGCTGAAAATAGATTTGATGCTAGCTATTAGCTTATATGACTTTTGCAGGAGCCCTTAGTTAAGTAGCACTACAATTCTATCCAAATCAGTTAGATCATATATATATATATATATATAGGACATTGTTTGAACTTGTTCCCATTTTTTGCCTTGGTAATATTTTCTTGTCATTTTATTACATTTAGATGCACTTATTGAGTAATCATAATTTGTATGTAAGATGTTCCTCTGGTCCAACAATCTCCACCTATCCAAAAATCATCAGCTACATCCCATCACCAAAGATGCTTATAGATTTTAGCTTGGTGTTTAGGGACTCTTTTGTGTACAAGGAACTTCATTACTACAACCGCATTTTTTGCAAGTGTTGGAGGATGTTTTTAAATACTTTGGAACTTTGATTATGGTATTAGCTTATATTGAGCGGTTGTTTTATTCAAAGAACCACATTTTTTTTGTTAATCTTATGATGATGGTAATAGACAATGCTATGTATTTGATAATATATTTCTATGTTAATATTATGTTAGTTTGAAAACATTTATGGCGTTGTTAATTAGTTATGTTTGTGGTATTGTTAATAGAGCCAAAATTATTACAGGGTCTTTGAAACATGTCTCTGAACAGGTTATTAGCAAATAGTGGTTTTAAAACCCAATTGAAACCCATGGGAACTAAAATTGGCAAGTATTGTGGTATTGTTTCAGTAGAACAAAAAATGTTTACACGTTGTTTGCAAAATTATTACAGGTTGTTTGCAATAGGACTATGGTATTAAAACCTAGGGGAAAAAAATTAACCTATAGCGGCGGGCAAAAAGCGCCGCTAAAGGTCAAAAATTATGTTATAATTGAAGCCCTATAGTGGCATTTATAGCCTATCACTAAAGCTTCACACATATTGCAAAGGGCGTAACCACCGCTAAAATGTGCATATGGTTGGTTGCACAAGAAGCCCTATAGCGGCGCGCATATCTTGCCGCTAAAAGGTCAATTGACTTGAATTCTAACCTCATATGGTGCCGGTTTTCTACCCGCCGTAATAGACCAAGACCGCTGCTAAATGGTAGATCTATTGCGGCACTTTTTGTTACCGCCGCAATAGATCTATAGTGGCACCGCAATAGAGGCGGGAAGAACCGCCGCAATAGCACCCGCCGCTAAAGGTCAAATGTACCTTTAGCAGCGCTTTTTTGGGCTTTAACGACGCTTTTGGCCCACCGCAATAGTTCCTTTTTCTTGTAGTGCCTATAGTAAGATTCAAACAAAAATTGTGTTAGTTAAACAGTGAAGATCAAAATTAAGTTAAAGCTTTGAAATCCAAACAGCCTTACATAAGCATTATTAAAACTGGCTTCTATGAATCTTATATAGTAGAAGCGCATCTATTAGGAACAACTACAATAAAACAATTTAATAATAAAAAAATAAAAATAAAAATAAAAAACCTACATGTATAATAATATATTTCATGAATGCGCATGTGCATATCCAAATATTTTTGCATTATTCCTATACCTATGTAGCTTTTGTTTCATAGGTGGTACAATGAAATTCTCCAATTATGATCTTAGTGTCCCACGTGGATTAAGTATAAGCTTAATCATGTGTGTGTAAGCTCTTAGGCACCCTCCCCTTGCAAGCCATTTTCAAGTGTGAGTTCTACTTATGAGTTCTTAAATGTTAGGAACCCAAGAGTAGAACTCTTATTTAAGAACCTATGAGTAGAACTTACCTAATGTAGGATACTAGGATCATAACATCTCTACTTGTTGAAAAAAGATTAATGAATGGAGAGCTGGGAAGAATTAAATCCTTTAATAAGGATTTGCATCGCTGGTATTAGCCTGAGAGATGGTTTCAATATTGTACAGTAGTGTTCCATTCCTCTCCAACTTGATCTTCGCTTTGGGGTATTTATTATACTGAATTATCCAAAAGCATAAAACTTGAAGTTTCTCTGAGTCTTCTCTTCTCTCTAGTAATCAAGAAGATTTTTGTGGAAGTTTTTAGTTTGCTTGAAACGTTAAGACGATGGTATCCCTTATCTACCACAAGGACCACAACCAATGATAAAGTGCATGATTAATTTTTCCATTGAGTGAGCGACCTTTTTTTTTTCTTTGAATTGTATTTCATGAATTGCAATTGAGATCTAAACTGTTTGTGTATTTGGAAAGTGGATTTATACATGTATTGGAAACAATTTATGAAATTATATGCAATTTGTTTTACATTGAATAAAAATAAAATTATATGCAATTTTTTTTACAAGTAGGACATGAGAACTTGGTTTTGGATGCGGAAAAAGTTTTGCTACCTTTTCTATGCTTATTAAAACCAAGTTCTCCTACCACCGCTCACCTTTGATGCGATAGTCACTCCACAAATATAAATGCTTGTAGGGTATGAAGAGTAAGGACTAGAGTTCAAATCTCCAGAAATAAGCTTCACACAAAATTTCTATCTTATATAAAAATTAAAAAATTAAAAAAATAAAAACAAAAAATAAAAACAAAAAAGTTCTCCTATCACCAAAAATCTCTTTACTCATTTTTGAATAAGTAATGAGTTTTTGAATAAGGAAAAAGCAACAATAATGAAACACTTGACCACTTCAACGCATGCTTTTCATGAAGGCATTAGTGGTTAAAGATACAAAAATAGGTCATTGTTTCTCCCGGTTGCATGATGATAAAGTTAAATGGTTAAATATTGAGGTTATAATACAACTAAAGTAAGAATACTTCAAGTAGCAATCTTGAAGAATTTTGTGAATCTCTCTAATAGTATAAAAAAATCTATAATAAAAAACTGATATGAAGACTATATTTATAGACCATGAATAGTTAGCCTTTGAAAAGGCACTTGACACTTGTGGAAAGTACATTGGTTGGTATAAAACCCTAAAATCAAAACCCTAGCACTAGCTGTTACTTGTCATTAGAGACCACAAAAAGGGTCTAACTCCCTCTTTTATGCAAACTACAATCTTAAAATTTGGGAGTGTTTCGATTTTACATCAATTTTAGAATTTGAATTTTACCTTTTTAAAGTTGCCACGCATGTTTAGTTTATCCAATAAAATGTTACTACATCATTCTATGTCACATCATTTTATTGAATAAACTAAATACATGTGGCAAGTTTTTGTGACACTTATTGAAAAATATGGACAGAGGGGTTGCTAATGTAAACGGAATAAAACTTAGGGAGTAAAACCCAAATTCCGAAACTTCTGAGTGTAAATCCAAATACTCCTAAACTTTAAAGTTGTAGTTTGTTTGGGGGCTGTTTTTCAGTGCGTAGCCACGTGTTGTCCGTTAGAGGGATGACCTTGCTAGACCTGAATATGTTTGGGGAATTGCGTTTGAAACTCAACATTGGCCATGTAATCCAATGGCTTTTGGCGTATTTTTAAGCCTACAAAATGGGTAAAGCCCAAAATTTAGGAATCATGATAATGGTTGAATAAATAAATAATATGTGTTTGATATAACAACTTTGATTATTAGTTGTAATAGTGGTTTAAATAAAGTAATATGTATTTAAAGGTAAAGTATTCACGTATTCAATAATGTAAATTTAAAGATATGGAAACATAGTGACTTGTCTTTGTATGGTTTGTAGCTCCAACTATATAGCATTAGTCAGTTAATAATATTCCATTAGAATGACTCCAGCAACTAGAAGGGAAAAAACTTCAAGATTGAAGGGAAAAAATGAGTGCAACTAGAAGGAAAGAAAGTATGTCCAGCTGTGTGTAAAGGCTGGTCAAGTTTGTCCCCTTTATCATGAACTTAAATGAATTTCCCCTTTAATAATGCTCTTTTAGATATTGTGAACTTATGAACGGTATTGCCTTCCATGAGAAGGGCTTTTGTAAGATAGGTTTGTGCATTCCATGAGAAGGGCTTTTATAAGAAGTATTTGTACCTACTAGGAAAAGGGCTTTGATATGAGATCTTAGTCTTTGTAGGAGAAGGGCTTTAGTATTAGAAGTTTATGCCTTCCATGAGAAGAGCTTTTGGTATGAGTGTTTGATATCTCTTAAGAAGTATGGAGATGGTAAAAGATATAGATGTTTTGTGGGATGTAGTGTTCGTATGGATGATAAGTATGGATACTTGGCGAGAGATGAGTTTGTAATATATATAAGGAATATGTATGGATAATTTGTGAGATATGTAATTTGTAAGATACGTGGAAGTATGAAAGATATAAAGGTTAAAGATAATAAAGATATGAGATTATAGCTACTGGAGAAGTTATAGTGATTGCTTTCCAAGAGATATGAGCAACAAGAGAAATGCATTTTCTGAATATGAAGAGTGAGAGAATGAGTATAAGAAGAGTAATAGTGTTGTAATGTGTTTAGCAATGTTGCTAGGATTTTCTTCTGGAGGATGGATAAGGGCTTATGAAGGGCAGTTATGAGCTAAGGGCTGAAGAGTTTAGTTCTTAATTTGGAAACTAAAAACTCAAAAGCTCAGAACTTCATTAAGAACTTAAAAAGATAATTAGAGGGAGAGAGAATAGAGAAGTTTTTGAGAGAGTTGTTCTTCTTTATTGGTGTGTTGTTGAGGTGTTCTATTTATAATTGAGTTTAAGGGGGTATTTAGCAAAGAATCTCAACCAAAAATCTGTCCCAATCAGTAATAAATTTTCAAAAAATCCATCCTAGGATTTGGCCGAAAATAGTATGTTTAGCTTTAAGTGGTTTTTGCTATTTTGGGTAATATCAGCTGGTGGAAAGAATAACTAAAAAGGAAAGGATTTTAGTAAGAAAAATATAGTTTCTTTAGTTGGTTTTGTTTAGCCAAATAAGGAAATTCTATAATGTTAAGGCTGCTAGGTCAGCTTTTACAACTGTTTTGAAAAAGCTATCGCAACTGTTAGAAAAAGTTGTCATAGCTGTCATAAAACAACTGTTGCTTAGGGCTGAAGTAAATGAGGTCAGCTAGATGATGTCAAGCTGCTGGAGAGAATATACAGCATTTATTTCATGGATTTGGCTAAAAATGGTAAGATCTCTTTTAAGGATATCTTGCTATTTTGGGTATAGCAGCTGACTTCTGGGATTGAGCATTAAATGGCTGGTGATGTCATTTTCAGCTAGGTGTCAAGTGCTGAACGCACTGCTAGTGTTCTACTGGAAAGGCTTCCTCTTTTGGGTATTTATATTTTTAGTCCAAGATTCTATTGCGACACATTTTTAGTAAGTAATAAAATGACTGATTGATAGTTAATGAAGTTTTAGAGATTCTTACTGTGTTGTGACTTAATTTTGGAGAGCAAGAAGAGCATTTAATACTCTGCTCTGGCAACTAGCAGGGGAATATTTGGTCTGATTATAATAGATGGCAGCTGGGTATTAAAGATATTATGACTATTTTATATTTGAAGATTAAAGATAGCCAATCAAATTTAGCCATGTGTTTGAGTTGAATTTTAGCTGAAAATAGTAATAAGTTTATGTAGAATAATATACTTAGATTTCCAAGTTCGTATAGGAACAGCTGGAGATTGAATGAGTAGTTATTCTGTCAACACTTAGATGGTTGGAGTTTTTGAGTGTTTGTCATATGATGAATTTTAGGATTTAGGAAAAGAGCAATAGAGAGTTTTATCATTTTAAGTGCTATGTGATAAGAGAGGCTTATCATATGTTACCCGCTACACACTAACTCGTCAGAGTTCAGGGAGTTGGAGAAAATAAACCAAGCAACATGTTTCTTTTATCAACTTTAAACCGCTGGAGCTTTACTGAACATACCTCTTGGTCCTTCAAACCATGACTCCCAAAGTTTTCCCAAAGAGACTCACGAGCTTGGATCATAAGCCGAAGATGAGATGACGTATCTTGGGTTTTGTTGTCATTTTGTGTAAATATGAGCTTTTGTTGGAGAAGCCGTTTTCCATGAATACGAAAGAGGTAATATGGGCCATGAGCTTTGATTCATTGCTTGAGTCCGATCCATATGTTGATGTTGATGATATCATGGGTTATGATCCCAATTGATGAAGAGGAAATGTGAACCATGAATCCACCTTTTGAAGTAAGGATCTTGTGAGCCATGTGAGCCCAATCTACATAGTTGGATAAGATATAAGCTTATTTTGGGCTTTGAAAGGGATTTACCAAAAATTCAATAATATGTTGATGTGGCATGGGTTGCCAATGAAATAATGCCATGTGGGGTGAAAAAAGAGTCACAAAAAATTCCCCTTAGCTAATTAGATAATCTTTATTCTTAAAAAATTAAAAATATGGTTAAAATTGTAATTCCATAAAATTAAAAAAAAAAAAACTATTAAAGAAACTTTTTTTTCCTAAAAATTAGCACACTCTCTATTTAAATATATCTCATGCACGTTTGATAATTTTTTCCTAAAAACTAGCACACTAAACCCAACAATTTACTCTATTTCAAATCCTAAATTTTAGTTTTTTTTTTTTTTTACAAGATAGAATTCTACTTTAGCTTAATCTAAGTGTATATGTATGTGGAGCTCCCTTTTGGAGACTTGAACCCCGGCCCTTGCCCCCCACACTCCACAAGCACTTATACTTGTGGAGTGACCATTGCACCAAGGGTGTGCGGTGGTCTAAATTTTAGTTTCTTAAAAATCTCTTTAGGTATAACCTTACTAACAATAGATAAATTCAAATTGAAAAATTACATTAAATTCAAAATAAATAAAAAAAGCCTCATCACACGTGCAGAGCGCATGTGATGAGACTAGTATATATATAAAGACATACGTTAATAAAACCATTTTAGAAAATTTTTTATGAAAAAATGACCAACTTCTTTGAAAATTATTTCTAATTTTCTATAAAAAGTTTCATAAAATAGATGATTTATATATACCTTAAGAGTACATATTTATCAATCCCTATATATAATTTTTGTTTACTTTTAAGCCAGAGGGCTTCATCCTATGTGTATTTACCTAAAGTTCTTAACGTAATGAGATTCATCCCCGTCCAAGCACACATAGAGATGAACTTACTTGGATGCATACACGTACACGCACCCTACCTCCCGCCAAAAAAAAAAAAAAAAAGACCTACCAAAAAACACGCTCACCATAATATCTTGGAAAGTCAAGAGTATCAATGAAATAGTTTAGAATATATCAATCTGAACTAGAAGCAAATCAACTTACATTAATTGATATAGAAAATGAGTCTAGCGTATTTGATCATCACCTATACTATAACCGATTCGATCATCACCTATACTAAAAACCGATTCGTATCTTGACTTGATGACAAAAAAACAATTATTATAGAGCCCCCTTCATAAATTAAAATTCTATCTTATATAAAAAAAATAAAAATAAAAAATAAATAGATACAATAGGATTTTTGAACCTGTGGAAGCCAAGAATCAATTGTGTATATATATATATATATATATTTTTTTTTTTTTGGGGTCTTGGCGAGATTGAGACCCAGATTACTTGTTCAACAACTAAAAATTTTTCCAATTAAACTAAATAGAACCCATGAATAAATGGACCAGGCTTAACTAACCTAAATACCCAATTTTAACTATCATATTCAGCAACTGTAGATTTCCAGATACACCCCAAACATAAAAGATAGTTGCTCCTTAAACCTTCTATTACTTGAATGCTAAAACTCATTTTGCATTATTTGCGGATATTACATATACATTTTATGCAACATCTTAGTAAGATTCAAACAATTGCCTAGCCTATGAAAAACGAGATTTCAAAAAATTGAATTTATGGGGTAAAGAATGGGGTGAAACAATATAGGAGCTATGTTACTTTAACTCCACTAGGACGTTTTCCTTCCATCGCGTCCTTCTTGTTACGGCAATCAGCACAAAGAAAAGGGCCTTGCCAGGGCTTTGAGCTGGTGGAGAAGATGGAACCAGCATGAACCGAGATGCCCTCACTTGGAGCAAGGTCAACTTGGCATACAGCACAGACGAAAAGGCCAGATGTTGATTGGCCAGTAGACTCATCGTTTCCCAATCTGCAAGACACGTGATTATAATTTATGATGTAACCCAAAATCATAGAGCACAAAGTTCTCATGAGATAAGAAACTTGGTTCCCCAGAAAAAAAGATCAAGAGATTGAACTATAAGAATAAACACCCAACTGAAAAGGGTGGGCCATCTACTAGCCATACGGGCATTTTATAACAATGTTAATGGCTTAATTTGTCCCATTTCCTTCCTAAAAGGGTGATAGATTTCTATTCAACAAACAAACAAAAAATAATAATCCATCTGAAAAGCGGATCAACTTACAAATAAACATATTTTTCAGCATAAAGTAAAATCAGATCCAGATAATGCAGCATATTATGAGAAGACAATGCAAGCTACATCAGGCACAGAGCACAAAAGTGCGGCGTAACAAGCTAAAACAATGTAATCTACAGGTTCTACCACGTGGACCAAATTAGAAGGTTCCACATATCTTCAAGTCCAAGGTAAAAGACTCCTTTTGAGAGGGCTGCAGAAGTCGTCCAAGTTCAAGTTTTAACTTTAACTTTAGGGGGAATTACACTTTATCACTCTAAACCTTGCTCTAGATTACACTTCGCACCCTAAACTTTTTGAATGCACATTTTGCACCTTAAACTATGAACCTTGTTATACTTTACACTCCAACGTTAAGTATGCCGTCAACTTGGATGGAAAAGTATGACATCATGTGAAAAAACCCAATTGTCCCTCTTCTCAATCTCTTAAAAACAAAGAAGAAATTACACCTTACACTTCGCACCCTAAACTTTAGATTTCTATCCAAGTTAACGGTAAACTTAACGTCGGGACTCAGGGTGTAAAGTGTAATAAGAGTCATAGTTTAGAGTGCAAAACGTGCTTTCGAAAAGTTTAGAGTACAAGGTATAATCTAGGGTACAGTTTAGGGTAGTAAAGTGTAATTTTTCCTTAACTTTAAACTAATAATTAATGTGCAAAAATATTTTCATTTAGCACTCAAAGTCATCTCACATTTCCACCTAAAAAAATAGTGTAGTAAGTGCATAGCATGTGCACTCATACTTATCAGAGTAAAATATCAAACAAATAAATAAACATGCCCTCATAAATAAACAAGGATGGATGGAAAAAAAATCTTGAATCAATTAGAAAACAAAATTAAGTCTCAATTTTATTGAAATGTTAAGTTGTTATTTCATTTGAATTGTAATTTTCATTTTAAACATTGCGGGTCTGTTTATAGGCTTTAGAAGAACCTGTAGTTTCCAAGTAAAAATATTCCAAAATAACTTTAATCAATCTATCATATAAGAACCTTATTTTGACAAAGAAACCCCTAAAAACAATTAAAAGTAAGAAAATAAAATTTGAAAACCTAAAAATCAGAAAAGTAGATAAAAATATGAAAAATAAACTTGAATGGTAAGCACGAAATTTTGCCTTACATCACTATCTCAGAACTTCAGCATCACACTAAAGAACAGAATTTATTAAGACATTTTTTCCTCTCAACTGCAACCTGAAGATTCAAATTTAGAGAGCAATTCCACTAGAAGTAGGTATGGTATGACATCAACCCATACATAACTGTATCTGCTTATCGTACTTCTAACCTAGGACCAAATATGGATTAGTACTCAGTCTAGAGTCCAGACCATTCCTGATGGTCGAATCTAAGTTGACAAAAAACATTAATGGTTCACAACAATTACCATCCCAAACTAAAGAAGCAATCAGTTATTTTGCCTCACCAAGTAGAGCATTGTGCACATACACTCCAAGAGCATTGTCAATTAGGTCTCTAATGTACTAATCAATATTATTGTCATCAAGGACTTTAAACTTTTAATGTACAACTATTATATGAGTACAGAGAATAAAATCAAATCTCTGTCCTTCCCCTTCTTCCCTCATTCTCCCTCCTGCACGTTTCCATTATGCTAAAATATAGTTGCCCATAAATATATATATATATATATTTTTTTTACTATAGAACTTTTATTAAGCCCTTAGTAGCTATCTACTTAATAACGCAATTTTTTACAAGAAAGAGGCAGCAATAGATGAAGTGCTAGGAAAAGGAGATCAACAAGCAATGCAAAATTGTAAGCTTTTAAGATCATTCAAAAATCAAAATTTGCAAAATAGGCGTACTAACCTTTCAGCAAGCATCGCCGAGCCTTCTTCAAACAATTCTTCCACTACACCTACAGCTGATAGCTTCTTTGAAAGTTTTATAGCAGAATCGTGAGCCCTCTTCCTAAAAAATAGAGCTCTTAGCTTATTCTGCTTTTTAGGAGGAGTGGAGGGTTGTACTGAAGGATCAGGAGGAATTATATCAACAATTATACAGGTTGTATCATCCTTTAGACCCCTTGTCCTTAATGCTTCCTAAAGAATAATCCAATAAAAAATCAAAGCTTTTAGCATTTAAATTAATGTAAGGATACATCAATGCTCTAGCCCATGGTTTATGATAAACTAGGGAGCAGAAGGCCATGGTGATTCAAAAACAACTAGCCAGAAGATTTAGCATAGTAATGAGTTTTAATTACCTTCACAACTTGCCTAGCTGCAAGTTCAGCAGGCAACCCACGACAAGATTTTGCAGCCATTTCAGACGATAGGGCATCCCAGATGCCATCAGAAGCAATTATAAGCCTCCCACCTGCCTTTGAAAGCTTTTATAGAAATGAAGAATGTTAGGATTTGGAATGCAGATGCTATGATGCACATACTTCAGAGTTTTTTTAATATATTAGGAGACATTTGAAGAAAAAATTGAAGATAAATGTGAAAATAACATAAGCATAGAAAAGAATAAATACCTTCACTTGCTTGACATATGGTATTGGAACTATAAACTCTCCAACATCCATGTCTCCAATTGACCTAGAAAGGCATAAACCCCCTGGCCAACAACGGAGGGGACCAATCTGTAGAGGTTAAAAATTGCATATTACACAACGTAAAATAACAAGGATAAATAGAGGGAGGAACGTCTGCAGTTGTTCTAGAAAAAATTTTAAGAACCTAAATGCACACCTCAGCACCACCAACAATACTAAGCCTTCCCACTTCACCTCCACTTGCAGTAACACGTTCCCTCCTGCAATCATGGAACATTCAATTACTAAGTGTATTCAGGAAAAGGGAATAAACAAGGGCTTTAAAATAGACACACACTCTTCCACATTCTCTTCAAGTCTATGATCAACAGTTAAGGTGGAAACAGTGCCACCCTGCGTATCTAAAATACAACGGGAGTCTCCAACAGATGCAACTGTCACAGTCCACCCATCCACTATTACAAACGTAGCAGTGGTTCCAGATGTTTCTCCTGGAGACATGCAAGAAAGAACTAGTTCATTATCAAGCACAATAAGTATGACTGAAACACTGCAAGCATATGATTTTCTACTAAAAAATGGGAGAGGTAGGGGGCAATTCCATGCCTCTGCTTTGGAATTCTTTGTCAGTCTTCACAAACCCAGCAACCAATGCCCGAGGTAAAGCCTGAAGCCACTCCTCCCGTCCAAGCCCACGGGGAATAGCACCCAACACATGATTCAGCAATTGCTCCCTTGTAAAAATGGCAGCAGCATTTCCATTGTGTCCATCAAAGATCTGAACATCAGAAGAAAAACAATGACCCATTATGTAGGACAATACATCTATACCTAAGCAAAATTCAAAAGTGCACAGAGCTTAACAACACAATCAATGACAACCAGAACATGCCAAAACAAGGAAGAAAGTATATTTTGAACCACAATCTCTGTAGTAATAACAGAACACGAAACATGTTTCTTTACAAAGACATCAATCTTACAAATTGAGAAAAATACTCTGAACATATTGAGCATAAAAAAGAGAAAAAGACTCTAAACATAAAAAAGGAGGAAAGCACCATAAACTCGGTGCATATATAATGGTTCAATAATATGTAACTCAGTTGAACATCTAGGTCCAGTTCATGCGGCATGGCAAAGTAGAATTTGAGAGAGTAAGGGAGAAAATTTACCGCAAATACAGAAAACGCTGATGAAGAATTCCCTGGGACTCGCTGACAATCCGTCTTAATCATGAAATAATCTTCCCCTTTCCTAGACTGAGCTGCATGCCCATATCTCACAGTCGGCTTCTCCATCTTCTCACTCCTCATCTCTTTACTGATCAATGCAGCAAGAGGCACAAGATTATGATGATGGCGCTTCCCTTCACTCGACGCCATTTCTTCCACGACAAAGTCTTAGGCCCAAGACCTTCAAGCTATTGTATCCTTTCTCTCAATAGCATACTAAACTCCAATACCTAAAGATCCTATGATCATATATATAGTCAAACTAAAGATCCTATGTTGTTATATAGTTTAACTCAGCCAAAATGCAAAATTCCTTGGAATCAATGACAATAAACTCCCTACGTATCACAAACCCAGTATCCGCCTTTGTATAACTAACACGAATTCCCAATTTTCAAACATAAAAATTCCAACTTTTCTAAATCAACCTCAGGATTTCCAACCTGATCTGCATTCATAATTGAAAAAACACTGACCAAAGTCAATCTAAGATCCAAAAAAATAAAACAACCTACAAATAATCTGATCATTCAACTCTACACTCGACCTGCTTACTAATAAAAATGTCAGTGGAAAAAAAAAATGAAACTTTAATCTTAAATTAAAAACAACAAAAACATTCTACTTTTTGTTGTACTCTTTATAGTTTTCTCGGCAACCAAACAGTGTACAGAGATTCCAACAGATAAAGAAGAAAGAGACATAGACAATTACCTACGAGAATGTCCAAATGCGGTTCGAGCAAAGCCAAAATGCCAGATCTGACTGCGACACCAAGCAATAAGAACACCCAAGTCGAAGAAACGAGATTAAAACAACCACTTATACTTGCAAGAAAATCAACACGGATACGCAACGCGTATTTGATGACAAGGTATGAACTGTAAGAACCAATAACCAAACCCCAAACGCTTCAATTAAAAAAAACGAAAGCCCAAATTCCCTTTTGAGAGACAGAGAGACACAGACAATAAAAAAGGCATTGAAATCTTTTGAGGTCAGCTTCACAACATTTTCCTCCACCAAACACTCAAATAAACAAACTAAAAAGATTAAATTTTCCACTGGGAAAAAGAAATGCCAGTAAAATTCGGTACCGACTACTACTAAACTATAACTTTTTATTCAGACAAAGAAAGCAAGCAAACCAAGAAAGTGACTTTGCTGACTCTAAAGCAATATGTCATCAAACCCACATTCATGAAACTCGGTTTTCTCCCAAAGATAAAGCTACAAACTTTTTTTATATTAGGATTTTTAGTTGAGTGTACATTTTGTTTTAGATTCTTGTTCGAGGATGATTGAATTTTTAAATTTGTAAACAAAGATGCGAGAATAATGGAGAAGAAAAGGTGGGACTGTATTGTACGAGCTTAAATGTTGAAATTGCGGAGGCTTTTTTTTTTTTTTTTTTAATACTAAGTGTTGTGGGAAGGCTGACACGTGGAGTGAAGTTTGCATGTGTTTCTGTGATGGCAATGATGTGTACACGTTCTGCAGTACACAGTTTTTGGTATATGTGTTAGTGCTATAGTATACTGTAGACTAGAGAGTAGATTTACTGTTTTACTTTGTGGTCCCACACACTCCACCTCCACGGTCAACAGCTCTAGTCTGTCTGTGTTCCTTACTTTTAGCTGAAGGTAAATTTTAAGATTTGATTAAGGAGTGATTGACAACTAGCAACCAATTTGAATTTGACAAATCGTAAATCCCTGTCTAAAATAAAATAAAATTCCAGTTTATACCTTTATATCTTTGTGGTTTAAATTTAATAATAAGATAAATTAAGAATATAAATTTTAAATTCTGTAAAATCAAAAAAATAAAATAAAACTACTTAAACATGTCAAGATAAATCGATAAATTTTAAAATTCAAATTTAAATTTTATAAAATTAAGTAGGGCGGGAAGAGCATTCACATCCGGTATTTTCAGACTATTCTATTTTACTATACTAAAAAACTACTTTATCAATTATCACATACTATTTTAAATATACTTAACATCCTAATTTTTATTTTCTTATTCTACTGATTAAAATAATATATTTGCACATTAAAATAATATAATGTTGCTACAGTACCATCATATATTTTTAAAAAGTAGCTACAGTGCCATTAAAATAATAATTTGTGATATAGAATAGTTGCTGCAATGCCATCCTATATTTGCAATGGCACTGTAGCACTATGCCAAAAAAATTTGGCATATCCCATGTTTACATGTCCAGCTGTGGGTTGCTTTTGGGCTGAATTGTAAATTAGAGCTTACATTTGACATATCCAAGTGCTAGTGTGAATGCTCTAAACAAGCACAGTTTTGTAAAAGTAGTGAATGTTTAAGCTTAACTTTGAGCTTGAATCAAGTTTACAAATAATGTTCAATCTTGAACTCATTATAAAATATAAAAACTTAAACTTGGCTTGACTTAATTCATTAGTGAAGTCAAGCTCGAGCTCAATATCATGCTTTTAAACTTGAGATCTAACACAAGATTATCAAGCTCATATCAAACTTATTATCTAGCCTATTTAGATTGAGTGAGTGGTCTTAAGACTCTCAACTCCTAATTAATTAAATTTTTCCTTACTCATTAGTTTAAGGCTATTAATTAAACTTTTAGAAAGACGTGAGTTTATTTGTCAAAACTCTTATCAATTTTATTACCAAACCCATAAATAAGCATAGATTCAACTTGTTTTGTATCATGCCCTAATCTTCACGAAACTTGTTTATAAACAATTTTTTTAACTTAGACTCGACTTGTTTATTAAATAAGCCAAAAACTAAAGTTTAAGTTTAGCTTGTTTATAAACAAACAAATATGAACAAGTTTTTATTGAGCTAAGTCCGAACTGTTTATGAACGGTTGGTTCATTTACCGCCCTAAAATTAAGGCACATTTTATTTATTTAAAAAAATGTTACATTTTTTATTTAAAAAAAATGCATAATAACTTAGTAAATACATTTTAGTTAGAAAAATATTAAAATTACTACAAATTTACTACTTTATGACCCATCAATTTATAAAATCTATATAGTAAATTTCCATAAAAAAATTCTATATAATAAAATTTTGTAATATATTTAACACGGTTAAACTTGTGTCCAATGTACTAGACACAAGCTGTGTGCCTTTAATCCCACTCTTTTTGCTATTATTACCCATTATTTTTTAGAGGAATGAGTGAATTTTATTACCATCCACGTCTTTGCTTGTAATTGACAAATGGTTGTATTCACGTAAGGCCATCTCCTTCCCTTCCGTGATCCGGTGGGGTTAGGAAGTGGAAGCAAGCCAAAATCAATACTACCGTACGGCATAATGGCATGGTTCACATACCTAGAATTGAAATGGTGCGGAATTTGCTCAAAAAAAATAAAATAAAATAAAATAAGAAACGGTGCGGAATGCATATTCGAAGCCAACATTATTGTGTTCTATCATCATTCATCAGTAGTACTAGCCAACTAGCTATATAATTAAGTGATCAGGTGAGTAGCACGTGCTGTCCATTTTGCCTATGCATATATGGAGTAGGGTAGTAGAGTAACCCATAAAATCGAATTCAAATCCTCTAGATTTCTTAGGTACTCTACCAAATAGATTTTCTTAAATTTTAACTATTTTTTAATAATTTGATAGTCAAGATTCTACCATATCAGCATTTCACTAACAATAATCTTATTTGTTTTGTTTGCAATATTATTTTATTATTTTAAGAATATTGTTAGGGGAATGCTGACATAGCAGAATTTTGACCATTAAATCATTAAAGAGTTGTTAGGATTTAAGGAAATCTAATGGTAGAATACCCTAAAAAATCTAGAGGATCTAAATCCCATAAAATCCCAAATAAATCCGTGTTTGATCGAGTAAAACAAAAGATGGTTGCAAAAACATTTGGGTTTGGGTCAATTACAAAAATATCCCTTTAAATTGTTTTATAACTAGGGGTGGTTTTTATATTCGTCAAATTGATTCTTAAAACTAATTTCCGTTAATTTTTATGAATAGAAAAATCATGTGATTATAAATTATAACGATACTAATGGCGCAAATCTCCTAATAAGTCCTCTTAACGTGATTATGTGATGGTCATATAATTTTTTTTGTCCAAAAAAATTTACATAAATTTTAGCTTTTGAATTATTTTTGCAAATATATAATCCGACGAAATTATAAAAATTAAAACACCAAATGTGTGTTTCTCTCAAAAAAAAAAAAAAAAAAACCAAATGTGTTTTTACAAATTACTCAAACCCCAAATGTATTTCTACATTCTTGTCCAAAAAAAAATTAACCACCAAATTCCACCTAGATTAACCTAGCCTCTTCCGGCTTGCCCATAAAATTGAATAAAAAAATTTATATATTAAAAAAATACAGATTGAAGGGTGACTTTTATTTTCATGGAGAAACGTGCCCTATAGAGTAGGATTCACATCTTTGTGCATGACAAAGTTACAGTGACTACAATTCAACGAATGATTGAGGGATAAAACTTAAGTATAATACTTTAGGTGTTATTTTTATGTTCTTTTCTTAAGATTTAGTCATACGGATACTTTATTAAAAAATATACTTTCATCTTATAAAAAAAATATATATAACAGAATTTTAATAGGAGAATTAAAAAAACAACACTTAAGTACTGTACCTTAAATTTGTCCATCATTGAAAGTATTAGCATCAAGTATGTTAAATGTTAAAAATTTAGTATTTAATACACCAAACACAAAAAAGCACCTTAATGAGATTTATCAAATGTTAAATAAATTTGGCATTTGCTAAAGCGACTTTGGAAGAAGTGTATCGTGAGATGTGCTATAAATATTTTAGCATTTTTTATTAAAACTTTCTCTCTCTTCTATGATAATTGGGAAGTGGGAACTATGCAAACTTTCTCTCTCATCTATTATTATTGGTAACCAAAAAAAAAGTAGGAATAAAATAAGAATTAAAATGAATAAAAAAAATAATATTTAAATAAAACGGTAAAAATGAAGTGATGCGTTAAAATAAATTTTTAATGAGTCAAAATAACTTTTTTTTTTCTTTTTTCTTTTAACGCATGATACTTATAAAATGCTCTTTGCTGCCCTCACCTTTCAGTCCACGGAATTTCTGAGCAACTACGGCTAGAGAAAGAACCTTTTAAAACACTGTTACATTACAGAGATGCCAGTCAGTTTTTAGTAATTATATAGTATTAGAAAGGTATAACAGCGAGTCTCAAATCTCAATCATTAAATTCATGGTAAAATTTGTTATTTCGTGATCAGAGGAGGATACATGGAGAGTATTGTGCGTCTTAATATTCTCTCTCAGAGGCAGCCAAATACTAGTATTAACTAACATCCTTCTTGCAGATACAAATAATAGTAATACTGCTACATTGTTGCTACAAAACATTTAGTTCCCTTACCCATACGATAATATATAAACAGTTCCACATATTAAATGCCCTTGATCTAGTGGGAACTTTGTTTATATATAAGACAACTACTAAATGAGTGGCATAAAAATACTTTATGCATGAGAAATGTCAATATATATGGAAGCAGCTCTTTCTGTGGCTGCTATCATAGTAGGAGATTGGCAAATTGAAGAAGGCATTGCAGGTATCATTAATTCGCACTTGGGCAGATACACAATTAATTGCAGATAGGGAAGTTTTAGTTGGGAGGAATTGCAGTTGGCTTGTAACTTTAAGCATCTTTTGACACTTCTCCAAAAACCATGAGGTATGGCAGCTAAAGTTTGTGTTGTTGCATTGCATCATGCAACAGTGCTATGAAGTATTCCATCACTTGATTTATTATCCTTTTTCAATGAATCCACCAATTTATACTTCTTCTTTTTTTATAAAAGTTTATTCTTTGTCTGTTGCCCAAACATGTGGTCCATGTATCATGTACTTGTCCAGTGTCCTGCCATTATTCACATTTTATTTATTTGCAGAGAAGTGTATAATTCGCAATACACAACCGGATTTGAGACTTCATAAAGATTGTCATTTCCTTCCTAACATCAAATAATTTAATGAAAATAAAGACATTTTACACTCTCCTTTATTGAAATTTGGAAAAATGACACTCTTCAAATTTGAAGAAAAAAAAAATCAATCCCAATGACTTTTGTTTGACCAAACACAATTAACTAGTTATTATAAATTAGGTTATGTTAACAATGCTCTTAGGATAATTATTAATAAACCATTTAAGGAAAATTCTAACACTATTTTTACAAAATATATATAAAAAGTCATAAAAAAATTAATTGTTTTTTTTTAATATAAAATTTTAAAAAAATATATCATAAATTAATGTCTTTAGAACATTAGTTAAGTTTTCCCTTATAAATTTTGAGAACTAACCTGAATTTTTTAGCTAAGGTCCATCACAGTTTTTAGGAAGTGCATACATCTTTTTCTTTTTTAATGTTTCCTATATCACAGCCCAAACATCTTTCAATAACTTTCTTTATTCGGCAACTTAATTACAAACTTTTTAAATAACTCTTTGAAATTGTTACCTAAAAGCTGAAAACTAAAATTTGGAAAAGCAATAACTGTGCGTGCCTTCAACATTTGAAACCTACAATTAATTGATAATTGAAGAAGGATCATAAAAACAAATAAATAAATATATATATATATATATATATAAAAAGAAGGCGAAAATACAATGTTGTTTACTCAAGTTTACCCTGTACGTGCAATTGGTTTCTTAAGTTTTAAAAATGAGTAGTATTAGTCATTTTACTAACTATTATTAGTGGTATTATTTAGGTGACTAACGGAACAATGACTTGATTTTTTTTTTTTTTAATGATGTGGCATTTTTAATTAAATAATTACAATAATTAGTTTCCAAGTTAGATCAAATCTTTTTTTTTTTTTTTTTTTTTGAGAATGAATGTTGCGATTTCTTATTAAGAAATCCCAGCCAAATCAGCCTGATATACATTCGATGGAACATCTTCCATCCATATTACACAATTTGGGATAGTAACAGCTAACTTCGCCAAATCATGCACTACTTGGTTGCCCTCTCTCTTTGTATGAGAGTAAGACAGTACAGAAAAAGCTGAAGTGAACTTGTAGGCATCCTGTATCAATAGACCAAATGGAGCAAGTCCAACATCCTTGGTTACTAATGCCTTAATCACCAACAGCGAGTCTCCCTCAAGAACAGCTTCTGAGATGCCCACCTCCCTAGCAAACCCAAGAACCCTTGTGGCTGCCATGGCTTCAATTTCTGTTGGCTGGAGAAGTTGGGGGATTTTTTCTGACATGGCTGCAATCACTAAGCCTTCTCTGTTTCGAATAATAACTCCCACACCTGAATAGTTTTCTTCGGCAAAAACAGCTCCATCAAAATTAATTTTGAAGATATCCAATGGAGGTGGCTTCCAACGTGTTCTTATGCGTGGTCGGATAGGTGGTGGCGGCGGTAAGATGGCTCAAAATTCTAAATATCTCTCAGTTGCTAATTGAGAAAGATGGTTTAAGGAGCAACATGGCTGTTAGGAGCGCACCTGGTTCCTTTGAGTCCAAATGGTCGACACCGTGAAAGCAAAGAGAGCTGGCTTCCGCTAATGTTCAAATACCTAAGCCATCAATTCATTGAAGCTGGAAAAAGAAGTCTGATCTCGAAAATTCCATGTGATGTCCTTATCCCACACATAATCCAGATTTTTACAACTCCATACCGCATGAATCATATCTTCCACTTCACACCTACACCGGTCACAAGTCTAATCCGTGATAATTGTTCTTTACAAAAGATTGCTCTTTGACGGAAGAGAGTTTCGGCAAGCTTTCCAAACTAAATTCTTCACTTTATTCAGACATGCCAATGCCCAAATTTTCTTCCATAAGCCGTTTTCATGGTCAGGCCGAGCCTCCATTTGAGAGCCATCATTTGCTTCCATAAAAAACCAATACCCCAGCTTGCAACTAAACTTCCCATCCTATGCTAGTGGCCAAAACAGCGAGTCCTTAGTAGCTTCTCAGGCCAATGGAATTTTCTTAATTTCTTCTACTTCTTGCGGTGCAAAAATTCCATCTACCATGTCAGCATTCCATGTGTGTGTCCCTTCATCTATCAAACAATCCACTGTAGCTTCCTCCATAGATTCCACCATTGGAGATGCTACCTTTGTTAGGTGTTTTCGTGGCAGCCAATAATGTTGCCCTATTTTGATAGATTTCCCATTGCCTACCCTCCAACAAGCTCCCTCCAGGACAACATCACGACCTCTCAAGAAGCTTTTCCAAGCATACGATACTAAAGAGGATTCTTTTGCATCTATTAGAGAACCATGAGAAAAAAACTTCGCCTTGAACAATTTATAAAAGAGAGAGTCCTTATTATGGATAAGATGCCACGCTTGCTTTGCTAAAAGGGCATCCTTAAATTGAGCCAAATCACAGAAGCCCAATCCTCCTACCATCTTAGATTTTGTTAATTCACTCTATCAAAGCCAATGAATTTTTCTTCGATCTCCCCTTTGGCCCCACCAATATCTTCTTATCATAGCCTCAATATCATCACAAAGCCGAATAGGAAGTTTAAAGCAACCCATGGCATAGGTATGAATAGCTTGTATTACAGATTTAATGAGTACCTCTTTACCGGCTTGTGATAACAACTTGCTCTCCCATCTTTGAAGCTTCCTCCAGACCCTCTCTTTTATAAGATCAAAGCTCACCTTTTTTCCCCTACCCACAAAAGATGGCAATCCCAAATACTTCTCATAGGATTTAGCTTCTTGAAGTTGGAGCAGATTCTTGATATTTGCTTTTGCTTCTTCCGATGTAGACCTGCTAAAAAAGATTGCAATTTTGTCTTTGTTGATCTTTTGCCCCGACAAAGACTCATATTCAGCTAGCAACTTCAAAATATTATTACAATCCTCATAGGTTGCCCTGCAAAAAAGTAAGCTATCGTTTGCAAAAAACAAATGGGTTAATTTTGGGCCTCTCTTACATAAGGAAAACCTTTAAGATCACCAATTCTCACCGAGTGTTTGATGAGAGCATGTAGACCTTCAATACAAAGGAGGAAAAGGAAAGGAGAGAGGGGATCCCCTTGCCTTATACCTAGTTTGGGATGAATCATTCCCATGGGTTCTCCATTCACCATAATGGAGTATGTCACTGTTTTTACACAACTAATAACAAGAGCAATCCACCTAGGGCAAAAACCCATTCTCTTCACAAGTTTCTCCAAATAAACCTATTCAATCCTATCATAGGCCTTACTCATATCTAGTTTTAAGGCCATAAATCCATGTCTACCTGAGCTATGGTTCTTCATATGATGGAGAGTTTCAAAGGCAACCATAATATTATCTAAAATAAGGCGATCTTTAGCAAAAGCAGATTGGTGTTCAGTGATTAGGGATGGGAGGAATTTCTTTAGTCTATTTGCTAGGACTTTAGAATATATTTTGTAGAGAACATTACACAGACTAATAGGCCGAAACTCAATCACTAGTTCAGGGTTATCAACTTTTGGCACAAGAGTAATAAGAGTATGGTTTATAGGGTTGGGTAAAGTACCATGTTTAACCAAGAGAGGACTGCGTTGGTTACATCATACTTCATAACCTCCCAAAAATGCTGATAGAAGAGTGGAGGCATTCCATCGGGACTTGGAGCCTTTAAAGGTGCCATCTAATTTAAAGCTTCCAACACTTCCAATTTTGAAAAGTCACTCACCAAATCTGCATTCATTTCCTCAGTCACTGAACATGGGATTTTCTCAAGAACCTCAACAGTAAGGCTTGGGTTTGAAGATGAGAAAAGCTCTTCATAGTAATTTGTTAGCTCCAACCCTATTTTCTCATGCTCAGTTAACCACTCACCTCTAGCATTTTTTATCCCCCTAATTAAATTCTTCCTGAACCTCTTTGTTGCCTTGCTATGGAAAAAAGCTATATTGCTATCTCCTTTACTAAGCCACAAGACCTGTGACTGTTGACACCATATTCTAGCTTCTCTATCTAGAAGGATATTTATTTCAACCTTGAGACCCCTAACCCAAGAGTTGTCCCCACTGACTATTGCTTCATTTTCAGCCACCACAAGCAATTTCTTTTTCTTTGCTAATTCCCTTCTCACATGTCCAAAATTATGCTTGCTCCACCAAGTTAATTCCTGTTCACATTAAGCCACCTTTTTCAAGATAGCTAGGCTTAGGTTCGGCTCACAAGTATTACTCCAAGTTGCTTTAATAGTTTCACCACAAGAGGGCTCTGACAACCACATTTCCTCAAACCTGAAATGCCTTCCTACTAGGCTCTTCCAACCCTGATAAATTTACCCAAAGGGCAGAGTGATCTGATGACATAGATTGAAGGTGATGGATTCTAGTTCCCGAAAATTTATGAAACCAAGAATTAGTTGCCAAGCATCGATCTAATCTTATTCTAACAGAATGACCATCATCAAAGTGTCTTGCCCATGTAAATTTTGAACCTACAAATCCCAAATCTATGAAGCCACACTCATCAATCACATCTCTAAATAACTGCATTTGATTGTGATCTCTCCTCGGCCCACCCAACTTCTCATCATGCCGAATAATTTCATTAAAATCCCCAGCACAAAGCCAAGGTCTGTTCTGCCTTGAATTCAAAGTCCTCAACTTGTTCCATGTTTCAAATCTCCTTGAGGTCTCGAGTTCCCCATAAAAGCTAGTAAATCTTCATTCATTCTCAGAGTTCCCATTGATAATAGTGTCGATATAGTACCTGTGTGAATCTACTATAGTAAGGTTCACAGTATTCTTCCAAAATAACACTAAACCACCACCTCTATTAACCCTCGACACCACCCACTTCTGATTAAAATTAATTTTACTCAACGTACGATCTAGCATTGCATCATCTGCCCATGTTTCGGCTATAAACATGACAGAGGGATCTTTAGCCTATATCAAAGTAACAAGCTCATTCTCTGTATGCAGGTTCCCAAGCCCACGACAGTTCCACACTAACAGACTCATTGCTTCTGGTCAGGCTGGATCCCAGCCTCCGCCAATATCTTCTTCTTGGTTGTGCCTGCCTGAGAAACTTTCCTTTTCTTTGGTAAGTCAAGTAGGCTTTTTGTTTCCCCAACCACACATTTCTCCCCTACTGCTTCAGTCATTACTGTGTCTGTCCCTATCTCAGTTCTAGTAACTCTTTTCCATGAGCCTTCAGCATGCACGGGTCTGTTCTGATTATTAGAAATCACAACTAGAGGGGCACGTGGTATGGAAGGGTTAAGTTGTGCACATGCTTGTGAAAGCATCTCATTAGAATCCTTAATAGAAGGTGATTCAATAATATTTTCCTTACCTAACATGCTCTGTTCTCAGCAATATTCAAAGCTGCCAAGTCAAACTTACGAATTTCCTTATCAATATCCTCTATTACCTCCTCAAAATCACCGGCTAGCTTTTTTCTCTCCATAGAATCTGTCAATTTTGAACTTTCAAATTCTGTAACACTCCCTAACTCTTGTGGCACAATATTCTCCATGTTTATCTCCTGAAAATCTGGAGCAATATTTGCACTAGGAAAATTACTAACACTTTCCTTATCGAGTCGAATAACCTCCGGTGAAGGTTTACTTGAACCAACCACCACCACGGGAGGCTTCTGAGCCTATTTGCTATTTGTTGTCAACACACCCGATTTCCTACAAGCAACAAAACCAGGGACTTTAACCATATTTCTCCTTGTCGACACAAATGGCGCTGCCTTGATCCAAGATCCGAACTGCTGTGACTCAGTTTTCAGGCTTCCTTCGCTCTCAATCCAAAGAGCACAATCACGATCATTGTGTGTTAAGCAGCCACACCAATAGCATAGGTTGGGGAGTCGTTCATATTTAAAAGACACCCACAATTCTTTGCCGTTGTCAAGTGAAATTACCCTCCCCCTGCACAAAGGTTGAGTAATATCCATTGAAACTCTAACTCTCATAAAATTATCTCCTTCCGATTTAGAATCATCAGTCGAGGCATTAATTCTCCCTGCAGCCTCACATATTTGTTCGGCCACCTTTCGTCTTCGAAACATCACCGAAAGGTCGTGCACTTGCACCTAGAAACTAGCTCTATTAAACTCCATATCCCCCACGTTTGTATCTCTGTCATAGCATTGTAATACCATGAGATGTTTATCAAAACTCCATGGCTCGGCATCAATAACTTTCTCCATCTCTTCCTTATTATCAAAAGTAAAAAAAAACTACATGATCTCCCTCCTTTTTGATTTTAAAACCATTCACTGATCTCCATAATGGTGTGAAACGTTTTAGCTATAGCATCTATGTTGAAAGCACGCTTTGTCAAGAATTTTGTAGCTAATATGTACTTTGTTGCTACCTGTTCTTTCCGAAATATGAAGGTTTGACCCTTCGCAATTTGATAGTGTTAAACAACTCCATGATCTTGTTAGGTGCTCCATCCTAAGGAATAAAGAAAAGAAAACTGTTTCCCAAAACCCTAGAAGAAAAGAAAACCACAAAACCTCAAGGCAAACTTGTTGCCTTGGGGGACACAAACACCTTCAAAGAAGGGATTGCTATTCTACAACCTAGGAGAAGATGGAGACCCACCTTTCGCTAGCGAGGAGAAACTTACATTAGATCAAATCTAAAGCAAACTAACTTGGTTTAAATCAAATCTAAAACCACAACCCAGATCCAAAAAATAACACATACGATTGTGATTTTGGATTCACTGTGAGGATACAAAAAAAATCAGCTAATTTTAAATAATTTTTTATATTTCCTATCAAAACGTTTTTTTAATTAATCATATAATAAATGTTTTAATGACTGTGGTCAAGTCAAGCAATCCACGAATACAAACAGAGGAAATTGAAAATGGCGACGCACACTCTTCAAGTATCCAGTTCCATGTCTTTACATCTATAGTTATGCACTCTCTCCAAAACACTATCCCTTTCCTCTCAGCCTCACCAACTCAGATCCCTCTCTTCCAATTGCAAAATGTCAATTCACTAAACCGTCTAGATTGACTTGGCATTTATTTTTAATCAATCCAAAAGACTTCTATTCCAATCTCTCTCTCTCTCTCTCTCTCTCTCTCTCCGTTGTGAGTTTGTGAATCCAAAATCACGAACTTATGTGATTTTATTTGGAGCTAGCTTGTGATTTTAGATTTGATTTAAACCAATCAGTTTGCTTTAGATTTGATCAGAAACTAATTATTGTAATTTTTTAATTAAAAATGCCACATTATTAACAAAAAATTCCAAGTCATTGTTCCATTAGTCACTTGAGTAACACCACTAACGACAGTTAGTAAAATGACTAATACTACTCATTTTTAAAGCTCTAGGAACCAATTGCGCTCACTTGAAACTTAAGCGACTAATTGTGCGCGCAAAGTAAACTTGAGGGACCAACATTATAGTTTCGCCTAAAATGAAAAGGAAAAATAAAGGTCAAATATGGAAGAAGCATGCTGTTAAAACATATGTGATTCAAAGTTAGGAACATATGTCACTATTTTATGTAATTGGCTAATCCTTTGACAAAATGCGCTTTACTTGTAATTGGGTAGATCTATGATGTGTTTAATGCTTCAAGAAACCTTGTTTCAAGTTCAAGTGTTAAAACTATGTAAGTCTGTTTAAGAATCAAGGAATGAAGTGAAGGATTTTAAAGCTCAACAGCTAGCATCTATCGAGGTTTAAAAGCTGCTGAAGCCCATGGCTTGATAGTTAGCTCGATAGATAGTTATCTATCGAGGTTTATGAAATTTAGATTTTCTGTTCTGTTTTTCATTCAATCTGTGGGTATATGTTTGGGCTTTCTTTTCTCATAACCCTAAACATATATAAGGATTATTTTAAGGGCTGAAAAAGATGACGACAAGTTGCACAAGAGCACAATTCCACAAGTGTAAAGAAAGTGTAATCGAAAACCTAGTTTGCCCTAGTTCTTCATTCTCTTCAAGAAGTTGCTATGTTTTGTACACCGTAGGGTTTTGTGACCAAGCAACTTCATAATCTTCATCATTTGGATGAACTGAAGAACTTTGCAGCCAACATCCTTCTCAAGTTGGTGATCAAGTCATGTACTGGGATCCACGTAATTGGTTAGTCACGTACTGGGAGCCGTGCATTAAAAGGAGAGATTGTCACTACAGAACAAATCCAATTGGGTATTGGGGTAAGGGTTTAACTGTAGGTTAGTATAAAGTACTAGGATTCCTTTACTTATAATCGCTTGTTTTAATAATAGTGATTCTCGGGAGTGGTGACCTTAAAATCACCCGGTGGAGTTTTTGCCGTGTAAGTTTTCCCCATTCGTAAACAAATCATCGTTTCAATTTATTTTCCGCTACATACTTAGTTTAATTGGTGATTTGTTTGTGCTACCATGCGCTTTGCATGTTAATTTGATTAATTAATAAACTTGGCTAATTAATCAATTAATTCATCACAAGGGGTCAATACGTTTTTGGCCTATCATGTGCCTCCTTTGTCCCCACTTACACAAAAATCATTGCAAGTCTTTGGGTGTTGAAGAAACTTAGTTGTGTTTTTTTTTTTTTCTTCTAAATTCTATCAGTTATGTTTTCACTAATCATAATTAAAGTTTTGTAAATAGAATATTTTTAAAGTTTTAAAAATTTTCATTACTAATACAAACAGAAGGAGAGGAGTGTTATTTCCTCCAAACTTTAAGGGAGGAATGTGTTTTTTCCCTTCAGATTTAGGGTTGAGTGTTATTTCTTAAAATTTCAAGGGAGATGAACGTAATTACCCCTTTTTTATTTATAGAATATTGTGGAGCCAAAATATTTAGCAACCCCGGCCCACTCCATATCGGGCCCAAGGTTCATGCCGAGGAGAGTACAGAATCCGAGGATAAGTGGGAGATGCCTAAGTCATCAAGGCACCTTGCCGAGGATGCCCACGTCCTTGGCAAACCGACATTGAAGGAAGGGAGCTGTCACTCTCCCATTAAATGCACGCCATCAACACTCTGGCCGCATCAATGATGAATTGACCAGCAAACAGTAATGCCTTGGTTATTTCAACTAATAGAAAGCCTGCAAAGGCGGCTGATGGGACGAGCTCTCAGACACAAGTTCAGATGGCCGACAAATGGACGGCAGAGATCAACTGAGCAAGACTATATAATAGATGGAATCCCCAAAGTGAAGAGGGACCCCCCGGGGGTTGGAAAGTGAAGGGATTTCTTTCTTTTAGGGTGTTCAAGGACAACCCTTGTATTCATTGGTTCTAAGGAAAAGAGCTCCTCGGAATGGGCCGAGGACGAATTTTCCTCAAAAATACTTAGTCAAATTCTAGTTATTCTTCTTGTAAACCCACGTCGACTGTTGTCTTTCTTGCTAGTGCCTAGCCCTTCTATTCACTCTCTACAAATTTATTGTACGGGGGTTGCCCGAAACGGGTCCTTACAATTGGCGCCGTCTGTGGGAATCGAACCCACGACCATTTGTCGGTCACAAACACTTGAGTTCAGATCTCACAAACACACTATTCTCTGGACGTTTCAAGGGCTCTGTCAGAATAGTAGCTTGTGCCTCACGAGATGAAGTGGCCCTTGGAAAGGGCAGTGACAAGGAGGCCGACCCCCTTTCAAGAGCCGAAGATGGCAACCCAACCCTGGACATCATGTTGGGGGTGGGGTAGGCGGAGGCCGAAGATCCTTCTTCTTTTCAACCTAGCCAGGTATAGGACTCCCCTTGCGGTTCGGAGGGGGATCTGAAAGGAACGTAATGTTTCTCCTCCGGGTTTGGATCTGTTAGCCATCCAAGCTGATAGTGATTCGCCGGCTCCCAGTTGTTGTGGGTTTGGAAGGGAAACCAGGTGGAACCTTGAGGTGGAATCGTCAGGCGCCGCAGCCTCTTCTTCCTTCTCCTTCCTTGCGCCGAAAGTGTTGGTTGGGGAGCTGTGGACAGCCTTAACATAGGTCTGTCTTCACCTCTCCCTCCAACGCTTGGCTTGGCTTTAAAACAAGCCTGCCTAGGCCTCTCACCATTTCCTTTCCTTTTAGCTTCAGCACAAGCCTGTTTAGGCGTTTGTTGTTAGCTTTAGAACAAGCCTGCATGGGCATCTGCTGTAAAATGTAACTTCTCTTCTCATATTAATAAAGAAGTAGACCCACTTCATTTCTTTTATTTTTTGCATCTTTTCATTTCTTGTGATGGTTGCCTTCTGAATGAGTATGTTGCCATTGGCTGCATTGTTTTTTTTTTTTTTTTTTTTTTTTTTTTTTTTTTTTTTTTTTTTTTTAAAGAAGTGTTGCTCTTGATCTTTCTGCACCAACCATCGCATTTGCTAGTGCACAAGTCCTCCCCACAGACGGCGCCAATTGTAGGGACCCGTTTTGGGCGACCCCTGTACAATAAATTTGTAGAGAGTGGAGAGAAGGGCTAGGCACTAGCAAGAAAGACAACAGTCGACGTGGGTTTACAAGAAGAATAACTAGAATTTGACTAAGTGTTCTTGAGGAAAGTTCGTCCTCAGCCCATTCTGAGGAGCTCTTTTCCTTAGAACCAATGAATACAAGGGTTGTCCTTGAACACCCTAAAAGAAAGAAATCCCTTCACTTCCCAACCCCCGGGGGGTCCCCCTTTACTTTGGGGATTCTATCTATTATATAGTCTTGTTCAGTTAATCTCTGTCGTCCATTTGTCAGCCATCTGAACTTGTGTCTGAGGGCTCGTCCCATCAGCCGCCTTTGCAGGCTTTCTGTTAGTTGAAATAACCAAGGCGTCACTGTTTGCTGGTCAATTCACCATTGATGCGGCCAGAATGTTGGTGGCGTGCATTTAATGGGCGAGTGACAGCTCCCTTCCTTCAATGTCGGTTTGCCGAGGACGTAGGCATTCTCGGCAAGGTGCCTTGATGACTTGGGCCTCTCCCACTTATCCTCAAATTTTGTACTTTCCTCGGCATGAACCTTGGGCCCGATATGGAGTGGGCCGGGGTTGCTAAATATTTGGGCCCCACAATAGCCCCTCAAAATTCTGCTGCCCGACCTCTCAGGAAGGGAGGAGGATTTTGATGTTTTTGGGCCAATGTCCTGGCCTGTCGAGCCTTGTCTTTTTGTCAGTGTCATAATCCTTTCAACTGCCCAGGGGACGTTCCTGGCGGTTCGGTATTTGGAGCATGCCTTCATTAAATTTCGGCGGCTCTGTGTCCTCCACATTTAACTGTGTGATGATGAATGGACGGTGGGGATGCTCCTGGCCCACTGGGTGGGAAAGTCCATGCGGTTATTTTTAATTGGGGGTATATATACCCAGTTGAACTAGTTCGTCCTTTCACTTTTGCATTCAAGAGATCCTGCGCACCTACTCTGAATTCGGTCACATCTTAAACTGTACTTGCAACTCTCCTTAGCACAAAAAGCCTGCCCGAGGAGTTTTCTCTCGTTTTTGTAAGTCTTCTTCTCTCTTTAGTTCATACTATTCACTTGAGTTCCTTGTTAGTTCTCTAGGATGGGTAGGCTTAAGAAGGTAGTTAAGTCTGAGGAGTCAATGGACAAATTCGTTGCTGATTATAGGATTTTCAATATAGTGGGTTTGTGGTACTGTGGAGAGGGGGAATGGAGTTCGAGGAAGAAAGAGGGTGAGGTGGCAATTCCTATAATCGCCTTTCTAGATGGCAGAATGAGGATCCCCATAGGGCTGGTGATGAGGGACTATCTTAGGCACTTCGGCCTATCTCCACTCAATGTGCTACTAATGTATTTAGGATTTTAGGCTGTGTGAATGCCTTGAATGAGAAGATGGGCCTGAGGCTAACTCATCATGATGTGAACTGGTGCTACAAACTCCAGCGCCTAAAGGAGAAGTCTTATTACATGAGGACGAGGGACGATAGGGTCCGGCTCATCTAGTGCCTCCCTGAGTCCAGCAAGGGTCTGAACAAAGACTTCTTCATTGTGTCTGGGAAATGGCACGAGGGCCTTCTGTGCCCAACAGTGGAGGGTACACCAGGTGGGGCATCCAGACTAGGAGAGTGTTTTTAGTTCTTTGTGCATTAGCGTCCTGCTTTGCTTGGATTTTGACAAGAACTTGCTTTCTTTTATGCAGATCCGCATGCTTTTGAGCGTCACTTCAGCCAGGTTAATAAGGAAGACTTGGAGAAGGTGCTGAGGTCGGAGATCTTTGTGAATAAAGACAATAATCAAGTTAAAGCCACTCACGTGGTCTTAGGATACGTCCCGATCCAAAAATCATTCTCGGCTTCGAGGCACGTGATCCGAGCTAGAGATCCTCGGCTGCGTAGCATCATCGTAGTCGAGCATGGATTTTTGATCCCCGAAGGGTCTCCTATTCCCAAGGGCGTACCGTTGGTAGGTACTTCTTCGTCGGCTCAAGTTGCCGAGGTTGAAGGGGAAGAGGAGGTTGCTGACTCAGGTCCATCCGGGGACGAGTTTGGCGTGTTTAACCAGCCCCATTCGCCCGAGGACCCTACCGGTGATTTGGGTGACCCTAGTTTAACTGAAGCGGACTTTCTGTTCGAAGAAGCCACTCCTCGGTCGAAGATGAGTTTCAAGAAGCAGCCTCAGAAGAGCTTGCTAGCATTGATTGAGGGGCAGCCGAGGAGGGATGCGCCGGGGAAGTCTCCTCCCGAGCTTCCCCCTCCTCCACCCCAACAGAGTTCGATGTCTGGGTCCAAGCCCACCAGTTCTCCGCTGAAGAAAGACAAAGGCAAGAGACCTAGGGGGGGCGAAGAGTCTGATCCTTCACGAGGTGGTAGCGATGCTCGGCCGCCATCAAAACAGCTGAGGATAGGGCGCCGAGGCCAAGAGAAGCAGGCCTCTATCCAGGCCGAGGCCCAGGCTTGGCTTCCTACCCCCATGCTCCATGGGGAGCCTCTAATGGATGATGCCTCCCTCAGGAACCCTCAAGGGGGCGAGGGTGCGCTCGTGGCTGACGCATTAGAAAGGTCCTTGTTACTCCCTGTGGACATGGCCCAGCTGGAGGCTTTGAGGAGCGAGGAGGTCTTCCTTGCCTTAAGCAATACTTGGGCATGGTAAGTTTTCTGATTGCTTATAATTTTCTTGACTTTCTGTGGCTCCTTATCTGCTGCACAATGGTTTCAATTGGCAGGCTATTCAGGCTACCTTCAGGCTAGAGGACATAGCCAGTAGCCAAAGCCAGGTCGCTGGCTCGAAGAATACCAAGCTGTTGGACATCGTGCGAGCCCTCAACGCTTCCAGGGCCGATCTTAAAAAGGCTATGGACCAGTTGGAGGAGACGAAGGCGGCTCGAGACACCATTGAGTCTGCCCTTGTTGCCACTGAAAAACTGGCTCTAAATCAAATGGGCAGCCTGCTCAAGGCAGAGGATCAGTTGAGGATAGCCAGAGAGAAGATCGCGACCCTAGAGGAGAGGGTGTTTGAGGCAGATAAGGCTAGAGGCGCTGCGGAGTCTGCTAGGGACGAGGCTTTGAAAGCCAAGGAGGAGGCTGAGTCTGCCGAGGCTGAGTCTGCCAAGGCTAAGGCCGAGGCCTCCAAAGACAAGGCTGCGCAGGATTCCTATAAGGCAAGGGCGACTGAAACAGAAGACAGCCTTAGAGCCCAAGTGCCTGGGGTATGCAGACTTTACTGCTCCCAGGTTTGGAATGAGGCCCTTACACAGGCTGGGGTCGAAGCCTCGTCCAACCTGTGGAGGGCGGAGAACGTATATTATCCTCTTGCCATTCGTGAGACTGCCCCTCCAAGTTTTGAGGCCGAGGTGGCTGCCGAGGGCGTTGGGGTTGTTTCTGAGGAAGGCAGCCCAGCTACCCTTACTTCGGGCGAGCCCACCAAGGAAGCTGATCCTTCTAAGAATGTTGAGGCAAGCCAGGGTCCCACTGCTGATGCGCCTGGAGAGATTGCGGACCCCTTAGCTGATGTCTAAGCATCTCTTGTAGAGGACTTACCCCACCCAGCTGACCCTTCTCAGGCTGCGATCCCAAGCGAGGGCCATAAGGATTCTAAAACCTCCTCTGCCTAGCCCCCTAAGGGGGGAGTTGAGATAGAGCCAAAAGAATGATCCCTCGTTGCATCTTTGCCTTATTTTTTGTTTTCTTTTTTTTTTTTTATTATTTTTTTTTTATTGTAATAGCATATTTGCCTTGTATAACCCCTTTTTGAAGACTCAGTAAAATGCATATTTCGTTTCCTTTTATTCGTTTTGTTTGTATTATATTATACATACATGCATACATTACTTGTACGATACTGGCTTCAATTGCGCCTCAGCCGACTACACTGATTATCGTCCCCTGCAGTGCTCACTACTAGTACCAAAGTGGTTAGCTTCGCCATAAGTCTGGGCCCGTGGTCAACACAAGACCTTGGTTCTATCCAGTGCTTAGATCCTGATAAAGTGACTAGTTTCCCCATAGGTTTGAGTCCTTGGACTATGCAAGACCTTGGTTCTGTCTAATACTTGGGTTTTCTTGAAGTAGCTAGTTTCCCTATAGGTTTGACGCTGAGGAACATACAAGACCCAGGCTCTGCTTAACACTTGGTATTTCGTGGGGGGATGGTTTCTCCATTGGCTTAGATCTCCTAAAGTGACTAGTTTCTCCATAGGCTTGGATTCGAGGACCATCCAATACCTTGGTTCTGTCTAACACTTGTCTTCTAAAGTATCTAGTTTTCCCATAAGCTTGAGTCTGAGGACCATGCAAGGTCTTGGTTCTGCCTAGTACCTAGTTTTTGAAGTAATTGGTTTCCCCATAAGCTTGAGTCCGAGGACCATGCAAGGCCTTGGTTCTATCTAGTACCTAGTTTTTGAAGTAATTGGTTTCCCCATAGGCTTGAGTCTGAGTACCATGCAAGACCTTGGTTCAGTTGATCTCTGCTGTCCATTTGTCGGCCATCTGAACTTGTGTTTGAGGGCTCGTCCCATCAGCCGCCTTTGTAGGCTTTCTGTTAGTTGAAATAACCAAGGCGTCACTGTTTGCTGGTCAATTCACCATTGATGCGGCCAGAGTGTTGGTGGCATGCATTTAATGGGTGAGTGACAGCTCCCTTCCTTCAATGTTGGTTTGCCGAGGACATGGGCATCCTCGGCAAGGTCCCTTGATAACTTGGGCTTCTCCCACTTATCATCGGATTCTGTACTCTCCTCGGCATGAACCTTGGGCCCAATATGGAGTGGACCGGGGTTGTTAAATATTTGGGCCCCACAAATATTATAAAGGGTTCGGCTAAAAGGTGCATGTTGGGGAGTGGACCTAAATCTACCCCGAGGACCTTAGCTCAAAGAGGAAAACTCGAGAAACCCCATCCACGGAATGGGTCCATCCCAGGGGCCAATGAGGGATGAAATGGCCTCCTAATGAGAAGAGACCATTTGAGCCCAATAACGAGGTAATCTGTGAAGCCCATCTCCTCGAGGAAATGTGGCCCAACCGAGGAGCACCCACTTGTGTTGTCGAAAAGGCCTTTCTTCACCTGTTCCCCCCAAGAACACGTTGATAAAAATGCAGAACCCAATGTAATAGTCACCTCCGCATTTAAGACTTTCCTCACCTAATGTCAGCCACATTAAATGCTAAATGACTGGCTTGAATAGTGAAGACACCCCCAAAGTCTGCCTTCATGATCATGAAATGGCAGGAGAAAGTGCTGATGGGATAAGAATCTCCCTAAATCTAGGCAAGAGCAGGATAGATGGAAGAGGAGAAGGATGGCTATAAAAGGTGGTGGAGAGCAATAGGAAGGGTGATCTAGAAAAATTAAGGGAAGAACTAGAAAGAGAAAGTGAGAGGCGTCTTCATAAGAATTCATCCTTAAGACCCTTGTACCCACCTCAGGATTGCTTTTTTCCCACCAATAAAGCTTTGATTCAGTTATTTCTATCTTCGATCATCTTTTTAATTTTCCCATTATGGATTTTTGTCTCCTATACTTTATAAATTAGTTGTGTTGATCAAGAACCCCTAAATTGCTCATTTGTTTTATGTTTTTGACCCCCACAGTGCCTTTAGGCATTTGTTAATGGATCATTTTAAAAAAGTTTTAATATAAGTTTTATGGAAAATATAAAAAGTTTTTTTTTAAAAAAAAAATCAATTACTTTTTTCTTTTCTCTTAAAAAGTTTCTAAAAAATTTCCAAAACCAACTCCTTTATGGCATCGGTTAACTTTTCTCTATTATTATAAAATATAAATGCTATGACCACAACATTTTTACAGCAAATCTTAAGTAACAGATTGTTACTACCTAATATTGATGGGTAGAAAAAGTAATTTCAATAGTGGATTTAAAATTAGAACCATTAATAACATACCATCTAAGATTTATTATAAAATGTTGTGAATGTATCATTTCTCATTATAAAATACTTCAAAAGTACAATATGATGTACTCCCTCACATATGGGTTCCACTGTTAATTTATTTAATAAAATCTACAATTATGTGAGAAGATGAAGTATATCATTATTGTATTTTAAAATATTGTTTAATTACTCTTCATTTACTACTTGTGGAGTTAAGGTACATTTTATTTTCCTCTTTTTATGAAAGAGTCAAAGTGTGTTTGATTGCCTCTTTTGTTATGAGGTATTGTCTCAACTTTCCTATAAAAAAACATAGTTATAAATTTTTTTTTAAATGAAGTTACAATAACAAAAATTTATTTTAGAAAAAGTAATGCGCTATGCATAAAAAGTTGAATAATGCTAGAGATGCAAATTATTTTACAAAAAATTTACAAATTGCTGATGTGGTTAGTGATGCTAGATGAAAACCAATAAAAAGTTGGTCACATCAACAGTTTGACAGTTTGTAAAAATGTTGTAAAATAGTTTGTGTCTGTAACATTATTCTAAAAATTTAGACAAAAATTGGAAAACAATAACTTTTTTTTTTTTAAGAAGAAATAACTTAGGTTGAAATTGTAGTTATATTTAAACATGCCCATAAATCCATGCAGGAATTACACATGAGTTGGATAATGATGATCAAATGCAGTCTCTTACCATGTCTAACTTATTATAGAAATATAATTTCTATGGAATTCTATTTTTTCAAAACAAAAAAAAAAAAAAAAAAAAAGGCAATCCAAAGATGTCAACTTTTTTAGGAATTGTGGCGGATTAACGAGATGGGTTACAAAATTACAACTGCCCATTTCCATGGGATTTGCGGCTATAGTCATAGAATTGGTTGTTTGGTTGCTCTCCTTATTATCTTGTTATTGCATAGATTAATTTTTAAGTACTCTCGAAACATAATGAATGATATTCATTCTTCTAACATTTATTATGGAGTCACTATGTTTTAAGAGTACCTAATAAAATTTGAATTAATTTAAATGGTCTTATTGCTTATTGCAACTTGCACGTGTCTTACAAATCCAAAAAATAGAGGTTAATTTTTTTTTAATAGAAAATTAAGCATATATTATTTAGGGATGCGAATAAGAGCATTAGTAGCAATGAAGCTAAATAGCTATATAGCTATTTTAGCTTCACCAAAACACATAAATGCATGCTACAGTAGTGGTGCAATAGGTAAAAATTTTTAGCTTCTTGCTACAATGCATAGCTATTTATGGCTATACACTGTAGCAAAAAGCTAATTTTTTTTTTTTTTTTTATTACACTTCTCATTAAAATAATGTTTCTTTTCTTTTCCCGTTTCACAGCTCATCTCTCTCTCTCTCTCTCTCTCTCTCATTATACTTCCCTTTCTGCTCTCTCAGACCAAAGCTCCTCTCTCTCATCTCACAGATCAGGTCATGCCTCTGCCCTTGAATCCATCTCGCCCAGTCCTCCATGCCGTCGACCCAACTCCCCGCGCTGTTGACCCATCTTGCCCAGTCCTCCATCTCACCACTCACCCAACGCGGATCCAAGCTCCATTGTCGACCCAAGCTCCATCTCCGATCTAAGCTCCATCGCCGACCCAAGCTTCATCGCCGATCCAAACTCCATTGCCAACCCAAGCTTCATCGTCAACCCAAGCTCCATTGTTGATCCAAGCTAATTCAGTGAGAGAAAGACAAGATCAACGAAGAAGATATATATGCTATACTATGAATCATTTTTTGTTTGTTTGTTTGTTTATTGTTGTTGTCTGTGATTTTCGATAAATATTAGTATTTGATTTGGTTTTGATTGGGGCTCTGTTGCAGCTCTGCTGTTTAAGGCAAAGGTTGAATCTTGTGCTCTCGTCTGTTTCAATGCATTTGAAGCTAAAAAGGTGTGTGAGTTTTAGCTATTTTTGTCAAAGCTTAAATCTTTGTTAAACCCTGGTTTGATTTCTTGGTTTTTGGTTACGAATTTGAGATGAGTTTTATTGTTTATTTTGATTTGGTGTTTGTAGGACTTGTTCTAGAGTGGTTTGGTTAGGTTTCGTGGGTCAGTGGTGGTGTGGCTGTGTTGGTGGTGATTTGTGTGGTGGTTTTTGATTGATTTGGATTTTTGGCAGTGGTTGTGGGTGGTTGTACTTAGCTTGCTAGTTGTTGTTGGGTGGTTGTTCTTGGTTGGCAGTGGTTGTGGATTGTGCCATTGATTAGTTTGTGGTTTTTTTTGGTAGTGAGATGTATTATTTTATTATAGTAGATATATTATTTTATTGTGATGTTTATATTATTTTATTGTGTTGAAAGCTAAAATAGATCTACTGCTGCTGGATGTTTTGTAAAATGAGTAGGTAAAATAGATAAAATAGCTTTTTATAGTGCCAAATAGCTAAAAAAATAGCTCTACTGCTGTGGATGCTCTAAGTGTATTTTAATGTGATGAGATGCACTGAAGATTCAACAAGAAAACTTCGCCATGATGTGCTCAAGACCTCCTTCTATGTTACGACATTTAGTTTTTTTAGTTTATTTTATTTTTTAGGTTTTTTTGGGTAGGCTAATAATAGGGATAGATTTATATTTTCAGAAACAATCCAAAATAAGCATATTACAACTTTACAACTTACAAGGTTGCAAAGTCTACTTGCTTTTGGTGTATATGAGGTAGATTTATATTTTATTAGAAATGTTAATGAGCACTGTTCGGTGCTTGTTAGGATTGGACTAATATGAGTCTCATTTAATAAAAAAAACTGGATAAATAAATTAAAAAAAAACATAAAATTAGCCACACAGTTTATTTATTTATTTTTTCTCTTTATGAAGTTAGTCCTATAACTTATAAAGCTGAAAAAAAAAAAAAAAAAAAAAAAAAAAAAAAAAAAACTACTGTTAATGGGTACGGTAACACAACCCATACTTTATAGTTTATAGCCCAGGAATGGGGATGTAAGAATTTTTCCTTAACAAAAAAAAAAAAAAAAAAAAAGCCCAGGAATGGGGATGTAAGAATTTTTCCTTAACAAAAAAAAAAAAAAAAAAAAAAAAAAAAAAAAAAAAAGAAGGACGTTTCCAAGTTTCAACATATAGGGTACTTTCAAATCTCTCTTTCCCTAGCTACTGAAATATTAAAATTAAAAATTTAAAAAAAAAAAGAATTGAAATAGGGGATGTAATTGTATTTCTTTATTCTTAATTATAAATAATTAAAAAAAATTCTAGTTTTCCCAATGTCTTAGAATTTCATTTTTTTTTTCTGAATAAAAATATACTGAAATAGTTTTATTTATTTATTTATTTGCTGAATAAAAATATACTGAAATAGTTTGATCAGAATTATGTTCGCCCACGCAGGCTTGGATATGGAATGATAGAAATCTATAATGCTAGACTCCTAGTGATCTTGGGGAAATAGAACAGTGGCGCCGGCTGTTTCTTTTTTTTTTTAATTAAATTAAATTATATTTTGTGGAATCCTACTCCTACACCTGAGATATCTGAGAATTAACAAGCCTAGTAGTACTGTAGTAGTAGGTGTCTTGGATATTATCATCACAATTGTTTCTTCTGTCATGCTTTGAACTTACACAAGGGAGATAGATAGATAGATATCTGAAACAAGCAGAGAGAATGGACCTCTCTACTCTCTAGGGCCTACTAATTTGCCCCACATCCAAGAGGCAACCAACTTTAAACTGATGCTTCCTCCATGGTCCCCCAAGCTTATACTTGTTGCGATGCATTTCTGATTTCACTATAATAAGTTTTTTTTTTTTTCTCCTGCAGGAATGTCTTAAATCAGATGATTTTAGGCCTGTTTGGTATGGGGGTTTAAACAACCGTTTTTAATTTTTTTTAAAAAAATATATGTGAGTGAAAAAATGTGTAAAAATACGTGTAATGTTGCTTAAAAACTAAAAATATGTGTTTAAATACATGTACCAAACAGCTCTTAGTTTTTTGCACATTGTTTTTTTAAGTAAACTAAAGTATACGAATACTTAAAGAAAAAAAAAAAAAAAAAAAAAAAAAAAAAAAAAAAAAAAAAAAACCTTTATACAAGCAAAATAAGATAAAAAGGGTTCATAAAAAAGAAAAGATAAAAAGGGAAATGAGAGAAACTAATGACAAACGGTAATACACTACCACTTTCTTTTCCTGCTGAAGATGGTACATATTAGCAAATGAAGTTTTGAATTATATATTATAGTGAGTTCTAGTTAGCTTAATTGATAAAATTTTTAATGATTGAATAAGAAATATGAGGTTCAATTTTCGCTTGCACAAAAAATTGATTGGTGTCTTGATTTGATGACAAATAGCGAAATCATCAGAAGCAGACATCATAAAAAATGGATGTCATAGTGGGTCTAGATAAGTACCAATAAAATTTTATCAACTCAATTATTATGTTCTCTTAAAAAAAGGGGAAAAAAATCAATTATTGTGTATATAATATTGCTTGTGATTAAAAATAAAAATTGATATGTTTTGATCCCAAAAGAGTACATAAAGATTACAAGAGTAGCTTCCCATAACAGCAAGTCTATCCGTGTAGTTGGTTTATTATTATTATTATTATTATCTAGGTACAATAAAATTTTAATTTATGACGTCTATTTCATGATTTTTTTTTTTATCATAAGACCATGATAAAAATTAATTTATGATTTTAGCGGAATTTAGATTCCAAATATCTTAATCTGTGACAAAAGACTTATTACTATTAGTATGGAATATCTGCTTATTCCAAATATCTTAATCTATGACAAAAGACTTATTACTATTAGTATGGAATATCTGCTTAATAGAAACTTGCTACTATCTAGCAAGGAATAGGATTGGACAATGAGAAACCACATAAACCATCTACTTGAATGGAACCAATTTCAAGAATTAAGTTTCTAGTTACAAAAAAGAAAAAAAGAAAAGAAAAAAGAATTAAGCTTCTAAATCATAAGTTCCAGGCCCGCAGTTGCCCTCCCTTAGAGCCCATTATTTGGCATTTTCATTGGTTGATGTATAGAGAAGCCCATCAACCAATTACCCAGATGACCCAAACAATCTTATCAGAAGCCTGAATTGCCTTTGGACTTTGGAGTCACCAGATATATTAAGTTTGTCACTGTTTGGAGTCCATAAGATCCAACCAGGGAGGCGGAACAATTTATGGAATTCGGGAATCCAACAATTGAAAAATAAGTTTATTTAATAACCAAATATTCCAAATAGAAAAGATTAATAGTAAAGACCACTGAAGACTCTGGGCAATTGTAGTGTTCATGTTAAAGTGACACCCTTTCGAAAATATCTTTAAATAGCCGCTAACTTGTGCTATGCACGAGAAAGTTCAGGAAATTTATTTTAATATATTATATGTTTTTTTTTCCTTTATTAAGCACTAATAAATAAAATTTGTATATTTGAACAAATAAATCAAGGTTTATAGTAACAATTTCCACATTAAAATTGCATTAATATAACATCAAAAAATTACATACAAATAAATACAAAAATAATTTGTTTATGCTTATAAGCTTCCACTTGTCATGAATTGGAAATCTTCATTACTGTATACAATTTTATCTTTGTATGATGTAATCTCATTTTTAACCTCAAGGCAAAGTTAAATCATGGTCTCAAAGAGCAACATAAAGTTGTTTTTAGGCTCCTGGCAGTGTTCTTTCTTTTCCCTGGTACCCTAGATCTCTCAAAAGTGCAGCTTATATGCCTTGAAAAAGAAAATAACTTATTAACTTCCTTGACAATAACAAAGACCACCACATGAAAATGTCAACTTAACAGAATAAAAATCATATTCTTTAGTTTCACTAATCCACAATTGAATTTAGTAACTCACATTAAAGATAACACCAAAGACTTTAAATTACATATAGTCCATCATTTCTATCATGAAAATCAAAAGATATGAGCATGTGGTTTGAAAATCATCATCTAAAGCATTGCCATGTCAAATAAGAAAAAGAATATATCAAGCATTGAGCACACGCTTAACATGAAATGTAAAAACCTGGTCCTTTTTTAACTTGATAAGTGTAGCTCCTTTATCTAACTTCTATATTAAAATCTATAAAATAGGAATTTAATATATATTTTTTAAAATTATATCCCTAAACTTATTATTTAATGGGCAAAGAGAAAGCAAAGAGTTGAAAAAATTCTTTCACATCTATCTTAGATGTGAATCTTTTCTACGATCCACACAAAGTCAATCACTAAACTATCATGCATGAAAATGTTTGCGGAGTGGTCTCACACCATTGGCATAAATGATATGCATTTCAAAGTGTTTTGATTATTCAACCTTCCATTAAATCCCACCTATTCTATAGATCATCATGCACAATTCAAATTCCCATTCTCACTACTTTAAAGTAGCATCACATCAACAATAACAATATTAAAAAGTTAAGTGATATGATTATGAATCTTTAGTACTCTTCTCAGATACTACCAATATGCATGAGTATTCATTCATCTGATAAATAATTTAATATGCATACGAGTAATCAAGTTAGTATGTGGAAACTTAACATGACATTTTTAATTTGGTACGTGCAAACATTTAAATATGACATTTCAAGTTTAATTTGCATTCAGTAATGTGTGATTGCAGAATCCTTAAAAGTGATGTGCACAACTTTTCTTTTTCTTTTTTCTTTTCTAGCTAAATGTGCATTACCATTCTAGAATTTTTGCAAAGTATATTAGAAGATACTGTAAAACTGGAGGGAAAAAAAAAACAAAAAGAAATTGAAAGAAGTTGGAAACACACACCTAAAAAGAATCGTCAATTCAATAAAGCACTCATTGTATATTTATATATTCATGATCAATTGTCTATTAATTGTACATATCAAGAAGCCAACTCTACCTCAAATTGAGAAGTCTGTCTCTATGAGTTTCAGATTAGAGATAGATTTTTTTATTCTTAGATAACATATCTACTTGTTATAATTAGTACGTAGCTAAAAGGAAAATCTGCTACAAAAATTGCACAAAATAATATAAATGAATCAATAAAAAAAAATTTGATTGTGTTGCTGGGTTTATTTTTATTAATTTTCTAACTTGTACATGCCAATTAGATTTTAGATTGTTGTCATGATACCCATTGACAAAGCATCAAACAAGACCAAGAAAAGCCCTTTCACAAACCTTTTCTTTTAAAGTCATAGATAATAGGTCATATCAAATGGATTTGTGGCAAACTATAATGGAATAAGCTTCAAAACTCCAAGATTTATAAGCTACTTAGGTATAAAAGTAAATTCCCAAAGCCATTATCTATTTATTCTAAAGATAACAACACACAAATACATCTAAATGCAAACAGTTCTATATAAACAAAATTATAACTTAAAGAAATCAATAAAGACCTATAAAGAATATATAAACCAACTTAACTTTGCGAATGATCAATTACCAATATATCAGTCATCTTAATCACAATATCACATAGAAACGATTATATAAATAAATTCACAGGCTTCAACTTATAGCATAATTACATATTTCTAGTAAATTTTATTTATAATCAGAATTTTCCAACCAACCCAAACAATATCCACTTAAAGTTTTTTTCTTCTTTTGGTAGCAAATCTAAGTCATGGATGTTTATGGGGATAGAACAATATACTACCACTATAAAAAGGCTTAGACAAAGATACTTACCCAAAAGAATGAACTTTTGATAGAATCATTCATTTGAGAACTTCTACTTTTAAGAACCCCTTCAACAAAAAGAAGAGTTTTAACATAAATTGACCTAAAGCTATAATCCCTTTGAGTTTTTCTTCTTGCATGCATTTCAGGGTTGGTTAATTCCTCTACCTGCTGTCATCCACTGCCCAAAAAAAAAAAAAAAAAAAAAAATGAAACCAAGAGGAATAAGTTTCATATAATAAAGCTCTAACATAAATTTTATAATTCCTATTGATCAACAGCGAGTTAGCAATATCAATAAAAGAAATTTAAAATTTGAAAAAGATCAGATTGTAATTTTTCATACATGAAAAATAGTCCAACATCAGAAAAGGATCCCAATTCTTCAGCAACTGATATGTCTTACTTGCACATTACTGGTTCCAATTATACCTTTATGGCCTGCACAATCCTGATGAGTAATGCCCCCTTAAAATCCAAAAAACTCAACTTCAATTTCTTTACAATTAAACCTAATAGTAATCAAGTAATTGAATAGCTTTGAGACAAAGTATAACTGTAACATGTACGTGACAGTCTCAAAACCTGTAAAACATAAATCACATCAGAATATACCTAATTAATTATACACAATGTTCCACGATTAATGAATGCACATAATATTCTACCTTTTATGTAAAAAAAAAAAAAAATGAACGCACATAATATCGAAAACAACAATGAGGGTAGAATCTTTGTGTGGATGATCTGGAATTCCACTGGAAGGAGTCACTGCAATCCATATCAATAAAAGAAATTTGAAATTTGGAATTTGAAAAAGATCAGATTGTAATTTTTCATGTATGAAAAATAGCCCAACATTAGAAAAGGATCCCAATTCTTCAGGTCAATCTTGAAAATTTAATACCCAGAAGATAGAAAGTAAAGAACAAAATAACCATGACTCAAAGTTGAAACCAACCAACTAATAAAACAAATAAAATAGCTATATAAAGATTCTTGAATCCCAAACACACTAAATAAAAACCCAAAATTATTTATAATTTGAATCCTACAATTTCTCACTAACCAAAAAAAAAATCATTATTATTATTAAAAAAAAAATTAAAAACCAAAGCAATAACACAAAAAGAGAGAGATGGGATGGAACATAAATTTGAACATCTTCTTTGAGATGCATGTTTTTTGTTAACTTAAAATTTCCAAGATTCCTTGAATTTCATATGAAAAGTTGCTAGTCTCACATCAAGGAATTTAGGATTTTGAACATAATGTTGTAATAATGTACTAAAAATAGAAATAATGAAAATGAAGATAACACACCTATACAATTAGCTAACATTACAACAACCTTATTTAGCTTGGCTGGAATAAAATTGGATTTCCACTAATGCAATCCTGGCAACAGAGTATAAAATATTAAAATATCAGCAACTAAAAGTTCCTAGCTTTAAAATTTGGAGTTATAAGATTCCATAGCAATGATCAGCTGCTAAAAATAAAAATGCCAACCAAGAAGAAACTTAAAAGGGAGATCATCACTAAGCCACCCTTTTTTCAATGAGCTAAACTTTAAAGATGATTTCTATCTTATGTGCAAAAGGGCTTTTACAAAGTATAAAATAATTATAAACTTGATGATGATGTTGAGAAATTCACTAGTGAGCCACACGATACTCGTACACTTTAAACAGCACCTGCACAATAAAAAGGAAAAGACCTTATAGAGAGCACCGGTGTGGTGCCGGCCAAATACCCTCCGAAGGTCAAGTTAGTACTTCTTTCAACTCTGGAGTGCTAGAGAGGGGTTAATCATGCATACTTTGGTCTATGAGGGTTTTAGGGCTTTTATAGTAGTAGAGGGTTGACATCCCTTCCTTGGCGCGGAAGTCTTTTCCTTATAGGACTCTTTTTGTTAAATCCTAAACGTGATGGATGAGATATTTCCTTGTGGAGAAGATTCATATTAATGTGCGTATCTTCTAGAATCCTCTTACTACTAGAATTCCTTTAATCTTGGGATTCTTTGACGTGTGTTGCATGTACCTCGGAACTAGCGTTTCCATCCTGCCACGCGGGTATTCGGACCCGTCATTATCTCACCCGTCCAAGCTCAATCCGTTCATAACGGACTGTGGATATTGGGCCCAACCTTCATCGGCCCACGGAGGATGACTCGTCAAGCCTATATCATTGAAGATTTTTCCCTCTTCAGTTGCCCCCTCACCCCATGAGTCCGTCACTCATATTAGGACATGTGGGGTGACGGTTCGTGGTTAGGGGATGACGGTTAAGAGGTCAGTGGGTCGTCGGTGTCACATCATGGCAAAATATCCAACTGAAATTATGAAACATAACACGTGTTGCTCCTTCATTGAATGTTGTTTTGGATCGAGGCGTCGCTTCGTCTTTCGTGCACTTCCTTTATACATACCAAACCTTCGCCTCTCATTTTCCTATTTTGCACTGCAACGCACTTGTCAGAGCGCAATCCGTCATCCCTGTCAGGTTACATCATTCAATTACTTGCATCCGTCATGATTACCTTTTCCTTCGTTCTCATATGAATTGGTAAGCTTTCTCTTGTCTTGTCTTTCTACCGTCAGATTACTTTTTATTTCTTAAAACTTTCTACTTCTGTTTACCCATTCATAGACCTGTCGGAGTCTTAGGTTTCGTCGTTATTTGTAGGAAATGTCTAGTGCGTCGAGTAATCAGTCAGTTGTCCGTGACGGGGCGGATTATGAGGAGGTATACTGGTCAAGTCACAATAACCAAGAGAGTCCAAGTGAAGATAGGAGTCTGTCTACCTCTTCTCCGTCCTTAACAAATGAGGATATGGAATTGGCTGAACTAGAGGAAGGTTTTGAGGACGATGAGGAACAACAAATAGGACCCGTCGTAGGAGCTAATGGACCAAGGGAGTTCATTATGCTTCCAGAGTGGACGGTGAACGATTTCACATCTACTATTAAGGAGTCCCACTTCAAAACACTTAAGGCTAATTACTAGATTCCAGATAACATTCCCATCTGTCTACCCTATAAATCAGAGAAATGCTACTACGAAGGGGTAGAGGGTGTTGAGGTGTACGAGCAAATGTTGAAGGCAGGACTTAGGTTTCCACTAAGCTCTCTTCATTGCGAGCTACTCAAATATCTAGGTCTGTCCGTTAACCAAATATCTCCTAATGCCTGGAGCGTCTTCATTGCAATGGAGATTCTATATGGTGCTTGGTCAAACGGAGCTAGGAGGTTGACGGTGCGAGAATTCCTTCATTGCTACCGTCCGGATGAGATTGACAAATTTAGGGGTATATATAGTTTTGTAGCTAGGAGTTCGTTGTTAAAGGTTATATATAAAACCCAAACTTAAACAGAGACTGAAAGAGTCGTTATTTTTTCTTAGAAGGTGACGAGTGGATGTGTCGTCTAAGGGATACAAAACATATGCCCGTTGATACTACTTAGGGCATACTGTCTCAGACTGGTATGTATCCGTCCTAATGAGTGAAGACTTTTTACTCTACCATTTAGCTTAATATATTTATTTCAAACATTTTTTAACTGTCCTTCCTTTTTTGCAATTCGGCGGCGTCTGCAAATTAACCTCGAGGAGTTTAGTTTTCTTGAAAACATTTTTAACAAGACTACGCTGGAGGAAAGGACTTGGGCTAAATTGGTCAACCTTGAAACCATCCACTAGTACTGTGATGGACTTGCACCAACACCAGCAGCAATCAAATACGAAGTCAGGATCCGTCAACGTAAGTTCATCGTTCCAATCTTGATTAAGTAATTGACCCTTCGTTTAAGAAACTAACTTTATCCGTTCATCTTTTTAGAAATGGACGATGCGAAGGGAAGGGCAATAATAAAGGCTAATGCTGCCAAGAATAAGGAGGTCGACGCTAATGATCCCAAGGAGACGGTCTCTGCAAAGAGAAAGCAGCCGTCCAAAGGAGACCGTCCACCAAAGAAGCCTAAGGTTCCTTTAGACCCCGTTGTAGGGCTCATGGCCGAGGGCACCAAGACGGTTACTCCAGCAAAACATGGGGCTGGTAAAGGCCTTATGACGGGTCCGTCCTCCAACCTTAAGAAGCCACTGTCCCTTCTTTGAGACGACCCCAAATATGCTTTGGAGCAGCTCTCCTCCATCATCACCATCGAGGATTATGAAGACTTGAGTAATCACTTGACAGAGGCTATAGGCGAGACGGGTTTGTTTAGCGTTGCTCAGGTAATCTGTCCGTCCACCTTTCATCTGTCTATCTTTCTTCCTTCTTGTGCCTTTGCTTGAAATTGAATTATTTTCCGTCTTCTAGGCCATGGTCATGATGAAGGGTTTGATGGGACGGTGCTTAAACCATGAGACGACCTTGGGCCATTTACGGGAGAAGGCAAGGTCGACGGAGGATCATCTATCCGAACTTTAGGCTTGGAAAGTGGCTCAAGAGAAGAAGCTCAAGATGGCTGAGGAGGCAAGTAAACAACTCCATAAGTTGACGGAGGAGTTGAAGCAAGTTATTGCAGATAAAGATAAAGAGATCCATCAGGCTAAGGATACAACCATCCTGGAGTACCGTGACTCTGACGCCCTCTTGAATGAGCTCGGAGTCTCATATGGTGATGGTTTCGATGAGGCTGTCCATCAAGTGAAGGCGCTATATCCTGCCATTGATTTATCCTCTGTCAGTATCAATGCCCCTGAACTTACGTCCGTCCGTCCTGCTCAATTTGAGGATACCGACGAGCTTTTTGGTGAAAACCCACCCGTTAATGCTCCTGAAGACCATCCTGCCATTGAAAGTGACCCAAAGGACGGCCAGGCCCGTCGCAGTGAAGAAAAAGAAGCCCCCAACTTAGATTAAGTTTAGTTTTATTTATTTTTTATATATGCAAGGGTATTTGGAGAACGATTTATGAATCCGTCATATTTTCACTCTGTAAACATTCCCTTTCAAGGGTATTTAATCCATTCAACTTTCCTTCTATAATTTGCTGTCTTTATATATTTTGTTGGGTGAACTCATCCGTCCACATTATTTTGTTTGGTTAATAAATTATGCCATCCACCTTGTAGACTCCTCAGACTAAGATAGATACCATCATTTTATAATTTTGATCATTCATTGATATGTGATGTTTTGTATGCTCAATCTGTCTATTTAGGATCTCAACAATTTGGACCTTATATTGTATCTAGGAATTTTTATAGAAGTGATCCGTCCACTTTGTGGACTAAATATCCATCCAAGTTGTGGATTTCCAAGAATTTCATCCTATAGGGATGATCCATCCACATTGTGGGCTTTGATATCCGTCCACTTTATGGACAAAAAATTCTAACCCTCCTAGGGTGATCCGTCCACTTTGTGGACTAAAAATTCTAACCCTCCTGGGGTGATCTGTCCACTTTATGGACTTTATAAAAATTCTAACCCTCCTAGGGTGATCCGTCCACTTTGTGGACTAAAAATTTTAACCCTCCCGGGGTGATCCGTCGACTTTGTGGACTAAAAATTCTAACCCTCCTAGGGTGATCCGTCCACTTTATGGACTTAAAAAATTCTAACCCTCTTGGGGTGATCTGTTCGCTTTATGGACTTTGTAAAAATTCTAACCCTCTTGGGGTGATCCGTCCACTTTGCGGACTAAAAATTCTAACCTTCCTGGGGTCATTCGTCCACTTTGTGGTCTTTGTAAATCCGTCCACTTTGTGGACATTGTAAGTCCGTCCACTTTGTGGACATTATAAGTCCATCCGCTTTGTGGACTTAATAAAAATTCTAGAAAAACAGAGTTGCTTGAATAGAGTCTTCTGATTAAAAAAGAACATGCATTGGTAGAAAAGTACTTGCCCCCTTGGGCTTAAAACATATTGTAATAAATAAAAAATTGTTTTAAGTAAACTAATAACTTGTAGAAAAATTGAAAATAAACTGGGAAATTGGAAAACGTCGTTGTTCTTCGTATCACTTCTATTGGTAGTACTTTCGTAGGTGCTCCACGTTCCATGGGTGCTGTAGTTTTTGCCCGTCTAGAGTCTCGAGGTGGTAGGTTCCCTTCCTCTGCCATGATGCGATCTTGTAAGGTCCTTCCTAGTTGGGACCAAGCTTTCCTTGTGACGGGTCTTTGGTAGTACCTATCACCTTTCGAAGTACAAGGTCTCCAACCTGAAACTCTCTATGCTTGACATTGGTGTTGTAATGTTTAGCCATAAGATTCTGGTATCGCGCCAGTCTTTGCTTCGCTGCTACCCAAACTTCGTCTATCAGGTTGAGTTGAAGACGCATGGCTTCTTCGTTTTTATCTTTGTCATAGTTGTCCACCCTGTAGCTTGTGAGTCCCACCTCTGCTGGGATGACAGCATCACTTCCGTAGGTAAGTCGGAACGGTGTTTCTCCGGTTGGAGTTCTTGCAGTGGTTTGGTATGCCTATAAAACGCTCGGCAACTCGTCTGGTCAGATACCCTTTGCCCCCTCGAGTCGAGTCTTGATAATTTTGAGCAAGGAACGGTTCGAGACCTCAACTTGCCCGTTAGCCTGTGGATGTGCTGGTGAAGAGTAGTGGTTCTTGATGCCTAGCTCCGAACAAAAGTCTCGAAAGGCGTTATTGTTGAATTGTTTTTCGTTGTTGAAGACAAGAACTCTGAGGACCCCTTATCGGCAAATTATATTTCTCCAAACAAAACTCTGAATGTTTCTTTCCGTGATAGTGGCTAGTGCTTCCGCTTCCACTCACTTGGTGAATAGTCAATGCCAACAACAAGAAACCTCAGCTGCCGGATTTCGATAGGGAAGGAGCCCATTATATCTAACCCCCACTGAGCAAATGGCCAAGGGGTGGTCATGGGGGCTACTTCTTCAGACGGTTGTCGGATGAGATTGCTGAACCTCTGGCACATGTCACAGGTCTTAACGTAAGCTTGTGCGTCTTTAAGCATTGTGGGCCAATAATATCCAGCTCGATTAATTTGTGTATTAATGACCGTGCTCCCGAGTGGTTGCCGCAGATACCCTCATGGACTTCTCTTATTATGTAATGTGTTTCGTTGGGAGCCAAACACCTTAGGTAGGGTCAAGAAAATCCTCTCTTGTATAAGATACCTTTTATCAGTACAAATCGTGATGCTTGGACCCTCAGCTTCCTTGTAGCATCTTTCGCGTCAGGCAATATGCTGGCCCTTAGATATGATAGTATTGGCGTAGTCCAATCGCTTGAGGATTCGACCTCCTGCATATTCTTTCCATCGTCAATAAATGAGTAGTTTTGAACAAATGACAGTACCTGCTCTAGGACTAGCATAGATTCTACTGAGGCTGCTTTTGCCAGACGGTCGGCACCTTCATTCTTCTCCCTAGGGATTTGAATGAATCTGACTTCGAGGCTGCTGGTGCGACTCTTCACCTCCTCCAGGTACCTCTTCAACCTTTTATTCTTGCACTCGTAGTCACCATTAACCTGGCTTATTACCACCTGGGAGTCGCAATGAAAGACTGCGTTCTCGGCACCTGCTGCCTTTGCAAGGTCTAATCCTGCCACCAACTTTTCATATTCGGCTTCGTTGTTGGTCGTAGGGAAGTCTAGTTGGATCATGCTCTCGACTTTATCCCCTTTCGGGGTCTGGATTATCACACAAGCTCCCTTTGCGTGTCTATTTGAAGATCCGTCCGTGTGGATGCTCCACTGTGTGGGGATTTCTGCCCCCTGGATTTCTGACTGAGTAAATTCGGCAATGAAGTCAGCCACTGCTTGCCCTTTAATCGTCGTTTGCGGGCGATACTGTATGTCAAATTCACTCATCTCTACTACCCATAAAGCCATCCGTTCGGCAGCATCAAGACTGTTCAGATCTTTTTTTAGGGGTTGATCGTTAGGACTACAATGGTATGAGCTTGGAAGTACGGATTCAGCTTTCCTGCCGCTGTCACTAGCGTGAATGCCAATTTCTCCATTTTGGGGTGCCTTTCTTCTGCTCCTCGGAACGCCCGGCTTATGAAGTAGACGGGCTTTTGAGATCCTTCTTCCTCCCTAACTAAGGCTGCACTTACTGCTGCTTGTGAAACTGCTAGGTAGATGTAAAGCTCTTCCCTTGGTTTGGACAGGCTGAGTAGAGGTGGGGATGAGAGGTATTTCTTCAATTCTTCAAATGCTTTCTGACATTCTTCCGTCCACTCAAATGATTTTCTCAGAGTGCAGAAGAAGGGTAGGCATTTGTTCGTTGCTTTCGAAACGAACCTATTTAGGGCCGCCACTTTGCCGTTCAAGCTTTGCACTTCTTCGACCGTCCTAGGCAGCTCTAGCTCCATTATGGCTCGGTTCTTTTCCGGGTTCATCTCTATACCTCTTTGGGACACCATGAAGCCCAAGAATTTCCCTGCCGTTACCCCGAATGCACATTTGTTCAGATTCAGATTCATGTTGTACGAGTGGAGCGTGTCGAATGTCCCCCGGAGGTTGGCTAGGTGAACGACTTTGTGTAGGCTTTTTACTAACATGTCATCAACGTAAACTTGTACATTCCTCCCGATTTGGTGTGTGAACATCTTGTTCATCAGTCTCTGATACGTAGCCCCCATGTTCTTAAGCCCAAAGGGCATCATCTTGTAGCAAAAGAGCCCTTGACTAGTAACAAAGGAAGTTTTTTCTTGATTGGCCTTATCCATCTTGATTTGGTTGTAGCCCGAAAAGGCGTCCATGAAGCTCAAAAGCTGGTGCCTTGCCATTGAGTCTACTAATGTATCTATCCGGGGGAGCGGGTAGCTGTCTTTTGGACATGCTCTGTTGAGGTCAGTAAAATCGATGCACATTCGCCATTTTCCATTTGCCTTTTTGACCACAACAATGTTTACTAACCAGTTCGGGTAGTACATTTCTTTGATAAAGTCGGCCTTCATCAGCTTCCTGACCTTTTCAGTTATTGCTTTGTCTCGCTCATGAGCGAATACTCTCTTCTTCTGTCTAATTCGCGAGAATGCAGGGTTCACATTCAATCTGTGAACTATGACAGACGGATCGATACCTGGCATGTTCTCATGGCTCTATGTGAACACGTCATGGTTCCTTCTTAGGAATGTTACGAGTGCCTGACGAACTGGTAGGCTGGCCAGTGTCCCTATTCTTGTCGTTTGTCTTGGTTTTAACTCGTCTAGATTTATTTCTTCGAGTTCTTCAACTGGCTCTGTCATGGCCTGTTGCTCTCCTATGCACATGGTCTACTGGTGGTCTTCCATCTCCATCATAGTAATGTAGTATTCACGTGCAGTCACCTGATTTCCCCGCAGCTCTCCAACCCCGTACTCCGTAGGAAACTTGATCATTAGGTGGTACATTAATGTTACTGCCTTCCATGAATTAAAGGTTGGTCGTCCAATGATAGCATTGTAAGCGGACGAATAGTCGACCACAAGGAAAGTTACATCTTTAGTGATTTGTTAGGGTAGTCACCTATTGATACCGAAATCATGACCGCACCAAATGGGAATACCCTAGTACCTCCAAAGCCAACTAGCGGAGCATTCGTTGGTACTAGCCGTTCTCTATCAATCATCATCTGCTGGAATGCTGGGTAATATAGGATGTCTGCTGAATTACCGTTGTCTATTAGTACTCTGTGAATATTAAACTCCCCTACCTGTAAGGTGACGACCAGTGCGTCATCATGAGGGTGGTGAAGACGTCAAGCGTTCTCTTCTAAGAAACCTATGATGGGGCTCTCTATCCGAGTTATCTTTGGTATAGAGCCTATCAGCTGCACGTTGTGAACCATCCTGAGATAGGTTTTCTGGGCTTTTTTGGATGACCTCGCAGTTGCGCCCCCTACAATCATTCTTATGTCCCCGATTGGGGGTCTGGGACATTCATTCTCCCATCGGGGCTGTTGTTCTTGAGGAGGTAAGTCCGTCATGTCTTTGCTGACGAACTTCTGTAGTTTGCCCTGTTTGATAAGTGCTTCTATTTGCTGTTTTAGGTCATAACAATTGGTCGTGTCGTGACCGTGATCACGGTGAAAGCGGCAATATTTGTCTCTGGACCTTTTGCTGGGATCTCCTTTCAGTTTTCCAGGAAAGGTTAGAGTTCCCTCATCCTTGATTTGCATTAGGACCTAGTCTATTGGGGTAGTCAACGGAGTAAAACTCGTAAACCTTCCTCCTGGTGGCTTAGAGTGTCTCTCATCCCTTCGGTCTCCCGTTCTTGGCTTCTTCGATCCTTGGTCTCGTCGCCCTTCCTCTTGTCGCTCCCTTTTTCTGGACTTTTCCTCCCGGGCCAGCAACGCATCTTCAGCATTCATATATTTGGTTGCCCTGTAGAGTACTTCTGACATGGTCTTCGGGTCGTTTTTGTATAAAGAGAACAGAAACTTTCCTTTCCGCAACCCGTTCGTGAAAGCTGCTATTAGTATCTTGTTATCGGCTTCATCGATCGAGAGTGCTTCCTTATTAAAGCGTGTTATGTAGGATTTTAGTGTCTTGTCCTCCCGTTGCCTAATACTCATTAAGCACGCTGTGAACTTCTTGTACCTGTGCCCTCCGAAGAAGTGTGTGGTAAACTGAGTGCTTAGCTCCTTGAAAGTGTTGATGGAGTTTGATGTCAATCAGCTGAACCATACCCATGTAGGGCCTTTGAGTGTTGTAGGGAAGGCCCTGCACATGATCTCGTCTGCTACCCCTTGAAGGTGCATCAGGGTCTTGAAGGTCTCTAGATGATCCAGAGGATCCTTTACTCCGTCGTAATCGTCTATATACGGCATGCGAAATTTGTGGGGTAGGGGGAAGGAGTTGACAGCCGTGGTGAACTGCGAGTCAGTGTAGTTGTCAAGATCACTGGACACTCACCCCTTGAGCGCGTTCATCATAACCTCCATTTGCTCCTTCATCGCCTGCATCTCAGCAACTATAGGTGGCAGAGTTGCATTCGTGAGGGATGGCATGCTCAAGTTTTGCTTTTCAAGTTTGCTTGGGGCGTTGCTGCCTTCAGGCCTTTCCTGGTTTCTTCTTTCAGCGCTGTTTCCTTCTTGATCTTCTAGTTAGTCATTCGGTGCTACATTCTTCTAGCGCAGCTGTTCTTCCAAATCGTGGTTCCGCTTGGTGAGGCGCTCTATGGCTGCAACAAGAGTTCGAACTTGTCTCTTGAGGGCAATCGTGGGTGGTTCCTCTCCTTGAATGTCGTTTGTAGTTGCCATTGAGCGAGTGAGTACCATGCAACCCTTTTGTCCGGGAGATAGTAATACGGCTTACGAATCTTAACTGTCGTTTCCCACAGGCGGCGCCAACTGATGATGCTGAGAAATTCACTAGTGAGCCACACGATACTCGCACACTCTAAACAGCACCTGCACAATAAAAAGGAAAAAACCTAAGAAAGAACACTGGTGTGGTGTCGGCCAAATACCCTCCGAAGGTCAAGTTAGTACTTCTTTCAACTCTAGAGTGCTAGAGAGGGGTTAATCATGCATACCTTGGTCAATGAGGGTATTGGGGCTTTTATAGTAGTAGAGGGCTGACATCCCTTCCTTGGTGCGGAAGTCTTTTCCTTATAGGATTTTTTTTGTTAAATCCTAAACGTGATGGACAAGATATTTCCTTCTGGAGAAGATTCATATTAATGTGTGTATCTTCTAAAATCCTCTTACCACTAGAATTCCTTTAATCTTGGGATTCTTTGACGTGTACTGCATGTACCTCTGAACTAGGGTTTCCATCCTGCCACGCAGGTATTCGGACCTGTCATTATCTCACCCATCTAAGCTTAATCTGTTCATAACGGACTGTGGATATTGGGCCCGACCTCTATCGGCCCACGGAGGATGACCCGTCAAGCCCATATCATTGAAGATTTTTCCCTCTTCACTTGAGAAGGATCTTACAAATAAAAAATAGGAATGAAAATACAAGCAAAAAATAGTATAGACACATGTACCAAATACAAAGAAGAAAGGGTAAATATAAAACACAGACGTGGCAAATTGGTAATCAAATACCAGCCAAACACACCTAACTTAAAACTGTCGTGCATTGAAAAATTAAAAGAATCCAAACTAATAACAAATAAGCAACGACTTTGAGGTTATGCTCAAGCCAAGTCAAAAATCTCTACCTTGACCCTTGAATTAGATCAAGCCTCACAAACAAAACTTCTATGTACACTTTCACCAAAGCCCTTGAGTGAGGATTAACTCAAATTGCAAACACCAATCAAGTTCATGTAGTACTTGAACTTGTGCGAAGGAGTTGATTTAGTCATCATGCATCTCAGTTGGATTATCAACATTCTTAATCTTCTGAAGAGGAATACCTCCCTAATCAACAATTTCTTGAACAAAGTACAGTGAACATTAATTAAAACTGAATCTAACCCAATTAGGTAAATCAAAACCAACCAACCATACCAAAGACTAAATTCTATTAAATGCCCAAATTTATAAAATTTTAAGAAATTAAAAAAAAAAAAAAAAAAAAAAAAAAAAAAAAACCTGAAGATATTATGGGGGTTTGGTTGTGCAAAGGCTTGAATCAACCATGAAGTGAATTAGTGAAAGGCCAGAGGGAGCTCTGCATTTAATGAGATTGAGGAGAAAGAAGGGAGGTTTGCGTTTATTGAGATTGAGGGAGTCCTAAACGTGCTCATGTATTTATTATTGAGTTTAATCAGAATTTAGGTTTTTGTATTATCAGGTTCAATATTTATTGAAATTTTTGTTATAGAATTTTAGTTGAAGTAGAATTTTCAAGTTCTTGAAACATATATCTAATAGAGTTTTACTTAAACTAAACTATTGTAACACTTGATAAGATAATTACACGTTGAAGAAAAATAATAAATATATAAGATATAAAACCTAAAATTTAAAAAAAAGAAAAAAAGAAAAGAAAATAGTGTGACGTGGAAAATTGTGAGAGCTCAAAAGGTTTCGGTTATATATATATATATATATAGATAATAATAATAAATATAAATATAAATAATATATGGGTTAGGGGGCTTTAATTGGTGCCAAAGTCATTTAGACTAAAGACATTTTATTAATAAATCAATTGGAGACTCTTGAGATGTGTTCATGTACAAAATTATGAGGAAAGGGGAAAAATGATAGATCTTGATGGGATACTTTGGTGAATATATATATATATATATATATATAGGGTCATGCTAATGAGTGCCCTTAGGACATTGGTTAACAATCCATTTTAAGAAAGTTTTGACACAACTTTTATGGGAAATAAAAAATGCTGTCAAAACATAAATTGCTTTTTTTTTTTTTTTTTTTTTTTTCTTTTCTCATAACTTTTTTTAAATAGATTATTAACCAATGCCCTAAGGGCATTTATTAGAATTTCCCATATATATATATATAGCCAAAACTTAGATAAAAATTTAATTAGAACTCAAATTATATTTAATTGGAATCTAATTTTGAGTCAAGTGTCCAATTGAACTTTCTTAATTTTAGTGAACCACAATAATGGCACTGCTTCAATTTTAATACAATACTTATTACTCATCTGTTCTTGATATGAGAACCCTACAAAATGTGTGGTTTGGCTCATTTTCACTTTGCCTAACCGCGGTTTAAAACTTAACATTTTACCTACCTGAGGTTACTTCCGTCAGTTAGTTACTCAACGCCCCATTTTCACCATTAAAAAATACATTTTTAGACGAAAAAAAAAACATAAAACGAATAAAAAAATTAGGGTTTGAAATTTAAAAATAAATGTATATGAATGTAACAAATAAAATTCCTAACAACTACAAATCAAATTCTCTGAAATCAGAACAGGTACAAATCAATGAAATGCCCACAAATTACAAAGAAAGCCCACATATTACAACAAACACATTACACAACACAAGATCTTAGAGAGAGAGACATAGATCACAACACAAAAAATAAGTTCCACCATGGGTATGGGTTTGGTTTAGATTAGAGAGAGAGAAATAGAGAGAAGAAAAGCTTGAGTAATGGGTTCAGTGGTCTGGTGCTGAACAATGATTTGCAAACAAGGAGGCCTCGCCATGGGCATGGGTCGCCATAAGCAGAGAGTGAGAGAGAGAAAGAGAGAGAGAGAGAGAAAGCGTGAGGTTTAAAAGGAGAGAGATCGGAAGGAAGGGGAAGCCACTGCTATTGGTGGTAGTGGCGATAAGCACGCGGAGGAGAAACACACTTTTGGCCATGGCTCCCGTTTGGGTGTGTGCGTGTGAGATGGGGAGAGAGAGAGAGAGAGAGAGAGAGAGAGAGAGAGAGAGAAAGAACCCAATGAAGTTTCTGCCATGGAGATTGGTGGTGGATCGGTATGGTGGTCCTAGAGATCGATAGTGATGGGATCGGGTTATGGTGGTCTTCAAGGGGGCTGGCTTCCACGATGAAGGTGGGTATGGTAGGTTTTGATTTCAGATGATGAGTACCAGAGGGTTTCTTTGTTTGTTGGTTGTTGTGATTGTGGGTTTCTTTTTATTCTTGTTGGTGGATGTTGTTACTCCATTCACCACCACCATTGACAATGATGGTTCTCTTTGGTGTTTGCTGGAACTCCATTGCTGCTTTGATTTTCTGTTGCTTTTTTCAATCTGAGGAGGTTGGGGTTTGTGTTGAGTTTGCTTTTTTGGATTTGAAAAATTAGATGGATTTTTGGTATGGGGTTAGGGGAATTGGGTAAGTTTCGAAAAGGGTTTTGGATGTGTGTAATTGAAAATTTTGCATTCTTGTGTTCTGTGTTTGAAAAAATTTTAATTTGAGTCATATTCAAAGAGATGCATATTTCTAGGTTTAAAATAGCCCATTTTGATCTTATTTTCTTTTGTTTTTGTTTTGTTTTTTTTTTTTTTTTTTTCTTGTTTTGGGAAGAGAGAGACATAAAATGGGAGTAAAAAGACTTATTTACCCCTCTTTTTAACAAAGGTGGGTAACAGAGACGAAATGGAATTAAACACAAGTGGACAAAGTGTTAAGTTTTAAACCATATGTAGGCAAGTTGCAGATGGGCCAAACCACATCTGGGTTTACTGTAATTTGCCCAAAAGCTAATACAAATGTCATTATATACTTCTAATCGATGCCAATCTGATTCAAGTCTTATATCTTCATTTGATAGTTGTGCTTTAACTCCAATGGCAAAACTCTAAGGTATTTTTTCTCTTTTTTTTTTTCCTTCTATTTTATTCTTTAAAATGTTACGTTGTCTACATGAATATGAATATCAAATTGATATATTTAGATATGTGTGTGTACGTGCGCATGTTATGAGCTAGTTTGAATTATTCTAGGTGGAACTTGAGATTTACAAATCCAAGTTCATGATTCTTTTTTTGGAGAGAGTTTTAACCAATGGTGTCCACTTCTAATAATAGCTCTTCATCATCAGACTAAGACACCAATCAGTTTTTGGTGTAAAAAAAAACTTTACTAGTTGAGTTAACTAGAAACCAGAAGTCCATGATTCTTGAGAGAGAGAGAGAGAGATTTGTAGGCATATGAGATATGACAATTAGGAAAATTCTATAATATCCTTTTTTTTTTTCTTTTTTGGGTATAGTACCTTTAAGTTAATTTTGTGTAACAATCATTCTAAGTTATTTTCTCTCATGGTTAAATTTACTTTTGTTGATAGTAACAATATCATGTATTATAAATAAATAAATAAATAAAATACAACAACAACATCTGTATGCCAGTAACTGCATTATATATATATATATATATTTTAAACTTTATGTAACATTATTTTTTTTATAGGCTACGTAACATTAATTTGGTCTTAAAAAAGAAAACCTCTAACAATAATAATGTCATGTATGATATGTGACATCTAATTTTTTTTTTTAATTATTTTTTTTTAATGAAAAGACTAATAACTTTATTAAGATGAAGATAAATTCAATACATCCCTAGCCAAAGCCAACTCAATGATAACTGGATTCTCCTCTACCTAAGCTACAAAACTATCTAACCCTTTGGCATATTGAGCTAAAATGTGGCAAGTTTATTACCTTCCCGCCTAACATGGGAAACTTGCATAGAATGAAAAGCTTGTAACCTATGGCAAATCCCAAAAACAATATTAGAGATGGCCACAGGTGGGCAACTCAAACCCTGAATAGAATTAGATAGTAGAAGTGAGTCGCTTTCAAAATGAGCAACTCGAATACCAACATCCCAAGCAAAGTCGACAACTTCCTCAAGAGCTTTGACTTCGACTTCCAGTGATCCTGAGGGGTAATGCAGCTTCTTGCTTAATGCAGCTACAACTCTACCTTCGTTGTCTTGGATTATAGCTCCCACACCTGAGGCTTGCTGCTGTGCAAAGACAGCTCCATCAGTATTAACTTTGTACCAAGGAGACTTTGGATTGATCCATAAACCTGCTTCCTTCACTGTTGGCTTTGATGGTGTGAAATTTGCTACCTGAAATTCTTCAATTACCTCTTTTGCTTTATTGATAATCATACCAGCTGATTGAGTTGGTTTCCCAAGTCGAACTTGATTCGTGTGCCTCACATATTGGACTATCAATAACTTTCTGGTGACAAAGGTTCACTTTTGTAGGAAGAATATTACGCCTCGCACGCCAAGCAAAATTCTTAATTTTATTCGGAACATTGAGACCCTATAGAGATTTCCAGAATGACTTACAATTCTGTGTATTTGAAGTTTTAGGGACAGGACCAGAGGTGGAAGAAAGGGCCACCTTGTAAGCACTATGCACTATGAAGTTACCTTTTGGAGTATATGCCCAAACTAAGTGATCCAGTAAACGTCAAGAGCTTAGGGGAATGCCTAGAATTGTATTAGCATTCACATGAGAGAAGTCTTGCCTAATTACATCTGCCTGCCAAGTATTATTCAATGGGTTGATGAGTGAACTAACCTTGGCATCAAATGATGTTCCAACTGGTGGTGTGGTGACTTTGAAAGTGGTGGGTGTCGGTAATTGATGATGTGCTAGACTCGTCAGTGAGTTGTAGGCTCCAAGTTGCTCCAATAGATGCCTGTGAATAAGAACAAATGGACCAAACAGAAGGCACCAATGTGGTATCGGCCAAAAAACTCCCAAAGGTCTAGTTAGTGAATGTGAAGCCTCTAAGAACTCTATAGTGAGAGAGTTAGAGAGTTTCTGTGTACTTGAGAAAAGTGGGGGTCTGGCGCTTATATAATGGTGAGTGGTGAATCGAAATCCCTTTAAAGTAGGGATCTTTCATTGTTGGGAGGGTTTGGCATTTAGGGTTTCCTAGATTTTAGGATACCTTTCCATATGAGAGCGATATGGGTGAGTAATGGGCTTTGTCTTTCGTATTACACAAGATGTTTCCATTTATAGGTATTCGTGGGGATCAAGCCGAGCCACACTGGACTCTTCTCCTTTTCACCTCATCTAAGGGTCCCTCATCGGCTTATAGAAGCGCTCGTCGGGTTGTCATTGCGGGGTTGTCGTTTGTGTTACTGTCACCCTTGGTCTTTTGTTTGTTTCCATGAAGCTGACGAGCCCATGGGCGCCGTTGGCTCCCTTGCATGATGTGCCCAGGAGTATTGAATCTCTGTCTAAAATACCCCTATCAACTGCCCCATACTCCATGACATCGTCGGCTTTTGCTGACGGGCCGCGGAGTACACGAGTATTTATGAGCATTAATTAGGTGTTTTATTGGAGATAGTGTCGTTAAATGACGTAGGCGGCCCTAAGTTTAAATGCTAGGCAACACGTGGCACCTGCTGGTTGGCCTCGTTTCTAATCAGAAGCGTCGCTTCGTATACGGCGCCCTTTCACTCTATAAATAGTTCCTTGTTCTTCAATCATTTTTTCTATTTTGCTATTTGCTACTTGAGAGCTTTGGAGATCAGAGCTGCCGCGTCGCGCAGTCATTTTCAAGCAACCGTCACTTTGTACAACTATCATATCATAAGTTTCTTTGTCATGTCCTTTATTTTTATTTATTTTCTCGTTTGTCATCGCTTGTTTAGAGACCAATTAGATAGGTTCTTAGAATACCTCCGTCGTTTGTAAGTGAATAGATGTCAGGTGGTAGAGAAGCAATGAGTGAATAGTCGTCGTCAGTTCGTAAGGGCACGGGCTACAACGAGGTTTATCCGTCAGGCCATGAGCCCAAGGAGGATTTAACTTGGTCCTCAGCAAAGGAACCGTCCGCTTATTCTCTTGCTGAGGGAGAATAGGGCTATGAGGAAGATAAGGGAGAAGAGGGTGACGAGGGGGAGGAAGGGTAGAGGAGGAGATAATGACAAAGAAGATAAGAGTAATGAGGGGAGAGAAGAGGATAATGACAGGTTGGTAGGCCGGGTAGATAGTAGCGGCACTAAGCTCTTCATTCTACCGAGTATATGGACGGTGAACGATTTCAACCCAACCATGACTTGGAAAGTTTTTAACACCCTCTGTGATCATCACCAAATCCTAAACAACATTCCCCTCCGTCTACCAGGGAAGTTTCAGAAATGTTACTTAGGGAAAACGACAGACGTGGGAATGTATGATGCTATGTTCACTGCTAGGTTGAGACTGCCATTAACGGAGCTGCACCGTCAGCTTGCCAACTATCTCGGCTTGAACGCCTAAAGGATTTTCATTGGTGCCGAGGTAATATGGGGTCAACTAAGCAGAGGGAACCATCTGCTTACGATTGACGAGTTCTTTTATTGTTACAAACCCTTGCAGATTTCCTCATCAAAAGGCATCTACCACTTTCTGGCTAGGAAGTCGTCGCTCAGATTTGTATCTAACATGCCAGGTTCCAATAGAAATCGAAAAAATAGGTATTTTTTTGTTAAGTGAACAGAGTGGGTATGTAGGCCCGAGGAGTGGGATGACATGCTTGACGGGTTTGAGAATACATGGGGAATTGTCAAAGAGTCTAGTGAGTCGTTGGTGTCCTTTCCTTATTGCCTCGTCAGTTTCATCATGTATCTAACACCTTTTTTTTTTTTTTTTTTTTTTTTTTTTTTTTTTTTTTTTTTTTTTTTTTTTTTTTCTAGCATTGGTCCATCTTGAAATAGCCGACAAGTAGGAGAACTTCCTCAGGAAGCTCTGGGAGATCCCCTTGGAAAAATGGAAGTGGAAGGACTTGGTCACTCTTGACACCCTCCGCACATTTTGCGATGGTCCAGAGCCGACGCCTACAGCCTAACGACTGCATGCTTCTTCATGACGCTGTAAGTTCCATTGTCGGTCTGTATTTTTGTTATATATTTCTTACCCTGTTTGTCCACTTTCTAACTCGTTCTGTCATTTTTTCAGAGATGGACATAGGCAGGTAGAGGGCGCTGATAAGGAAGTTGGCTACTTCGCGCAAGCAACAGGGGAAGGCTACGAGGTCTACACCTAAAGTGGCCTTTAAGGTCTCCTCAAAAAGAAAAAAAATGATGCCAAGGACGACCGTCCGCCTAAGATGGGGACAGGCCAGCCTGCGAGGGAGCAACAATGAAAATCCCCCCATCTCGTTCGCCACGAGGACGGTAGAGGTTTGATGAAAGGGAAGGGCCCTATCGTGGCCGACCCCATCCAGAGGCTGGTAACGCATAAGGACTATGTTGTCGAGATGGTCAGCTCGATCATCAAAAAACGGGTTTAGACCCTTATGGTGAGCATGCCACTAAGAGTTGGGGGCTTTAGGCCTTTATGATCTGTCGAGGGTACGTACCTGTCATTTTTACTTTGATAATTCTTGTGTATTCATCCTATTCCTCGTCATTCTCTTTTATTTTAGGCATTAGTGCTGATGAGGGTCCTCCAGGACAGGTCTGTGGCCAATGAGGGGGTAATCCGTCGATTTCGCAAGCGTCAGGAGATAGAGAATAAGGAACGGGCTCAGTATGCAAAGGCCATTTGCACCTTCAACAAGGAGTTGATGGCCAAAACTATGGCATTTGAGGAGGAGACCCATCGGCGCGAGGAGGCGGAGAAGGCAAAGACCAACTTGGCGACGGAGCTGGTTGCTCTTCATGAGCAGGTGGAGAAAAAGCTAGGGCCGACACCGTGGTAGAGTTTCGGGTCTTTCAACCCTTCTTCAATGCATGTGGCGTCTACTATGGTGACAGGTTCAATGATTGCTTGAAGCAAGTGGGAGCTTTTTATCCCGATCTCGACTTATCCCAGATTGCAATAGATGACACAGTCCCACCGATGGCTAGAGGAAATGACATCGTTAGCGATGAGACCGTTGACTCTATTCATACGGTTGAGTAGGAGGTGAAGGACACCGACAATGTGGTCATTGCCTAGCCTACCCCTGAAGGCCCTGACACTGTTGTGGTCTTGTCCGTTGTGGAATCAATGACTGCTGATGGCTCTTCCACCGTGAATCCAGCCGCTCCTAATGCTTGTCCGTCCTTATTTCCCCCCTCCTCTTTTGTATTTAAGTTTATGTAGGATTATTTGTAAGACAATAGTCAATGCCCCATTCTTTTGGGTTTTTATGCAAAAACATTTACCCTTTTGGGTTACATCTACTGTTTTTATTTGTTGCCTATACTTGTTATATTTTGTTTTTGTTATAACTGTGTGTATGCCCCTGTTGTATTGGTACTGTTGATATTCTATTCTATCCATCCACCCTGTAGGTAGGGCTCAATAAAATTTCTAAGACCAGGTACCCGTCAGTATCCTTGGTAGTCCATTCACCTTGTTGGTAGGACTTAGTAAAATTTCTAAGACTAGGTACCCATCGGTATCCTTGGTCGTCCATCCACCCTGTAGGTAGGATTTAGTAAAATTTCTAAGATCAAGTACCCGTTGGTAACCTTGCTTGGCTGTCCACCCCGTAGGTAGGACTTTGTAAAATTTCTAAGACTGGGCACTTGTCGGTATCCTTGGTCGTCCATCCACCCCATAGGTAGGATTTAGCATGGTTTAGATGGTCCACTGAAAGAAAGAGAGTAGAGCAACGTTTCAGATACTGCACCCAAGTCTTATTAATAATAGGAAAAGCTAAAAAGAAACTTGACATCCTTAGGGTTTTAACATCTTTTGACATTCAACTTTTGATATAAAAATGGAAAAACGAAAAGAAAGCGATAACATAAACTGCATCCAACTACTACTAGTAGTACTTCCTCAAGTGCTCGGTGTTCCACGGGTGATAGAGCCTTTACTTGTCGAGGGTTTTCAAGTAGTAAGTCCTATTCCTATGGCAGTCGGCAATCTTATAGGGTCCCTCCCAATTGAGGCTTAGCTTACCCTGTAAGGGATCTTTGGTGGCTGTTGTCACATTCCTTAAGACTAGGTCCTCAACCTGAAAATGACGAGGCTTGAGCTTGGTGTTGTAGTGCTTTGCCATAAGGTTTTGGTAACGAGCCATCCTCTATTCTATCGTTGCTTTGACTTTGTCAAGAAGATCTAACTTTAGGCACATCCCTTCTTCATTCCTTCCTCCATTATAGTGGATACTCACTAGCTGGTCAGTCTTACTTCTACCGAGATGACGGCTTCGTGTCCGTATGTGAGGCAGAAAGGTGTCTCCCTTGTGAGTGTGCAAGCCCTTGTCCTATACACCCACAGGACACCGGGTAACTCATCTGGCCATATGGCCTTTGCCCTCTTAAGCCAAGTCTTGATCATCTTAAGTAGGAATCGATTTGTGACTTTAACTTGTCTGTTGGCCTGGGGACGAGTGGGAGAGGAGTAGTGGTTTTTGATCCCCAACTATTGGCATAAATCTCTGAATGTGTCATTGTTGAATTACTTTCCATTGTTAGAAATGAGGACCCTGGGGATTCTGAAGTAGCAAATAATGTTTTTCCAGACGAATTTTCGGACATTTTTCTCCGTGAAAATGGCCAATGGTTCAGCCTCGACCCATTTGGTGAAGTAGTCGATCCCTACGAAGTGGAACTTGAGTTTCCGTACGACAATGGGGAATGGTCTTACTATGTCCAATCCTCATTGGGCAAACAGCTAGGGGGCATTCATTGGTGTAATTCCTCTAACGGCTGTCGTATGACGTTGTTGAAGCGTTGGCACCTGTCACACGCCTTTACATAGGATTGGGCGTCCTTCTACATAGTAGGCCAGTAGTATCCAACCCATATCAGCTTATACACCAGTGAGCGTCCCCCTGAGTGGTTCCTGCATACTCTTTCATGTACTTCTCTCATGACATAGTCTGTTTCGTTGGGGGTCAAGCACCTCAGATATGGATGGGAGAAACTCCTTTTGTAAAGGACACCCCCACTCATTTGGAAACGTGACGACTGTACCTTCAATCTACGGGAGGCATTGCGATCTTCCTGCAATGTCCTATTCTTGAGGTAGGATACAATTGGCGTCATCCAGTTGGTCTCTAGGGGGATAACCTGTACCTTTACTTTATCAATGGCAAGGGAGTATTGGACAAAGGACAATACTTGATCAACGATGTCTGTATACTTTGCGGATGTAGCTTTGGCCAAACGGTCTGTCTACTAGTTCTCTTCTCTTGGGAACTGCATAAACTTAGCTAAGAATTCCTCGCTTATCTTGCTTTTGACCATGCTCAAATACTCTTTCATCCGTTCCCCCTTCACCTCGTAGTCGTAATTGATGTGCTCGACAACAACCTGCGAATCGCAGTGTATAACGGCTGATACAACTCTTGTTGCTTTAGCCAAGTCAAGGCCCGAGAGGACTGCTTCGTATTCTGCCTCATTATTGGTTATTGGGAATTGAAGGCGGATTGCACACTCTACTATGTCTCCTTTTGGTGATCGTAGCAAGACCCTAGCCCTTCCAGCCCGTTGGTTAGACGAACCGTCCATCCATATCATCCACACCATTGGTTCCTTTTCCTTGTCTTCTTTTGTTGTGAATTCGGTAATGAAATTAGCTAAAGCCTGTGCTTTAATTGCAGTCTTGGGTCGGTACTGGACGTCAAACTCATCGAGTTCTATCGCTCACAGAACTAGTCACCCTGCTGCCTCTAGGTTATTCATTGCCTTCTGTAGTGGCTTATCTGTTTGGACCACTATGATGTGTGCTTGGAAGTATGGCCTGAGCTTCTGTGTAGCTATGATTAAGGCGAAGGCCAGCTTCTCCATTAGGGGATACCTCCTTTCATCTCCCCAGAGCGCTCGATTAGTGTAGTAAACGAGTAACTGTACCTAGTATTCCTCTCATACAAGAGCAAAGCTAACGGCTGTTTGGGATACGGCTATGTAAAGGGAGAGTTCTTCACCAGGCTTGGACGGACTGAGCAATGGTGGGGATGCGAGGATGCCTTCAATTCTTCGAATGCCCTTTGGCACTTGTCGGTCTACTCTAAAGCCTTTCTTAGCACCTTGAAGAAAGGTAGACACATATCCGTTGCCCTTGAGAAGAAACAGTTAAGGGCTGCAACCCTGCCATTCAAGCTTTGCACCTCATTAATGTTCTTTGAAGGAGCTATCTCCATTATAGCTCGAACTTTGTCAAGATTGGCTTCCACCTTGCAGTGTGACACCATAAAGCTTAAGAACTTCCCTGACACCACGTCGAACATACACTTACTAGGGTTGAGCTTCATATCGTAGAGGCGAAGGGTATCGAATGTTTCCCAAGGTCGTCTAAATGGCTAACTTCTCGTGCGCTCTTCAAGAGCATGTCGTCTATGTACACTTCTACGTTTTGTCCAATCTGTTGTGCGAACATCTTATTCACAAGCCTTTAGTATGTCGCCCTTACTTTTTTTAAACCAAAAGGCATGACTTTGTAGCAAAAGAGTCCTTGGCTTATGACAAATGAGGTATTCTCTTAGTTTGCGTCATCCAACCTCATCTGATTGTACCCAAAGAAGGCGTGCATGAAACTTAGCAACTAGTGGCCAGCCGTAGAGTCCATTAGGAGGTTGATGCGTGGGAGTGGATAGCTATCCTTCGGGCATGCTTTGTTTAGTTTAGTGAAGTCCACGTACATTCTCCATTTGCTGTGCTTTTTTTTATCATGACCACATTGGCCAACCATTCGGGGTAGTAAACTTCCCTAATAAAATTTGCCTCTCACAGTTTGCGTACCTCTTCAGCTATGGCTTTGTCCCTTTCTTGAGCAAAGACCCTCTTCTTCTGCCTAACTGGAGGAAAGGATGGGCATACATTGAGCTTGTATACCATGGTACTGGGGCTGATCCTTAGCATGTCCTCATGACTCTAAGCGGAGACATCTCAATTATTTTTTAGGAAAAGGCGAGCTCTTTGCCAACTGAAAGGTCAGCTTGTGTGCTGATACGAGTTGTTTGGCCTGGGATGTTATTGTCCAAGGAGATTTTCTCCAGGTCTTCTGTTGTCTCTACTGCCACCCTTCTCTCTTTGATGTTCCACGCCTATAGATGATTGTCCATTTCTAGCATGGCAATATAACATTTACGAGCGGCCATCTGGTCTCTTCGTGCTTCTCCTATTCCATACTCCGTTGGAAACTTCACCAGCAGGTGGTATGTGGACTTGGTTGCCATCCATGCGTTAAGCGTGGGACAACCAATGATGGCATTGTAGGCAAAGGAGTAGTTAACGACGAGGAAATTGACCTCCTTGGTGAGCTATTGAGGGTACATCTCGATGGTTATTGGCAAAGTAATAGTTCTAATGGGAAAGACTTTGGTGGCCTTGAGTCCCACCAACTGTACGTCTGAAGGTTGGAGAAGCTTTCGATCGACCCGCATCTGCTCGAACGCGAGGTAGTAGAGGATATCTGCTGAGTTCCCATTGTTGAATAGTACCTATTGGATATTGAAGTCTGTGATGGACAAGTTAATGACCAGGGCGTCGTCATGAGGGTGGTGTTTGTCTAGCATCTTCCTCTGTGAAGCTGATGGTAGGGTTGTCGAGCTTAGTAGCTTTTGGGGGTCGTTCAGAAATCCGGACGCTCTGCACCATACGTAAATATGTCTTCCTAGCCTTCTTGGATGATCCCGCCACAGTGTTTCCTCCTACGATTACTCTTATTTCACTAAGTAGGGCTCTGGGTCTTTCTTTAGCCCATCGGTTGGGCATGGGGTCCCTTGGCAGGTTTTCACCACCCCTGACTAACCACTGTAACTTCCCCTATTTGATGAGGGCTTCAATCTGCCGCTTGAGGTTGTAGCACTTAGAGGTGTCATGCCCATGGTACCAATGGAAGTGACAATACTTATTCCGAAGCCTTTTGCTTGGATCGACCTTTAGCTTGTCTAGCCATGTCAGCACCGCGTCATCCCTTATCTGCATGAGGACTTGATCCAACGCGGTGTTCAAGGGGGTGAAATTTGTCCTCCTCTCTAACAGGGGTTTCGATCTCCTATCGTCCCTTCGCTTATTCATTCGAACCGACTTTCTTCCTCTATCTAAACAAGGGTTGTCCTGCCTTTCCCTTTTTCTTAGCGTGTCCCCTTAGGCGATCATCGCATTTTCAGCATTCATATATTTCATGGCTTTGTATAGCATTTTGGCCATCGTCTTTGGGTTGTTCTTATAGAGGGAAAAGAGAAACTCCCTCGGTCGTAACCCACAGGTGAAGGCAGTGACAAGGACTTTGTCGTCGGCTTCGTCAATCAAGAGGGCCTCTTTGTTAAAACGAGTTACGTATGACCTTAGGCTCTCATCTTCCCACTGCATAATGCTTAGTATGGCCGCTGAGGATCTTCTATGTCTTTGTCTCTCAATAAAGTGTGTGACAAAGTGTCTACTTAACTCTTTGAAGGTGGAGATAGTGTTTGGGTAAGTTTGCTGAACCATACCTTTGCTGGCCCTTTCAAGGTGGTAGGGAAGGCCCTACACATAATTTCATTTGGAACTCCTTGCAAGTGCATGAGAGTTTTGAACGACTCTAGATGGTTGAGCGGGTCGCTTGATTCATCGTACGCCTCTACCTGTGGCATCCAAAACTTGCTAAGAAAGGAAAAAAAGTCACCTGGGCAGTGAATGGGGAGTCCAACTTGTCCAAATTGGCGAACACCCATCCCCTAAGGGCATTCATCATCATATCCATCTTCTCCTTCATCGTCTGTATATCCTCTGCCATGCGTATCGCGCTTGCTTCTATCTTAGAGAGGCAGTTGGTATCCTCCGGACCGTTCCTTCTGTTGGGGACGTTGCTTTCTTCCTAGTCTTCCTTCTCCTGTCTGACTCTCGTCGGTAGGTGACTACCATTCTACTCATCGACATCCCACTCGTTGCATTGGCCTTGCTCGTTCCTTTGGTTTAGTTGTTGCTCCAGCTCCTGGTTGCGTTGGGTGACTTGCTCTACCGCTGCAGCTAGGGTTTGCACTTGTCTTTCTAGGGCGTTGGAGGGATTCCTTGTTTCCTGGTTGATGGTAGCCATTGAACGCATTTAGACCATGAAGCTCTTTTGTCTTAGAGGTGGTGATACGGTTAATCACAATCGTTCCCACAAATGGCGCCAACTGATGATGTGCTGGAATTGTCAATGAGTTGTAGGCTCCAAGTCGCTCTAATAGATACTTGTGAATAAGAATAAATGGACCAAACAGAAGGCACTGGTGTGGTATTAGCCAAAAACCCTCTGAAGGTCAAGTTAGTGAATGAGAAGTCTCTAAGAACTCTATAATGAGAGAGCTAGAGAGTTTCTGCGTACCTGAGAAAAGTGGGGGTCTGGCACTTATATAATGATGAGTGGTGAATCGAAATCCCTTCAAAGTAGGGATCTTTCCTTGTTGGGAGGGTCTGACACTTAGGGTTTCCGAGATTTTAGGATACCTTTCCATATGAGAGCGATATGGGTGAGTAATGGGCTTTGTCTTATGTGTTATGCAAGATGTTCCATGTATAGGTATTCGTGGGGATCAAGCCAAGCCACGCTGGACTCGTCTGTTACTGTCACATTGGGTCGTCCGTTTGTTTCCGTGATGTTGATGGGCCTGTTGGCGTTGTTGGCTCCCTTGCATGACGTGTCCAAGAGTATTAAATCTCTATCTAAAATACCCCTATCAGTAACTATTTATCATACCAGCTTCCAATAGAATCTCCATTCCCTACTTGCCAACGGTATCCTTATTGTACTATTGATTGAGCCGAAAAAATACTTCTCCAAGCGTATGATGGATGATTACCCAATTCAGCAAATAGGAAGCTTCCATTTGGAAACTATTGAGCTTTAAATACTCTATGAACCAAACTATTAGTACAAGTTTGCAGCCACCAACTTTGTTTAGCTAATAGGGCTAAATTAAAGGCTTTTAAATCTCGAAAACTCAATCCAACTTCTTCTTTTGGGAGACATCTAATTAATTTATATCACACTGAGCGATGACTCCTCAATTTTTTCATTATTATTTATTTTTTCCTTCATGTTTGATTATGATTAGGGTCACATAAGATGGTTTTTACATCAAATCCGATGGTACATTCCACCCTATTTTAAAATAAATAAATAAATTCATAGTTTGTCACTTTGTTAGGCAATAACAAGGTCACAGATGACTGTAACTTTGTTATATTGTTGATAATTCTTGCCACATTGAGCTATAACTTCACAATTTCCTTGTTTTATTATTATTATTTTTACTTTAAATTGTAGAGTTGTAAAAAATTGTGTATGCATCAAATCAAATGGTAGGTTCTGCCACATTCCACGATTGAATATTTTTATTTTTATTTTTATTTTCATATTTTTACACTTTAGACTGGTAGTAGTAGGGTGAATTATGATTGTAAAATTCTAACATATATTAATTACACTTTTCGTTTAAAGAGTTTAAATGTAACAAAAATTTATAATGATAGGAGGCTATTTGCCTATTTTCAAACAATATTGCTCGATTTTCAAAATTTTCAAAATTCAAATTGCTCGATTTTGAAGTTTAGTAGGGGGATTGAAGTTGACTTATTAGTTAAGGAGGAAGGAGAGAAGTGCAAGCAGGGATGGAGCAAAAATCCATCGGCTTAGTTGAGATAAGCTCACTGTCCCAAAGCCAAAAGGCGGGATGGGCTTTGATGAACTAAAGGCCACTACCCCCCTCAACTTCAGCTGATACCTCACTCGGAACTAGGTGGAAGAGGACATGTTGGTTCATGAGTTTATTGATCCTGAGTTGAAGTGGCGGAAGAGAGGTATTGTGGAGTCTGTATATGTTAAGTCATGATATAGTAGACACCATCCTTCGCATTCCTTTGAGCTGAATTAATGTGGAAGATTCTGTGTACTGGCTCCCATCCAAGAATGGATTATTTTCTGATAAAACAACGTACCGTATTGCGTGACAATTGGCAAATTTGAATGAAACGTCCATATATAGGGGTTCGTGGTAGAGTGGTGTGAGCTTGTTTGCGAAAATTGAATATCCCTAGCTAATAAAGTTAAAAAGTTTTACTTGGAGGGCTTGCAAGGACATTCTCCCAATTTGGGTTAATTTGGCTCATTGCGGACGAGACGTGAAATTTGTAAACAATGAATGGCTTGAAACTTCATTACTCGCTATATGGGAGTGCGAAGCCTCTAAGGATACTTGGTCCAATAGTGCCATGCCGATGTGTGTTCAAAAATTCACACATGGCCTAATGAATGCTATTCATATGTTGGAGGAATTGATTCAACCGTTTGAATCGAACCCCCAAGAACTGCAACCGTTTCTTGTCCAAACTTTGCTGTTATTGAACCGGTGAAATAGAGATATGAGGAATGAAGAGTTCCAAGGACTGAGATTGATGAATGAAAGAGCCAGCGATCTTTTGGCAGGATTCCAAAGACGTCATTAATTCCCATATCCCTATGACGAGTGATCGTCGACTTGCTCCTTATTTGGCAACCTCCACCAGCTCCTTTTTATAATTGATGGCATAGTTTAAACTGACTATCAATCCTTAGGCATTGCAGCATTTTACTAGAAATGAAAAGGACGACGTCATGTCTGATCTTAATCTAGAAGGCACGTGTGCGGCTCTAGGGCCGCCACACCCGCACCGGACTCGCGGCGACATGGCGATGCTCCTCCGACACTCTGATTCGGCCTTTTTTTATTTTTATTTTTATTTTTATTTTTTCGCCAATACAGGCCAATTTGTACCGATATTGGTCAAAATCCGCCGAAATCTGCCGAATCTGGTTGAAATCATGGTTGAAATACATGTTAAAAAAATAATAAAAATAAACTTGTGGATTGTATCTAATTTATGAATATCATGTTTTAATTATTATCTACTATTACTCTTAAATTGGTATATATTTACAATTATATGAAAAAGTATGCTTAGCAATATATAGAAAATATAAATAAAAAAATTTTAAAAATTTTTTAATCGCCACACCCGCACTCTATTTTCTCAAAAATTGCCAAGTTTTACACCCACACCCGCACCTGAATCTAAATAGGCACCTGTGCTTCATAGATCTTAATGCAAAAGGAACCTAGCTTAGTGCATGACGAGGAAGAAGCTGGAGTTTTAGCCTGCAGGAAAGCAATAGCTTTTGCTATTGAAGCTAGTTTTCACGATTTCATTGTTGAAGGTGACAATACTACTGTTATGAACAAGCTCAGCTCCTTGCCAAACTTGGACCATTTGCGTTAGGGTCACATCTTACAAGAGATAAAAGTGACCGTGGTTGGTTTACACGATGGATCTTTTTCATTCATTAGACAGATTAGAAACTCGATTGTTCACTCCCTAACTAAGCTGCTAAAAATATAGTTAATGGTGTAATATGGATGGAAGACTAATTTCCTCCTCTTGCTTTGGAGGCTTTGTATATTGATGCTCCTGCATCCATCTAATTTAATAATAGTTCACGTTTTTCCCTTCCAAAAAAAAAAAAAAAAAAAAAAAAACAGCGCATTACTTCCTCACATGATTAAATGTAAATAAAAAATTAATAAATGAAGCCCTTTTATCTACTTCCCTTTAATCTTTTTTTTTTTTTTATGACACATTTCAAGTGGAGTTGAAAAGTTTAGCCCTGAATGTCTTTGTTATAAACACCTCTATCTAATATTAATTTTACTAGTAGTCTATTTGGATTGAGGGGGAGGGAGGGGAAATAGAGTAGAGTAGAGTAGATTTAGTTAGAGATCAGCCTATTTCTAGCCAACCTTACTCTACTTCCCTCCATTACCCCTCTCTCCCCCTCAATACAAACAGGTTCTAAAAAAATATTATTGCTTTGAAAAGTTAAAAAAAAAAAAAAAAAAAAAAAAAACAAAACAAAACAAAACAAAACCTGGATGCATTTAAAATCAAACACAATTTTTATCATAAAAATATAAAAAAAATTAGTCAAATTATTAAAAAAAAAAATAGCATGTAACACGTGCATACATATGGATACATTTAAAATTAAACACAATTTTTATCATAAAAATTTAATAATTAGTCAAATTTTTTTTAAAAAAAGTAAACGTAATTAGTCATATATTAAAATTATTACCTAAATTTAATACTACTTATGATCCTCTTTTTTTTTTTTTTTTTTTTTTTTTTTTTTTTTTTTTTTTTTTCTAATTTTTAATAAGATAGATCATGTAGGGTTAAGGGCCCAAATCATATATAGGGTTTTGTGCTTGGGCCGAGAACAAAATGGTCTGAGAAGGAATAGACAGTTATGGGTAATTCCAATTTAGAGTCTCATAAGTAAAGAGTGAGTGGAAGGTGGTCTGAGGAAGAACTTCTCCTCGGATATGATAAATACAGCTCAAATATGTATTTCAACGATCAGGGTGACCTTCTAGGAAGCTCCAGTGATAAGGACGCACATCATGGACGTACGAAGGAGGGGAACCCAAAAATATCTAAAGAAAAGTTGCTGTCACTGCATTGAATGCTCTGCAGCCAACTTTCTGGCCGCATTTATGTGGAGAATACCCCTAAACAGTACTGCCTTGGCCTTCCCAACTCACAGAAGGTCAGAGAGGGTGTTCAATGAGACAAGCACTCAAGTAGTGGCTTAGATAATCAACAGGTGTAAGATCAAGATCGTCAAAAGGGGATTATATAATGTAAGAAACCCTCAATGGAGGAAGGATCGGGAAATCAAGAAAGAAACACTGTAGCAATCTAGAACCAGACTTGTAACTAAGCTTCAAGAGCAATGCATAAGAATTAGTCTCCTCGGATTTTACCAAGGACGTTTTTCCTTAGTGAAAGTTTGTTATCTTCCTTTCTTTGTCACCAAGATCTGTTTACTTGTTACTTAATTCATTAAAAGCCCAGTTTTCCAACTTATTTTCTACAAATTTATTATTTTGGGCTTTTTGGGCCTAAGTCCATACACCTTTTGGACTAGGAGTTTAAATCAGGTCCTTACAAATCATGTAATGATCTTTGTTGTGTAGTGATTTTTATTGAGTATATGTGATTGGTTTATTTTTTATTTTTTTTTAATTTATAGTTCATTAATATTAGATTTTTAGTATTTTGCACTCATTAACTCACTTGAAACAAAATTCTTTAAAAAAATTCATAAAAAAAAAAAATTTAAAAACTTAAGTGGATTCATAGTACAAACTTAAGTGGATAACTTTGGTATGATCCCCACGTAAATTTAAACAGTTGTCGCAAAATTTGATTCTAATTTTAAATTTTAATTGAACTTTCTCTGAGTTTTGCCAATTAATATATACTAACTTGTAACCCTATGCATATGTATAGATACACTTAAAGATATACAATAAGATACATAATATAATTCATATATATATATATATATAATTTAAATACTATTGATAGTCATTTTTATATTTTGTTAACTCTTTAAAAATTTTGTAAGGATATTATTAGGTATAAAATGTAAATTGTCTATGTTTCTTTTTTTATTTATTGTGAAGCATTTTTTTTTTTTTTTTTTTTACGGTTCATTTATTCTAGACTCTTTGGTTTTTGTACTTAATAACTCACTTGGATGAATATTTATAATGTGATCCCACATTTGATTCTAAAATTAAGAAATAAAATTCTTTAAAAATAAATAATTTAGGACTCATAATGCAAAATTGGAACTCTAATTTAGAATTCTAATTTGAATTTCTCTCAGCTTCCACTATTATTATATATATAGATATATAGACTAATGTGTAACCTTGTGCATATACACGGTATATTTAAAAACAATCACAATTAATATATATATATATATATATATATATAAATTGTTTGCTTATTGATTATGAATTAAAAAACAAATTGAAATTAACATTTAGAATAATAAACGTGAAAATAGAATTAATCATGCGAAGACAACATTTCCTAAGCGACCAATGCCTTCACCAAAATAACTTGGAAAAGAGTTTAACAAAGACCATCTTGCTAAGACGTGTGTAGCTTTGTAAGCATTCCTTTCCTAGAAACCCAATTAAACTCCATCCGGTCAAATCTTGCATGTAGCAATCTGACTTTAACAACAAAATTAACAATTCTCTAGTGCACTAATTTGGATCTATTGGTCACTACCTCAACTCAATTTTTAGAATTACCCTCAAGGCCTCAATTACCACATTCTAAAGCTACTTTTGACCTACTAGTTCCACTACCTACAAAAAAGCTTCGGCTTCCACTTGAATAGGGACCTTAGTATTCACTTTTTTTAAGAAGGCGAATAAGCTACACTATAAGCCACATTCCATGGGTGCATGTAGGAGCTATGCTTCATACATGATTCTGATATCAAGTTCAACATGACATAAAATGACCATGAATAACAACATTTAGGCGAAAAAGTTTTGTTTTAAAAAATTTAAAACTCAGAGCTTGCCTTGAACTATGGACAATGACAATGCCTCAAGAGTCAAGGTTAAGTTATGTACATTTGATTTGTGAAGCTTAAGGTCAAAGATGCAATTATCAAATGACATGCACCCACTATTATCCTCTAGCTCTTAAATCAAACTTTAAAGTATCTTCTCTCTCAACCATGGCATTCACCCATTATTATATTATGCTATATGATTCTCATATGAAATATTTCTAGATTCATTCATATGTGAATCTTTCAAACCAAAATTCGCTTACGAATTAAGACAAATAAATAGCTTTCGTTGAGAACTTTCATTTGTTCCACTATATCTATATGATACCACTATAAATAGCTTCATTAAAAGTCACACATAACTAAGTATATACTCTGAACTTTGAAGAGCATTACAAAATATGAAATAAACAAAAAAAACCTATCATAAAAGCTTGTAAACTAAACAAATTTATGTGATAATGGGCTGAATTTATAATTTTCTTATTTTTTTGGTTTATTTGTTTTTGGATATGATATTTTCAAAGATAAGTAACAACACTCATATGGAATGCTTTATTTTAGCTATTGATGAATATTTACTGCTTTTGAGTGCCATCCCCCATATTGGATTTAAGTAAGTACTATCTCTCTATATTTACCTATTGAGAAACTAAATATATTTTAAATTTTTAATCAATAAATCTCATCTACCTAATTGTATAAAAAACTTGTATTAAAGTCTAGTCATTGTTACTAATTGTATAACTAAATTCAACTATATATTTTTTTCATTATATATCTTATCTCATGCAATATGAAAAATTTCAAGAAATACCACTTTCAACTTAGGTTATGTTTCGTAATAGTTTTTGTTTTCTATATTTAAAAACTTGCTTTTGGCAATATAAAGAAAAAACAATTTTCTTGTATTTTTGAAATCAAAAACATGTTTGGTTAGTTGAAATTAAAAAAATAATTTTTTGAAGAAAAAAAAATTCTAAAATATATTGTTATTAGGATTTGAACTCTAATAGTAATTCATTAAATGAGACAGATTCATTATTTTTTTGACTTTTGAAAACTAGAAATTGAAAACAGCCTTTTATATGTTTTTAGTTTCCTTCACAAATTGAGTTTTGAGAACAATTTTTATTTTCTGTCCATTTTGAGTTGCCAAACAAGTTTTTTATTTTTAAAAATAGAAAATTGTTTTTTGAAAATAGAAAATAAGGAGAAAAAACAATCACCAAACATACCTTTAGTGTCTCCAAAAAATAAGTCATGTACATTGGACTTGGAAGGAAGAAAAAGAACTATTGGTCTTGCCCAATCATACCCTTATATTCTTACCACAAATAATTGTATTACTGGCTTTGTTTATTGTTGAGATGCAACCCAAAACAAAAAAGGCATACGACATCAACAAAATTAATAATAAATAAAATCTCCAAATAGCATTATAATGAAGTATTGTTTCCAAAAGCCATATTTTTCAAATTCGTATGGTTGCTTATTTTAATCCTCATACGGGATTTAAGTTTCATTTATACATTTTGATATTGTTAAATTCAATGGTTAGTTATGAAGCAAAAGAATTGTTAACCGTAAAAAAAAAATATGTGAGAAAAGGAATTGACAATGTTTTATAAGTCAATGAATATGAATATAAAAGGGGCTGCAAGTTTACTTACAAATTTGTTTGTTGTGCATTGGGAGGTTGCCGGTGTGTTGTTAAGAGTTGTTTGCCGATGGTAGCAAATGGTTAGGGGTTGAGATTATATTTAGAGAAACGTTTAAGAGAGAGAGAGAGAGAGAGAGAGAGAGAGAGAGAGAGGAGCTTGAGAGTCTACATAGAAGTTTCTAGGTGAAATATTATTGTTTAGGTTATTTTTGTGGTCTTCTTGGTTTTTGTATGTATTATTTATTTTGGCACAAAAATTTTAAAATTTTAGATGGGATACATGGTGCAAAATTGAGAATCCAATTAAAATGGGAGAGAATTGAAGAATAACAAATGGGAGAGGAGCCCACTGCTTTCATCTGTATAAAAATTGTAGTCTCTTCGGTTTTCACAATTTGGCAGCAAAATCAAGAAAAATTTTAATTATAGAGTAACTCACTTGACCAAAAAGAAATAGAAAAAAAGACATGCGGCACAAAATTGAGAATTCAATTGAAATCTAATTGGATTTTCTCTCAACTTCACCTATTATTATATATAAAGATAAAGACTAGTGTATAATCCGTGCATATGCATGGTACAATTAAAAACAACACAATTACACATATAAGGATTCAAATTATACATTGTTTAAGTCATAGATGTATACATGAGTTTCACTCTTTCTCTCTTTTTTATTTTATTATTTTATTTTATTTTTCGGATATACACATGAGTTTATTCTTTTTTATTGGATTTTTTTTTTATGGTTTATTTATATTAGATTCTTCGTCTTTTGCACAATATTAACTCACCTAGAAATTAATATATATATATATATATAGGACAAGTGGTGCAAAATTAGACAACAATTAGAATCCAACTAGTAAGTTACCCATGCGATGGACAGATAATGTTATAATATTTTATGTAAAATAGTTTTGGAGGATGTTGTAAAAGTATTATAGCATAATTGTTATATAATTTTGTTTGTAATGAATTCATCATGAAAAACAACAATTATAAATTGTATATACATATCCATTATAATTATTCAATCGAAGTAATGAGAAAAAAAAAAAAAAAAAAAAAAAAAAAACTTTGGAGGAACATTATAGAATAAAAGTTGATATAAAATTTGTTTTTCTCTTTCTCCTTAATTCTAAAACAAAATGCACATCTTAAATACCCACAGTTAATTACATCATTTACAAAATCCATAAATCCACAATGTCCAACCTTAACATCAAAACAATAATTCTCATTGTCACTCAATATAAAATGCAAGCCCTCCTTCTTTAGTTGTAGTCAACTCATCTCAGGTAGAATTAGATTAAACAACAATGTTAGAGCTTGAAAGATTGATGGTAAATGACATCGTTTTTGGTCTGTGCGTATTTGACATTGGATGCTATGAAAGGTTATGGGTAGGTATATATAAAGGGATAGAAGTGCAAGAGGTGAAAATGATAAATTAAAATGCAAAGAGGTTTGTGGTATATGTGAGAGATGAAAAGTCTTGAAATATTGAACCAAATGATACAAAGAATATTTCTTTTTAAATTAGAAAAGTCTTGAAATATTGAACCAAATGAAATAAAAAGTCAATATTTAATTTTTTTCTTATCTTGAGAATATTTCAATTCTCTTTGCATAGAATACACCAATTGGCAGAACCTTATACTTTTCAATATAAGGTCTCTACTTTTATATATATATAATATATATATCAAAAAAATCATTTAAGTTGTAAATTTAAATTGGAACAAATAACAACTTACTACCTATGATTTGTTGTGAAAGTTTTCTAAAAATGTTATGAATATTTCACTTTTCATAAAAAATACAACTAACAATGAAATTTGAGGAAACCATTAAAAAATTAAAGCAAAAGAAACGAAAAAGGCTGAATTTAAAACAAATGAAAATTAGATGATGTAATTGAAAATTTTGTCTTAATTGGTATAACACATTGCTAGTATTTAAGGATTAAATTGGTTATTTTTTAAAAGTTGTGGATGTGCTTAATATTGGATTTTTTTTTTTCAAAATAACATCTGTATTCAAACTATTTCGTTAGTTAGTAACGTTTCCAAACTATTTAGAAAATTAACATATGAGTCTGAAAGACTCAAGTTCATTAAAGCAAATCGAGTATGATAGAGTCGAGTTCCATAGAACTTGAGTTTTGGAGACGCGATTTGTATAGAAATCGAGTCCTTAAGACTCGAGTTCCCTAAAGTAGAAATGCAGCAACCTAGCAACTCCAAGCAACAAAAAATGCAATAGCAACGCAACCTAGAAAATGCAGCAATGCTCACAACAAGAATGAAACAACAGGACCCAGAAAACGGAGCAACGCACTAGCAACGGTTTGGATTCTCTCTCTCTCTCTAAACCAGATTTGTAGAAATTAGAGCATTCGAGTTCTGGGTATTTTCTAAATTTTTGATTTGGTTCTTAAGAAAGAAAAAAAGAAGGAAGAACAGAAAGAACTAGAAGGGAAAAGAGCCGTAGGAATTGGAACTCGAGTCCCTAAAACTCGAGTTCCACATAGAAATCGAGTTTAATAGACTCGATTTGCTACAGTGAACTTAAGTTTTTCAGACTCAAGATATTAGTTCCTAAATAGCTTGAAAACATTGCTAACTAATGGAATTGTTTGAAAAATGATGTTTTTTTTTGAAAAAAAAGCCCTTAATATTTCTTCCATCCATAGGGTAGGTTTTTTTTTTCTTGGATGGGAACCATAGGGTAGTTTATTGTATTTTATCCTTTAAAATTTTGTCCACATATAATAATAGAGTGCAATTCAGGGAAAAAAAGAAAATATTAGATACAGTAGTGTAGAGCGAGTGCAAGCCTGGAAGTTACAGTCACACCTTCTACTGGGGATCCGAATCCCAATACCCACTGGCACTGCGCAGAAAAACTAGAAAATGAAAGTTTTGATTGAATTCCCGTTCTAATAAGAGTCCCTTACACGTTCCTCTCAACGACTCCAAGTCCACCCCTTCAAAGACGATAACTCCAAATTTCTCTGACTCTTCTCTCTTCTCTTTTCTTAATATTTAGCTTTGGGTTTGGTCAAAATTCAAAATTCAAATGTGAACAAACTAAACTAAACAAAACCATAACTATAAATACATAGATCTAACCATGTTTAATTCCTTAGATTGTATCGAAACATAGGAACTGTAAAAAGAAATAAAAGCCAGCTGGTTTCTAGAGTTTCACCATGACTAGAACTAGGGATTCTTGTGATGGTCCGACCACCAGAGATTTCATCTGCAACGCTTGTGCTGGTGCCTCTGCTGGTTAGCTTTTCATTTCAATCTCAATCTCTTTCTCTTAGCTTTAACTCATTTAGGGTTTCAAATTTGGTTCCAAATTTAACATTTTGATTACATTTGGTTGTGTTGTGTTGTGTAATGTAATAATGAGTGATTGCTGATTTGGGTTTTTGCATTGTAGGTGCTATTGCTGCCACCTTTGTGTGCCCATTGGATGTGATCAAGACAAGGCTACAGGTCCATGGCCTTCCTCCTGTTCATAAAGGTTTGATAATGCCACAATCTCTGCCTTTTTTCACAAAGGGAATTGCTTTTGCTTCCTTTATGTACGATTTATAGTGTGTTAAGTAACACATTTGTGATGTTCTGAGAAACTGGAAATTTGGTTTTGCGAATTTTAATGTTTTTATATTGCTATATTTGAGATGACTCAATGTGATGTTGAGCATCAATTTTGTGCTAGTAACTAATAGACTAAGGGCCTGTTTCGATTGAGGGGGAAGGGAGGGGGAGTGGAGGGGAGGGGAGTAGAGTAGAGTTGGCTAAAAATAGGCTAATTTTGAGGTCATTTCTACTCTACTTCTCCTCCCTCCTCCTCTATCCAAACGGAACTTAAGTTAGCTTTAAGCATTTGTGAGAACTTGAAATTATGCGGACTACTGTACTAACTTCAAATTATAAGTGTAACTCTTATGGACTTGCTACCCTTTGTATATGGTATACTTAGACTGTGTTAATACACATTTGTGATGTCCTGAAAAACTAGAAATTTGATTCTGCAAGTTTTAATGTTTCTATGTTGCTATGTTAGAGATGATTCAACGCAATGTTGTGTATTATAGTCCCACCATCAATTTATGGTACAAACAAGTTGTATAAGCTACATGAACTTGAAGCAATAATGAGAACTTGAAATTATATGGAACACTGTACTAGGTTGAAATTAGAAGAGCTACTCTTTTTGATTGATGTTTTGAGTTTTGGACAAGGTTCAAACTAAAATTTGAGCTTGATGAAGATTTACTAATTTGGGCTTGATGTTTCTATGTTGCTATGCTTATTAATTGCTGTTGTTATTTGTGTTCTTCTCTTTGGTGGACACTCAGGTAGCATCATTATTACAAGCCTAAAGGACATATTAAGAACTGAAGGTTTCAAGGGAATGTATCGTGGCCTTTCACCAACAATTGTAGCACTACTTCCAAATTGGGCAGTGAGTACTACTTTCCTTGACTTGTTTCTGAAAATAAATGCTCAGATTCTTTTTTCTTTCTATGAGATACAAGATTGACTTGCCAATTCTCCCCTGTGAAAAATGCTCTTGGGTGCATATGTAGTTATCATTAAAGATACAAATGAGAGGAATTCTAAAAAGTAAGACTCAAGATGTGGTTTCCTAGAATCTATTTTACCCCAAACCTGCCTCTTGCTTTCTCTATCTACTGTAAAATGTATCATTTACTAAGTTAGTGGCATTTAACAAGTCTCAATCTATTTATCATTCAAAAAGCCCCCACCTTCACCATATGGCTTGTAAGAAGCTTTTATAAACCCTTCCTCCAGCCCTTCCTTCAACTAATCCCCTTCAATTGTGTTGCTGGCTGTAAAGAGTGGACTTTTCTGCCCTACAAATTTCTTAAGCTGCTAGTAAATGTGGCCCTTTGAATGCAAAATTCTCTACCCAATCTTTTATTGCACTTCTCAGGTTAAGAAGGGAATACCATGAATTAGCTGCCACTGCCATATCAGAGGTTGAAAAGGGAATACCGAATACCATGTAATTGGCAATCATGTTTAAAAGACTTTTGAGTGAACAATTTACTTGCCATGTGTCATCCTGTTGGTTCTTGGCAAGTTGAAATCAAACATAGGGAACATTTTTATTTTCCCCTCTTAAATTGATCAGAATGAGATTTCTTATATACTTTTCCATGTAGCTAACACTTGAAGTTTCTTCTTGTGTATTTCTCATAATTCCTCAAGTGACAAAGTGCTCATTTCATATGTAGGTCTACTTCACAGTTTATGAGCAACTAAAAGGGCTACTTCATTCACATGGTTTGTGTTTTATGGTGTTACATACTTGAAATATATGTGTGTTCTCTTGATTTCTTATGAGGCAAATGGTTCAATCAAGTGGGTTATAAATGTTTCCCGAGTAAAGAAAAATATTAAATCTTGCTGGGTTGGTTGGTTTGGCTTCTTTTACAATTCATTGTTGCCACTTTGTAGGGGATAGCGACAATCAACTTACAATTGGTGCAAATATGCTAGCTGCTGCAGGTGCTGGTGCTGCCACTTCCATCACAACAAATCCATTGTGGGTTGTTAAGACCAGACTCCAAGTAAGTTGGGTGTGCTTATGTTTGTAATGCCTTGTCTCATTTCAATAAAATTATTCATACTTAAAAAAGAAAAAAGATGTTTGTAATGCCTTTAGATATATGAAACTATGGTAGCTGTGTTTGAGTCAATTATTTTTCCTGGTTTCATGCTCAATTCAAGAGCAATTCTCTTCAACCTTTTTTTTCCTCTTTAAACAGTCAAACGACATTTGAAGATACATTTTGTAGCTGTGTTTAGAACTAGGTATTGGTTTTTCTAGTTACAACAATATCTGCCTCTTTTCAATTTTAAAATTGGGAAAACAAAACATTTTCTCACACATCAGAAAGAGAAGCATTTGCCTACCTGAAGAGCTGATAAGTTTGATTATTATGTGAATGTCAGAAGAAAGTTTTGCCTAGGAAGAAAAAAGAATAAACTATTGACTGTCAGAATCCATTATTAGTCAGAATGATGAAGCTACAATGTAAGGGTAAAGTGAGACATTTTTTAAATCAATTAAATTATGCTTTGCTGTGACATAGCATTCAGACACGTGCAGGAATGTCTTCAGCATTTTACAACGTGGGAGTGATTTTGTCATTGCAAGTAATATAACCACTGTTGATTGCATTTCACTACTTTTGGAAATTGTTTCCTTCCTTGTAAACCGTGATTTATTGCTTGAAAATTCACAAATTTTTGTAGAAATTATGAATCCATGAACCTTCACAAAAATCTCTAGTGGAGAAAATACCATGCACAATGAAGGAAAATTAGTTACCAATACAGCAACCAAACGGCGAAGCTAAAACTGTCTTCTTTAAGTTCTATACCCGTATTTTAGCAGGAAGGTTTATTTAGAATTGACAAAGTGGAGATTCTGTGGAAGACTGCTAGAAATGTTAATTCAATAGCAGCCCCAGGTGGTTGATGCTTAATCACTTTTAAGCTGGCAAGTTATTTCTCTAAGATAATAAGAGATACATCTCTCTAATGCATTTCTTTGAGATGCTAAGGGATGGATATTTTAATGTAGCTGGATTCGTTGTTTTGACTTCTCTCTGGAAACAAGAACTGGAATATCTATTAATTATTGTGGGTGTATGAGATAGTAATTATTGGACTAGGTACATTTAAGCCAATTATCAACTCATAACAGTTTATGCTTTATTTTCACCCTCCTTTCTCAAAGTTTTTCCTCAGTTTTTCACTCAAGATATGCTTGCAATATTTGATCCTTCTGTCACCCTAGTATAGCCATACCTCATTTTTCTGTAGACTATCAGACAACATGATTTGGGCTCTCTCTCTCTCTCTCTTCCATAAAGATCACATTAGATGGTAAACAGATTTTATATATGTTGAGTTGTTGATAATGTGATATCAATGGACAATTTGATTTTAGGAAGAGTGGTTGACTTTGAAAAGGGTGTTAAAGAAAAAAAAAATTATAGAAAGGTGCCAAATTAAGGAAAGGTTGCTATTAGAAGAATATCATCAAGAAAAGCTGCTCAGAATATGCATTGTCTTTCGTAAAATGATATTGTAATGTAATAACATGATATGGCTGGTAATACCCAAGTTTCCCGACATGTCACATTTTGTTTATGTTTCATTGAGGTGTTTTGGATAATCATTTCTTTTTGATCTTCATTCAGACACAGGGAATGAGGCGGGATGTAATTCCTTACAAAGGTATGCTTTCTGCTTTGACAAGGATAGCACATGAGGAAGGCATTCGAGGATTGTATAGGTAAGTTCTTCCTTAGTTTGATGTGTATTATGTGAGTTTGCAAATGACCAGTATCTGGGATCCAATCTTAAATACATTTATGAATAATTGTGGTAATTAATGCAGCTAGCTACTCTTTTACTTAAATTGGTTATAAATTATATTATAAAAAGATTTGTTAGAATGATTGAGGCCCATTCTGCTCAAAGCGATTACTGAAGTGTGCTTTCCACGTCTTTTAATTCAACAAAGAAAATCTCCATGCTGTATTCTTTTTGTTATGATATTTTTTTGGTTTGAAACAGTGGCATTGTTCCTTCATTGGCCGGGATAAGTCATGTTGCCATTCAATTTCCTGCATATGAAAAGATCAAGTGTTATATGGCAAGAAGGGGTACTGCTGATTTGTTTAGTTCTTTATTGGGTTAAATATGCTAGAATTTTCTGTGTTTTCTTACATTTAATTGGTGTTGATCTTAAAAATTTAAATTGTCAGGTAACACAACAGTTGATACGTTGAGTCCAGGAAATGTTGCTGTTGCATCGTCAGTAGCAAAAGTAGTTGCCTCCGTGATGACTTACCCACATGAGGTATGTTTGGCTGCACTCTTCTTTTGCCAAACTGAAGTATGGCCTAATGCCTGAGAAACTCTCCCTTTCCAGCTTTCTCATTCTTTGCTTTTGTTGTCCTGATTGAAATTTAAATAACCAGGTAGTGCGTTCTCGGCTGCAAGAGCAAGGGCAGGCCAGAAATACTGAAGTCCGATATGCAGGGGTTATTGATTGTGTTAAGAAGGTGTTCCGAAAGGAAGGCCTTACTGGCTTTTACCGTGGTTGTGCAACTAATCTGTTGAGAACAACTCCATCCGCTGTTATTACATTTACCAGTTACGAGATGATACGTAGATTCTTGGAGCGGGTTATACCTCCAGATAATAAGCATTGACAGCTCCACCAAGGCTATGTCAAAGTCTCCTCGGGGCAACGGATGCACTAGAGGAGATTATGACACCAACTTGCGGCAATCATAAAACCCAATTGACTAACAGCAGACAGTGATTGACTAATTTTTTGTCCACTGAACCGTCAGAGAATTTTTGTTTCCAAAGAATAGAAATGCTCAGTTAGCTTAAATTTGTCCGGCTGAAAAGGAAAAAAAAAAAAAAAAAAAAAAAATGTCCGGCCCCAAAAAAAAAAAACTTAAATGTGAAGGTGAATAAAAGCAATTGCATTTTTTTGAAAACAATTTAATTTGAGTTCAATATTGTAATTAGTACTTCCCATATCTCCGTTCCATTCGGAATGTGGACTTAAGCATTTTATTGAGTTTGTCAAGAAAAAAAAAGTGTAATAATTTTGGTTTATAGAAGCAAAAGTTGTAAGTTCGATTGGATGAGCAAGAATCTTCTAAAGTGACTTTAAGTATGAGTCCTACAAATTATTTCTTCTCAGAGCCAATCATTTCTATGCTTTTCTTCAATGTTGTGGTCTAGAATTGACCTCAATACGTCCGCAATGCCATGTATATTGATAAAATTGATGGTTCGAAGATCCCAGTTGGATTAAAGCTAGCAAGTCTATTTGCAGAGATTCTCTTTGATTTGATTCTTATCTGAAATACGTAGGCTTTAAAGGAGTAATGCAAAACAGAGCTTAGCTCAACTTGTCGTCCAAATAGTACATTCCTAAATGTAATTTAATGTGTATAAACTCTAATGGTAAAAATGAAGAAATTTCTCGAGTCTTAAAATTGATAACGACTGAAGGAGAGTCTCATTTTAATTTAATTTAAATTATTTAAAAATTTTGATAATTTGATTTGTTGATGTGCTATTCTTGGACGTAGTTCGAACTGTGGAGAAACAATAAAGCTCATGCTCTCATCATCTCATGAGACCAAGGCGAGGCCCAATTTTCTCAATCAAATTCTTTCTTTGCATAGGCAAAAGGAATTTTACTAATACAAAGGATGAAAATTTAGGATAAAAACAGCGCGCTCTTGTTAACTTTAATAAGCTATGTTATTTTGGCTATTAAAAAAAAGAAAAAACGAAAAAGCTATGTTAAGAAATTCACATATTACAAGCTGCATAAAGCAACACCGCTAGCTACCTGCTACTTTTTCTATTTAAATTTATTTTTTAAGAAAACAACCCACTTCTTTAATCATGGGTGATGGCTTCCCAAAAATAAATAATATATAACAATTTTACTTTTTAGTGTGAAAGTGAAAATATTTAATGTTTAAATCTCAAGTATTTCAACTATTAAATTATAAAAAAAGAAAAAAAGAAAAAAAAAAAGGAAAACACGAAAAAAAAAAAAAGAAAAAAAAGAAAAAAAACCCGGCAAGGTTAAGAATAGTTTTTCTCCCACAAAATTTCTTACACTATTATTATACGGCACGAATAATATTAAAAGGGGGGAATTTTCAAAATGTGAAGCCAAGACCGCCTTGGACTGAGCGTGGCTTTATCTTTTGCCTTTTCACGGAGTGGATGGTTCTAGCCTTAACAAATATTCTCTTGCTTCCATGAGCCACAGTCCTAGTCCTAGTCCAACGCACTTTTACTTTCACTTTCCACTGAATTCTTTGTTTTGAAAAACAGTCCAAGAGGGCCACCATCACAAAAAGCAAAAGAAGAAGAAGAAGAAGCAACAGCTTTTCCCTGGTCCTGGATATGAAATGTGACACAACAATCATCGGAATTTATTTTGAAGATTTGGTTTGGCTTTGGCTTTGGCTTGTGCGCTGAACTTTGACACAAACATGATAGACGTCTAAAAATGACCGTTTTATCAATCTTGTATCACGTCCATTATTTTGCTTGATAGATTTTCTTACAATTAAAGTCCCAGAAACGTACCATAAAATAGACTAACATCATGGTGACCTTAAAAACCATCTACCAAAGAAAAAAATGTAAAGAAATACACAAAAAATAAGTAACAGCATCAAATATATATATATATATATAGATAGATTCATAACTTCAACTTCATTGTAACCTTAACGCAATATATAGCAGCACATTTTTTTGAGAAGTAGCATACAAGGTTTTCATTTCTACGAAATTTGGAAATACAGAGAACACTTAATTAATTACCGCTAACACTAGAAATAGAATCTAACCTCTACGACAACGGCAGCAGCAGCGACAACAACAGACGAACAAAAATATATTAATTGTTCCAATGATAAGCTCTATCATGAACACTTCAAAATTCTGAAGTAACCCAACTATTAAAACATTATTATTTTCATATTTTTAGTGGGTAAACTTGAAAAGTTATGTCGAAAATTTGCCCTCATCAACTAGTGACTCCTCAGGAATACTAGTCAGCACAGGACGCCAAGCCCTCCTTAACAACGACCTGTAACGGAAACCATTCCAGACCGGTTTCGGTGAACCCGGTCCGGCTCTCCAATTATCAAAACCGCCTCCAATTCCTCCGCCCCCGATCAAACCAAGCCTCTCTTCCATTTCTCCACCATGAGTCTCTTCGAGTTCGAGAGGCGGCGAAGACACGAACAGGTCCTTGAGAGTGTGACTCTGCACCGCCATTGAATCCTTTTCTTTCTCCTTCTTCTTGTCCTTCTTTTGCGGTGAAAATATCGACGGAATTAGTGGCGGAAACGGTGGGTTTGAGCGGCTTCGGCTGAGGAGCATTCGCAGAGTGGTCTTGCGCCGAGGGAGTTGGACCACTGGGCTCGTCCTTGGGCTCCGAGTGGGGCTCGGAGCCACGCCGCATTGCGTCGCTAGTAGCTTGAATTTCTGAAGTGTCGCCATCTCCACTTCAGGTTCTTCAGTTTTCTTTCTCTCTTTGTGATTATGACTCTGTCTCGGTCTTTTATGCGTTGAGAGTTACTTGGATTTCAGTGAATTTGAAATTTGAAAATTGGTTAATGATTTTTAGGGAGGGAGTGATTGAGGGTTTTGATTGAGTCTATAAGGAAGAAAAGTATCTGTCGGGAACTGGTTAATCTTTTTTCTGTTTGACTGGATTTTGTTTCTTTTCTTCTTTTGGCAATTTCAAGGCGTGGAATGGACTGGGGCTTCAAAGGTTGATTGGAAAAACAAAGGGCAAAAACAAATTTAGCCATAAGTAGCAGTTAATTTAATTTATATTATTTTTAATTTGTAATTAAATTTGTTTTTGTTCATTTATGGTTAACTCTCTAATAAAAAATGTCTACATAATTAACAAATTACATTGTTAACATGTCTAATATTAAAAAATTAAATTAAATTTGATTCTGGTATGTTTATATTTTGTTGACCACATCAATGCTTAGATGGCAAAAAGGCCATGTTAGCATTTAAAAAAATATAAATAACCATTCAAATAAAATTTCAAAACTTTATAATAACAATTTAAATAACAAAATTATCAATTTCTTAGTTTCTTAGCAGCCGTTTCTAAAAATAAAATAAAAATTCTTGACATTCAAACACAAAAACAAATACAAAAAAAATATCAATACAATACCAAAAAAATCAAGAAAATCCACATTCGTGCTAATGTCTCTCTACCCTGCTAATGTCTCTAGGTGAATCCCTTTGCTGTGAATCACAAATCTAAGCCTTCTCGCCAACACTACTCAAGACGCAACTAAAACATCAAACTTCAACCACAAATCCAAGACGCTCCAAGTGACCGTCGTTCACCCCTCACAGACTAACTGCAACTCAACCGCCTGAAGTTTGGCAACCAACAACTACTCAAATTTCAACCAGCCACAACCCAAGAAATATCTAGTCAACCCGTTTTCAAACCAACCCTTCAGATCAGATCTCGAGACCTTGTACCTGCCAATCTCCCCAATAGGATAGTGTTATGGAAATAAGCCGCCAACAACTGTAATAACAAAATCAAAGATACCTAGATCACAATCTAGACCAACGAGAGGCGATCCAAGTGTTGGAATCGACATCTCCAGCTTCGACTTGGAGCAACCACGCTCCCTGTGTAGCAAGACGATGACTCTCGCGGTGGTGCCGCTGTGCATCTTACTGTGCAGATGCCAACCTAGGTGGACTTGAGATGGAGGAACCAAGAGAGAGGAATGAGATAAACTAGAAAGAGAGAGACTGGAGAAGATTTGAGTTCTGGGTTGTCCATTGATGAATGTTGAGAGAGAGAAGTGAAATTGCGTAAGAAAATTAAAAGGAATAAAAAAAGAAAAGGAAAAAAAATTAGTAAACAATAAGAAAAAAAAAAATTAAATGCTGACATGGCTTTTTTGCCATCTAAGTGCTGCTGCGGTCAATAAAATATAAACACGTAAGTATTAGAATTAATTTTTTTAATATTAGAGATGTCAAAAATGCATTAGCTATATAGGCATTTTCTGTAAGTGAGTTGACGGTATGGATCAAATTGACTACAAGTTGAAATTTAGTAAAGATCAAATTGACTATTACCAAAATGTAGCGACTAGATTGACCATGACTCAAAAATGTAAGGACCAAAATGGTGGTTTTGCAAAAAAAAAAAAAAAAAAAAAAAAAAAAAAGCAAAATTACTATTTTAGTTCATATATTTGATAGTAACAATTTTATCCTCGTTATTTAGGGGTAATTACACTCCACTTTACCCAAATTTTGATGGGGAAAAAAATTCTAAATTTCTAATAAAAAATTATCCTTATGTTAATATTAGTAACAAAATATTTTAAATTTCCATAAGAATTTCTTTACAAAAGTTTAACCCTGATTAGTAAAAACATAACTGAAATCCATTGAAAAACACTTGCAACAGCAAATCTCTCTATAATCCATTGAAAAATGAAAAAAAAAAAAAAATTTCATACACTTGCAACAATTTTTTTTTGTTTTTTAGGAAAGAAGAAAGCTATAATAATATTAAAGAAAGGGTGCCAAATCAACAACAATTATAGAATTAAGATGTGAAGGAACACCCTCCATCCATGCCTTTAAATCACTAACATATCTAGCATGTATAGCAAAATTGTGAGCAACAGAAGTTCCTTGTCTCTTACCAGGAAATACAGTAAAACCAACAAGGGATTTTGCTATAACCTTTGCATCGTCAATCAAATGACCAAAAGAAGCAAATGAAGTTTCCTCGCTCCTCAAAGAATTTATAACTCTGTTAGAGTCGCCTTCAAGGATAATGGAAGAAAAATCTACTTCTTGAGCAAAAATTAAGGCTCTTACAACAACCAGAGCTTCAATTTTATCAACTGAGGAAGGTAAATAAAATTTTTTAGACATGGAAACCACAACCTATCCAAGGTCATCGTGGATTACAACCCTAATACCTGCTTTCTTTTCCTCCTTAAACGCGGCACCATCAAAGCAATGTTTTTAGACCCGGACCGAATCGATCGGTCTGACTAGGTTAATTGAGAGCTACCCTAAATGCCGGTTTTTTAAGCACCAAAAACTGGACATTACATTAAAATCTATGAACCGCTCAAACCGTGGTTGACCCGTCCAGTTTCTAGAATCGAACATGGTTCAAATACGGTTTAGATCATGCTCAATATTTGAAAAAAATATGTTAAAGTTTTAAATGGTAGGAATAAACCTTAACGCAAGCACTAAACATATCAAGATACTAACCACTATTGCAAGTGTAGAGGGGCAAAAAATGAAAAAGGTCTGGCCCAACGAGAATGAAGTTGGGTTGGGAAATAACCCAATACAACTAATTTGGAGAGATGGATGGTCAAGGTCAACCTTTTATGCCTTGATAGCCTTGGTTTCGTAATTTAAAGAAAGATGGTTGACAAAATAACAATTTAAGAGTTGAGTCAAGAAAGAGAGAAATTCTTATTTAAGAACTTCCTTAGGCTAGCCGAGGAGCAACAGTTCTAGAGTTTTACACTTCTCGGATTTACAATGCTCTCTCTTCCTTTCTATTTCCCTATTTCTCTCTCATTGAACTTTTTTCAATCCCCCATCCTGGAGGAGCTTCCTTCCTTTATATAATTGCTTGGATTGCATCCCAACCCTTCATTTGGATGGCCGTTGATCCTTACTTGGATACTTGTCCCATCGCTGCCTTGCTGGTGGTGGTATAGTAGGATGCAGCCTGTGAGGGCACTATGCAGGAGTCATTTTGCCATTAATGCGGCAGGTTGAGTTGGTAGAGTGCGTTAAATGTGGTGGTGATGGGTGCTTTATTTGGAAGCTTCTGCCTCCACTTGCTTGCATGTCTCTACTTCCTCCCTTGGCTTTCAACCTTATGGCCTTGGTGGTTTGTCCCCGGTCTCCCAAGGAGCATTTGCCCCTTGGGCTCCTCAGGTGAGTCGTTCTCCTCAATTTCTCTAACTGGGTTATCTTGACTAGGCTAGGCCTGATCTGATGAATAGTTGGGCCCCATTATCCCTCGGGCAGATTCTACCCAATGATCCTCTCTCTTTGGGCTTCTCCTTCCCATAATAGCCTCTTGAAACTTCACTCCCCTTGCCACTCGAGGGAGTGGGGTTTTGGTAGGAGATGGGGGAGTTGGCACGCTTTGGGTGTGTTCCTATGTAGAAACGTCTTTTCAATTGCCCTAGACACACTCCTGACACTTAGGTATCCTTAACGCTGCAATTAATGCTGTAGACGGCTATGTCTCCCCCTATGTTTTATAGCATGATGAAGATCTTATAGTTGACGTTTTTCAGAGTTAATGGGCGGCAAAATTACTGCTATCTTTTCACCCTTATATAAAGGGAGGTGGAGGTCATTCTTCCTACTTTCAGTAAAATTTACTTCATCTTCAAAAAAGCTGCCCGAGGAGCCTAACTTCCCACACTTGTAAATTCTTTAAGCTTTTGCTTAGCGTAGAATTCTTTCTTCTTTTCTTTCACTCTTTACGATGGGTAGATTTGCTAGCTTAGTAGACACTCCCAAAAAGAAAGAGGCTTTCAAGGCTAAGTATAATATTCCCACCAGGGTGACCACAGAATATTGTGAATTAGGAGATTAGTACACTAAAAGAAAGACTGAGGATGTAGTTATCACCATGATAACTTTTATAGAAGGTGGGATGAGGTTCCTTATGGATAGGGTTATGAGAGACTTTCTTAACTTCTTTAGGCTCTGTCCCACCTAGTGCTCCCCAAATGTTTTTCGGTTAGTAAACAACGTAGCTCGGTTGATCGAGAAGATGGGTGTTGACTTGACCCATCATGATATCAACTAGGTATATAGTTACCAGGATAGTAAGGACACGGGGTATTACCTTAGAACTAGGGTCCCCATGGTTAGGTTGATTTCCTGTCTTCCCAAAACTAACAAGAGTTTGGACGGGGACTTCTTGATCATTTCGGGGGACTGGCATGATGGACATCATTTTCTCGTCAGAGACAAACACTAGGTGGGGTAAACAAGGGCCTAGGATTGAGATATCCTTTTATTTTACCACCTACGTTTTTTTTTTTTTTTTTTTAATAATTTTTTTTGCAGACAAGGATTTCACTGTGAAGAATTTCAACTTAGTGAACGTCCTTGACCTCAATAGGATCCATAAATTTGAGATATTCCTCTATAAGGATAGCCAACTCTGTGCTGCCCACATCATTCTCATATACACTCCAATCTCTACTCACTTCTAGTCCTCGAAGCACGTGATCAAGGCCAAGTATCCTCAGCTTGCCAGGATTGACATGGTAGTTGAAGGATTCATCAAAGGTCCTTCCCCTGCAGGAACTCTTCTAGTCAAACTCACTGCTTATTAGGTTGACCAACTCATTCAGGCCGAGAGGAATCCATACCTTCTGAAAAAGAGCAAGAAGAGGTTGTGAAGGAAACTCTCATTGTAGACCTTGAAGAGGGTTTTGAAATCTTTGATAGGCCAAACCCAACTGAAAGCCTTAAAACTAGTTCAAGACCTTGGCCTGTTATGTAAGTTAATGCCAACCAGGAAGCCACCAATATACTTGAAGGAATGGTGGTTCAAAAGAGGACTCCAAACCTTCTGGCTCTTTTAGAGGCCCATGCTGGGGTGGCCCCATCTGAGGCTCCTGTTGCTCTGAGGCCTCCTACTTCCATCCTACCTTGGAATTCTCTTGCTGAACAAGTTGAGACGAAGTGAAAAAGGGATAAAAAGCAGGACAAAGAGACTATGGAAGAAGGGGAAATTCAGGATCAACCTCCCCCTAAGCCTACTAAAGGGGCTAAATCTGCTTGACTTCAACAAAAGAAGAGCATCTCTGAGTGTATGGCCTCAGAGTTAGCTGCTAAACGCTGATTAAGGGTTCCAAACTAGAATCTGAAGTTGGTGTTAGATGGTACCCCTCTTCCCTCGGATGCCTTAATAAGGGACTTCGCCAAGGGAAGGGTCGGTTATGTGGCTGATGCAGTGGAATAAGCGCTCCTTCTTCCTCGGGACATGACCGAGTTGAGGTACCTCAAGAAACATGAGGTGTTCCTGTCCCTCAAGAGGGACTTAGCACTAATAAGTTTTTTAGCCCCAGCTCTCTTTTTATCCTTACTATTATGCCATGTGTGTGTTTTCCACACAATATTAAGCCTTGGATTAGTCATTTCCTACTATTTTCTTATTGTTAGGCTGTTCAGACATCCTATATCGCCGAGAAATGGGTGGATTATGCCATGGCTCAAGTCAAGGAGGAGGAATGAAGGAGGTTCATGGCTAACAAGGCCTAAACTCATGCCGAGAAGAAGGAAAATGAGACCCTCAACCAACTAATGAAGAGTGAGAAGGCTAAGAAAAGTGCAGAGGCTACCATGGTTGGGTTTGAAAGGCAAGCTCAAGAGCAGCATGTTCATCTCTAGAAAGAGAAGGAGTAACTAGCCATTGCTGGGGAGAACATTGAGGCACTGAAGAAAGAGATGGAGGGCACGAAGGAGGAGATATAGATGACGGAGCAAGTGGCCTATGAGCTTGGGCAAACGGAGACAAAGGCGGAACTTAAGTCTCAGCTTAAGGAGGTTTGCCGAGGGTGTTATTAATAAGTCTGGGCTAAAGCTCTGAATGCAGCCAGAGTGGACCCTTCTTCGAAGCTAAGGATCCTAGTAAGGATCATCTTTCCTCCAGCTCCTCAGCCTTCAACTGAAGGTGGGAATAAAAAGGATGTAGTTGAGAAGGAGAGTGAGGCTGAGAAGTAGGGGTTGGAAAAATAGAATTAGGCCATTTTTGTAATAGGAATTATGATCCTACTTCCAGCCTTTCTCACAAGATCCTTTGATTTGTAGTTCCCAATCTTTTGATTAATAATAAAGGTTTTTTCTTACATGATGTTAATATGTGGTATTATGTTGTTGTTGTTGTTTTTTTATTATTTATTATTATTTTTTGAAGAGAATAGTAGTTAAGGAACAACTTGCCGAGACCCATTGTGAATATCATAAAGGGCTGAAAAACCATTTTAACTCCAAGTCACCATGAGGAGTACAAGTAAATCGAGAATTTTCCTGACTTTACGAGAACTAAATTAACCGAGATAGGTGATCTAAGGAGTCGACCCTAGCTAAGGTTTTGACTGATCTTTAAATTATTTAAGAGTTAATTTATCCAAGTTAGGTGACCCGAGGAGTTGAACCTGGCCTAGATTCTTTTTAACTCTTAGCTTACTTTAGAAATTAATTTACTCAAGGCAGGTGACCCTAGGAGTCAAACCTGACCAAGATTCTGTTTAACTCTTGTTAGGGTACTTTTTTTTACACCTAACTTTATTTGAGTACCACCTATTTATACCACTATAAGGTATTGGGTTTTTTCAAATATTTTTTGGCTCTATTATTATGTTAGTCACAAATATTTCATATCTCATTATCTAAATTGGGTCATGATATAAACTATCACAAAAAGCCCAAAAACTCGTATTTTATCCAATTTTATTATCATTATTTAGCTAAGCCCAAAATCGGCCCTATGAACCCAATACACATCTTATTCTATTCAAAACCTAAGAATACTTATGCTTGACAATATTTGAAAAGCCCATGGTTCAAATCCATGGTAAAACAATTTATCCAAAGCCTAATTCTCATTGGCAATATCAAAGCCCAATTTTCATTGGCAATATCTAAAGCCCAGTTCCCGCTGGCAATATTTAAAGCCCAACTCTCATTGGCAACATCAAAAGCCCAGTTCCTTTTGGCAATATCAAAAGCCCAATTTTCATCGGTAATATCAAAAGCCCAATCTTCATTGGCATTATTTTATCAAAAAACCCAAGATTATTAACGCTTGGCAAAGAGAAAAGTATCATGGCATAATTATTGCTTAAGTATTACTATGGCAAAAAACCATGATAATTGTTTTATAAAAGCTCATAGAGAGTTATCTTAAAGAATATGTTCTCACATTATAACCCATGAAACACATGGTCATCACTTGCATCACAACATCCATAAAATATATCTTCAATGCTTATGGAAAATACTCGATCCCACAAGCTTATCATTTAAATTGGGGTGTTGAATCCTACTTCTTAGGGACCAAACTCTAGCAAATTGATGCTATAAATGTTAAAAATATTCAAGACATGATTCATGTGCCAAGCCCATAAATCCTAAAGGGGAAAAATTGGGAACATGTGGTTTGGAGGGTATAAAGGGATCTTCAGCAGAACCCTCTGAAGTGGACTTAAATTTTAACACTTGGCTTGGGGTGTTGAATCCTACTTCTTAGGGACCAAATCTCAGTTGCAGCACTAGGATTCTTCCTTAATACTTGCCTTAATCCCATTGGTTGTGCACAATCTCAGCAATCTTAGCATTTAATGCAAGATTACCCCAAATACTACCCATGTGTGACATTGCCCAAAGAAGCAAGGCAGCCTCAAAAGCAAATCTCCAATTTTTAAGCCAAATCCAGGTTAATAATGCAGCTGTTTGGCTCTCCTGAATCAGACTTACGTTTTTTTTGGATGCTTGTTAATTAATGCTTCTCTAAACTCCATTATAAAAGCATAAGCACCTCAGCCCACAAGGGGACAGCCACCCTCCTTTGAAACTCTTGATTTATTGACCATTTTACTTGTAGTTTAGCTCTCTTTAAGCTCACTACTCATCCCTTTCAACCCACATTCATCTAACCTTAGATATTCTTTCCTCTCCTTTACACAATCACAACTCATAAATGCCTCCCACTACTCATAAACAACCCACTACTCACAAAAGCCTTAACCTCAGAGTTAATCTCATCCCACTCACTCAAAACAGCCCATATTGTCTCATTCATGCCTTATAAACACACACTCATCAAAATCTTAGTTTAATACTTGCTGCATTGAGCTGGGGATCTTTCTCTCCATTCATTACATCCTATTTTTTCCTCTTTTATTTGTAACAATGGAGCCTTTAATCCTTGTTTATTATTATTATGATGAAGGATATAATGTATTCGTAACAATTGAATTTTTCCCTCACATTGATGTAATGATGGTTGAAAGTACTATAAATTCCCCTAACCGAGACACACAAGGACCCCTAGGACTGAATACCTTCATAAATTTATTTAATCATTAACTTCTGGACTTTTAAGTGTAATTTCACCTTTACCGCTGGAGGACTGATTTGAACTATGACACTATAAAAATGACTAATAATATAATAAACTAACAATAGTAATGTGTTTATTGGGCTTTATTGTTTTCTTCTTGATAGGGCGCAGCTTCTATCTCTTGATTGGGTGGACTTCCACAACATCGAAAGCCTTTGGGCTTTATTTCAAGGGCCCATTGTCGAGTTTCGGCTTGGCTACCCCATACTCTATTTGGGAACATCAAAATTTTCCCCTCGACAACTCTTAGCTTATTTTAGGAATTAGTTTACCCAAGGCAGGTGACTTGAGGAGATGAACTTGGCCGAGGTTCTATTTAAACCTTAGCTTCAGCTAAGAAATAGATGGAGGGGTTGGCCCTTGCCTTTATGGATTTCGCTTTAGATTTTGACGAGCTTAGTAGTAGTAATAACACATTAAGGCAAAGGAAATTTAAATTTGACATAGAGCATGAATAACATCAGCGCTTCTCATTAATAATAATATCTATGTAAATTATTTACATTCTATGGTCGACGGAGTGAGTTTTCGTCCAAGTCATCCAAGTGATAGGCCCTAGTCCCTGCCATCGATATGACCCAATAAGGTCATTCCCAATTGGGACCTAGCTTTCCCTAATGCTGGATTCTTCATGTTTCCTATGACCCTTCTTAGGACTAGGTCCCTCGATACAAATACTCTTGTCTTGATGCCTTTATCATACCCTTGTTTGAGCCTTTGCTGGTAATAAGCTAACTTGACAGTGGCCACGTCCCTCCTTTCTTCAATTATATCCAAGTTGGTGGAGAGAAGTTTACCATTTATGTTACTATCAAACCGATCAGTCCTCATCGTCGGGAACCTTGTTTCCAAAGGAATAACTGCCTCAGAACCGTATGTCATAGAAAATGGGGTTTCGTCGATCTCCTCGGCGTAGTACAATATGCGCATAAAACATGAGGCAGCTCGTCCATCCACTTGCCTTTAGCCTTATCTAGTCTCTTCTTCAATTTGTCCACTATAACCTTGTTAGTGGCCTCGGCTTGTTCGTTGCTTTGTGGATAGGCTGGTGTAGAAAACCTGTTCATGATCCCTAAGTCACATTAGTATCTTCAAAAGGCTTTACTATCGAATTGGAGTCCATTTTCCGAGATAAGGGTGTGTGGCACACTGAACTTGGTGACAATGTTCCGCCAGATAAACCTTGGTCTCGGATGTTAGAGAGGGTTTTGCCTCCACCCATTTTGTGAAATAGTCAGTTCCAACAATGAGCAACCTTCGGTTTCCAGTTGCCTTTGGAAATGGTCCCACTATGTTTGATAATAGCTTAATTTTTCATATTTATATCATTTTTATAAAGCATTATCATATTTATTTTGAGTTAATTCATGCATTATATATATATATATATTTTTTTTTTTTGGAATAATGCTGAATAATCAATTTTGTGCTCAATTGAATTTTAATGTGTGAATTTGTATTTTGTAGGAGAATGAAATTAAATGAGCGGATTTGTGCAAAGAAGAATGCTAATGGATTTTAGTTTTACAAGGGCCACGATAAAGTTAAAGAAGGCCAACCCGATTAAATTCGAGTTCAATTGGAGCAAGGTATCAAAGTAAATTTGCACCAAATCCAAGTCCAATTCGGACTAGGATTCTCGCTTGCACACCAGTTTTTATTTTAGGCATAACTTTCAGCTCAGATGTCCAATCGAGATTATTCAAGTTAGGCTGGAAAGTTAACTAAAAATGATACAACTTTTTAGTTTACCAAAAGTTTGAATTTTGATGTTAAATGAGCCAAAAATATAGATTAATTGAAGCCTAAAAACCTAGGATTTTCTCCAAACGGGAATTCAATTTGTAATAGGATTCCTTGAACTATTTAAAGGCTCTTTAGGGAAAAAATTCAAAGGAGAGCTTCCATAAAACATAATTTAGGTTTTCTTAAATTTTCTTTATAGTTTTAGAATTTTATTTGTGTTATGGCTTGCTAGAAGCCTTGCTAAGGCAAGGGGTGAAACCTAACCATTTATTGGTATGTTCTTAACAATTATTTTATGGTATTAATGCTTATGTTATTGTGTTTTTGATTGATTTACTCATCTAGAAAAGTGTTTAGTTCTGTATAATTCTTTGATTTATCGTAGACTCTGGGCACGTTAAATGCTTAAATATTCCTTGTGAACTAATGCACTAGTTTTGTTTTTCCTAAAATCAATCCATTTCATGAAACTACTTTAGACAATTAATTCTTGAGTTCTTATTGTTAAATAATCCGACTAAGATCATCCTTAGTATGAATTTTAGTAGATTTATAAAATAATTATTGTTAAGACTACCAATAGATGTATTATGTGTAGATCCCTAAACCTTAGCACCTTAAAATATTTTTATTTTCTCTCAATTTAAATTACCTTTACTAAACCATCAACATCTCTTCAATTAAACTTTATTATTTTAGTTTTATTCTCTTGTGGTTTGCTAATCAATTCCCTTTTCCTTGTGGATTCGACCTAGGACTTTTTGAGTTATTACTTTGCAACAATCTTGCACTTGGGAGCATTATTTAAGTCGCAGCAAGTTTTGGGACTGTTGCCGGGGATTAGGCAATCAAAGAAGCATTCCACTTCGTTTGGAGAGGTTTTCGGCATTAAATTTCTTCACATATTTGTAATATCTCTCCAACTCTTTTCTTTTTAAGTCATCTAGTTTTCTTTTAGAGTTTTTCTTTTCTTTTTACTTTGTTTTATTGTTAAAGTTATTTGTTTTATTTTATTTTCTTTTTCTTTCTTTCATTACTAGTGCATGTGTGTTTGGTGTCATGATAGTGATAATCACTTGGTTAGAAATGAGTCTAATAATTTGTTTGGCAATTTATTTGATTCTTTCACACATTCTCACACACTTGATATCATGGCGGACTTAGAGAGTAATAATGGTGATGAGAATAATCTAAATAATGAAGACTTCCATGATCACCAACTCATTAGAACTCTCAGGAATTATTTGCAACCTATTAGGAGTAGTGCACCATCATAATTTTTCCAACTAATGCAAATAATTTTAGTTTTAAGGCCGATATGATTTCATTGCTTCCTAAATTTCAAGTCTTTGATTTTGAAAATCCTTATTGCTTGGGACTAGCAATGAGCCCAAAAACTTGTTGCGACTTAAATAATGCTCCTAAGTGTAGGATTGTTGCGAAGTAATAACTCGGAAAGTCCGAGGTCAAATCCACAGGGAAAAGAGAATTGATTAGCAAACTATAAGAGAATAAAACTAAAATAATAAATTTTAACTAAAGAGATTTTTGATAGTTTAGTAAAGGTAATTTAAATTGAGAGAAAATAATAATATATTAAGGCGCTAAGGTTTAAGGATCCGCACACAACACATCTATTGGTAGTTTTAACAATATTTATTTTATAAATCAACTAAAATTCATACTAAGGATGATCTTAGTTAGATGATTTAATAATAAAAACTCAAGAATTAATTGTCTAAGGTAGTTTCATGCAATTGATTGATTTTAGGCAAAACAAAATTAGTGAATTAGCTTGCAGGGAATACTAAGCATTTAACGTACCTGGAGTCTACGATAAATCAAAGGATTATACAGAACTAAACACTTTTCTAGATGAGTAAAACAAGCAAAAAAATAAAAATATAAGCATTAAAACCAATAAATAATTGTTAAGAACATACCAATAAACGGTTGGGTTTCACCCTTTGCCTTAGCAAGGCTTCTAGCAAGCTATAACACAAATAAAACTCAAAAAACTGTAAAGAAACTTTAGGAAGACCTAAATTATGTTCTAGGGCAGCTCTCCTCTGAATTTTTCCCTAAGGAGCGTTTAAATAGGTCAAGAAATTCTATTACAATTTGAATTCCCGTTTGGAGAAAATCCCAAGCTTTTAGGCTTTGTTTAACTGACATTTTTGGCCCAAATAACTTCAGAATTCAGACTTTTGGTAAACTAAAAAGTTGTAGCCCTTTAAGTTATCTTTCCAGCCCAACTTGAATCATCTCAATTGGACTTCTGAGCCGAAAGTTATGCTCCAAATACTAACTGGTGTGCAAGCTGAAATCCTAATCCGAATTGGACTTGGATTAGGTACAAATTTCCTTTTATTCCTTGCTTCAATTGGACTTGAATTTAATTGGGTTGGCCTTCTTTGACTTCATCATGGCCCTTGTAAAATTAAAGTCCATTAGCTTTCTTCTTTGTATAAATCCACTTATTTAATTTCATTATCCTACAAAAAACAAATTCACGCATTAAAATTCAATTAAGCACAAAATTGATTATTTAGCATTATTCCAAAATCAACTATAAAATGCATGAATTAACTCAAAATAAGTATGATAATGCTTTTTTAATAATGATATAAATATACAAAATTAAGCTATTATCACTTACCTACACTTTAGGAGAGGGTTTGACAAAGAATGGCTAAAATAATAGGCTCAAGTGTTTAGTCCCCACTGTGCAAAGGGTCATGGGCTAGAAAGAGGGTTAAGGACCCCTCTTGGCTGATGGATGTTCGGGGCATACCTCTGGAATTTTTCACATTTCTAATCTCAAGGATTTCTCGATGATGATTTGTTTTGGGGAGATCATGACTATTCCAATCTCCAAGCTCCTTTGACTAGCGTTCCCATCCACGTACAACTCCCAATATGGTAAAGGGGATGTTGTGATAGTCATTACTTCTCTGTCTAACCTACCATGCTCCTCGTTATCTCACTTCTCTGCTCCTTTAGTAAATTTGGCCACCAGGTCAACCAGAACTTGCCCTTTTATGGCTGTTCGAGGAAGATATTTGATGTTAAACATTCCCAGTATGGTCCCCCACTTTGCCACTCTCCCGGTGAAGTCTGACTTCTGGAGCAAAGCTTGCAAAGGCAATTGGGTGAGGATGATAAAAGTGTGGGCTTGGAAGTAATGGGGGAGCTTTTTCATGGCATGTATGATGGCTAAGATGACCTTCTCTAAAGGGAGATGATGGGTTTTTGCTTCCTGGAGGGACTTGCTCACATAGTAGAAGGGTTTTTGCATGGCTAAGATGGCATTCTCTAAATAATGTATCCACAGGTGAGAAAGTTGTAATTTTTCTTATAAAATATATAATTTTTTGATATATAATATAATCATAAATTATTTTATTGTGACCAGTATACTTAACGTTATTATATGTGAAACATCAAAATCATTTTCTTGTTTAAGTAACATTTTTTATATTTGAAGGATTAAGTGTAATTATACATTTTTTTTTTTGTGCTGTATTTTTTTTTTTTATATATAAGTTGTGAAAATGTACTTGAAAATTATTTAATTTCTCTATATCTTTTTCTTTTTAATCAAGATTACTCATTTTTACAAATTTGTTATATTATTTTGTACAATGTGATTATGTATAAATAAGGCGAAACTACACTATTGGTCCTTGAAGTTTACCTTGTGAGCGCAATTGGTCCCTCAAGTTTCAAATGAGTATTATTAGTCCCTCAAGTTTAAAAAGTGAGTGCAATTGGTCATTCTATTAATGGCGTTAGTCTCAATGCCTATGTGGCTAACAAAACAATGATGTAGCAAATTTAAGGTGACATGGCATCAATTTTAATATTAAAAAAAATTAAAACATGTTGCTCTCATTAAAATTCTCATGACCTGTAAGAAAATTACTCAACCATTTTGTGAGCCATTAACAAAGAGTATTCCCAAATCAAACTCAAGAATGCAACCCCAAATGGCTAAATCTGAAAATAGGAGAGAGATACAAAATCCCAAATGCTTATCTATAAAACCCATTATTTGATGGGTCCAAGTCCATCCATATCGGAATCAGGCCAAAAAATCTCTCTTCAATTCTTCGTGGTCAACTACTACAATTGCTTCCAGTACCATTTTACTCAATCTGAGTGCATATTTTGAAAAAAATCAATTATAGTTGTAGGACAAAGGAATATGGGTTAATGAAAAAATGGATATAATATCACAATTGCAAGAGAGTACAATTGTAGCATTTAACTTCAACACCATTTGTACTTTATAATCCTTTAGCTTTGAACAGTTCCATCTTTGAATAACATTTCAGTCTGACATTCCGAAAGAATAGTGGGCTAGCTATTGAGAGAAGAAACTGTGGAGCCTTTGCGTGTGGACCCAAAAATTTCTGGAGAAGGATGGCACTGATTGTGGATTTCGTGTCTCTCTCTCTCTTGTTTTTCATATTAAGGGTAGCATTCTTTTGTTTGATTTGAAAATACCTGTTTGTTAATTGGTTGCAAGATGGTTGAATGATTTTTTGACCCAGTTGTTGGATTTTTAATGAAAGACATTGATGCCACATCACCTAAATTTCGTCACGTCATTTTTTTGTTAGCCACGTAGGCACTAAGACTAACACCGTTAATAGGACCAATTGTGCTCACTTTTTAAACTTGAGAGACTAATAACATGCACTTGAAATTTGAGAAACCAATTGCGCTTACAAGGTAAATTTTAGGAACTAACAGTGTAGTTTTGCCTATAAATAAAGTCTACTAACATTTCTACTCAAAAAAAAAAAAAAAAAAAAAAATTTATGAAATTAGGTATGACATCACACAACCTGAACTTGATTGGACCCAAGTCTGACCTCAAAAACCCTGAACCTTTCTTTGTTACGGTTCTATGAGCAGTCTAGGTCTAAAAACCATGCATCAAAGTTGACTTTGAACATTGGGTGAGGAGAAGGAATCCACCTCACCTAAATTTCGTCACGTCAGTTTTTTGTTAGCCACGTAGGCACTAAGACTAACACCATTAATAGGACCAATTGTGCTCACTTTTTAAACTTGAGAGACTAATAACATGCACTTGAAACTTGAGGAACCAATTGCGCTTACAAGGTAAATTTTAAGAACTAACAGTGTAGTTTTGCCTATAAATAAAGTCTACTAACGTTTCTACTCAAAAAAAAAAAAAAAATTATGAAATTAGGTATGACATCATCAACCTGACCTTGATTGGACCCAAGTCTGACCTCAAAAACCTTGAACCTTTCTTTGTTACGGTTCTATGAGTAGTCCAGGTCTAAAAACCATGCATCAAAGTTGACTTTGAACATTGGGTGAGGAGAAGGAATCCACATAGCTCTAAATGAAACATGAGGATTGAGAGTTGGCAAATCATCAAGGAGAGTATGAAGAAAATCTACATGAACTGAAACTGTATTAGGTAGAACTTGAGTGATGGGAAAAGACTTATCCGACGCGTGAAGAAGATTTATTCTATTCCATATTGTAAACACCAGAACATCAAAAAGCTCTAAATTCTTCCCTCTATCAATGATAAACTTGAGTAAGTCCCCAAAACTGTTGAAAATAGCGGTTCTTCGGAAATCCCACTGATCGGTGCAAAATTGCAAGTGCACAGTATCGTAGTTTTATAGTAAAGTGATGAGAAGAGTATCGTCCTCAGGGATTGGTCACTTACTTTTGACAAATACCAAAATTATGCTAATCCTGATTTTATCTAGAGAAGCCACTAAAGTTTTTTTTTATTTTTTTGTAATTGGAATTTAAAATAAAATCAATTTAAAGAAAATGCGCAAAGGAAAAGAAAGATGTTGTTCGAAGATCAAATTAAAGGGAAGAAAACTTCTAGGAAATCGATTTCACCTAATCCCTCACTATGCTTTACTCATCTAGCTAATTTAATTTAATTCTCTCTGTTTGTTAGCAATCTCAACAAAAACATCCAAAAGCCTCTTTCGACAGTCAATTGGAACCCATCTTGTTCATCAATTTACGCAAGAGTATGCAATTTAATAAAGCAAGAAAGCATTAAGACCAATGATTTTAATACTACACAGGTTCATACAAGTCTTTCGATCTCTATATTTACCTATGCCGAAATATTCGAGATCTATCCTATAATTCCCTCTTTCGACAGCAAATTACAAGATCAAAATCATCTAATTAATGGCCGGTTAATTAGAAGTAATAAGCTCAGAATAAATCAGACAAACATGAAAAGAATTAATTCAAATTAACATAGAAAAGCAAGCATAGTTCGGAACTAGATTACATCGTTTTCCTAGAATAAAGAAAATTTAGTTCATGCTAAAAATTAAACTCAACATAAACGAATTCACCATAATTTTTCTGAGAAGATTTGAAGGAAAAAATGAAAGCAAAAAATCTCTTTCAGCCCCTGCAGCTTCTTCTCCTCTCGTTTAGCATTAGCCTCCTCTATTCTGCTTCAGCCTCTCTGTTCTGCTTTAGCCCTCTGTTTCAGCGTTTTTTTTCTTGTTTCAGCGTCTTCTGCTTCAGTTCAGCCTCCCTTTTCAGTTTCAGCCTCTCTGTCCAGCAAAGAATGTGTTTTTTTCTTCTCTGTTTCAGCGCCTCTTTTTTTCAGTTCAGCACCTCTTTTATATCTTCAGTTCAGCCCTCTCTTTTCCCAGACGTGTTGCCCTTTTTCTGCTTTAGATGTGGTGCTCTTTGTCAGCCCAAAACATTCCTCTCTTCAGCCCAAAACTTTGCTTTCTTCAGCCCAAAATTCTCTCTAGCTGCTTCACGTCTCTTTTATTTGGTTAAATCTTCATTTCCTTCAAATTTGCAATAAAATTTAAATAACAATAATGAAGTCTAAAATCAACAAAAAATAAATAAAATTAGACTAAAGTTTAAAGTTGAGAAGTGATAAATTATACCAAATTATGCAAGTCATCACCCACACAGAATTTGAATCCCAAATAGGTGAGAGACAAGGACATTGCCAAAGTGCACACATTGTATCTTCAGGAAATTGATGATAATAATCACAAACATCTTTAGTAAGTACCTTTCTTCTAACTAGATTTGTCTTCATAGGGATATAATTTTTGCAAGCTATCTAAAAAAAATTTCACACCTTATTTGGCATTCACAAACTCCAAATTTTCTTCCGTTCAACTTGGCCGAGAGATAGCACTTCTGCTTGGCTGAGAGGTAGCACACCAGCAACTGAATTCAAGTGCTCATCAACCAAGAACTGATACCCCGATTTGACTGAGTACAAACCCGATTCACATAAAGGCCAAAAGACTTTATCTGCGGCCCGATTCTTAGAAAGGGGATTAATAAAATAGAGCTAACCTTGTGGGGAAGGAACATATAATTAAGATGAGATAAATCCCATTGTTTGGTCATCGGATCAATGAGATTAGCAACATGAGCTTCATTAAGAGCTTCAGGCAAAGATAATTGGAGCCTCTCATTTTGAAGAGATGGTAGTTGTTGATACCATATTTTGTCCGACCCTAATTCATGCATCAAAACAAATGCCAAAATCCAAAAAATTGAAAAAAAGTGCAAAATTACAAATTTCTAAGCTAAAACAGGTAAAAATAAATACAACATGATTGAATTTTGGATCACAGGGTTGCAACATTTAAAAACCCTTTTAATAGCAATTGAGACTTAAACTTTAATCGAGAATGGTCATAAGGTTGACTTTTTGATCCAACCGTCATATCAAGTTGAATTTGGACCGTCTCGTAGGGCATATTTTTCCTTTGAAACAATAGTTTATTGACCAAAATTGGACTCAAAACGGATGAGATATCACCAAATACCAAAAACCCTAATAAAATCTTCACTTTTTTTTTTCTTCAGGAAAAACAGGCAGTTTTAGTGAAAAACTATCTCTCTCTGGCTATGGTTTTAATTGGAGGCATAAAAGGATATTTATATGCTCAGAAACTAGGGCTTTTGGGGTTATTTAGAGGGTTTTGGAAATTCTTAAGGGCCTAGGGACTGGGCACCATCAAAGAATGAAGCTTTGGACCCTTAAAAATGAAGTTCTAAAGGCTTGGAATGTAGCATGCACAAGAATGCTCGAAGTATGCGCATGCATGCTCCCAAACATGCACGCGCATACTCACCAAGAACCCTAATTTTGACTACACTAATGCCCCAACTTCGAATAACCATAACGTGCTCAATTTAAATCCAAATTATGAAAATCTAATGTTCAAATTGAAGCCCAGGATGTCGAATTTCTAACGAAATAAATCTCACACAAATTATTTGTGATTAAAAAGTATGATCAAAATGGTGAGCAAATGTATTTTTTAGTATTGTTTTCAAGGTGATTTGGAGCACTTTTGAGTTTGCATACTTCCAAACTATCAAAATAAGTTCAATTACCCTTTATTGACATATCAAGCTCATAATTGGGACCAGGGACTAAAGGTTATTAATCAGGTATAAAATGAGGTGTCTACAACAAGCCCTCTCACATCTTTCTCTTTCCAAACTCAAATCAAGTAAGTTTTTCTCTTGAAAAAGTCTCTTTTTCTCTTGGTTTTGAGTTTGTGTTTGTGTTTGGGTTTATTTTTACTATAGGATTGTTTTTTAGTTCTTTATGTTTCTTTTCTTATAAATTGTGTTTATCTATGTGTTCAATTTGGTTGTGTTGGTCGTTTGTGATCTTTTACGTTTGTATTTAGGCAAGTTTTTCATATGTTCTTGTTTTGATAACATGTTTGTTTTTGTGTGAATATTTTCATCCATTTGAATTACTTCTGGAGATTAAACCTCATTGTGAGACTTAAGTTTTAATTGTTGATCACTTTTTGGCATAATGGTTGTGTTTAACCATCGTTGGGTATTTATCGTCGTATTGTGTACCTATGCCTTATTTGCCTTTGGTGTGTGGTGTTTGTCTCTAGGTTATCCCTTTTGCTTTCCTTTGTATTTGTTTCTAACTCTTGTAGTTTGCATATCTGATAACACCTTAAAATGTATACTTGTTATGTATTTATGTGGGCGTTATCTCTTTATTACTATGCTTAATTTGTATAATTAAGCCATGATTTGCATTAGTCCATATTATTTATCTTTACATAATTTCTTGAATAAGATGTCATTCATTGCATGTAATTTTCTACTTTTAGGAAATCATGTGAAAAAGATGAGTTTACAAGAGTCTGTGAGAGAATGGAGGCCAGACTAGAATTAAAGAGGAGCTAAAGGACTATGCTTAAATGTCTAAGGAGGTGCACTTGGAGTGCTTGGGTTGTCTACCATGTTTGGAAACTTCAAATAAAGAAAGAAATCAAAGAGGTAGAATCTGAAAAGGAAAAATCAGATTTGAGCACTGATCAATATTTTGGGCGTATATCTCTTCTAAGAAATCCAATTGACACAAGGATATATGGGTTGGAACTGTGACTTAAATATCTACAACTTTCCAGTTTTGAGTTTTTTGAAATTCACAATTTTTGAAGGCCGAAATTAACTCACAATTTACTGCTGTAAATTTGGACGAAAATTAAAATAGTAAAAGTTTTATTTTCTTTGGACACTTGGACACTAGGGTTTCGAAGGGAGGCTGTGTAGAACGAATTTGGAAAAGAAAACATTGTATTTTCCTTTCTCTAATGGCAGCCTAAACTCTTTGCTAGGGCTAGGGGTTATGTTTTTTCTATATGGTATGAATATTCAATGTGATTCTTTCTAGGATTTTATCAACAACATATTTGATTGTTCAATTAGATTTCTTTTGATGTATTAGTTCTTCCATGCTTTCAATAAGTTCAATCATGTTTTTCTTATTGTTTAAATTAATTTCTAATAGTTTCAAATAGAAATCAGGTTTTAAAGTGAATGAGTTATTGAAAACTTTTCTAAACACATTATTAATCTAGGTTATCATGTGTTCTTGAATTGTCTCAGTTCAACTGAATCATAAGTTTTTAATTGTATAAGAACAATCAATTATGAAATATATATTTTCTTAGATCGCAAAGAATTTCATATCGATATAGGGAAACACCCCGATGCCCTGGTATTTACATTATTGATTTAAATAAGTTATTATTATTGTTCTTGTTAACAATCACCAAGCAAAAGTGCTTTTCTTCTTCACCCAAATTGTTGTTTAATTATATTGTCTTTGAACCTATTCTACTCCTTGTGGTTCGACCTCGGTACTCCAAGAATTAAATTGCTACGATCTCTTGCACTTGGGAGTGTGCAAGCAGTATCATGTTTTGGTGTTGTGGTGTTTGCTTTGCAGTGGCTCCCACATCTACTCCCCCCTCAATGAAGTGATAAAGGAAAACACAAAGCAATCGAGTCCTCTTCCACTCGAAGCAACAGGACTAGAAGTCAGGGGGAAATCAGTCCATCCTTTGATCACATTGACTTCGGTGATGATTTTGGACCCATTTTGATGATTCAAGAAGTGCAATATGCTAACATTGTTACTGAAAGAAGAGTTTATTAGAGAACATTTCATGATACTCCCTCGTACCTCATGTTTGCTCATAGAGATTGGGACTCTATTATTCTTGATCATAAATGTCCTGTTAAAGAGCTTGTCATTGAGTTCTATTGCAACTTGCATCGTCAAGACAATTGCTTGCAGACATTTCTTTAAGGAACTTATTACATCATCACTCCTCACCCCATTGCCTCCATGTTCGACCTTCCTTAGATTTCCCATGCCGACAATAGTCCTTATTTCTCTCAAAATGTTGCTGATCTTCCATTTGTGTGTTTAACACTTGGTGGTCATATGATTTCGGGTTCCACCTCCATCTCCACTTCTCAATTCTCTCTAGTTCATCAGATTATGTCTATGGAGATGGTTGCAAATCTATATCTGTCTGATGACCCCTCTGAATTCAACCTTGGTCAAGTGTTCTTTCTTAATGATTTGATTCGAGGCATCCCTATAAACTTGGGTTGACATATTTTCAACATTTTGTGGAGCATGGTTGAAGAAAGTGGCAGATCACACTTTCTCCCATTCTCGTCACTTATCACTCGTTTCTGTCAATACAAGTTGGTGGCTCTTTTGGACACATAATTCCATACCACTTCTCATGCCAATTGATCTGTCCACCTCCCAATTTAAAAATAGATCTTGGCATCATGAGACAATTTCTTTGGAAATTAAAATGGGGAAGAAAAATGCTTTAGGAAGAAATAATTCAGGAAAATTTTTATTTTGGGGAAAGCAGAGAAATTTATTTTATTTTATTTTATTTTTAGGAGTGGAAAAAGGAGAAAGACCTATACAAGAAAATAGTCCTAAGCTCATAACACAGAATAGAGGTTTTTGTTTTTGTTTTTTTGTTTTTGTTTTTTTCTTCGGGGGAGGGGGGAAGTGATAAAATTTCTCTCCAAACTAGTTTGGAGATAAATCTTTCAAACTTCTCTTACATCTTTCAAATAAATGTGAATTTTGAATATCTAACTGTTGAATTGCATATTCTTTATGTTCTTAACATATTTGTGAAATTTTATTCAAATTGATTATTATTTGCTATTCGATCAAAACTTATTTTTTATGCATACTTTTAGACTACAAAAACTTGAAATTTAAATATTTAATTGATGACATAACTATTGATCTTTGATTTTTTATTTATTTATAAATTTTGTAAGCACAGAGGATGTAATTAGAACATGCAATTAAATAGTTAGATTTTCAAAATTCACATCCAATAAAAAGATATAAAAGGAGTTTGAAGAGTTTCTCTTCACACTGGTTTTGAGATAAACTTTTTTCGGGGGAAAGGGCATAAGAAAAAGGAAATCTAAAGGGAAATATCCTAAAAGATTTTTTTATTGAAACACCTTGAAGGAATGTTCTAAGGAAGATAATTTTTTCTTTTTATTTATTTATTTATTTTGATTTGGAGAAATTCCAAAAGAAATTGCCTTTTTCTTTTTCTATTGGAAAACATGCTAAACAAATGCTCATAGAGGAGAGAAAATATTTTTTGTTTTGTTTTTTGTTTTTTTTTGTTTTTGGGAAAAGGTAGTAAGGGACCCTATGCCCTGCAACAAAAATTTCTTGAAGAAAAACAACCTGAGGCGATAACCTATAGAAATAAAAATTTTCCTTTTTTTGGAAATAATTTCATCTTTTATAATTTTTTTTTTAAAATTTTTTACAAATGATTTTTGAATGCCCTCCCCTTGGATCCATGATGATTAGCCTATTGTTTCCTTTAAGGCTTGCCATGAAAAACCTTTTCTGAAAAAGAATCAATTCTTGGCAGCCCGTTTCTTCACCAGTTGAGTGCTAAATATGGAGTCCATTGCACGTACGTTCAAACTACTGTCGCGTACACGAAAGGGGTTTGAAGTACGATACATGGGGAATCATAGGATTTTCTTCGAGTTCAAGGATTCGTTGGATGTGGAACGAGTTTTGAAGGGAGAGCCTTGGTCTTTTATAAAAATCTGGTGGCTCTTAAAAGAGTGTCGAAGCACACTGATGCGAGAAACCTAGTTTTTGATAAGACCGGTTTTGGGTGCAAGTGCATAATCTACCTATTGGTAGTTTCTTCTTGGCTGTAGCAAAGGAAGTTGCATAGGTGGTAGGCATGGTTAATGAGAGTAAGACTGAAGTGGGGGATGGAGAGGGGTGCAATTTCTTAAGAGCCAGGAAGATTTTAAGGAGAGGTGGCTTGGCGAGTTGGGTTAATTGTAAGTATGAAAGACTCCTAAATATTTGCTACTAGTGTGGTAGACTCACTCACCATGACAAGGATTGCCTATCAAGGTTGAAGAAGAGAAGGAATGAGCATTGTTAGGTTTTGAGTTTGTAATGTTGGCAAACCATGACAAAACATGACAAAAACTAAGTCTCATTAGTTTAGAATGGTCTACATAGAAGCCCAAGACAAAAACTTCAAGTTCAGGATAAAAACAAATGAGTTACAAGCTGGTTGATTCGATCGATCCAATCTAATTTTCGATCGATCGAAAGTTGCATATCAGCAAAATCAGCAAACATAAAAAAACCATAACTTATTCGTTTGAAGCCCAAATCGCGAGCCGTTTTTTCCAGTATTTAAAGGACATCATAAGCTAACCCTAGGTAGGGTTTTCAGAGCTTTTTAGAGAGATTAGAGTGCCTCTTTGGTATTTTAGGGTTTTGTACCCAAAAGCTCTCTTATGTTTTCTACCGGTGTTATTCCTTGAAGAATCTCAAGATCCGGTGTTGTAGAAGTTGTTGCCTTCTCTAGTCATCAAAGGTGATGATGATCTAAACCTTCAAGGGTTGTATTGGAGTCGCAAACAGGAGAGTTTGTGTTGATAAACCTTTGAGTGGGATCTCAAAGTCACAGACGTGGGTGTTTGTGTTTTGCAAAGACCAAAGAAAGAAGGAGTCCGTGGATTCGGAGTTTGCACGTGGTCATGTCAGTAAGTTCTACTAGTGGGTAGCATTAGGAAGTCAAGCGGGGAGCTTGTAAGTCCTTTTGTATGAACTTCGATTCTTTCTAGTGGATTTGTTTTTTACATTGAGGATAGCTAGGTTAAATCCTCCCCAGGTTTTTACCGTGTGATTTCCTGAGTGATCATATCATTGTGTTATTTATTATTCCGCTGCTTTATTATTTTGATATGATTATTTGATTGCTTTAACCTAGAATTGCTTAATTTGACTAAGTAACAACTTGGCTAATTAATTAGGCTACGCAATAGAATTGTTTTTAAGGGGTCTAAAACCGTTCAAGTGGTATCAGAGCAGGTAGCTCTTCTGTTTTAGATCTTTTGATCTCAGAGCTGATCCTTGACCCCTGTTGTCATGGATAATTTGAAGTGTCTTTCTGATCATGTCTCTACTCATGCTTCTGCTGATTTTTTTGATGCTTTTGAAACTCTTCGTAAGGAATTATCTAAATCTTTGAAAATTGCTAAGAAATTTAAAGAAGAGTTAAAATTGACTAATCTTGAAAAAGAGGATTTGATTGTGAGATTAGATGAGTCTAATAAAAAGAATGAATTTTTGAGAAATCAAATTTCCTCTCAAGATGAGAAGATGAAAAGTTTGGAACAAGAGTTAGTTGAATTTAAAGCTAAAATTGAAAATTTGACTAGTACCAAGCTTGTTGATGATAACAGAAGTATTTCTGTTTCTCTTAAGCCTAAAACTGAAAAAGTTTATATCCCTCATTTCAAGAGGAATAATAAAGAAGAGGCTTATTTTGCTAGGTTAGACAAAAGAAAAAGTTCTGATGTAGACACTGAAATTTCTAAACCTACTGTTAGAGAACATGATAAATCTATTTTTGTGCCTACTTGTCACCTTTGTGGTGTTGTTGGTCATATTAGACCAAATTGTTCTTTGTTGAGGCAAAAACCAAAATCTGAGACTAGATTTGTTGTTAGGAATACTGATGTTCCTAAATTTGTTCCTGTTTGTCACTTTTGTAGTGTCTCCGGTCACATTCGTCCTCATTGTCATAAATTGAAACTTAAGCATTCTGTATGTCAATCTAGGATATGTGATGATATTTCTCCTGCCATAAGTCCATATAAATTGTTTCATATGCTTTTGAAAAGTTTAAGCTTGTTGGCTTGTGAAAGGAATTTGCAGGATTTTAGTCTGTCTCAGAAGATTGGTGTAATTCCTCAAATACACTCTGCTTCTCATGGATTTTCACCTACAAAGCCGAAGACGCGTGCTATATGGGTGAGAAAAGATCCTTTAAGGTGAGTATTGCTGACTTGTCCCTATTTTAATTCTTTCTATTGTTTGTGGACATGTCTTGTTTCTGTTTTTTGTTATTTTGTTTTTTCTAAGTTTTTTTATTAAAAAAAAATCCAAAAACATTGAAAATTTTCAAAAAGACAAAAATATTTTATTTTGAGTCTTGTTTTATTTTTCTTGAGGATTACATGAATTATGATATCTCTCTCTTGATTTAGAACATGCTTGACATTGTGGAGAAACTTGAATAGTTTGAGCTAAGCTATTTCTGAATTTGTGTGAGTATGTACTAGTTTGTACATTTACTCATAGGTTAATTAAGAAATTGATGTTTCTTGTTTGTGTACCATTTATAGCTTAGTTAAACACTGTCATGCATTGCATTTGTATTGTTCATTTAGCATAATATGTGCTTTTTGTTTTTGGTCATAAATTTTTTTTTAAACCAAAAAGATTTTTGTGTTTTGTATTATAGATCTTGGATTTATAATCAAGGATTGGCCATATTATCTTTAAATAACATGTTTATGTACCTTGTTTAGCTTGGATGAGCTTACTTTATTGCACTTTACTAGTTGAAGCTTTGTAGTGCATGTTGTGTGGGAAAGATGTTTGTGGTTATTAATCACTTTGTCTTAATCTTGAAGTCACATGTTATTTGATTGTCGGATTTGATCATTTTGAGAAAGGCATAAATAACTATCTCACCACTGTTCACTAGCCAATCATGAACACCTAGTGCATATCATAAGATTTTGTGCTCGAGAAAGTGTAGCACATGCACAAAAAGAACATAAGGTGTAGCCTCTGTTAAATGCTTAATGCTTAAAATTGGTGTGTAATATTAGGCTTGATGCCAATTCACTTAATTAAAATTGGTGTGTACTATTAGGCTTGATGCCAATTCACATAATTATGAGGCAAAAATCAAGAAACTTACATGATTGCAAGCTTTTGTTCTAGGAGATGTGAGAGTTATATGATGTAACTCTTTAGGTGATAGTCTCTTTTAATTTCCATGTGATGAATTTTGTAGACTTTGTGTTTGATTGCTATTCACATATCACCTCACATGTATCTCAAGCTTTTGCTAGTTGCACACACTACACAAATTACTCTTTGCTAAACTTGGTACATTTTATTGTGTGTGATCTTGTTGTGGCCATCCAAGATTAAAAGTTCCTTGATTTTAATGCAAAATGTGTTTCAAGTTTGAGAAATTGGAAATTCTAAAGCTTGAATGTACCCGAATTGGGGATTTTGTTCAATTAGAGTAAATTGACGAGATTGGCTTATTGTTTTGATGTAATTAAGCATTATACTATGTGTATTGTGTTATGTGATGCTTAATTCATCAATTTGTTTCAAAATTCAACAAGTGGTTTTCAAATTTTTGGGGGTTTTTGTTAGAACTTTGTGCTCAAGCCATTTTTGTCAATTTGAACTTAATTGAACTTAATTTTTACTGCATTAGTACATGCATCATGCCATTGTAATTGTTCATGCATCATATAGATTTTTATTCTATATTGTTTTTGTGCTAATTTGCAGTCTGCCCTTGATTTATGTTTAAGATTCACATGTATTGCATTGATTTATGAATCCATTTTGCAATTTTGCAGTCATATCTCTCATTGTTTTCATACATAGCATGCATACACTTTGCTAAATTGGGTACTCAACTTGATCTAAAAATTGATTGATTAATTTTTGAGTTACGTACTTTCTAGTATATGCTATTATTATGTGTGAATTGTAGAAAATATTTTTCTTAAGAGATATGATGAATAATCAATGTGCAAATATTTTCTTTACTCATGCAATTGTTTATGGGTCACATAGTGCCATGTTTGCATTCTATTGAAAGAGAGAATATTTTTTCTTCATGTGTATCCTCACCTTAGTTTTTAACTTTGGTTTGTGTGTCTTTATTTTCCTCACCCCCTTTATTTTTCCCCAAAACTGTTTTTCCCAAAACTTGTTTTGTTTTTCCTATTTTTTATAGGGGGAGAAATTTTTTAAACCTTTGTGGTTCTTAGGGGGAGTTGTTGCTCTTTATAGGGGGAGTTGTCTCTATTTTCTCTTATTCTGTTGCGTATGTTTTCTATCTACCTTCTGATTAGGTAGTCTTTGTCAATACGTGACAAAAAAGGGGAGACATAGATGACCTGTTTGTTTTGTTTAGGGGGAGAATATAAAAACATTTTGATGTATCTAACTTAGGGGGAGAGTTAGAATTTTTTTTAATATTCTGTTTGATATTATTGTTTATATGTTTTTCTTTCCACACATGCGGTGATGTGTTTGTTAAGTGTTTCAGGAAAGACAAGTACATTCTGATCAAGACCTTCTACCTCTTCTTACAACTTCTAGGTTAGGAGTCTTAGATTGGGATGTGTGATGTATTTGGGCATTTTATTGTATATGGGCATTATGTTGTATGTGTGTTTTGTCACAGATTGCCAAAGGGAGAGATTGTTAGGTTTTGAGTTTGTAATGTTGGCAAACCATGACAAAACATAACAAAAACTAAGTCTCATTAGTTTAGAATGGTCTACATTGAAGCCCAAGACAAAAACTTCAAGTTCAGGATAAAAACAAATGAGTTACAAGCTAGTAAAGGGGGAGATTGTTAGGTTTTGAGTTTGTAATGTTGGCAAACCATGACAAAACATGACAAAAACTAAGTCTCATTAGTTTAGAATGGTCTACATTGAAGCCCAAGACAAAAACTTCAAGTTCAGGATAAAAACAAATGAGTTACAAGCTGGTTGGTTCGATCGATCCAATCTAATTTTCGATCGATTGAAAGTCACATATTAGCAAAATCAGCAAACGTAAAAAGGCCATAACTTATTCGTTTGAAGCCCAAATCGTGAGCCGTTTTTTCCAGTATTTAAAGGACATCATAAGCTAACCCTAGGTAGGGTTTTCAGAGCTTTTTAGAGAGATTAGAGTGCCTCTTGTGCCTCTTTGGTATTTTAGGGTTTTGTACCCAAAAGCTCTCTTATGTTTTCTACCAGTGTTATTCCTTGAAGAATCTCAAGATCCGGTGTTATAGAAGTTGTTGCCTTCTCTAGTCATCAAAGGTGATGATGATCTAAACCTTCAAGGGTGGTCTTGGAGTCACAAACAGGAGAGTTTGTGTTGATAAACCTTTGAATGGGATCTCAAAGTCATAGACGTGGGTGTTTGTGTTTTGCAAAGGCCAAAGACAGAAGGAGTCCGTGGATTCGAAGCTTGCATGTGGTCGTGTCAGTAAGTTCTACTGGTGGGTAGCATTAGGAAGTCAAGCGGGGAGCTTGTAAGTCCTTTTGTATGAACTTCAATTCTTTCTAGTGGATTTGTTTTTTACCTTGAGGATAGCTAGGTCAAATCCTCCCCAGGTTTTTACCGTGTGGTTTCCTGGGTGATCATATCATTGTGTTATTTATTATTCCGCTGCTTTATTATTTTGATGTGATTATTTGATTGCTTTAACCTAGAATTGCTTAATTTGACTAAGTAACAACTTGGCTAATTAACTAGGCTACGCAATCTGATTGTTTTTAAGGGGTCTAAAACCGTTCAAGCATGAAGTTAAGAAAAAATTCAGCTCATGGCTAAGGGCAAGCACTCTGAGTCCTTCACGGGGAATAGTCATCCGAGTTGTCAGTTTTGAGGAGGAGGCCAAAGAGAATGATATCTCCACAGCCTCAGGTAATGATGAATCAGAGGTGGACAAGGAAAAAGCTTCTCTATTGGCTTTAGACTCGATGACAGACACTACCATGGGGTAGGACGTGATTGGGACAGAGCGAGGTGAGACTAAGGAAGCTGCTATTATGTGTGATATGGTGCAGAGCCATGAGGTGAGCATTGAACCAGTGGGTTTTGATCCGAAGCTATCACATGCACTAGAGGCTACACCTAATCAATCAGACATAGGTTTCGCCATTGGAGGTAATTCAGTCTTATCCTCACAGGAACAATTGGATCTCATTGATAGGGACTTAACAAAGTTTGATTAGATTGAGGGTGGAGATTCAGCGGATGTGCCATACTTGAGTACTAATTTGAGTCGGGTTTCAGTGGGTTCAAAGGTAGCTGGTTCGAAGCAATTCCTGAAGAGTTTTTTGGTTCCCAGTGCCTCAAATTCTCTATTTACAATGGGAAGCAAGTCTGAACCTACCCAAGCCATTGGTTCAAAAGTTGCTTATAGGCAGAGGGCCTCAAGGAAAACCAAGGAGGGGCAAGGGTCGTTGTTAATGAAAAGGGTGACTCAAGAATTTGATAAGAAGATGGAAGATATGGAAGGCAATAGGAAAAGGAGAGCAATGCGTGAGGTTAATTCATCGATGGAGGCTAGCGACCAGCCCCGCCAACAATAATAAAACTCTTAGCATAGAATTGCAGGAGGCTTGGGAATTGGCTTATAGTTCAAAAGCTTGTTGATATTGTACAAGTATAAGATCCAATGTTTGTGGTTTTGTCTGAGACGTGGTCAAATAGGGGACAAATGGTTAGGATAAAGGAGAAGTTAGTTTTTGATGATTTATTCATTGTCCTGAATGATGGTCGGGGTGGTGTATTAGCTTTGATTTTGAAATGAGGTATAAAGGTTTGGGAGGACAATTTCTCAAAATACCACATTGACTTAATTATGGATGGGGATTCAGTGAATGCTTGGCGTTTAACTAGGTTTTATGGAGAGACAAATACTAATCATAGGACTGAAGGACGGAATATGCTTCGTATGCTTAACTTGAAACCAAAACTACCTTGGTGTTGTTTTGGTGACTTTAATGAACTTTTAGAGATGATAAAAAGGGTGGTGCTCCAAGAGCACATAATCAAATGCAATTGTTCAGAGATGTTTTAGATCAGTGTGGTTTTGTGGACCAAGGGTATTCAGGGCCAAATTTTACTTGGCATGGTCGATGAAGAAATGAATTGATTTGGGAGAAGTTAGATTGGGGAGTGGCAAATTATGAATGGTTGTTAAGATAATCCACGGCTAGAATTCGACACCTGCATTGCTTTAACTCAGATCATCGCTTGATTATCTTAGCTTTAGATTCAAATGGAGAAAGTCAGAGATAGAGAATAAAACCATTTAGGTTTGAGGCTATGTGGTTAACAGATCTAGGTTGTAGAGATATTGTCACAAGAGCATGGGATTGTAATGCTGAGGGTGCACCTATGTTTGTTGCCATAAAAAATTTGAACAAGTGTAAAAAGACGTTAAAATCTTGGAATCGAGACCATTTTGGAAGTGTGCAGAAAAATATAAAGAAGCTAAAGGATCAATTGTGAAGGGTAGAGGAAGATTTGGTCAGATCTGGGAGCTATACGGAGGTGGCTCAGATCAAATCTGAGTTGTTAGTTTTGTATGATAAGGAAGAGAAGATGTGGCATTAGCACTCTCAGATTCAATGGTTGCAAAGTAGCGATAAGAACACAAAATTTTTTCATGGGCCAGCCACTCAAAGGAAGAGAAAAAACTTTATCAAGGGTTTGAAGGATGATAATGCAGTTTGGCATGAAGATGAGGATACCTTCTCAGGTTTGTTGAATGAATACTACTCTAAGTTATTCTCCTCCTCACATCTTCATGATTTTAAGCGTATTTTGAATGGGATTGATGTGGTAGTGACTGAGGAGATGAGGATAGATCTGGCTCGACCATATACTTTAGAGGAAGTGGATGTTGCTATCAAGGAAATGGCCCATTTAAGGCTCTGGGGCCAGGTGATTTGCCACCTTTGTTTTATCAAACATATTGGTATGATGTGGGAATGAATGTCCATCAAGAGGTGTAGACACCTCATTTTGCACCTGGTTAATAAACTTTAGTCCACAGTCTTAATGATGAGCTTGACATGTCTACAAAAAGTAATTGAAGTTATTTTGATAGTCTGGAAGTAATCACAACTCAAAAGTGCTCAAATTGTTTTGAAAACAATGCTGAAAAATGACTTTTACTCATTTTTTGACCATAAATTTGTATGCATATAGAATTTTTGAGTGAAGTTTATATCATTGGAAAGTAGACATCATGGGTTTCAATTTGAACATAACTTTTGCCTAATTTGGACTTAAATTGAGTGAGTTATGACCATTTGAAGTTGGACTATTAGAGTTGTCAGAATTAGGGTTTCTAAGGATGCATGCATGTGCAAGAAGCAGGCATGCGTACGCATGCACAAACCTGCATATGCATGGCTCGTTACAGAGCCTTATAACTTCAGCTTTTAGGGCCCAAAGCCTCCCTCTTTGATGAGGTCTTGCAGACATTGCATTTTGTACCCCTTACAACTCGAGCCTTGTTCGCGAATGATGCTAAAATTCTAAGGCCCAAGATTGGTTTAGAGCCAAATTAGATTACAAATTGACTTGAGAGGTGTATAAATGGAAAATACAAATTTTTATGAGCAAATAAACCTATTTTTGGAAAATAAAGGCAAAAAAAAAACCTCGGCCTGCCTACGCAAGCATGAACCTGCGTCTACAGCCTTAAAGCTTGCGTACGCAAGTACGAGCCTGTGCACACAGGTAAGGTTTCAGAAACCTATGAAAGGTAAGTTTTTAGCATTAAAGATTGGAGTTTGGAATGAATCTCACATCATCTGGGAGCTATTCCAAACCCCCATTTTCATAATATAAATAGCCTTACATAGAATATTTTCAAAATGGGACAAGGAAAATCCTAAGGGAAAACCTAAGGTTCACTAGAAATAGTGAATCAAAGAAGGAGTTTTTCACAAAATATCCTCAAGTTAATTTTATTTGATTGGGGTCTTTTCTGGCCTTGATCTTTGAGTTTTGAAGTTTACTAATTACTTTTTATTGATTGTGAATAGATTTGACTGAGGGGAACAGTAAAAATCAAACTGGAAAAGCTTCTTGTTTGAGGTATTAAGTTCTAACTTTTTCTTTTCATTTATGCCTTTTCTTTTATGTTTTAATATGTTTCTTTGCTTTATTTATGTTAACATATATTTGTTTAGTTTAGGTTTAGTTTGTCTTCTGTCTTAGAAGCATGTTAGGTTGTTACATTTATGGTTTTAAAGCGTTGCTTTGTTTTTTTGTGTTTTTGTTTCTGGGTTAGAGTTTAGGGTGTGGCTGTGTGCATATGCTTCTTGCATGCACATGCAAGCTCGAAGAATGCGTACGCATACAACTTATTAGCATACGCAGGCCTATGTATATGTACGCATACTCGTGCTCAGAAACCCTAATTCTGAGTTTTCTACTTCTGTTTATTCCTTTATTTTACATAATATGTCTCTGTTTGGTTCCCTTTTTTATGCTTTCAAGTCTTTGTTTCTCTGTTTAATAACTTGTTTGCCTTCAACATGCTAAGATTAGGGTTTTCTTTGTATTTCTTGCTTTGATGCCATAAACATGCATTCAAATGCCCATTCATTGATGCCATAAGTGCTGAGATGTAGCAAGGTAAGTAAGGTAAGTCATGCATTCACATGAACATGCATTTGTTTGTTAGATGGGTTTTATCTACTTTTGATAAACATATATATGCAAATTTGAACGCCATGCTTTGATTGATGATATGAATTGATGCTGCCTTGTTTAAGATGATATGTTTACCATGCTAGATGAATGTTAGGGTTTATGATGTGATGATATGCATGATTAGATGTATTATAAGGTTTGTGATGTGATGACAAGCATGATAGATGTATGTTTAGGGATGTTTGATACCATTTTGATTGTTAGATGAATGCTAGCATGTGTGTGTGTGAGTTTAGAATAACAATATTGAGTGTGCCTTTAATGAGATTAAGACATAAGACACAATAAGAGGAAGCCAACCTTAGGGTTAGGCAGTTTTGGGTGCCTAACACCTTCCATAGACCGTACCTAAACTCCAAACCCATATCTCTGGTAGTAAGATCAAAATAGGTCATTCCTTGGGAGGACGCTATATATATGGTTCCTAAACCATTGCAAAAAATAGGTGGCAACTCCCTTCATTGTGTCTGTAGTCCTGGCCCCTAGACCCTTTGGAATGTCCAAAATCCTCTAAATGAGCTTGAAAACCCTAGTTTAAACATATAAATACAACCTTATGGCTCCAAGCTCAATCCTTGGCAAGAGAGAGTTGATTTTTCACCTAAAATCTTCCAAAACTCTTTTCTAACTTTGAACTTTCTGTACATACATCATTGAGCACATTTTTGGCTTTCCAAAACCTTTCTCTATTACTTATTATGGCAAAAACTATTTTCTAATTTTTTTCAAAACCTTTTCAAACAATCTTTCAAGAACATCCTTTTATTTTGAGTTATAATTACCTATGAACTATTGAATATTTTGATTCTCATGATTATCATTCAATCTTGTTGTGTGGGCAATGAGGGGCTAGTTAAAATATCAACCAAGTTGTGTTCCATAATCAAGGTAAGTCTCTCTTCATGACTCTTCCTTAATTTAGGGTTTTATAACTTGTGTTCTTTTTGTCTTAATTTGATTTATATGTTATGAATGCTTAGAAATATGTTTGGCTTTGTTTAATTTTGTTTTGTTGTGTCTTATCATGTTTTGATTGGAGAGTTGAATGATTGGATATATTGATGAACATGTTTTGATTGGAGAGTTGAATGATTGGCTATATTGATGAACATGTTTTGATTTGTAAAGTGTTGTTCTTGTTTGTTGTTAGATCCAATGCATGTTTATGAATAGATTTTTTTTTTTTTTTGAAATCTTTATTTTTTGATCTTTGATATCTTTGTTGTTAGTTTAGGTTGTTTGGTTATATATTAGAAGCATGCTAGGCTTTGTTTGATTGTTGTTTGTTGCTTGCTTTAAAATTGTGTTTCTGGGCGATATGCGTACGCATCCTCGTGCCCAGAAACGCAGATTTTGGGTTCTTGATTTTTTATTTGTTTTGTTTTGTTTTAATCATATGTTTAGGTCTTGTTAAATCTAGTCTTCACATGTTTAGTATTGGGGTCAGTAGAATAACACGTTTCATATGCTTTGATTGTTGAATTGATGATTAGGGTTTGTAACCTTGATGAACCACATGAACATGCATATGAACATGAACATGCATTGATGCATAGGTGGTTGAGGTGTTATGGGGCAGCGAGATAAGTGAAGGTAAGTTATGTATCTGAATATGAACATGCATATTTGAATATAATGATTGGTTTCCTTGATTGATGAATACCATGATGCTAGGTTTGAATGATTGAATATGCTTAATTAAATGCCTTGTTGATGCTACTACCTTGTGATGTGCTTTCTGCCCTTGGATATATATTGCTAGATGAATGGTAGAGTTTTATGCTATGGATGAGTGTGGGATAGATGCCATGTTGATTGCTAAATGTATGTTAGTATGTGTGTGAGTTTAGAATAACATATTAGAGGACCCTTTGATGGGATTAGGATTTGGAACACAATGAGTGGAGGTTGACCCACTGGTCGGGTGGGGTTGGGTGTCTAACACTTTCCCATCCCCATACTTAAACTTCGGACACATGCTTTGGTAGTAGATCAGTCCTTCCACAAAGAACGCTATATTTATGGTTCCTAGACCTAATCTAGGTGGTGACTCCATTTCCTTCTTCACCCCTGTCCACTCAGCTGAGGTGTACTCCCCTTTCTTAAAGAGGAAATCGTTGCGCCCATAGGCAATTTAGTCAAGCTTAAACTCAGGTGTTATCTTGAAATCTATAAATCATACTTTCATCACTTTGATTCCAAAGGTTCATAATCTGGAAAAAGTTACTGATTTCTGGCCTATTAGTTTATGCAACATGATTTATAAGATTGTAAATAAAAAGATTGCCAATTGCCTTAAGCCTATGCTTAATTCTATTATCTCAGAAACTCAAAGTGCTTTTACTGCTGACAGATTGATTACTAACAACATCTTGATAGCTTTTAAATCTTTGCATCATATGAAGACTAATTGCATAGGAAAAAAGGGTTTTATGGATTTAAAGTTGTATATGAGTAAGGCCTATGACCAAGTGGAGTGGATTTTTCTTGAAAAAAATACACTTAAAGATGGGTTTCCAAGCTTCTTGGTTGGCTTTGATTATGAAGTGTATATGCACAGTTTCTTATTCCATCCTTGTAAATGAGGAGTCGAAGGGTTTGATTCCCCTTATTTATTTTTTGCTCTATGCAAAAGGGTTGAACGCCATCTTTAGGAGGGTAGCCATGAATGGAGACATTAAGGGGGGTTTTTCCTATGTAGGAATGGGCCTAAACTTACTCACCTATCTTTTGCAGATGATTGTCTTATCTTTTGCAAATCTACTTTGGAGGAATGTCATAAAATTCAGGCGTTGTTGAATTATTATGAGGTGGCATTGGGTCAGATTATAAACAAGGAGAAAACTACTCTATTTTTTAGCAAGAATATTGATGCACAGACACAGGATGTTTTCAAAGAGGCTCTTAATGTACCAGCTATACAATACTATGAAAAATATTTGGGACTTCCTTCTTTTATTGGCAGATAGAAGAAAGCTTGCTTTACCAATGTGAAGGAGCAGACATGGGCGAGAATGCAAGTTTGGAAGGAAAAGCTTTTGTCACAAGTTGGAAAGGAGGTCATGATCAAGGCAGTCATCCAATCCATTCATGCTTACTCAATTAGTGTTTTTAAAATGCTAGTTAGCTTGTGTAAGGAAATTGAAACAATGATCCGTAAGTTTTGGTGGGGTCATGGTGATTCAAAAAAGATCCATTTGGTAAAATGAAGCTCTTTGTGCTCAAAAAAATCAGTTGGTGGGATGGGCTTTAGAGACATCCAAAAATTCAACAATGCTTTATTGGCCAAACAGGTATGGAGATTAATTCACCAAAATGCAAAGTATTTTTCTCATGGGAGTATTTTGGAAGCCCCTATTCTAAAAAATGCTCTTATGCATGGCAGAGTATTTTGCAGGCTCGGGAGGTTATAGAGAAGTGTGCCATTTGGCAAGTAGGAAGTGGGCATGAGATTGAAGTGTGGAAGCACAGATGGCTCCCGGACCCAACCTATAAAAAAATTATATCTCCACAAGGTGAGTCCACCATAACTCGGGTTAGTGAGTTGTTTTACCTGAACACAAGGATATGGGATCTTGGCAAACTAGAAGAATCATTCTATCCTTGGGAAGTTGAATTGGTGAGTCGAATTCAGGTTGGTAAGGGCCGTGATGAGGAACTTTTGGACTGGTCTTTGACAGTGGATGGTACCTACAGTGTTAGGAGTTCGTATCGCTTTCTAGCATCGACAAAGGTAAGCAATTCTCCTAGTTCTTCCACGGGTACAGAGCAACAGAGATCGTGGAAAAAAAAATCTGGAAAATACGGGCTCCTAATAAGATTAGACACTTCATTTGGCGTGCAGCAAAAGCTTTGTTTCCGACGAAGCAAATCCTGCGAGCTCGACACATCCCTGGTTGTGTGATCAAGCTTAGTTTGTGTGGAAATCTGATCCGGGCTTTGCACCTTTATTCTAGAAACAGTATTGGACTTTTGTCGACTTGCTTGAGGAAGTGATGCATTGATGCTCTCAGTTTTGGGTTGCCTTGTTCTTCACCATAGCGTGGAGCTTGTGGCAACGTCGGAATCGGCTTAAAGAGAAGCAGCCATCTTGGAGTCTACACAAGTTGGGAAGTTGAGCGAAGGAATATGTAATGGAGCACCTTGACACGAATCGATAGCCATCTTGGGCTATTCCTCGGCGTGTTCAGGCTCACTGGTCTCCGCCGTCTGAGCAGATTTACAAGGGTAATCTTGATGTGGCTTTCTTTGATGCTTCAGGTTATGCTGGTATTGGAATTGTGCTCCGTGATCATATGGGTCAAATAATTGTTGCTCTAAGTCAAAAAATTCCCCTTATTCAATCTGTGGAGTTGGCAGAGGCCATGGCAGCTCGTCGTGCAGTTTTATTCACTAAGGAGCTAAGCTTGTTCAATGAAGAGATAGAGGGGGATTGTTAAAGGGTCATCACTGCCCTGACTGAGTTGAGGAGATGCTGCACATTATTTGGTCATGTGACTGATGAATGTAAGAGTTTAGGTGCTACTCTTCGGTTTTGCAAGTTCAGACATGTTCGTCGGGAAGAAAATAGGTTAACTTATGCCTTATCTAAGAAAACAGTTTTATCTGCAGACACAAATGTACAGGTAGAATCCCTACATAATGATTTGGATGTTGTATTACAATTGGATTTAGTTCAATAAAATTTAGTTTTTTCCACAAAAAAAAAAAAAAGAGTTCGCCACAATCACTTTATGAAGCCCATGACCCACTTATATCTTTTTTATTATTATTTTTTGGTAGGCCCACTTATGCCTTAGGTCCTAAGTTTTGAAATATTTGGAAACCTTTTTATTTGCCATTGAGCCTAAAGCCAAAATGGGTCATGACTTTGTTGGCCTCAAGTTTGTTTGGAAAAAAACATTATAAATTTTTTTTTTTTAGAAAATAAAAACATAAGCATGAGAAGTACTCAACAGGTGGGCTTCAAGAGGTGACTCATAAATCAATGTAGAGATTTGATACCATCCTCAAAAGTGCAGAAATCTCCCAAGGTTAAGGTCCAGTGTCATCCTAGTGTGAAGCTCCCGATCCTTAAAGCTTAGGGTCACATTAATTGAGGAATTCCCGTTGAATGTGCCACAATCTTTTGTGGACCTTGACGGGCTTCGTAAAGAAAAGGTGGCTCTTAAATCCTAGAAAATGACTTCAGGATTTGCACATTTTAATACTGTAAAGGGATGAAACCACCAGGAAATGTGCACTGGCATTCAGGCCCAAAAGGTAAACTTCCACTTATCCACAGTTCAGTAACAGTCGAAGTTTAACTCACTATACCCAATGGAGTCGCAGTTGTGAATACTGTGGGCCTCACCCCCTCCTCATTGTGTTGTCATGTTGACTACTGTTGCGGGTGGGGTACGTAATACAATGCAAATGCAATTTAGAGTCATAGTCAGCATGAGCCTGATAGTATGCGACTCTAAAGTAGAGATAAGAAAGAAATTGCCACAGTTATAAGTCCAGGAACCGACTATTGACTCCATGATGTTAAGTCTGCACAACCAAGCAAAGTCCGGACTTAGGGTACGATCATGTAAAGAGATTAGGCACCCCGGACCCCCCAACCATGGTCGTTAGGACTGAAATACTTCATAGGATTGGTGAGAAGTTTGGGTAAGTTTAGTAATGATTATTCAACCCCACATAATCATCACCAATGTTCCATTCCCGCCGGGCCCATTTTTCAACCAAAAATAGGATCGTATGATCATAATTTAATCCGCAAGCCTTCCACCATTCTGCACAGGAGGAATCAATTTTCCAAAAAAAAAAAAAAAAAATTGCATAAGATCCCCATACTTTCTAGGTTAAGTCTGCATATCAGGCAGCCTTAAGGCTGAAGGAACAACCACCGGTTGAGCACTCCACAGCTAGCACAGACCGCCCACCATGGAAAAAACTCTGGACTTTGAATGTGCCCCCTAAGGTTCGAACGTTTCTTCGGCAAGCATGCTCCAACATTTTGCCCACTAGGGAGAGTTTGCACTGAAGAAAAATGCAGGTTGAAGCTCGATGTGAACTCTGCAGCCCGATCTGAAGGACACCTGCTGTGGGTGTGTCCTTTTGCAAGAAAAGTGTGAGTTTTATGTCGGGGGAGAATCCAAAAATGTCCAAATGATTCCAAAGATTTTTTCTTCTTGTTTCGGATGCTAGTGGACAGACTTTCTACACCTGAGTTAGAGCGATGGGCGGTGACATCCTGGGCAATTTGGAATGCTAGAAATAAATTCTACTTTGAGAGAGTCCAATCCCACCCCAAATCCATTAATTTTAGATGGGGCTATCAGTTTTTTGCAAGAATACCAGAAACTTGTGGAAGCTCAAAGGAATTATTGATTAAGTCCCTGTGCTTGCTGTTGGGCTATTGGTGTTTCTTTCCTTATCTCTTTAGTGTTGCAGCGCGTTGCTGGTTTTATGCTCGTTTCCCCTGGTGTTGTGCTCAGGGTTTTTACTTCTTGTATATTTTGGTTTCCTTGATACAATTTCTATCTTTTACCTCACCAAAAAAAAGAAAAAAAAAAAACCTCGTGGATGTTTTCCTTGTTCCATCACTTAAATGTTAACTAATTGCAGCAGTTGAAGGAAATTTGATGATTTTTTGATACGTAGATATTGCCTTCAGCTACACTTACAAAATTTGAAAATTTGATTCTCATCCAGTGGACATTAGCACCAACACAAAAACAATTTAGAAAGCAATGCAAGAAAAAACTTAAGAGGGAGGATGGTTGTTAATTCCGAAATTTCTAAGATGACTCCATTTAATATGTACATTCCTTCAAACTTTAAACTACAGAAAATATGCCTCCTATGAACAACCAAACATCTAGATGAGAAGCAAATGAAATTTCAATCCACTCGTGCACCTCAGAGCATGTGCTAAACATAATCTTATCATCTACTAAAAAATTAGCACCATGGAGAAGTAGTGTAACCACTGAAATTTGGTGTAGTAGACCTACTAGTCCAATTATCAGTTACAGCCTCTGGCGAAGGTGGCAGCTGCTTATTCCTCAACAATCCAACCTCATCAGAATCTGGTGAAGCAGGTTTCTGCACATTCAAGATCCCAGCATCATCATATGCCATCTCTTGATCCTCTGGTGCATCCTCACCAATTTGAATATTCTTTAAAGCCTCCAATACCTCATCCATGGAAGGCCTCAACTCCTTGTCCGGTTGTAAACATTGAAAGGCCAACTTTGCCACCAAAATGGTCATCGTTTTAACTCCATTATCTGACTCAAATCCAAGATATGGGTCAATCAGTTCGTGGAATGCACACTTTTCTATCTTGTTTAAGGCTAAGTTAGCCAAATTAATTTCATGCCTATGCCTAAACATATCAACAGCAGGCAGAGATGATATGAGCTCAATGAGCACAACACCAAAGCTGTAGACATCACTCTTACTAGTAAGCTGGTAGCATTGGTGATATTCTGGGTCAACATAGCCCGGAGTTCCTTGAGGAGCTGTTGAGACATGGCTGACATCATTGGGAAACAGCCGAGAAAGCCCAAAATCTGCAACTTTGACGCAGAAATTATCATCCAGGAGGATGTTGTTAGTCTTTATGTCGCAATGTATTATGTCAGAAGCATGGAGGTATGCCAACGCACTAGCAGTTTCTATAGCAATGCTCATACGAGTTGGCCATGTGAGTGAACCTGGTGTTGCTTGAATGCCATGAATATGATCAGCAACGGTGCCATTGGGAATGTATTCATACACAAGAAGAAGTTCACGGCAGTGGCGTGAAGTACACCCATAAAGGGAGACAAGATTTTTGTGGCGCAATCGTGTTAGGATGTCAATTTCATTCATGAACTGTTGTACTCGTCTGTAGTTGTGGTCATATAGGCGCTTCACTGCAACTTCCCTCCCATCATGGAGTTTGCCTAGTAGAGAAAATAACCCATTTAACAGATGCATGTCAAAGTCTTCGATTTTAATTTTATAATTTATAGTACCTTTTTCATTACCCTCTTGCTTAGAAAGTTTATATTGTAATTTAGGTGATCTTGAAATGGAAGCAATGTATTTATCATCTTACCATGGTAAACAGTTCCAAATCCTCCATTCCCAAGTTCTTTTTCAATATCAAAATAATTGGTGACTTCTTCAAGTTCACTGTAGGAGTAAACGGGGACTCCAAAGTAGACGCTCCCCCCTTCCACTTCTGATTTAGAGGATGGATCAGAATATGTATTCCTTGCAAAAAAGTTTGAAGAAGCGTACTTTTTCTTGTATAGATGCCAGATAATAAAGGACACCAAAATCATGAAGATGACAGCGCATCCAACAACTGTAGCAGAGAAAAGGAAGGAATTATGTTTTGACTGAAAAGGCAGTAATGGATGGAATTCATGAGAGCTAAAAGTTATTCAATTGAAGTTCACTGAGGAGCTTTTGCGACGCAGAAATAATTGACTGACATCAATTATCAAAACTGATAGGAGAAATGAGAAAACTTATTCTTTCATGAAATAATAAAATTAGTGCTCTAAACGTTAGATAACTAGCCCTGCCCATTACTGGGGAAAAGAACTACGGCTTGCAATCAGCAACTTAACAGCAATGAAAAACATAATATATCAATTTAAGATGGAATAATTTGATTCCAGTAGGCTGTCCAAGCACGTTTGTGAATATTAATTTCAAACAAGTAATATGATTGAAGAGGCATGAGTACCTAATCCTATCAGCAAATCGATCTTCTTTTTATTTTCTGCGACAGAAGATACAAACAAAATTGGAGTTAGTTTCAACAGTGAAGATTGAAGTGCCACAACTAAATTGGCAACCTTTGAGATCTTAACAGGCCAATTGAAAGAACTTTCAAATCCCATAAAAAAAAAAAAAAAAAAAAGAAGAAGAAAAAAAAGAAAGAACTTTCAAAACCAGCTCAATCGTACCTGATATGTGTTTTTCTTGATGGAGACAAGAAAATTTGTCATTCTTGTCAAGGATACATTGACCTAGGCTACCATGACAACTGTAACAAGCATCAGACACACGCACTTCAAGATTGAACTCAGCAGTTATATGCGGGTCATCTTTATCTTTTACTGGGAGCAGAACGGTTGAACATTGAGAAATAAACTTCGTTGGAAGACTATTGTAGTTATTATGGTCTCCACAGCTCATATATGTAAAATTCCTAGGGGAAGTAATATTAAGAGTGCGATTGCATATAAATAGACTTTGATTGGGTGTGGTGAGTTTAAAAGAGATAAATGGAGAGTTGGGTAATGTAAAATTGGTCAAGTATTCACATTTGTTGGTATTCAAGTACTCCCAAAGTGAAATGTCCTTGACATGAATGGATTGTGTGGTGTTGGTGTAATAGATGTTTATAACTTCATATGGTGTTTCACTCAAATTTCGTGGCAGTTGGATCGTCGGAGGTGTTCCGTCACAATTTACTGGCAATAAACCGCACCGGTGGGGATGGGAGGAATTGGTGAATGGAAAGCCAATGGTACCAAATTTTCCACATTGAAAGAGAGGCAAACAATCTGGCCGTTTTCTCTTTTCTTCTCCTTCAGCTGAGTGAAGCAGTACGAGGTGTGAGAGAAAAAAGAAAACAAACAGAGAGACAGAAGCCATCCCTAAATTCCCAATCCACCAGAAAAACACAAAATCACAAGCAAGAATCTATAACTCTAAAAATAAAACGACGTGGTTGTAAAATAGCTTCTTTTCGTGCTTCTTCCCCATATATAATATGTGGTTTATCTCTTAAACACGGTAGTTGACTTGGAAATAACTTGTGAAAACAGGCTTGAAATGAAATGAGAAGAAGGTGGGGTGGGGTACCCATCTGAAACATTGGGAAATTCCTTCGATCGTATCGAGACTTTCTACTGAGGGAGTTTCCTTTCCTAGTATCGTCCCCGTTGACCCGCGCTAGAAAGACTTAGACTCCTCCAAAACCTCTCAAAAGTCAACTCAATAATATGTTCTGGAAATCTTTGTGTTGCAGTGTCAATTCGTTCTTGTGTATAAATTTCAAAGGGTGAAGAAGATTAGAACATATTGGCTAGGTTAACGTTACGCGTCTTTGAAAAATCTGAACGTGATGGGTACACTACTGGGACATAGTAATGTGTTAGGCTAGAAAATGAGGTTTTTACTTTTCAGCAGTCGTCTTAGGTGTGGTTTGGATTCAGCGTTGGGCGTCTGGCGTTTTGCGATTTCAGCTTTTCTTTTTTTTTTTTTTTTTTTAGCGGTGAATGTTGACTCTCTGCGTGAACAGTGCACCCATGCATTGTTTATGAGACTCACAAATATCACTTTTCAACAATTTTTAATTTCATTAAAAATGAGTCTCACGGTACTATTTACATATTTAAAAATTCTTTTACTACAGTATTTTCAGTTTCAGCAAAATAAGTTCTATCCAAACAGACCTTAGTGTGTGTTTGGATACCACGTTTCCAAACTCAAGTTTGCCCCTTTTTTTTTTTTTTTTAGCGCGTGAATAATAACATCACATGTGAGCACTGTGCAGGGGACAAAATGCACTATTTACGCATTGTTCACGGGTTTCACGGCATTATTCATACATTTAAAAATTATTTTGCTATAGTATTTTTAGTTTTTAGTCAAATAAGTTGTATCCAAACGGAGTCTTAGTGAGTGAAGTAGGAGACAGGGTAAACGGAAACTTTTGTCAATGGAACACAATTTATGGTGAAGTTATAGATGAATAGTCTAAGGTGAGGATTGTTTCCAAGTTTGAATAGTATTCTTTTAAGGCCTCTCACTCTACTCTTTGCAAGGAGGGAGGGTGTGCCTTTTCGTCACACATTCTAGTTTTGTATTTGACATTTGTGTTAGGTTCTAAAGACTTAGGATTTTATGTATTTAGAACTCTAATGTGTATTGTTGGCAAACCATGATCAAAACAGGTTGTTTAGTCTTGTTTAGACTTGCTCAAAATTGGTTCTTTTATGTAAAGTTAGAATCGAGTGGCTGCAGAAGTATTTATTACTTTCGGCCTGGCTTGATCGATCGAGGCTTAGACTTGATCGATCAAAAGTCGGTCAGATTGTTTTTTCTACAGAATTTCCAACTCAGCCCTAACTCCTAAAACGTTTAGGGTTTTATGTTTTTGCCTTAGGTATAAAAGGCAAATCCTAGCCACGTTTTAGTGCTGGCTCATGTTGCTCATATTGCTATTTATGTGAATCTCTTGTGAGATCTTTTGAGGAGATTTCCTTCACATAAACTTAGGGTTATCAAGAAAGAGATTAATTCAACATCTTGATAATCATTCAGTTGCTGCCATAAGAGCTTAAAGATACACAAGCGGCGGTGCTTGTATTTGCTGGAGAATTCAAGAAAGAAGGAGTCCGTGGATTTGAAGCTTGCATATGGTTGTGTCAGTAAGTTCTACTAGTGGGTAGCAATAAGAAGTTGAGCGTGGGGGCTTGTAAGTCTTATTGTATGAACTTCGATTCTTTCATATAGTGGATTCGTTTTTACCTTGAGGATAGTTAGGTCAAATCCTCCCCAGATTTTTACTGTGTGGTTTCCTGGGTCATCATATCATTGTGTTATTTATTTTTCTACTGTTGTATACCTGATATGATTGTTTTGATTGTGATAACCTAGATTTGCATAATTTGACTAAGTTAATTACTTGGCTAATTCACTAGGTTAATACAATTGTTGTTTTAAGGGGTCTAAAAACCTAACAATTTGCAATTGGAGTACTGCAGCTATGATTTTCTTTTTCTTATTTTTTTTGTTTGCTAAAGATGAGCATTTTTTTTTTTTGGTTAGAAATACTGAACGAATAATATGTATTTCACTAGTAATAAGATATACCTGAGCGCCTTTATATAAGAGGCAGAGTTTGCAGTACAAGTATGTGTGCCATACAAGTGAACAAGGTGGGCCTAACGCCCACAACCTATTACATCTTAACAGCCCCCCTTATACTCAAGCTAGATGTGAAACCAACTTGAGGTTGTCAACCAAAGCACGAAAGCGTCCTTTAAGATTTGACTTGGTGAAAATATCTACAAGTTGATCTTTAGAGGAGACTAAGAACAACTTGAGAGCACCATGGATAAGATGATAACGAATAAAATGACAATTGATCTCGATGTGTTTAGTTTGCTCATGGAAGACATCATTGTGAGCAATATTAATGGCACTTTAGTTGTCACAATAAAGAGGAGTAGCAAAGGATGTAGACACACCTAAATCCTTAAGAAGCTATCAAAACTAAAGGAGCTCATATGTGGTATCAACTAGTGCACGATATTCTGCTTCAGTACTGGAGTGGGCCATAACGGTTTGTTTCTTACTTCGCTAAGAAATCAGAGAAGAACCGAAAAGAAATTGATAACTAGTGGTTGACCTTCGATTAATGGGATCTCCTGCTTAATCAGCATCAGAGAATGCACGGAGAACAAGAGGAGACTGAGTAGAGTAGAAAAGGCTATGAAAGAGAGTGCTCTTTAGGTATCGAAGAATGTGCAGGACAGCAGCATAGTGAGTCAATTGTGGAGCAGAAAGATATTGACTCACTTGGTGAACAACGTAGGAAATGTCTGGACGAGTGACAGTGAGATAAACTAGGCTGGCAATCAATTGTTTGTAAAGAGAGGGATTAGACAATGGTTTCCCCTTAAAGGAGTTAGATGCACATTAAGTTCAACTGGAGCGTGAACAATCTTATTATCAGTGAGTCCAGCTCAAGACAAAAGTTCAGAAGCAAACTTGGCTTGAGTAATATAATGTCCATCTATGGAATGAGTGATTTTAAGACCCAAAAAGTAGCTGAGATGTCCAAGATCTTTCATCTCAAACTATTGACTAAGAAAATCCTTGAGTTCTTAAATGCCACTGATGTCATCACCAATTATGATCATATCATTCACATACAAGAGAAGCAAAATAGTGCATTTGTCAGTGCGAAGAAGAAATAAGGCAGAATCATAATAACTGGCAATGTAACCCAAGCGAGAAATGGTAGAGTTGAACTTTGCAAACCAAGCTCGTGGAGGTTGTTTAAGGCCATAAAGTGCACATCAAAGATGACAAACCTTGTTCAGTTCAATAGAGAGACTAAGAGGAGGTTACATATAAAATTCTTCACTTAAATTCCCACTAAGGAAGGAATTTTTGACATCCATCTGAAAAAAGGTCCCATTTACTGGCATTGGCAACAGTTAAAAGGGCATGAACAAATGAGATGAACCGGAGCAAAGGTCTCTTCATAATCAATCTCATACTCCTGTGTAAAACCTTTTGCAACAAGACGCGCTCAATGGACCTATCAGAGCGAGTCTTGATCTTGTAGATCCACTTACAACCAACCACAAATTTCCCAGGGGGGAGAGTCACCAAATCCCATGTATGGTTTTTAGATAATGTATCAAATTCCTCTTTCATTGCAATCTACCATAAAGGGTCAGTGGAGGCCTCATTATAGGTATGAGGCTTGTCTAGTGTAGCAAAGGCAATGTAATAATGATAGTTAAGTAGATGTGCAGGAATGGATCTTACCTAAGTTGAGTGACGAGGTGGAATGTCTTATGCAAGATCTTCAGGCGGAGTAGAAGCAGAGGACCCAAGCTCAAGGTTGGGTAGCTTGTCTTTGACGTGTTCATTAAAGAGTGATCCAAAAGAGGCATAAAAAAATATCTAATGGTTGGACAGAAGTTTATAGGAGAATCAGGAGCAACTATAGAAGGAATATGTGACTTATCTAGAAAAAGATCTAAGACAGAAGAAGTAGATAAGGAGGCAAGGAAGTGAGAGAGCTCGACAAATGAGCGATGTTCCCAAAAGACAACATTGCGAGAGATATGAAGACGATGAGAGACAGGGTCATAACACCGATACACTTTTTGAGTTTCGCCATAGCCAAGAAAACGACAAAGTCTAGATTGAGGCTCAAGTTTGTTATGCTCATGCAGTTGAAGAAGAACGAAACAGGCAAAACCAAAGGAGCGAAGGTGGTGATAGTCTAAGGGTGACCAAAAAAGGCGCTCATATGGAGTTTGATTTTGAATGACAGGATTGGGAATGCAATTAATAGCATGAACAGTATAAATAGTAGTTTCGCCCCAAAAAGGAGTAGGAACTTTGGTAGAAAGAAGGAGAGCACGTACAGTGTCAAGAATATGACAAAATTTTCATTCGGCTTTACTATTTTGCTAAGAGGTACTTGGACAAGTTAGTTGATGAATAGTTCCATAGGAATGCAAAATAGCTTAGAAAGCATATTGAGTATATTCAAGAGCATTATCAAATTGAAAAATTTTAATCCGTTTGGAAAATTGAATTTTAACCATTTTTTACAAAATTACTATATACTTGCAATAATTCAGAACGATGTTTCATATGAAAAATCCAGCTATAGTGAAAATAATCATCAACAAAGACAACAAAATATTGAGATCCACAAATACTAGAGACAGAGGAAGGCCCCAGACATCAGAACAAATTAGGTTAAAGATATTAGTGAACATTGATTCACTAGTATTGAAAGGAAAAGCTGGTTGTTTTCCTAGTTGACATGAAAAACAATCAAAATTTTCTTTAGACACTGAACTTAACAAACCTCTAGAAGCCAAGTGTTGTACCTGAGAGGAAGATGCGTGACCAATTCAGGCATGTCAAGGTGCAAGAGAAGGAATAGAAGAAGTTGCAATAGCAACAAAAATAAGAGCAACAAGTGGAAGACGAAGGTTATCCACGGGAAACATACGCCTAACTCTGGGATCGGTCTCAAGCTCCTGTCCCATCCTCGAATTCTGCACAGTACACCTAGAATAATCAAAGGTAATGCGATAACCCAACTCAGCTAATTGTCCCACAGAAAATAAATTGTAAGAAAGTTTAGGTACATTAAAGACGCTAGGAACCAAGAGGTTAGAGGTCGAAATAGATCCTATATTATGACCAAACATTGTGGAACCATTTGCTGTGCGAATATTAAGAGGGTGTGGTGTAGGTTCAAGTTGAGAAAATAAGGACGAGTGAGGTGTTATGTGATTGCAACAAGCATAATCCATAAGCCAAGATGAAGGAGACATGCCAAATAAAATTGAGAGAGAAGAGGACTAAGATGCATTACCAACCATACGAATGATATTAGTAATGATGTTTTGAAGGTCAACTGTGGAAATGGTGATAGTGGATCCAAAAGAATTGGACTTGGCGGAGATGGGAGCCATTGGTTGGATACTCTCAGTGTTAGCAATAGTAGCAGTAGAAATGAGAACAGCTGATTTGTTGCGATGATAGCAAGTCTCAATATTATGGCTAAGACATTTGCAAAAATTACAAAAACGTTTGTTGGATTGTCGGCGATGATTGTTGCAATAAGAAGAAGATCCGTCCTTATTCTTCATTTAGAAGAAAAATATGCAAAAATGGATTGCAAAAATGAAATCTACGTGAAAAACTGAATAAGGAGCATCCTGGACTGCAAAAAGTCAAATTTGGCAAAAAGTCAACGGTCAACGCTAGTCAAAGTCCACAGTTAGAGTCAATGGGTGGCTAACATGATAGGTCAACGGATGACATAGACATGTTGTCGTAAGCAGATGACGTGGCAGATGACATAATCGGCTGACGAGCAGATGACGTTAGCTAGGGTTGACTTGGAAGTGATGACATCAGCAAGTGCATTACCAGTGCGTGAGGCGTATGGAAGAAATTAACTGACAAGTTATCAGCACGTGGTGGCATGTGTAGCACGTGGGACAACTCGTCGAATCTTTGGGTAGCGCATGGAGACTCAAATGGTGATGATTCTGACGGCATTGAGTAGATCGGTTGACGATTTATACGTTTGTGTCTCTAGTTTCGTAGTTGGAGCTTTAGAATTGACAGATCTGACAAAGGTAGTGATCTTGGCAATGGAGAGAGATCTTCTGGCGGTGATGATTTAACCCGTAGTGCCTCTGACGGTGGCAAAGCAATCAAAAAAAGGGCACAAATGAGTGTACTAACCGAAGAAGGTTGAGGCAGCGGAGAATGCTAAAGAAGACAAGACTGCAAGATATCAAAAAGGTTTGAGCAGTGGGTTTGATACAAGAAATACTAACTGAATAGTATGTATTTCACCAGTAATAAGATATACATGAGTACCTTTATATAAGAGGCAAAGTGTACAGTACAAATATGTGTGCTATTCAAGTAAACAATTTTAAATAAAACAGAGAAATGGATTTAATTGATAGGAAGTAATGCAACAATTTCAATTATACTCTTTTTATATCTTTCAATTAAGGTTCTAGTAGAATTAATGGAAAGGAATTGTGAATAGGTCACTTCAAGGGGACCTGGACCTCCATAGAAGAAGAAGATAGAGATAGAGAGAGAACTGTATCAATAATATTATTCATCAATGCCCAATTACAAGCACTTATTCCCTATTTATACAAGAACCCACTGGAATAACCAGTAATCACTATACTAACCAACTAACCCACTGTACTAACCAATTGAATATACTAACAAACTCTAACCACAACAAAGTACTGCTAGCTGTCAGCTATGGTTACTAGGAATAGTAACAGATACCTAACACTTTCTTTGGCGGCTCTGTGTGTTTTGCGAGAGTGAAGAAAATATGATGAAACGTCATCCATTTCATTTCTTAATTAAATGTGTGCAATTGCAAATGATATCAAATCAAATGTTGAAAGATTCTGAGCTTGCAAGTTGGTTAACAATGGTGGAAAAACTGTAACTGAAAAGGAGAGAGAGAAAGATAGGGAAAGATTTTTGAGGAAAATTGTATATACAAGCTTGATATCAATAAGACATTATACAGGGCTTTATTTATAGAGCATAGTTTAGATTGGATCAAGAACCTTCTAAAAGATTCTATCCTAACAGAATTGTAGCAACCCTCTAACAAACTCTAATAGAAATCTAGGGATGACAGTTGTCACTGAAACCAGAAAACTATCTACGAGAATGAACTAGTGTGCACACTGGAAAAGGCAAAGCAATTCTGGAAGAGCTACAAAATGGCGTCGTCTCATTAAAGCATAAACAACATCATTTTTGTACACTCTTTAAAACACCTTGGCATTAAATCACATGACACCATTTTGGTCTTGAGCTTATGTGACCGTTATCAAACTAGCCGTTGCTCTCTTTCTGCTCTAATTTGAATCTCTAGCTTTCTGTGTCTATCCTCAAGCTCGAGCTTTCTGTGCTTCCTTTATCAAATGCTACTTACCAAACTCTTCCCTCTTGTCCTTCATAATTCTCACTTTTATTTCTCCATGACGATTTTATTTGTCTCCTTCTGAGGCCACTATTTCGATGGGAGTTAGTGATGGTTTAGGTTCAGCTGAGGAGAGTCTTGTGAAGACAGAGCTCATCCTCTGGCTGGGGCCAGAAGCATGATTTTATATATACAACGTCCCCATCTACAGGTTCTTCCTCTTTCTCTCTTTATCTATTTTCCAAATTAATTGGGTTTTTTCAGTGAGGGTTTGATTTATGTTTGGAGGAAGATATCGAAGAAGGAGGAGAAGAAAAGAGGGGAGAAGGCTCACCAGATTTTACAAACTACCGAAAGAAAATGATAAAATGGTATATTTCGGTTATCCTTCTCTTCTCTTGAATTCCTCTTATCTCCTCCCTAGTCCCCCCAAAAGTTCAAGGTAAGAGGGTGAAAGAACCTGTTGGCAATTCGTTGCATTTAATTTTTGTGAGTTCATTGATTGGTTTTATTTCTTCTCTTTTGCAATTTCAAATCATGAGTTGGGCTTTAATTTCAACTGTTGAACAGAAAAAAGAAGCAAAAGCATGTTGCATATTCCAAATAAAATGATTAAAATCATGTGTTGGCTTTAAATTCAGATGTTGAATGGAAAAAACAAGCAAGAGCAAGTTGTTTATTCTAAATAATTTGGCCTTCACTCACTAGGTGGTGCATTTTCCAAGTTAGGCACGTAGTCACTAGGCTTTGATTGTTTCACATGTTGGTAGTTCTTAAAAATTCTTGTGAAAGAATGGATAATTAGTGTAAAAGTGATGGGATGGAAATGAGTTTTGCTGGCTCCACCTCCAATATATATATATATATATATGTAGACACTCAATTTTGCACCCATAATTTAATTAAGGAATATGACTTGAATGACCATCCATGTACCCTAAAAATCATGATTGCATTACATGCATCAATTTATTCTTAAATTACCTGCATCAATTTCTTCTTGCATTACATGCATCAATTCATTCATTGCATATCATAAAAATGATCTTGAAATTCTAACGGTTATAATGGTGTTTCCGGTTTCCAAACTGGACCATCGGATCAAAAGATATCGCATGATCAAGTTTGCATGGTCAACATGCATTGTGTTTAGGTAGAGTTGACCATGCATGATCAATTTAAATTAATTCTAATTGGTTAAACAATTAAAATTAATTAAATAATTTTGTGATTAGTTGATAATTAGTGTTTAAAATAGGGATACATGCATAGGAATAAAAGGGGGGATTAGATAACAATAAAATTGTGGATAATCTGAACTTTATCAAGATTTATTTTAGGATATTTATTTACATGATAATTGTTCTTAAAAAGCCTAAATTATCCAAAAAAGAGATAAAAAATCATAGACAGGGGATGAAAATGCGTCTAGGTGAAAAAGCGTTCGTTGTCTAGGAGCCAATTCGGCATTTTTGGAGTGTCGAACGGTACTCTAAAAGGGCTAAATTTTCCTTTGTTGGGCTTTGGCCCAACAGCCTTCGGGTGACGATAAGGCACACCCTTTTTGATCTTTTTCCAAAAGGATGCGTCCGGATTCACATTCTAATCGTCTGTGCTTATTTTTTAGAGCCTTCTAGCCTCTATAAATAGAGACTGAACCTCATAATTCAACAACCTTTTTTTCTACACTCTGAAAGGCATACATTTTGAGGCTCTCAAATTGCTGATAGTTGCTAATCCTCTCTGAGATTTGCTACTTAAATTAGGGTTTTTAGTTTTCAAAGATAACTGAATAAGTTTCTTTGAACCCTAAAACATCCTCTCAAGAACAAAGAATGCTCATGCAAGAGGTTGTTTCATTCACCCTATCTTTTCTTTACACTTCTTTTTTATGTTGATGAATGTTTTTATACATAGCATGAATTATTAATCATTGTTTTGTTTAAAGCATGATTGTTTTTATGCAATTGTTATAATCTCTTTCTTGAATATCAATAATCTGCATGTGAACAACTTTTTTTTCTAAAATATAAACATATTTGCATCTTCCCTAAATATAGATCTGAATTTTTCTTCATAATAAAACAAATCTGCATCTTCCTTAGATGAAGATCTGAATTTTTCTTCAAAATAAAACAAATTTGCATCTTTCTTAGATGTAGATCTGGATTTTCTTTAATCAAAACTAGTTTGTGTCTTCATTAAATGCAAATCCAAACATTTTTTATAATAATAAAAAATAAATAAAAAATAAAAAACTGATTTGTATCTTCCTTAGATACATATCTGATTTTTTTAATGCATGCAGATTTTTGAAACAAAGAAAAAGATAAAGCATGATTGTTTTTGTGTTTGTTGCATAAAATTAAATTATGAGTGAAACTCTCTTCTTAAAAATTCTTTTTCATTCTTTTAAAACATATAAAAAACTGGTTTTATTTTTCTGTCTTTGAAATCCAATTTTTTTATCATCACAAAACAGATCTGAATTTTTATCATCAAAAGCCACTTTTTTCTAAATACTACAAAATAGATATGGTATTTTGATAAATCAAAATCAATTTTTTTTTTACCAATCAAAGCAGGTCTGATTCTTCTAAAAAAAAGAGACTTCATTCATAAATAAATTTGTGTGATTTAATTTTGGTTTCACATGTTCAACATATCATTCATGACATGCATGAAAAGATACATAGGTCACAAGAGTTTAGAAGACCAGACTCTGTCTGGGCAAAATGGGTGCCTAACACCTTCCTATTCCATAATCTAGCCTCTAGATTCAGGTTTTTGGTTAAGTAGATCTAGCCTTGTCCTCCATTACTACTTTGAACTCTTGAAGTCGTTCTTTTGTCAATGGAGTGATCAAGTGAGGACTATAGCTGGGTTTATTCAATCATACCTGATTCCGTTATGTCCAAATAGACCATGTTGTGACTGAAAAGAGCTCTAAATGTTGCTGGTTTTTGATCAGCCATGAAAGCAACTCTTTGAAGTTGATGAAGCTGGTTGTACGCTGACAATTCCATAAAGTAAGGTCCTCCCAAACCACATCCAACTCACCACACGACCACAAATCATGGAGGGCAGATTTAGTAGCACACTTGCAGTGGTTACAGAGTGGGTCTTCGATGACGGTTCGATGCACCAATTTTTCTTTCGTAGGTAAAGAATTTTGGCAAGCCCTCCATATGAAATTTTTGATTTTGTTTGGCACCTGTAAAGACCAAATCCTTTGCCATAACTCCCTTTCCTATGTTAACTGTTCACCATCTTCAACAGCTTCATCCTCAGACTTCAAGAACCTGTAACCCAACTTGCTTGTATAAGACCTAGTTTGAGTGAAAGGCCAAAACAAGCTATCCTCCACCTCTTGTTGTGGCAGAGGAATGGATTTGATCAACTTTGCCTCCTTAGGAATGGAGATTCCATCTATTACTACGTGATTCCAGTGAGGTGTGGCCTCATCTATAAGGATTTCGACTTTTGCACCTACCATAGAATCAATGAGTAGAGATATTACCTGAGTTGAATGTTTTTGTGGCAGCCATGCACTCTGCCATATGTTCACTGATGTCCCATTACCAACCCCCCCCCCCCCTACACCCTCTAAGCAACACATTTCTCCCATGTAAAATACCACTCCAAGCATAGGACATTACAGAGCAATTAGGGAAGAAATGGGCTTTAAAAACTTTATAAAACAGCGAGTCCAAATTATGCAAGATCCTCCAAGCATGTTTTGCCAACAAAGAATCATTGAACATTGCTAGGTCCCTAAAACCCATACAACCTTCCACCTTTGATTTTGTCATTTCATCCCATTTCAACCAGTGAATTTTTCTTCTAACTCCTCTTAGGCCCTACCAAAATTTTTTAACCATTGATTCAATCTCATGGCAAAGTCCCAACAGAATTTTAAAGCACCCCATTGCATATGTTGGAATTTGCTGTATCACTACCTTGATCAGAACTTCCCGCCTAGCTTGAGATAAAAGCTTTCCTTCCCATCCCTGTAATTTCCTCCAAACCTTTTTCTTGATAAAATTGAAGCTCTCTTTCTTCTTTCTTCCAACTAATGAGGGCAGCCCAAGATATTTGTCATATTGTTCAATTTCTTGTAACCCCAAAACCTCCTTTATCTCTTCCTTAGTACACTCCAGAGTGGACTTGCTAAAGAAAATAGCTATTTTGTTTTTGTTCACCTTTTGGCCTGACCCGGCCTCATAGCTATCCAAAATCTCAATAATTTTCCTACACTCCTCAATAGTTGCCTTGCAAAAAATGTGGCTGTGATTTGCAAACAGTAAATGGGTTAGTTGAGGACGTCTCTGACAAATGGATAGTCCTTTAATATCCCCCACTCTGACCATGTAAACCTTTCGTACATAACAAGAAGAGAAAAGGAGACAGTGGGTCCCCTTGCCGGATCCCTTTAGTAGGTTGGATGAGACCTCGGGGTTCTCCATTGACTAGGATAGAATATGTCACTATTTTGATGCACACCGTGGTTAAGCCAATCCACATCTCACTGAAACCCATTTTTCTCATAATATTCTCCAGGTACACTTACTCCACATGATCGTAGGCTTTGCTCATGTCAAGCTTTATAGCCATGTAGCTTGTTTTTCCTAAACTTATATTTTTCATATAGTGAAGTGACTCAAAGGCAACAAGGATATTGCCCATAATCATCCTATTTTTTGCAAAGGCCTATTGATGTTTAGTTATGATACATGGTAAAATTTTCTTAAGTCTATTGGCCAATACTTTAGAGAAAATTTTATACAACACATTACCTAAACTAATGGGTCGGTACTTTCTAACAAATTCAGGGTTTTTTGTTTTTGCGATGAGAGTAATAAAAGTGTGGTTTAGCGAATGTGGGATAGTACCTGAATTGAGCCAAGATAACACTAAATTTGTTACATTGGTGTCTACCACTCCCCGAAAATGCTGAAAGAACAAAGATGGCATGCCATCAAGACCCGATGCTTTGAGAGGTGCCATTTTTTTCAAGGCTTCTTCTACGTCGGTTGCTTGAAAAGTGTCAGTTAGGACTGAATTCATTTCGTCGGTAATCACCAAAGGGATGTGCTCTGGGTGTGCCCATTGAGGATCCGGCCTTGAGGTTGAGAAAAGTTCCTTATAGTAGTTTACCAAAACCAATGCTATCTCCTCTAGTTCCATTCTCCAAGTATTGGACTTATCCATGATACCCCAGATTCAATTTTTCCTATGTCTTTGAGTCGCTCGACAATGGAAAAACTTTGTGTTATTGTCACCATTATTTAACCAAAGAATACGTGATCTTTAATTCCACATTCTTGCTTCCTTATCCAGTAGGATATTGATCTCATCCTTTAATGCTCTAACCCGACAATTTGGACCACTTACAATAGCAACAAATTCGGCACTACTAGAAGTGCTTTTTTTCTTTCTTTAATTATTTCCTTACATTGCTAAAAATATTATGGTTCCACCAAGCAAGGTCTCTTCCACAATTTTCCATCCTCTTTAGTATATCACTGTGACTATGCCCAAGGAATAGGAAGACCAAAATGCTTCAACCGTTTCAGCACAACATTCATATGATAACCACATCTCCTTGAACCTGAAAATTCTTTTTATGGGGGGTGGGTCCAAACCCAATAGATTGATCAATAGTGGGTAATAGTCTGAGTAAGTACTTTGTAGATGATGAACAATCGTACCTGGGAATTTCAGAAACCAAGAGTCATTAGCCATACCTTGGTCAAGTCTTTCCCAAATTGAATGTCCATCCTCAAAGTGTTTGCTCCAAGTGAAACAGTCATCCATAAACCCGAGGTCTAAAAAGCCACATTCATCAATTACGTCCCTGAAAAGTTGCATCTGCCTATGTTGTCAAATAACTCCACCTAATTTCTCATCCTGCCGAGTAAGCTCATTGAAATCTCTTGCACATAGCCATGGTATTTGTGGATGGTGGTTTAAACTTCTCAGGCTATCCCATGCTTTAATTCTCTTTGATGTATCTGGTTCCCCATAAAAACTAATGAATCTCCACTCATGATCGGTTTACCTCTGTCAATACAAGTGTCAATGTAGTATTGTGAAGAATCAATCACCTCCAGTTTCACTGTTGCTTTCCAAAAAATTACGAGACCACCTCCACAGCCCTTCTTAGGTACTACCCATTTGTGTTCAAAGTCAATACTTCGTTGCACTGTGTCTAGCCTTGCTTCGTCTGCCAGTGTTTCAGCTATAAACACAGCAAATGGATCTTTTGCCCAAATTACATCTCCAAGCTCCTTCCCTGTACACAGGTTCCCAAGCCCACGACAGTTCCAAAATAGGCAATTCATTGTGACTAGCCAGGCTGAATATCAGCCTCCACCAATTTCAAAATTTTTTCCTCTTCACTCTTTGAAACCTACTGACATTTGTTTGGTAACTCAAAGTAACATTTGGTGTGCATGGGTGATCTTTTCCCTAGGCTCAGACTTGTTTAATCCGAGTTGGCTGAAGTGAGAAGGCATGGTCTACCAATCCTGGTCCATTTCGGTTTAGGTGGTTGAAGGGAAACCCTAGGGAGCTCAAGTGTGGCACGTGTTGAAAGGCTGGCACGTGATGGGATTAAAATTGGAATAGAATATGGAAGTAATGGTGTGTGTTGGTTTCCATTTTGGTTGGGATTTACCGAGTGGTTGGCATGTGTTGATTGGTTGTCATGTATAGGAGTGAATGATGGAATTGAAGCCGAGGTTAAAGGTGGTGGGGTGTTTCCTTTTTGGATAGGGATAGCTGGATGGGTGTCAACGGTTGGAGTTGAATGCATGATTGAAAGTAGGGTAAAGTTTGTATTTAATGGTTTTGTGACGTTACCTTTTTGGGCAGGAAATTTCTGGTGATCAATCTCATTCAAAGCCGTGTCTATCTCCTTTAATTTCCATTCAAAGCTCCGCGTAGGTAAAGGTGAGGTGTAGTTGGCAGAGGTTTGGCTTTCACCCGTTTCAGCTTGGGGAGTGTCGCTAAGATGTCCCTCATTTAACACCTCAGATTGCATTGAAACGTGCATTACCTTCTCATTCAGACCGTTACATCCATGCTCCAGAGTAGCTGTAACACCACGGTTGAGATAAGGGGTCGTGCCCACTCTCGATGAGGGATCAGTCATCAGGTCTTTCTGCATTTTTTGCTTCCTCGCTTCAGCCATGGAAGTAGATGCCGCGGTAAAGATGAGGTCTGCCTGAACTTGTAAAACCCTGGGACTGATACCACCTGCCTCCTCGAAGGATAAAATGTTGTAGCTCTGAGATTTGGACCGAATTGTATTTGCTCGTGTGTGAGGGTGCCTTCACTATTCAGCCACACATCGCAATCTTTGTCATCATGGTCAAAGCATCCACACTCAATAACAAATGTTCGGAAAACGTTCATATCTGAAGCTGACCCACACTTCCTTACCGCTCCCCACTGAAACCAAACAGCCTCGACACAATGGGATAGTTACGTCCATTGAAACTCTAATGCGAACGAAGTTGCCTCCCTCGTTTTCATGTGTGCTAGTAGAAGGTATCATTGTGCCTAAGACATCACAGATTTTTTCTACAGCCCTAACATTCATAAAATTTATTGGAAGACCATGAATTTTCATCCAAAAAGTAGTCCTAGTAAATTGGAGCTCCTCAACAGAATTGTTTTTATTGTACCTTTCCAAGACCATTAAGGTTCCGTTTGAGAGTTCATAAGGGAACGGAATGAAATGAAATGATCATAGGGAATGGAAATGAATGAAATGGAATGAAATGTATTTAAGTAAGGGAAAAGTATGGAATAAAATGGAATTAAGTAACCTTGATTGGATGTTTTAAAATAAAGGAATGAAAATGAATGGAATGTAAGTAATCTTGTTTGGATGTAACATGAAGGAAATGAAATAGAATCATTTTATGACAATATTACTATTAGACCCCTATTTTAAAATAAATGGTTGAATATATAGGGGAATTTTGGGAGTTTTAGTAAAAAAATTATTAAATCTAATTTCATCCCCTCCCATTCCTCTCAATTTCGGGAGGAATGAAAATTTAAGGTTTTAAGGGAATAGAGAGGAATGAGTGTTCCCTCCTACTCATACCATTCCCTCCCACTTAAACTTCCAAACAAGGGAATGAGTTTTTCATTCTCTCCATTAAAACTCTCAAACAAGGGAATGGAATAATATTATAAAAGTATTCTTTTCATTCCTTTCCATTCCATTCCATTCCCTCTTCCCAAATGAGGCCTAAGTGTTTGTCAAAACTCCATGGCTCACTTTGTATCACTTTGTCAACCTCTTCTTCATTATCAAACACAAACAATAATGTATGGTTACCCAAATTGCAAACCTTTAAGCCATTCCTTGAGCACCACATTTATCGCCCTCTTTGTTAGAAAATTAGTGGCCAAGAAGAACTCCTGGGAACTCAATTCGTCATCAAGACAGCAACCTGGTCCTTCCCTATCTGAAAGGGTAAGACGATTCCAATTAGAAGTCAAATCATCCATGATAGTTGGAAAGCAAAAATAGACGAAGGAAAAAATAATATAGGGCAAAAAGACACAACTGTTTCCCACAAATCCCACGAAAAAAGGAACCCAACAAGCTTTGAACTAACGTTGTTATTTCAAAGAAAGACTAAAACAACTCCATGGAGAAGTGACCCCTAATTCTACTGTCTAAGAGAGAGCTAGAGTAAGCTTTCTTTGGAAAACAGAGAAACTTTAATCCCAAATTTTGTCGATTACTTGTTTTTGAATTATTCAAATGTTTCACCCTCTTTATCCTCTCTATGAAAAGGTCACACAGAGATTAAATCCAATTTGATAACCAATAAACATTTAATGGTTTTAAAAAAAATCGATCTTATGCCTCTCAAATGAGATGGAACATAAATCTTGAGAGATGACTATCCAAATTAGAACCCTACTCTCTTCTTGCTCAATTTAATGGTTTTATTATATTTTCCATTGTGATTTTTTGTTTTATGAAATTTCGATATTCAATATCAAGTTCCTTAAATGTGGAAATAAATTAATTTAAAATTAAATTTCTAATTTTCTTTTTTCTTTTTTATTTTATTGTAATTGTAAGAGCCCAAACTTTCTAGGCCCACTTAGAACAGTGGAGTTAGATAATTCAGGCTCAGTGCAACTAATTGTTAGAGGATGGGTTAGCAAGGTCAACTTTAATGCTTTGCTATGATCCAAATATGAAGTCAATGGAGTTAAGGCTTATAAAGTAACAAAAAGAAGTACGAAATATGGATAAAACACTTCCTCGGGTTTGGCCGAGTAGGTAATCTATATATTACTAAAAATTGAAGTATAGCATTTAATGTTGCTACACTTAGGTTGAGCCACATCAGCTGCTATGTCATTACCATTCTTTTTCCTAAATTTGTCCTACAATTTAAAATAAGTTTTCTTAAATTTAAAAATACTAATAAAAAGAAAATAATTCCCAACCCTTTGTGTTATATGGTTACAATTTTAGATGGCAACCCTTTGTGTTTCATAGTTACAATTTTAAATAGCAATCCTTTGTGTTCCATGGTTACAATCTCAAATGACAACCCTTCAGCTTCCTAACGCCAGACTTAGGCTTTCTAACTCCTTCATCTCTTCCTCTCCTTACAGTATATTAATACTGAAAAGCTGGATGATTCAGTTTAGGTATCTCTAAATCCCAGCTGTTCTTGACCTCTATTCTTATGGCTACTTGTATAATAGTTCAATATAAGGATTAGATTAATAGTATTGTTCTTTTTTTTTTTTAATTTTGTTACTACCTCTTTTGTGTTGTGGGTCATATATGAGTTTTTATGTATTTAGGTTGGGTATTTGTACTGATACATGATTGTTTATTTCTATGTTTAAAATTGATATGGTTTTTTTTTTTTTTTTTTTTTTTTTTTTTTTTTTTTTTTTAATGTTTGAGACAGTAACATTATTGGTTTATATTGTGTAATCCATGTGATAGAGTTTTAGTAGTTAGAAAATTTAATGATAGAGTTTTAGTAGTATCCGTGCCTGCAAAAATTCAATTTGCCAAGGTATTTTAGTTGTTAGCAAATTGAATTATTGAGTTTAAAATTCAATACTATACTCAGAACATGATACTTCTCTTTTTTTTCTTGGTCTCCTCATTTAAGTGAATCCCTCCTTCATCGTTGAAATCGATTTAAAATTCCTTCTATTAGCTTTGATTGTACTCTTGGCTATTTTTTTCATATAATCTTTTTATGGTAATTATCGTCATTTTTGTTGTAATTGAATCAAAATAAGATTATGCTAGATCTGCATAATTAGTAGTTGTTGCATCTTCATCATTATCACAAGTTTAAGATAGAGATTACCCTCATCAATAGCTGCTGTTTCTTCTTCATTGCCAAACTTGATCATCTTGACAAACCTTTTATTTATTTGATTGTACCGCATGTATTTATTTACTTATGGATTTTATTTGATTGTAAGAATTTTATATCTTTTGATATAAATTAACTAGCTGATATGCTAGCCAAACTGCTTTCTTCTTCAGTTTTTTTTAATCTTTTACTTTGCCTCCAACACTATCGTAATTGGTTGTCTCTTTAATGGCATGTTTTGTCTCCATCACTATACACACACACACACACACACACACACACACACACACTCATATACATATATTGTTTTGTAGGATCCAAGCAAGAAAGAGTTTAAAATGCTAGCTGTGTTATTCTCTCAAATTTTTTACAGCATGAATGACTTGCGGTATTGAAGTAATTATTGAATATTTTATATCAATAGTTATTTGTTAATAGGAGTTTGACAACTTTAGAATATGAAAAATTATAAGTTAAATGGATAACAACTTTAATTTTGTTAATTTTTGCTTTCTAAATCACTAATAGTGATTTATCATGTTAAATTGGTAGTTTATTTGTATATTAATCAACTACAATGTTGTAATGTTATTTATTTTTTCTTTATAATTTGTGAGGTTTAATTCAAATAATTTTGAATAAGTCCTTTGAAATCAAATTCAGTACAAAAGAAAATTTTTTAGGGACTTTGTAAGACTAAGGAGAGCTTGAAGATAATATAAGTTTTGGCCTCATATAATATACTTATATTGTGAGCTTCAATTGCTACAAGTAGTATTGTAGTAATTAACTTAGATATGAAACTCTAGACGTAACACAAACAACTAAGGATAACGACATTTACTAATATTTTTCTTTTAATTTAAATGGTATTTTTCATAATTGCTTTGTATTAATTAGATTTCATTTTCAGTAATTTTCTCGTGCATCGCACGGGTTAGCGACTAGTGTTCATAAAAGAAGTGCTTAAGTGTTTGATACAAGATGATATTCTCTCAATTCTAATCATTTCGTAATGATTTTTCCCCCTTCTTGGGGGAATTCCTTTTCTTATATAGCCCCTCCCATTGCATCTAAACGCTCTACCTGTACACCTCAAACTATTAATTTGGATGCTTGTCCCATCAGGACTTTGTTGGAGGTGGTAAAATGTGCTGTGAGTTATGGGATTACTGTTCAAGGGTCATTCCTTCATTAATGCGCCCAACTGAGCTAGTACAATTCATTGAATGCAGAGGTAATGGCTACTTTACCTAGATATTTCCTCTCTTCTTTACTTGCACGTCTCTATTGTCTTTCTCGGTGTCTTGTCCTTTAGTGCAAGTGGCTAGCTGAAGAATTCCCAAGGAGTACTCACTCTTCAGGATCCTCGGACGATCAGTCTCTACGTTTTCCCTCCTCGGACTTTTATCCACGTGTTTGGCCTGAACTAATGTGCAAATGGGCCCTTTTCCATCCTCGGATTGGGCTTGCGGGCTCTATGTCGCTTTCTGATCCTCCCCTCCACAGTAATGTTGAATTTTTCATTTTAATTATAATTTTTCCTATACATTTATCTCTTTCTTTTTAAGTTGTTTTATGTTGTCTAATACCATGGAAAGTTCAATTTCATTTGATTGTATTTGATGAATATTTAATATGAAATATATTCTAATGAAGTTATATATTTAAGATCTATATGTTACGATAAAAAAAAAAAAAAAAAAAAAACAATATGTGTTTTGGGTTTCATTAGGAAGTTGTATATATTAATGTCGAGACATTAAAAAATTTGATATCAATTTGTTGGAAATATAGTTAAATATGCTAGGTTTTTATTCGAGAGATAAAACACTGAATCACACAAGAAAATAAAATTTGTTACGTGGTTCAGGTCCATTCCCTCACAGCAACAAATTCAATAACATGCCTTTATGCACATCCAAACAAGTGGATGAGAAGAAAATGAAATTTTATCCCACTCAATGCATTTGTTCGACACTGAGTGCGAAACAAAAATCTTATCATCTACTTGAAAAATTAGCAGCATGAGAAGAAATTTAACCACTGACATTAGGTGTAGCATGTTGGGCTTTGTGGAGCCTAGTTTATGTTTGATTCAGTTGACGACTCGACCCGACCCGAATAATGTTGCGTGGTTTTTAATGGGAGATTTTATGAAGCTTAGTCCATGGAGCGGAGGCTTGGGCTGATAGACCTAAGCTGTAGCTCATTGTGTATCCTGTGCGTAGGAGGTAGAAAAACGCAATTTTGGTGATTAGGTTTTTGTTGTTGTTGTCATTCTTGAAAGATTGAAACACTGTAGCCGCACTTTGTATTTTTCCCTGATAATAGTGAAATCCCTGCAATGCCGTGGACGTAGGCAAATTGCCAAACCACGTAAATATTGTCTTGTGCGTGTGATTGTTTTCTTTGGCGTGTGTTTTCTCAATTTTTGTTTCTCACAGGTTGGGATTTCAGGTTGAATTCCCTACAACTAGTATCAGAGCCTAGAGTTAGGTTTGAGTGGGAGCAATGGCAAAAGAAGCAGGAAAGGCGTCTGGAATAGAAAAGTTTGATGGCACAGACTTTGCGTATTGGAGGATGCAGATTAAAGATTATCTCTATGGGAGGAAATTGCACTTGCCTCTTTTGGGGACAAAATCTGAGGCGATGAAGGCTGAGGAATAGACTCTTCTTGACAAACAGGTATTGAGAGTTATCGGGTTAACTCTGTCTAGGTCTGTTGCACATAATGTTGTAAAGGAGAAGACCAAAGCAGATTTGATGAAGGCTTTGTCTAGTATGTATGAAAAGCCGTTGGCAAACAACAAAGTGCATTTGATGAAGAAACTGTTCAATCTAAAGATAGCAGAGAATGCATCAGTAGCACAACATCCAAATGAATTTAACACTATCACAAACCAATTGTCGTCTGTAAAAATTGATTTTGATGATGAGATTCGTGCTCTGATCATCTTGGCTTCTTTGCCAAACAGTTGGGAGGCAATGAGGATGGCAATAAGCAATTCTACAGGAAAAGAAAAGCTCAAATACAATGATATACGAGATTTAATTCTAGTTGAGGAGATTCGCAGAAGAGATGCAGGTGAAACCTCAGGATCTGGTCCTGCCTTAAATCTTGAGACAAGAGGCAGAGGTAATAACAGAAATTCAAATCGGGACAAATCAAAATCTAGAAATTCTAATTGGAACAAAAGTAAATCTAGATTAGGCCAACAAGTATAATGCTGGAATTATGGGAAAACAGGTCACTTTAGGAACCAATACAAAAGTCCTAAGAAGAAGAATGAAGATGATTTTGCTAATGCTGTAACAGAAGAGGTACAGGATGTATTACTTCTTGCAGTAGGCAGTTCACTTTATGATTGAGTTTTGGACTTAGGAGCTTCGTTCCATACCACTCCACACTGAGAAATCATATAGAATTATGTTGCAGGTGATTTTGGTAAGGTGTATTTGGCTGATGGTTCAACCTTGGATGTTGTGGGTATGGGAGATGTCCGGATATTGTTGCCCAATCGGTCTGTTTGGTTACTGGAGAAGGTTCAACATATTCCTAACCTAAGGAGGAATCTGATTTCTGTTAGACAACTTGATGATGAAGGACATGCAATACTATTTGTTGGTGGTACTTGGAAGGTTACAAAGGGAGATAGAGTATTGGCTCGTGGAAAGAAGACTGGTACTCTATATATGACCTCAAGTCCAAGAGACACAATTGCAGTTGCTGATGCAAGTACTGATACAAGTCTATGGCACTGCAGACTTGGTCACATGAGTGAAAAAGGGATGAAGATGTTGTTGTCAAAAGGAAAACTACCAGAATTGAAGTCCATTGATTTTGACATGTGTGAAATTTGCATCTTAGGAAAGTAGAAAAATGTGAGCTTCTTGAAAACTGGCAGGATATCGAAGGCTGAAAAATTGGATTTAGTACACACTAATTTGTGGGGGCCTTCTTCGGTTGCATCACTTGGAGGTTCAAGGTACTACATCACTTTCATTGATGACTCAAGTAGAAAGGTATGAGTTTATTTTCTGAAAAATAAATCTAATGTATTTGAAATTTTTAAGAAGTAGAAAGCCATGATTGAGACAGAAACAGGTTTAAAAGTAAAATGTTTAATATCAGATAATGGAGGAGAGTACATAGATAGAGGGTTCAATGAGTATTGTGCTGCACAGGGAATTAGGATGGAGAAGACCATTCCTAAGACACCACAGTAGAATGGTGTGGCTGAGTGCATGAACAAAACTCTTAATGAGCGTGCTAGGAGTATGAGGTTGCATCACTTGGAGGTTCAAGGTACTACATCACTTTCATTGATGACTCAAGTAGAAAGGTATGAGTTTATTTTCTGAAAAATAAATCTAATGTATTTGAAACTTTTAAGAAGTGGAAGGCCATGATTGAGACAGAAACTGGTTTGAAAGTAAAATGTTTGAGATCAGATAATGGAGAAGAGTACATAGATGGAGGGTTCAATAAGTATTGTGCTGCACAGGGAATTAGGATGGAGAAGACCATTCCTAGGACACCACAGCAGAATGGTGTGGCTGAGTGCATGAACAGAACTCTTAATAAGCGTGCTAGGAGTATGAGGTTGCATGCTGGACTATCAAAAACTTTTTAGGCTGATGCTGTTAGCACTGCAGCTTACCTGATAAATCGAGGGCCATCAGTCCCATGGAGTTCAGACTTCCTGAGGAGGTTTGGAGCGGTAAAGAGGTAAAGTTTTCACATTTAAAAGTTTTTTGTTGTGTTTTTTATGTTCATATTGATTCTGATGCTCGTAGTAAACTTGATGCAAAGTCTAAAATATGTTTTTTCATTGGCTATGGTGATGAGAAATTTGGCTATAGGTTTTAGGATGAATAAAACAGGAAAATCATCAGAAGTAGAAATGTGATATTTAATGAATAGATTATGTACAAGAATAGGTCAACTGTAGTGTCAGATGTTACAGAGATAGATCAAAAGAAATATGAGTTTGTCAACTTAGATGAATTGACTGAAAGTACTGTCCAGAAAAGGGGTGAAGAAAATAAAGAGAATGCAGATTCACAAGTAGATCATAGTACACCTGTAGCTGAAGTCTGCAGATCTTCCAGGAACATTAGACCTCCACAGCGTTATTCACCCACTCTAAATTAGCTCCTGTTGCATGAAGGTGGTGAGCCAGAGTGTTATGATGAAGCCTTGCAAGATGAGAATTCAAGCAAGTAGGAGTTAGCCATGAAGGATGAGATGGATTCCTTGTTAGGGAATCAGACATGGGAACTAACTGAATTGCCAGTAGGAAAGAAGGTTTTGCACAACAAGTGGGTATACAGAATAAAGAATGAGCATAATGGTAGCAAACGTTACTAGGCCAGATTAGTTGTTAAAGGGTTCCAGCAAAAGGAGAGCATTGGCTACACAGAGATATTTTCTCCAGTTGTGAAGATGTTAACAATTAAACTGGTGCTAGGAATGGTGGCTGCAGAAAATTTATATCTTGAGCAGTTAGATGTGAAGACGGCATTCCTTCATGGTGACTTGGAGGAAGACATTTACATAATTTAGTTAGAAGGGTTCATTGTTCAGGGACAAGAGAATCTAGTCTACAAACTGAGAAAGAGCTTGTATGGCCTAAAACAAGCTCCAAGACAGTGGTACAAGAAACTTAACAGTTTTATGCATAAAATTGGATTCAAGAGATGTAAAGCTAATCATTGTTGATATGTTAAATTCTTTGACAATTCTTATATTATTTTACTGTTATATGTGGATGATATGCTCATTGCAAGGTCTAGCATTGAGGAGATTAATAATTTGAAGAAGCAATTGTCAAAACAATTTGTAATGAAGGATTTGGGAGCTGTAAAGCAGATCCTTGGTATGAGAATCATTAAAGACAAGGCTAATGGTACATTGAAGCTTTCATAGTTAGAGTATGTGAAGAAAGTTCTCAGCAGGTTTAACATGAATGAAGTTAAACCAATGAGCACACTCTTGGGTAGTCATTTCAAACTGAGCAAGGAACAATCACCAAAGACAGAAAGAAGAAAGGAACCATATGAGCAAGGTGCCCTATGCTTCAGCTATTGGTAGCTTGATGTATGCTATGGTGTGTACAAGGCCAGATATTGCACATGCAGTGAGAGTTGTGAGCAGATTCATGAGTAGGCCTTGAAAGCAGCATTGAGAGGTAGTCAAGTGGATTCTGAGATATCTGAAGGGTTCATCAGATACATGTCTTTGCTTCACAAGTGCAAGTTTGAAACTGCAGGGTTATGTAGATGCTGATTTTGCTGGTGATATTGATAGTAGAAAGAGTACTACTTGGTTTGTTTTTACTCTGGGTGGTACAACTATATCATGGGCTTCAAATTTACAAAAGATTATTACTTTGTCTACTACAGAAGTTGAGTATGTTGTAGCAATTGAAACTGGAAATGAGATGATTTGGCTACATGGTTTCTTAGATGAATTGGGTAAGAAGCAAGAGATGGGCATTCTACATAGTAACAGTCAGAGTGCAATTTTTCTTGCTAAAAATTTGGCTTTTCATTCAAAGTCAAAACATATACAGACAAAATACCACTTTATCTGATACCTTATTGAAGATAAATTGGTAATACTTGAGAAGATCTATGGATCTAAGAACCCAGTAGACATGTTGACTAAGGGTGTCACCATTGAGAAGCTGAAGCTGTGTGCAGCTTCAGTTGACCTTCTCGCTTGAGGACAAGAGGACGAGTTGTAGGGATAAGGGATTGCTTTTTGGAGGATAGCAGCTGATATTAGTGATTGAACTAGTCTCCAAATGGGAGATTTATTGGGTTTTATGGAGGTTAGTTTATGTTTAATCCGGTTGACGACCCGACCCGACCCGAATAATATTGCGTGGTTTTTAATAGGAGATTTTCTGAGGCTTAGTCCATGGAGCGGAGGCTTGGGCCGAAAATTTTTTTTGGCCCGTTTTGTAGCCCATTGTGTATCCTATGTGTAAGAAATAGACTTCGCAGCGGAATTTAAATAATCGGTTTTTTCGGCATATCTCTCTTGGCCTAAGCCGATGATCGCACAGGAGCTTTGAGATTGTTCTACGTTGTCTAGAGCTAGCCTCCACACAGACCAGCTATCCAAACATGTTTTGAATTCTAGTTTGAGCTACCCACGAACCAAAAACGTTTCTCCGACGGTGTTGCACACTACTAGAGTGATGCAAACATAACCCACAACCTAAGAGCCTCACAACACTCAATAAACACTATGAGAAATGCAGAATTCGTCCACACTCTAATGGTTATCATTCTTTGTGTTTATATACACTCAACTCCATTAATGTTGAGTGGGATAATGGATTAGTGGGGTAGTGTAACGGTTTAATACCATTACTCCTAGATGTTACAATCTGAAGCAAATAGAGGGACATGCTCACATTGGGTGACTGTCCAAATTCTTTCAGTTTCTAACATCTCCCACTCATCCACTGTGGGCATGGCCCTATTATCCATCTCTCAATGTGTTTCTCAGTGCGTTCATACTGGCAAATAGGTTGTGCGACCGCCGAGCACACTTGAAAAATATATTTGGGAGCACTAAGCTAAATCTTATACCAAGACCAGCATAGCAACATCCCTAAAGTGTCTCGTTATGCCCTAGACATATATTAACACATCAAATCAAGCATCTCTAACCCCTCTTGAGTTTCATACTCAGACTTATACTTGATCCATCATGACTATCTAAATGTACTCACGATTATTTCGCTACCATAAGCGCTATAACCTGTCGACAGTGAGCACAAATATAAGGATGTGTTACAAAAATAGTCTTCCCTTTGCACTCATGTCCTTTAACTTTGGTCCAATTGCTTTCCCAGCAATGTCCCTTTAGACCGAATCAAACATGGCCATAGGTAACATGCCAAAGTAGCAGACATCAAAACCTTAGCTTCAAGACATAGTCAAAAGTAATAAGGGCACAAGTAGGATCTTAATGAAAAGATCCATGGGACTCACACGGTGAAGAAGCAGGGATTTATTCTCTCACCTCCGCTTTTGGTCGAGCAAGCACATGTAGTATGAAATACATGCTACGGTGGAGTTCTCTTAAGTAAGAGCGTATGTCTTAACTCAATACACCGTACAAAACTTAGTCTAGACACTACTTAAGCGCCTAACTCGAGTCCTTTATTCACTTGCCACCTCAGGCATCAAATACGGTCTCGCATTTGGCTAACCACAGGCTACATGGATCATGGGCTATCCATGTACGGTCTAATCAAGATAAATATATTATAAACCTCATCTTAGTCCCAACTAAGGCGACATCTGTTTGTGTCAACTATCTATATATGCTACATAAGCATTGAATGACACAATTGTCTCATCTCTGCTCACTACTCAAGTGCCAAAGGCGATCGCTCGGGTGAGTGAGACGACCTAAGCCTGTCGACATACCTTTCATACCACAGAACTCATCATATGGTATATGTGTGTGTAAACATACATATTATTATTAACTGAATAACATCATATGTATTTAAAACAAAATATCCCAAAAGAGTACAATAAATGGTAACTAAAAACAACATATCATCATATTCTACGTAGCCCTAAACTCCTAACATGAGCTTGAAAGACATCTCTTCCTATAGGCTTTGTAAGAGGATCAGCAATCATTAGGCTTGTAGAAATGTGTTTTAGAACCACTTCATTGTGAGCAACCATATCTCGAATGTAGTGATATCGTATATCAATATGTTTGGTTCTACCATGATACTTAGAATCTTTAGCATAGGCAAGTGCTGCCATGCTATCACAATGTACCGTAATGGGATCTGAGGCATCCTTGACAACCTCAAGATTTTGAAAGAACCTTCTCAACCAAACTGCTTCCTGAACAGCTGCTGAACATGCTACATACTCTGCTTCCATAGTTGATAATGCTACACAGGGTTGTTTCTTGCTACTCCAAGTGATGGCGCCATTATTTAGCAAGAAAGCATATCCAGATGTAGATTTGCGTTCATCTAGGTCACTACCCCAATCAGCATCACTATAGCCAATCATACGCAAATCTAAACCCTGATAACAAAGGATGTAGTCCGCTGTCCCTTTAAGATATCTTAATATCCTCTTGACAGCTTTCCAATGAGCAAGTCCTGGATTAGACTGAAATCTGCTGACTAATCCAACAGCATAACATATATCGGGCCGAGTACACATCATTGCATACATCAAGCTTCCAACTGCATTAGCATAAGGAACACGAGCCATCTTTTCTTTTTCATCTTGAGTCTTAGGACACATATCAAGGCTTAAGCTCTCATTTTTGGCAACTGGAGTATCTATGGGTTTGCAATTATGCATTTGGAAACGCTCAAGAACTTTCTTAATGTAGGTTTGTTGTGATAAACCTAAAAGTTTCTTTGAGTGATCCCTAAGGATTTTAACCCCTAGAATATAATCTGCCTCACCCATGTCCTTCATCTCAAAGTTAGAGGACAACCACCCTTTTGTGGCGATAATCATCTCCATATCATTACCGGCCAATAATATGTCATCGACATACAATGACAAAATAATGAAACTTCCCTTGGATCGTTTTACATAGACATAGTGATCTTCTTCGATCATCGTAAACCCATTCGATAGAACAGCTCGATGAAATCTCAGATACCACTGTCTAGATGACTGCTTTAAACCATATATAGATCGCTTAAGTTTGCACACTTTGTGCTCTTGACCTTTGGTCACAAAGCCAATAGGTTGATCCATATAGATTTCTTCATCTAGTTCTCCATTGAGAAAAGCTGTCTTAACGTCCATTTGGTATAATTCCAAATTCAAGTTTGCAACAATGGCCAGAATGAGTCGAATAGAGGCAAACCTCACAACTGGAGAAAAGGTTTCCTCATAGTCAACACCCTCCTTTTGAGTGTATCCTTTGGCCACTAATCGAGCTTTATACCTTTCTATTGACCCATCCGCCTTGCGTTTGACTTTAAGAACCCATTTGTTCCCAATTGCTTTACGCCCTGACGGTAGGTCTACCAGATCCCAGACCTGATTAGTCCTCATAGACTCCATTTCATCATTCATTGCTTTCATCCATTCATCATTAACAGAAGATGAGAGGGCCTCTTGCACAGTTCTTGGCTCATCATCATCCTGTGAAGCAATCATGAAAACTTCCCCCTCAATCTCAAAACGACGACGAGGAATATTTCCACGGTTGCTTCTACGTGGCTGAGGTTGTTGTGGACTAGCTTCTAGTGGTGTGCTCCCACTAGGTTGTGAGTCGCTCCCACTGTTTCTAGGAGTTTTAGGAATTTCTTCCTTGTCCTCTACTAGTCTACTTGGGGCGCCTACCTCTTGATCCATCATTTCATAAAGAGTCAAGTTCTTTTCAACCTCACCTATGTTAGGGAATTCACTTTCAATGAAATCAACATCACGTGACTCCAATTCAGTTATACTTCCATCAGGTTGTTCACCTATCAACACATAGCCTTTGGAATGCTCAGAATACCTTATAAAGATACACTTCTTTCCTCTAGGCCCCAACTTCCCATATCTATGAGAAGTATTGTGAACATAACCTATTGAACCCCATGGCCGCAAGTTATTCAAGTCAGGTTTCTTGCCGGTCCATAGTTCATAAGGTGTGGAAGATACTGATTTAGAGGGCACTCGGTTAAGTATATAGGCTGCAGTCAAAAGTGCATCCCCCCAATACGAAATCGGTAGGTTAGCTTGCGCCATCATTGACCTAACCATCTCTAGTAGTGTTCGATTTCTCCTTTCCGCCACACCATTTTGTTGCGGTGTATAAGGCATCGTTAACTGCCTTGCAATTCCCTTTTCATCACAGAGCTCCTTAAATTGCTCAGATAGATACTCACGCCCACGATCAGTTCTAAGAGCCTTAATGCTCTTGTCTAATTGATTCTCAACCAATATCATGTATCGTCTAAAGCAATCTAAAGCCTCAGACTTATGAGAAATCAAATAGACATGACCGTAACGTGTAAAGTCATCTATAAATGTGATGAAGTAGAAACTTCCATGCCTTGCCCTCACATTCATTGGACCACATATGTCAGAGTGGATTAGTTGCAATGGAAAAGATGCCCTTGTGGCTTTTCCAAATGGTTTTCTTTTTGACTTTCCCACAAGACAATGTTCGCATGTGGACAAAGTGACCTTAGCAAGATTGCCCATAAGGCCTTCTCTAGCTAACCTAGTCATCCGCTCTTGCCCTATATGACCAAGCCTAGCATGCCATATAATTGAATTATCAGAAGCATTATCAGATGAAGTCAAAAAAACTGAACTATCATTATTATAATATTCAATATCCAAGATTAAAAAAACATTTGAAATAAAACCACGACCATAATAAACTGTTCCCAAATGCAATAAAACATAATTATTCTCAAAAATAAACCGGAAACCAAGTCTTAACAAAGTAACTACGGAAAGTAAGTTCCTCCGGATCTCTGGAGCATACAACACGTCATGGAGCAACAGAGTGCGACCACCTCGCAATTCTAGCTTGTAAGTACCAATTCCAAGTACCTCCACGCTAGCTCCGTTTCCCACCTTGATGTCTCTACACCCAACAGGAATCCGGCGGTACTCCACAAATCCCGCTCTATCTCTCGCTACATGTTCTGTTGCTGCTGAGTCTACAGTCCACATAGGAGCAGAATTAGCAACAAGGACATGACTAGTTACAAAAACATGGTGAGATATAGGATTAGTTGTTACCTTTTTGGGCTCAGTGCATTCACGAGCAAAATGTTCTTTCTTTCCGCAATTATAACAAGTCAACTTAGACTTATCCTTCTTTGCGCGCTTTCCTCTAGTATTGCGCTTGACAAACTTAGCCTTCTTAGGCGGTGGCCCATTAGGTCTCTCTTGTCCAGGAGCGTAATCTGGTTGCTTGCGTTTAGGCCTAGATGCCTTACGTGAGCTAGTCTCAGCCATGTGCACAGAACTAATCGACTTGGCTGCTTCAAGGCGCTCAGCTTCAAGTTCCAAGTGACGAGCCACATCATCAAATGTTTTGATGTTCTCATTATGTGTCAAGTTTTGACACATCGTCTCCCATGAACTTGGTAGTGAACGAATCACTGCCTGGACTTGTTGTTCATCAGTAAGATTGTTTCCAGCAGATTTGAGCTCTCGAATCATGGAGGACATCGCCCTAAGATGCTGCTTCATTGTATGTTCAAAGCGCATTTTATATGAATCAAATTTCATTGTTAAGCCACGCAGTCTAGTGGCTGATGTCCCTCCATATCTTAGTTTTAGAGCTTTCCACATGTCTTGTGCATTTGTATATTGCTCAAACTCACCAATCAAGTCATTGTGCATGCTGCTTAACATTGTAAAGCGCGCACACAAATCCTTCTTGCGCCAGCTTTCATAGGCAGCAAGATCACGTTGGTGTTGTTCAGTGCTTCCCTCATCGGGTTTACTCAACGAATGAGTTAGAGTCTCTAGGACTTCTTGCTCATTCAGCACATACTGGATTTTGCAGTGCCAAATATTGTAATTTTCACCATCCAATTTCTCTCCTTTATTGAGATCAGCAACTATACCTTTAGAAGCCATTTCACTACAAAATTTCACAAATGGGACATTATACACACATCTCAAAAATTTTGACGTTCGATCAAAAATAAACTTAGATAATTAACACACATCGCAAGATCGAAAATTTGCTAAGCTTCCTAATCATCTCTTGCGCCACTAGTGTTTATTACTAAGCTTAATTTTAATCTATTCGTGCAAAATTATGTATGGGAGATAACACAACTCAACCATACTCCCACTATTCCATATTTCAATTCTAAACATATTTACAAAATATATGTATTAAAAATAATTCACCAATATTATCAATTAACTATTAAGCCAAACAAGCTATCACAATTTAAACTCATGAGAACAATTCATATAGGCATTTCATTATTTCACTAAGAAATAATAATGGAATTAAATAATTTACAAAATTAAATCAATTCCATATCATTGAAGCATATACCTTTTATGTTTTAAAAATAAATGCTAAGTTGAATAATACATTTCACCTAAAGAAACTCATTCATCAATAGGCTTAATATATATATAATAGGAAAATCTCGCAAAAGACAAAAAGACCCAAACGTGGCAGATGGGCTTATCTTTCCAATATATACCAATAATAATAGAGTAAATACATAGGAATCTATTGTGTGACCATTCCTTTTTATATTTAATAACGGTAAAACTTGTAACAGCCTTTTTTTTTTTTTTTTTTTTTAATAATAGGCATAAACGTTTCACCTCTTTAATAGGCATAAACGGGCCCATTGTACAGTATACGTAAAAAGAATCTGAGCAAATAAACACTATTTAAGTAACAAAATATTGTGGGACCTCTTTTGGTTTTTTGATTGGCTGTCACTTTAAGCCTTAATGCAAGTGGAGCTGCCACAAGCCCACGTGGTTGTCTTCAACCTCCAGCATCAATTACCTTTCGGTAAAATACGAGTTTCAAATATAAACTTCAAAGTCTTATATCTTCTTCATTTTAAGTCCATTTTTAACGTACCATATATCAATTTAAAGCTTATAACACATAGATCCATAATATGAAATCATATTTTGTAAACAGAAATCATATAAGAGCAGTTTTATCCTTAAAGTTTCGGTGTTCTAAGTTTTGTTAAGCTATATCTCATGGCACACTTAGAGATTTGCTACAAAACTTAAGGTAGATATTAATACATGTAATATAAACAACATATATTAATTTCAAGGCACGAAATGCTCATAATTAAAACTTGCCATTGAAGGCCATGTGAGGTGCAAAGAAATTCATAGCATATCACAGCAACATAAAACGCATTAGGAGCTAATCATATATACCTATGACATCGAGAACAACCTATAAACGCTCAGATACCAATGTAAGAAATAGACTTCGCAGCGGAATTTAAATAATCGGTTTTTTCGGCATACCTCTCTTGGCCTAAGCCGATGATCGCACAGGAGCTTTGAGATTGTTCTACGTTGTCTAGAGCTAGCCTCCACACAGACCAGCTATCCAAACACGTTTTGAATTCCAGTTTGAGCTACCCACGAACCAAAAACGTTTCTCCGACGGTGTTGCACACTACTAGAGTGATGCAAACATAACCCACAACCTAAGAGCCTCACAACACTCAATAAACACTATGAGAAATGCAGAATTCGTCCACACTCTAATGGTTATCATTCTTTGTGTTTATATACACTCAACTCCATTAATGTTGAGTGGGATAATGGATTAGTGGGGTAGTGTAACGGTTTAATACCATTACTCCTAGATGTTACAATCTGAAGCAAATAGAGGGACATGCTCACATTGGGTGACTGTCCAAATTCTTTCAGTTTCTAACACTATGTGCAGGAGGTAGAAAAATGCAATTTTGGTGATTAGGGTTTTGTTGTTGTTGTCGTTCTTGAGAGATTGAAACATTGTAGCCGCACTGTATTTTTTCCTGATAATAGTGAAATCCCTGCAACTCCGTGGACGTAGGCAAATTGCCGAACCTCGTAAATATTGTCTTATGCGTGTGATTGTTTTCTTTGGCGTGTGTTTTCCCTATTTTTGTTTCTCACAGATTGGGATTTCGGGTTGAATTTTCTACATAGCAGACCTACTAGTCCAATTATCGGTTACAGCCTCTGGTGGAAGTGGCTGCTGCTTATTCTTCAACAATCCAACCTCATCACGATCGGGTGAAGCTGATTGCTCTGGCACATTGTCACCACATTGAATCTTCTTTAAAGCAACCAATACCTCATCCATGGAAGGCCTCATTTCCTTGTCCTGTTGTAAACATTGAAAAGCCAACTTTGCCACCAAAATGGTCATCGTTCTAACTCCATCATCTGACTCAAATCCAAGATGAGGGTCGATCAACTCGTGGAATGCACTCTTTTCAATCTTGTTTTTGGCAAAGTTGGCCAAATTAATTTCATGCTTATGCCTAAATATATCAACAGCGGCCAGAGATGAAATGAGCTCAATGAGGACAACCCCAAAGCTGTAGACATTACTCTTACTAGTAAGCTGGTAGCATTGGTGATATTCTGGGTCAACATAGCCCGGAGTACCTTGAGGAGACGTTGAGACATGACTGACATCATTAGGGAACAGCCGAGAAAGCCCAAAATCTGCAACTTGGATAAAGAAATTGTCGTCCAAGAGAATGTTGTTAGTCTTTATGTCGCGATGTATGATGTCAGAAGCATGGAGATAAGCCAATGCACTGGCGGTTTCAATAGCATTTCTCATACGAGTTGGCCATGTGAGTGAACCTGGTGTTGCTCGATTGCCATGAATATGATCAGCAACGGTGCCATTGGGAATGTATTCATACACAAGGAGAAGTTCACGACAGTGGCGTGATGTACACCCATAAAGGGAGACAAGATTTTTGTGGCGCAAGCGTGTTAGGATTTCAACTTCATTTATGAACTGTTGTACTCGTCTATAGTTGTGCCCATATAAGCGCTTCACTGGAACTTCTCTCCCGTCTTGGAGTTTGCCTAGTTGAGAAAAACAGCCCATTTAACAAGTTGCATGACGTCTTTTATTTTTTATTAATATTCCTTTTTCTTACACCCTTTTGCTTTGAAAGTTTATGCTGTAGTTTAGGTGATCTTGAAAAAGAATAAATGAGTTTGTCATCCTATAGCATTAACAATAAGGTTTTTTAAAGCTAAAATGTCAAATTGTATCACCTCATTTCACAAAAAAACACTCCACAGCAAAGATGCTATTTTTATAAATTTTGGCATATGAGCTAGTTCAAATCTTATAATAAGAAATATTATTATATTCTTTAGATAAAATGGTGTTGCTTTTGATGTTTGTAGAGGTAATTTATTATTATTATTATTTTGATAAATTGTTTATATTATTTTAAATAAAGTAGTAAAAAAATAAAACTTTTAATGTAAAGTATATTGTAAAATAAGGTGTTAAAATAGAGAAGGTAAGTTTTTGAGTTGTTCAAAGCTAAAATTTTTAGCTCAATGCTCTTACTAGGGGTGTGCAAACTATCACCGGAGCCGACAACACCGACCAGCACCGACCCTCCCGCACCGCCATTGGCACCGACTGACGAAGCCGATGCTGGCGATCGGAACGCAAATGGAGCTCCGATGCCGGTGCAGTGAGGACATCGAAGACGCAAAGCAAATCACCGATTTCAACCGAACCGAACCGATACAAAAACACAGAAATATTTTCAGTTCAGAGATCAGGGGAACGACGTCGTTTAGGTGTGTATCTTTTAAATTTTTTTAGTAAAACGTCGTTGTATTGGGTTATTATTAAAAATAAATAAATCATCGTTTTATGTAGGTTTTCAGGTACAAACCTTAGTAACCTCACTATAAATTCATCCTATTCACCTGGGGACCCTTAACTCTCTCTCTCGCTCTCGCCCTAGTGACCCAGTCGCCTTGCCTCTAGCCTCTCGCTCGTAGTCTTGCTAGCTTGAGTCACACCTTGCAGCAGCAACAGCTCCCCACGGCAAACCATGGTAAGCCATCAGTTCAGCCCCTTTCTTTAGGTTTTAACTTTTAATGGAAACGAAGTGAGAGATATTGTGTTTGACTTGTTAGGTTTTAAGGTCTTAGGATTTTATGTATTTAGAACCTAATTTGTAATGTTGGCAAACCATGATCAAAACAATGTAATTAGTCTTGTTTAGGCTTGCTCAAAGTTGGTTTAATTTTGTAAAGTTGGAATCGAGAGACTGCAGAAGCATTGGGGCTTCTCGGCCTGGCTCGATCGATCGAATGTAATTCTCAATCGATCGAAAGTCGGCCCAGATGCGTTTTTCTGCAGAATTCCAACTCAGCCCAAACTCTTTAAACGTTTAGGGTTTTATGTTTTTGCCCTAGGTATATAAGGCAAACCCTAGCCACGTTTTTCAGAGTTGCACAAGTTGTATTGTTGCTCATACATTGCGGTTTTGTGTAAATCTCTTATGAGATCTAGAGGAGTTTTCCTTTACACTTAACTTAGGGTTTTCAAGATTGAGATTCTTCTACATCTTGATTATCAACTTGGTTGTTGCCTTTGAAGCTTAAAGATTAACAAGCGAGGAGCTTGTACCTGATTGAAGGAATACAAAGAAAGAAGTAGTCCGTGGATTCGGAGCCTGCGCATGGTCGTGTCAGGAAGTTACTACTGGTAGGTAGCATTAGGAAGTCAAGCGGGGAGCTTGTAAGTCCTTTTGTAACAACTTCAATTCTTTCTTAGTGGATTCCATTTTGCCTTGAGGATCGGTGGGTAAAATCCTCCCCAGGTTTTTTACCGGTTTGGTTTTCCTGGGTGATCATATCACTGTGTTATTTATTTCCGCTGCTTTATATGTTTTACATGCATGATATGATTTTGTGATTGTTTTAACCTAGAATTGCTTAATTTGACTAAGTAAAAACTTGGCTAATTAATCTAGGCTACGCAATTTATTTGTGGTTTAAGGGGTCTAAACCCTGACAAGTGGTATCAGAGTGGGTTGCTCTTTTGTTTGAGATTTTCATCTCTGAGCTGATCCTTGACCCCGGTTGTCATGGAGCATGGACACTCTCTGTTTGTTCCTCCTCACTTTAATGGGAACAATTATGCCTACTGGAAAGTAATGATGAAAGCATTCCTGAAATCCATTGATGAGAGAGTTTGGAACTCTGTTGAATATGGTTGGGAGAAGCCCACTACTCCTGTGAGTGAGTGGCAAACTTCTCAGAAAGAAGCAGCTGCATTTAATAGCAAAGCTATGAATGCCATTTTTAATGCTGTTTCAATGGAGGAATTTAAGAGGATCTCTAATGTTGAGGTTGCTCATACTGCTTGGAAAATCCTCCAAACTGTGCATGAGGGCATAAAGGCTGTTAAAATAAACAAATTGTAACAATTAACTTCTAGGTTTGAAAGCATTAGAATGTCTGATGATGAAACCTTTGATGAGTTTTATGCTAAACTCAATGATATTGTTAATTCTGCTTATAATTTGGGTGAAGTCTATGATCAACCTAAAGTTGTTAGGAAAATTCTTAGATCCTTAACTGAAGACTTTAGACCCAAAGTGACAGCCATTACTGAGAGTAAGGATGTTGACTCCATCCCTGTGGATGAGCTTGTAGGATCTCTTCAGTCCTATGAGTCTGACCTTCCCAAGACTGCCAAATCCAAATCAATGGCTCTTAAGTCTGTTGATGATGTTGAAGCTGGTGGATTTGATGATGAGCTCTCTCCCATGGAGATAGCTTACCTTGCCAAAAACTTTAGAAATTTTCTTAGAAACACAAGTAGGAAGGCAAGGAATACCAACACTGCTGAACCTAGAAACTTTAGGAAGAATGATCCCACTAAGGTTAATAATTTTGAAAAACCTAGAGAACAAGTAGGTCAATCTTCTAATAACTCTTTGGGTCCTCAGTGTTATGGTTGTCAAGGGTATGGTCATGTCAAATCTGAATGTCCTACTTTCTTGAGAAATAAGGGTAAAGCTATGGCTGTAACCCTTAGTGATAATGAGGTTTCTGATGATGAGTCCGGTTGTGACGAGGATGGAAACTTCATTGCTTTCACTGCTACTGCTGAAGTTGATGAAAGCATATCTGCTAAGGAGAGCCCTGCTGATGGGGAACTCTCTGAAGATGCAGATCTTCAAGAGGCCTACAACAAACTTTACAAAATTGCTGCAAAGGATGCTATGAAAGTTGATCTAGACCTGAAGAAAATTGATGCTCTTGAGCTTGAAAAGAAAAATCTGCTTGTAAAACTATTTGATGCTAATGATCTTTTGAATAATGTTAAATCTGAAAATATGCTTTTACTTGATAAAGTTAGAACTTTGGAACATGATTTATCTGTTGCTAGATCTGCTAGTTCTAAACTTGATCATATGCTGAATGTTCAAAAATATCCTTCTGATAAAGCTGGGTTAGGATATGTTGAAAGCATCTTTGATTCTGGACCCCATTTCACTGTCTTTGTTCCTTCTTCTTCTTCTTCTGAACCTCTTGTGAGTGAGGTTGTGAGTGAAACCATTAAACCCCCTGTGAGTGAGGTTGTTAAACCTGTAGAAGTTTCACCACCAAAGAAGATTAGAGTAGACTTAAGAGAATCCAAACCTAAGGAGCCTACCAAACCAAAGGACAAGATGCATGGTAAACCTGCTTGGGTTTGTCATTATTGTGGTAAGTCTGGACATATCCGTCCTAACTGTTACAAGCTTCAAGCTGATAAGAGAGCAAAAAGACCAAAAGTGCCTGTGCCTCAAGCACAAGATCCTATGACACTAATTGGTGAATTGGTAAAGGCATTAAACCTTTATTCCAATTCTGGAGTTAGGAATCACTCTAATGTGAATAAAAACTCCAATGCTCGGGGTGCATCTAAAAAGTTTTGGATGCAAAAGACTCGAACTAACTGAGTCTTTCTGACATGGTCCTTGTGCTTCATTGCTCTATTCTGTTGTGACCATTGTTATTTGGTTTTTGTGTTTTTCTTTTATTCTAGGACTTGCATTGCATTACATACATGCATTTCATTCTAGGATTTATTTGTTTTCTCTTTTAATAAAATTTAAAAAAAAAAAAAAAAAAAAGGAGAAAGCAAAATCTTTGTTGAACACTATTTTTCTTGATTTTTTTTGAAAACAAGGTTGGTCATTCTTTTTACACATGTCATGTCTAGTGTACCTTGTTTAACTTGGATGAGCTTATTTATTGCACTTTACTAGTTTGAGCTTTGTAGTGCATGTTGTGTGGGAAAGATGTGTGTGGTTTTTAATCACTTTGTCTTGATCTTGAAGTCATATGTTATTTGACTGTCGAACTTGATCCTTTTGAGAAAGGCATAAATAACCATCTCACCACTGTTCACTAGCCAATCATGAACACCTTAGTACATATCATAAGATTTTGTGCTCGAGAAAGTGTAGCACATGCACAAAAAGAACATAAGGTGTAACCTCAATTAAATTAAAACTGGTGTGTACTATTAGGCTTGATGCCAATTCACTTAATTCAAACCGGTGTGTACCATTAGGCTGAATGCCAATTCATATAAATAAGAGGCAAAAATGAAAGAAACTTACATGATTGCAAGCTTTTGTTCTAGGAGATGTGGGAGTTATAGGATGTAACTCTTTAAGTGATAGTCTCTTTTAAATTCTATGTGATGAATTGTGTAGACTTTGTGCTTGATTACTATTCACATATCACCTCACATGTATCTCAAGTCTTTGCTAGTTTCACACACTACACAAGTTACTCCTTGTTAAATACTGTACATGTTAGTGTGTGTGTCCTTGGTCTGACCAACCAAGTTTGAAAATATTTTGAGATTTGTGCACAACATACTTGTGGCTTGAGAAAATTAAATGGGAAGTTAATTGAATCTTGTTTTTGATGAAATTAGGTTTGAAAATTTTGGGTTTTTTTGAAAAAGCATTCCATTTCATACTTATGCATTTTGTATTCATTGTTCAAGTGCTTTGAGGAGTTGTTTCAAAATTGGACTTGCAATTTTCAAAACTGTGTTTTTCCCAAAATTTTTTGAGAGTTTCTGCCCATTTCGATCGATCGAATGTATTCTTCGATCAATCGAAAAAGTGCCTCAGAATGTGCTAAAATGACTGTCACATTCGATCGATCGAATGTAATTTTCGATCGATCGAATATCGTGAAGAAGCTTTTTAAAAAAAGGAAATCTGACTTTTCAAAGAACTATTTCAAAATCTTTTTCAAACCTTTTTCTCTCTCCGACGAGGCAAGCCCAAAAGATTCAATTTTTTGTCATTTTCTTCCGGATTTTTTGGAAAGAATCTCTCTCCTCAAGCCGGTATGTCTATTTTACCCTTCCTTTTCAATTTATTTTCATGATTTCATGCATTTTTCATGCATTTTAGAGGAGATTTTCGGAACTTTTCTTTTTGGGATTTTTGTTGATTCGGACCATATTGTTTGCAATTGATCAATGGGTTTTGTTGGGGACACCTTATAGACATGTTCTTGATTGATTAATTTGATCAATTTTGTGTTTTGTGGAAAACTTAAATTTCTAGGGTTTATAATTGATCCGAATTGGGGCTTTTTGTGAAATTGGGTTTAATTGATGAAATTGGCTTGTGTAATTGATGCAATTGGTTATTATAAACTGTTTTCAATAGTCTGTAATGATTGGTTCATCAATTTGGTACAAAAATTTTCAAGTGGTTCTCAAATTTTTAGGGTTTTTGTTAAGAAACTCTATGTTCAAGCCAATTTTGTGAATTTGAACTTAATCTGATCCTGGTTACTGCATTAGTTCATGCATCATAACATTGTTCATGTTCATGCATCATATAGAATTTTATTCTATATTTTTTTTGTGCTAACTTGCAGTCTGCCCTTGGTTTTGTTTTTGAATTTTTTTTGGTTTTCTCTTTGTGTCTCTGTCCTTTTCCTTAGCACCATGCCTAGGAAGACAAGAGCACGTAGGACTATCCCCTCTCCTTCTCCATCCCCTCCTTCTTTTGATAGTGAGAGATTCCCTAGTGAGAAAAACCAAGAGCTTTACGAGACTTTAAACCTTAAGAGGAAGATTTGGGTTGAGCGTTCTGTCTCTTTAGATGAGCTTGATCCTGCCATTAGGGCAAATTTTGAGCGTAGGGGTTGGCTTCCCTTGTTTGCTGTGTCTGACCCTCCTCCTCCGGCTACCTTGATTAGAGAGTTCTATTCGAACATCTCGATCCGCGTCTATGATTCCAACACTCTTGTTAGGAGTTGGATACGAGGCGTAGAGTACTCCATTACTCCTCAGGTAGTGGCTGATGCTCTTGAGGTACCTTTGGTTAGGGATCCTGTCTATCCCTATGATGAGTCACCAGAGTTGAGTGATGTTATGTCATACATCACTGGGTCATCTATCCAGTGGGGTTCTGATCCTAGGATCACCTCTGCTGAGCTTCCCGAGACTACCTATCTTTTCTCTAGGATAGCCTGTCACTCACTCTGGCCCATTTCTCATCTGCACACCATTCCTCTTGAGAGGTGTGTTTTTCTGTACGCTCTTGTTACAGATGCTCCTATTAGTTTTCCTCATCTTTTTCTTCGTTCTTTGAACGAAGTTTATAGGAGTTCATCTACTGCTCATGCTCTCGTCCATCCTATTTTCATTCATAGGATTTTACTGTATCTAGGTTTAGAGGATTTCCCTGCTTCTGAGCCTGTTTATGTTATCGGTCCCATAGGTGCGTCTTTTCTTAGACAGAGGGCCGCTCATCTTCGAGCTGGTTCTAAACACCCTAGGTCTGAGCCATCTTCTAGCGCTCCTCCTCCTCCTTCATCTTCTACAGGTCCTACTGGTGAGGATATTCCTGATCTAGTTGGTGATGATGTTGATGCTGCTACTGCTGCTGTTCCTCCACCTCCTGCGGCTGACTTCGATGTTCGTCGTACTTTAGAGACTGTCATGACCGTTCAGGCGGCTCATGGTCAGATTTTGGTGGACCTGCTGGACGAGATGCGTGCTCTGTGAGCCGACCTTGCACGTCTTCATTCACCTTCACCACCACCTTTTGATGGCGACTCTTGATTGCCCTTTGGCATTTCGTCACAAAAAGGGGGAGTGGATATTTTTTGACTTGTAGAGGAGTTTTGACCTTTTGAGGAGATATTTTGTAGTTAGGGGGAGATATTTTTAGCATGGGATATTTTTTGTGTGGAGTTCATTAGATTGTATCTAGGTGCTTCACTTTGTATATCATTTTTGGGGATATTCATGTTAGGGGGAGTAACATTGATTGATATATTGATATACATGATTTTGTTTGATTCTTGTTGTCTCATGATTTACTGCTTTTGATTTATATTTATGAGTTGATTCATTGATATATATCTTTATTTTGTGTTATGTGAATCTTACAAGAATATTATACCTGTTTATATACTATTTTCTGCCACACATGCGTTTATGTGTTTGTTGAGTATTTCAGGAATATACAAGTTGATTCAACAAAGCTGCTGTCTACACTTGCAACCGATGGATAGTAGTTAGGTTGAACTTTTGTTTATGATCATTATTTTGTAATGGGCTTTTTACTTGTAAACTTTGAGCTTTTGATTTGTGTTTTGTCACGGATTGCCAAAGGGGGAGTTTGTTAGGTTTTAAGGTCTTAGGATTTTATGTATTTAGAACCTAATTTGTAATGTTGGCAAACCATGATCAAAACAATGTAATTAGTCTTGTTTAGGCTTGCTCAAAGTTGGTTTAATTTTGTAAAGTTGGAATCGAGAGACTGTAGAAGCATTGGGGCTTCCTGGCCTGGCTCGATCGATCGAATGTAATTCTCGATTGATCGAAAGTCGGCCCAGATGCGTTTTTCTGCAGAATTCCAACTCAGCCCAAACTCTTTAAACGTTTAGGGTTTTATGTTTTTGCCCTAGGTATATAAGGCAAACCCTAGCCACGTTTTTCAGAGTTGCACAAGTTGTATTGTTGCTCATACATTGCGGTTTTGTGTAAATCTCTTGTGAGATCTAGAAGAGCTTTCCTTTACACTTAACTTAGGGTTTTCAAGATTGAGATTCTTCTACATCTTGATTATCAACTTGGTTGCTGCCTTTGAAGCTTAAAGATTAACAAGTGAGGAGCTTGTACCTGATTGAAGGAATACAAAGAAAGAAGTAGTCCGTGGATTCGGAGCCTGTGCGTGGTCGTGTCAGGAAGTTACTACTGGTAGGTAGCATTAGGAAGTCAAGCGGGGAGCTTGTAAGTCCTTTTGTAACAACTTCAATTCTTTCTTAGTGGATTCCGTTTTGCCTTGAGGATCGGTGGGTAAAATCCTCCCCAGGTTTTTTACCGGTTTGGTTTTCCTAGGTGATCATATCACTGTGTTATTTATTTCCGCTGCTTTATATGTTTTACATGCATGATATGATTTTGTGATTGTTTTAACCTAGAATTGCTTAATTTGACTAAGTAAAAACTTGGCTAATTAATCTAGGCTACGTAATTTATTTGTGGTTTAAGGGGTCTAAACCCTGACATGACTGTTTGTTGTTGTGCGTGTGAGTGTGACTGTGTGAGTTATTGACTGTTGTTTTGAGTTAGAGACTTGGAGTTAGAGTTAAAGCTTAGAGATGGAGTTAGTTGTTGACATAGAGTTAGAGTTAAATAAATAAATAACTAAAAACTGAGTTAGAGTCGTGCCGTGCGTGTGAGTGTGTGTTTTTTTTTTTTTTTTTTTTTGAGAAACCGTGTGAGTGTGTTGAGTCTGTTGAGTGTTGACTCAGTTAGTTTATTTATTTAGTTAGTTGTGCGTGTGATGGTGTGAGTGTAAACTGTTTGTAGTTATTTATTTATTGAGTTTTTATTTAGTTAGTTATTTATTTATTTATTTATTTTAGTTTTTACTTTCTGGTGTGTTGACTCAGTTTAGTTAATTTATTTAGTTAGTTTTTAGTTATTTATTTATTTATTTAGTTAGTTTTTAGTTATTTATTTATTTAGTCAGTTGACTCAGTTTAATTAATTTATTTAGTTAGTTTTTAGTCATTTATTTATTTAGTCAATTGACTCAGTCTACTAAATACTGTAGTAAGCACTAACTTTTTTTTTTTTTTTTCTTCAGCATTTTAATTTTTGAGGGAGACAAGATTAAGAGAGTTTACGCTTTCAATGCTTCACTGAGAGGTAATCACTAAACACTCACTATATTCAACATTATGATTTTAAATTTTTAGTACTTAGTAACAACTACTTTAAGTTTATTTATAATTATATATAAAATTAGCTTTTATTTTATATTTATTCAATATAAATATAAAATAAAAGCTAATTCTCTAGTTCTGAATTGTTGTTAATATTAGTGACATGAATTATTGAGTAATGATTAATGATTAATAACTGTTAGTCTATTATTGTTTGTTGCCTTGTTTTAACTAAATTGATTAGTTATTGCTATTATTGAATCTGGTTGTGACATTCATTGATTGAGAGTGAGGTATTTGATACTACATTTGCTGGAAAAATTATAATTTGATATTGTTGTGGGAACTTTGTTTTTTTGTTGTTCGAAATTTTTTTATTAGATGGATGTCAATGCTCCACTTGGATTTGGTGCACCTGGGGACCTTAACCTACCTCCTCCTAGTCCTGGTAGTGCTAACCCTAACCCACCTGAAGCTGCAGCACCAATTGGACTTGGTGCATCACTTCCCCCACTATCACCTAAACAAGGTGGTAAGGACCCGTCTATAGTATGGCTACACTTCATTAAGTTGGCTGGTTTTGATCCCAAAAATCCTAGATCTCAATGCAAGTATTGTAAAAATCAATATAAATGTCATGGTAAGAAAAATGGTACTTCGGGCATATTGCAACACATGAAGGTGTGTAAGAAGTGGCATTTTCCCCATGATGATAAGCAAAAAACTTTGTCTTTCCAAGCGAAGAGAGAAGGAGAAAGTGGTTCAAATGTGTTAGTGGTTGCAAATTATAGTGAAGAAAGAATAAGGTTGGCATTGATGAATTGCCTTTTAAATTTGTGGAGCATCAAGGTTTTTAAGAATTTATGGAAATAGTTAAGCCTAGGTTTCCTATTCCCCATCGCACTACCATTGCAAGGGCTTGTATGAAGATTTATTCTAGTGAGGTGGATGTTTTGAGAAAGGCTTTTGTTGGGCAACGGGTTTGTGTGACAACGGATACTTGGACATCCATACAAAACTTGAACTACATGGTAGTCACCGCACACTTCATTGATGGGGATTGGACTTACCAAAAGAAAATCTTGAACTTTTGCCCTATAGCTAATCACAAAGGGGACACCATAGGTAGAGCGGTTGAGTCATGTTTGTTGAAGTGGGGTATAGACCGGTTGTTTACAATCACCACGAACAATGCTAGTTCTAATGAGGTGGCAATTGATTATGTGAAGAAGAAAACAAAAGAAAGAGATAGTAGAATATTGGGTGGTGAGTTCATGCATATGCGTTGTTGTGCGCATATCTTGAACTTGATTGTGCGAAGTGGGTTGAAGTCCATTCATGAATCAATTGCCAAAGTTCAGAATGTGGTACGATATGTGAGAGCCTCTCCCGTAAGGTTTGAGAAGTTTCAAGAATGTGTTGAAAATGAGAAAATCAAAGTCAAATGTTTGTTGTCGCTTGATGTGCCAACAAGGTGGAATTCCACTTATCTCGTGTTAGATTGTGCTTGAAATTTGTGAGAGCATTTGATAGGTTGGAAGAGAAGGATAGGCATTACAAACTTTACTTTTGTGAAGCAGATGGGAATGGGAAAAAGCCCATTGGTCCTCCTAACTATCTTGATTGGGAAAATGTCAAGACCTTTGTGAAATTTCTAGGCATATTTTATGAGGCGACACTTAGATTTTTTGGGTCCTTGTTTGTCACTTCTAATACATACTTCCATGAGTTAATTAACATTAAAGATCAATTGCAACAATTGTGTAGTGTTGATGGGGATCCACTTTTTTCCTTTAAGTTTGGGGGTGAGTGTCATTTTCCCAAACCTCAAGGGAGGGGAGTGTTATTTGCCCAAAAAAATATATGATAAGTATTGGGGAAATATTGATAATATCAATTTGATGCTTTTTGTTGCTGTAGTTCTTGACCCAATGTATAAATTGAAGTATGTAAAGTTTTGATTTAGGAAGTGGTATGGAAAGGACAAGGGGGATGCGATGAGCTCTAAGGTTCGGGATGCATTGAAGAGGTTGTATGTGGAAAGCGTGGATCAAAATGGAGCTTCAAGTTCTAGTTGTAGTGGTGCTTCATTGTCTAGGGACTCCAAGCCAAGTGTTGGCAATGCTTCATTGTTTGATTGTATTAAAAGTTATAATAATAGGTTTAAGCAACACTTGGCGGACGAGGACAGTGTGGAAAGCAAATCTGAATTGGATAGGTATTTGTTGGAATCTTCTGAGGACCTTGATGTGGAAGATTTGGACATCTTGATGTGGTGGAAAATGAATTCTTCTAGATATCAAGTCCTTTCCCAAATTGCCCGTGATGTGTTGGCTATTCCTGTCTCTACAGTTGCATCTGAGTCTGCTTTTAGTACTGAGGGGGTGTTTTGGATTTGTTCTGTAGTTCACTATCTCCTAATACAGTTGAAGCCCTTATTTGTACCCAAAATTAGTTGAAGGATGCAAAGAAAAAAAGACCAATAAAGCTTTGGGAGTACATGTATAATGTGGAGGATATAGATGGTTTTGAGATTGACACTAGTAAATATATGTTCATTTTTTTTGTTGTAATATCAATTGTTTATTTATTTGTTGAATGCTTACGAATTATTTTATTTTGAATGGGATTGTAGAAATTGCATCAGTTTGCCCAATGCCTATGGAGGAGGATCCAAGTACCGTTGTGTTGGATGATGATGAGTGATGTGTTGCTCTTTGCTTGAAGTTAGTTAGTAGTTAGTATTATGTAAGAATACTTGCTATTCTCATTCGTTTGTGTTAATTATAAATATTCTATTGTTCATAAACGTTTTATTGTTATTAACACATATTTATTTTGTTTTGTTTAGTATTTTGTAGAAGTTCTAGAATGATGCATAGTGCATAGACTTACTAGACAAAAGACTTATAAGAATTAGCATTTTTTTGCCTGTATGCTAATTATATCTGTATATGTTATTGGTAGTGGACTTTTCACTAATGATAGTTCTTTTGATATTTATGGGTGGGATTATTATTGGGGATACAAGCAATTAGCATTCTTTTGCCTAAATGCTAATTTAATTTGTATATCTTTCTTTTGGCATTTGTGGACAGTGACAAATGGTTCTGTAATACATTATTAAGTAGATACATTAACGCTTATTATTACTGACACTAACACACACAGTGACACTAATGATATTATATGCTACATGATAGTATTTTGGGAGTTGAACTCTTATTGAGGCAATTTCAAAATATTTTTGCATGGTGAATAAAATGAAACAATTTGGATCATTATGTGAACATATTTTTTGCACAGGTTTGAAATGAAAAATATAGTTTTGAAATTTTGGATCATTATGTGATCATTATGGATCATTATGTGAAATTTTGCACAGGTTTGAAATTTTGGATCATTATGTGATAATTATGAAATGAAAAATATATTATTTGGCACAGTTTTCTTGAACAGGTTGATATATTGATATTGGGCTTGAAAGCCCAATTTTTTTATTATTAAAAAAATAGTTTTTTTTAACATTTCAAACCGACCAGACCGACTAAACCGCATAGCCAAAAACATCACCGCTATAGGTCGAAAACTGACCCTAGGTGGTGTGCATCGATTCCAATTATGAAAAAACCAACCTCTATCGGATCGGTAATAAATTTAGAAAAAAACCGCCATTACCAAACCACGCACACCCCTAGCTCTTACCATGGTAAACAGTTCCAAATCCACCATCCCCAAGTTCTTTTTCAATATCAAAACTATTGGTGGCTTCTTCAAGTTCACTGTAAGAGAAAACAGGGACTCCAAAGTAAACACTCCCACCTTCCACGTCTGATCTTGAAGATGGATCTGAAAAAATATTCCTTGCCAGCAAGTTTGAAGACGCACTTTTTTTCTTGTAATGACGCCGGATGATAAACAAGAAAATAATGGAAATGACTGGGTATACAACACCTAAAGCAGCGAGAAGGAAGCAGTTAAGCTTTGAATGACAGGCAACAATAGATGAAATTGACGATAGTGAACTTTTTTTTTCGATTGAAGGCCACAAAGAACTTATGCGACACAGATTTAAGTAATTAACAACACTTTAGGAGTCATGTGACTTATCCTTATAATTCTCCTTTGAATTTGAAAGCACAAGGGCCAGGCCATCCTCTAGGATAGCAGTGGATAAAATGGACCCATTACTCAAACGGATAGTAGAAATAAGAAAAACTTATTATTTCTTAAAATAATAAAATTAGTGCTCTAATGCTTTGACAATTAGCCATGCCCAAAGGAACTCGCTTGCAAGTTGCAACTGGCAACTTCGATCGATGTGATGAAAAACATAACATACCAATTTAAGATGGAATAATTTCCAAGGTCACTAGTGAATATCAATTTCAAACAAGAAATACGATTGATAAGACATCTTACCGAATCCTAAAAGCAAATTGACCTTCTTTTTATTTTCTGCAAAAGAAGATACATGCATAAATGGTATTAGTTTCAACAATGAACATAGAATTGACGCAGCTAAATTAATTGGCATCCTTTTAGATATTAGGTTTTAAAAGCACTTTGAAAACCAGCAGAATCGTACCTGATTTTCTGTTGTCATGGTAACAATTAAATTTTCCCATACTGTCAGGGAAGCATTTACCTCCTCTACCACGACAACTGCTACAAGCGGCAGATACATGCATTTCAAGGTCGAACTCAGCAGTTAAATTCAGTTCATTGTTATCTGAATGCTCTTTTACTGGGAGCTGAATAATCGAACATTGAGAAGAAATAATACTCGGAGTACTCTCGTTTGAATGACTATAGTAGAAATTATGGTCTCCGCAGCTCATATATTTAAATTTTTTTATAGGAATCAGAGTCAAGAGTGCGATTGCATTTAAATAGGTTCTGGTTGGGTGTGGTAAGTTTAAAAGAGACAAATGGAGATTTAGGTAAAGTAAAATTGGTTAGGTATTCGCATTTGTTGGTATTCAAGTATTCCAAAAGTGAAAGGTCCTTGACACGTGTGAATTGTGTGGTGTTAGTGTACGAGATGTTTATAACTTCATATGCTCCTTTGCTCCACCCCAGTGGCAGTTGGATCGTCGGAGGTGATTGGTCACAGTTTTCTGGCAAAAAACCGCAATTATGGTTGTTTCTTTTGTTCTACCTGAATGGAAAGCCAATCATACCAAATTTTCCACATTGAAAGGACGAACAACTTTGGGCATTTCTCTTTTCTTCTTCAGCTGAGGCCTGAGGGAAGCAGCACAAGGTGTGAGAAAACAAAGAAAACAAATAGAAAGACAGTAGCCATTCCAAAATTAATTCCCGATTTACCAACAATCACAACCAGGAGTCTATTACTCCAAAATAAAACCAACGTCTTTGTGTAACTTCCTTTCTTATTTCTTCACTATATAATATGTAGTTTCTCTGATTAACACGGTACGTAGTTGACTTGAAAATTGTATATGGAAAACTATAAAAGAATCTAGAAACTGCCTTGAGAGAAAAGAACTGAATCCCTTTGATTAATTGGGAAAAATGAATTGAAATTAAATTATAGTGTGGCTCTGTTTATATACATGCAATAACAGAGCAAGAGAAGGAAAACAAATATAACTAACTTCTAACTAACTTTTAACAAACTATCCAATACTGATTTCGTAGCTGTACAGCACTATTCACTCTCACGTGTCTACTTCCTCACGTGCCAATCACTTATGTGGAACGTAGTCGTTTGTCTTCAATTTCCCTTTCTTCTTTTGCTTATACATTCTGTCGTTTTGATCACTATTACACCTGAGTTGTTCTTCTTTCTTTTCTTCTGTGTTTCTTCGCTTCATTCCCTCTTTCTCAATCATACTTTCAACACTCCCCCTCAAGTCATGATTCACAAAATCATCGACTTGATTTGAAGTCTTCAAATTTGGGGAGAAAATATCAATCAAACCCAAACAATTTACCAATTTGCTAAAAGCTGGAAGTCCTAAAGCTTTGGTAAAAATGTCTGCTGTTTGAAACTAACTTGAAACATGAAAAGTTTTAATTACACCTTCTTTTATCTTGTCCCTGACCAAATAGCAATCAACCTCTATGTGTTTTGTTCGCTCGTGGAAGACAGGATTGGCTGCTATGTGTAATGCAGCTTGATTGTCACAAAAGAACTAAGCACTACATGGATGATCAACCCTTAAATCTCTTAGTAATTGAAGAACCCACACAATTTCACAGGTTGTTGCAGCCATTGATCTATACTCTGCCTCTGCTGATGATCTAGACACTGTACTTTGCTTTTTGGACCTCCATGAGATTAATGAATCTCCTAAGAAAACACTGTAACCTGTGATTGATCTTCTGGTATCAGGGCAACCTGCCCAATCAGCATCACAGAAAGCTTTCACTTGCATTGTGGAGTTGCTGGAAAAAAATAGTCCCCTACCTGGAGTTCCCTTCAGATATTGTAGTACTCTATTCACTGCCAGCATGTGAGGTTCTCTTGGTTTAGCTAGAAACTGACTCAACCTATGCACTGCATAAGTGATGTCAGGTCTAGTTAGAGTAAGATAAAGTAATCTTCCTATTAACTTTCTGTACTGACTTGCATCCGAAAGCAGCTTTCCCACATCCTTTGAAAGGTGCAAATTTTGTTCCATTGGAGTTCTAAGTGGTTTAGACCCCAAGAAGCCTGTATCTTGCAAAATTTCCAAGCAATACTTCCTTTGATTCAAACTTATTCCTCTGTCACTTCTAGCAACTTCCAATCCTAGAAAATACTTCAATAAACCTAAGTCTTTTAGGCCAAATTTAGTGTCAAGCAATTGCTTTAAGTTAGCAATGCAGCTAGGATCATTGCCAGTGAGCAGAATGTCATCTACATACACTAGCAAGGCAGTGAAAGAAGTACATTTAGTGTATGTAAAGAGAGAGTAATCTGCCTTGGATTGGACAAAACCAAAGTTCAACAAGGTGGAAGAGAATTTTGCAAACCACTGCCTTGAGGCTTGTTTCAAACCATAGAGGCTCTTGTTGAGTTTGCAAACCAAAGGACCACAATGTGAAGAATTTGAAGTAGGAATACACTCCCCCTTGCTGTGAAAACCAGGTGGAAGGCTCATATAGACCTCTTCATCCAAATCACCATGGAGGAAGGCATTGTTCACATCCATTTGGTGAAAAGCCCAACCTTTCACAGCAGCTAAAGACATAACCATTCGGACAGAAACAGATTTAGCCACAGGAGAGAAGGTGTCAGTGTAATCAAGCCCTTCCCTCTGGGTATACCCCTTTACAACCAAGCAAGCTTTATGCCTTTCAATGGAGCCATCAGACTTATACTTTGTTCTAAAAACCCATTTGCAGCCAATGGGAATCTTACCAGGAGGAAGAAGGGTTAAAAACCAGGTGTTAGTAAGTTCAAGGGCTGCAATTTCTTCATCTATAGCAGCTCTCCAATCAGGGGATTGAACAGCCCCATGGAAAGAAGTAGGGTCAGGACAGGTTGAATCAACAGCATTGACAAACTGTTTGTAGTGTTTAGTAAGGTTTGAATAAGTGAGACAAGCAAAAATGTCATAAGGGAGGCCAGTGGAAGGTTTGGAAGGGTTGGAAGTGACAGATTTGCATGAGTAGTCTTTTAGGTATGTTGGAGGGTTGTGTGATCTGGTAGATTTACGAAGGGGTAAGGGAGAATGAGGTCTAGTAACAAACATAGGTATAGGAGCATTCTCAGAATCAACAATATTAGGAGTAGCATTTGGAAAAGATGAAGGTGATTGAGGAACAGGAAGAAGGCTAGGAGCCTATTTTGCAGAAATGGTGTCTGCAGAATTAGGGAGTACAAGTCCATCCTCAGGGGAAAAATCAAAATCTGAAATGGGAGAATCAAGAACAGAAAAAGGCAAAACAAAAGAATTGGAATCAAAAATTGAAGGTTCAGTGTGGTGGTCAGAGGAAGAAGAAAAACCAGAAGCAAAAGGGAACAAATTTTCATAGAAAACCACATCTCTAGAGATAAAAATGGAATTTGTTGCCAAATCCATGACTTTGTGCCCTTTAACACCACTGGGATATCCTAAAAAAACACATTTCTTAGCTCTTGGTGCAAATTTGTGCCTGTTTTGATAGATAGTAGAAGTGAAACATAGGCAGCCCAAAATTATGATGTGATCATATGAAGGAGATGTTTGAAAAAGCATTTCAAAAGGGGTTTTGTTTTGTAAATGTTTGGAAGGTAACCTATTAATGAGATATACAGCAGTAAGAATACAATCCCCCCACATTTTCAAACAGGGAAGTCAATACCGTACCGTACCAGCCGGTACGGCCGGTATATACCGTACCGGCCAGTGCTCCGGTACAGGTACACCCCCTGTTTCGTACCAGAAAAATTACCAGTTGTACCGGCTGCGTATCGGCCGTACCGGCAAAAACCGGCCATACCGGCGCAATTCGGCTGTTTCGGCCAGTAAATGAAAACAACAAAAACGAAAAACCCAGATGAGAAAAATGAAAAACAAGGCTACCCATTCAAAAACCCAGATGAGAAAAATGAAAAACATGGCTACCCATTCGAAAACCTAGATGAGAAAAATGAAAAACAAGGTCGAATCTTGTGAAGCTAAGCTGTGTTGCGTTGCAAGAGTGAAAATCATAGACTTCAGACAGAGGCAGTAATGAGAGTATGAGAGAAAAATGAAAAACAAGGCCGAATCTTGTGAAGCTACGCTGTGCTGCGTTGAGAAAGTAAAAACCATAGACTTCAGACAGAGGCGGTATTGAGAATATGAGACACAGGAGGATGCAAAAGTGTATTGTAGGCTTTTATATGAAGGTTGACCTAATAATGGATGGTACAGATTGGTTCAAGGGTTTTAAAGGTGCTTCTACACCATTTGATCTATTTTTTATTAACTATGTTTGGTTACATGAATAGGTGGGGGCTGTTTGTCCATAACTCATATCAAAGATATAAATTATCTTTGCTAATATATATATATATATATAGACTTCGGCTAATATATATATATATATATCTCAAAGATAATTTATAGATTATCTTTGCTAATATATATATAATTTATAATTTATATCTTTGCTAGATAATTCTTTTTTAAACTTTAAACTTATAAATTTTCTTTGCTAATATATATATATATATATATAAATTATTATGGTCCTAATGAGTGTGTGTGTTTATATATATATATATATATAAAATAGCGGTAAACCCAAAACGGTACACCGGTATTGACCGGTATCCGAAATATATCGTACCACTGACCAAACCAGTACAGCCTCCGGTACGGTATTGACTTCCTTGTTTTCAAAGGCAAGGAAGAATGAAATCTCAAATCTCTTGCAACATTCAAAATGTGTTAATGTTTTCTCTCAACAATTGCATTTTGTTGAGGGGTCTCAACACAAGTTAATTGATGTAAAATACCTTTTGATCTAAAAAAATCCTTCATAAAAAACTCTGTGCCATTATCACTTCTAAGGCACTTAATCTTTGTATCAAATTGAGTTTCAACCATGTTAGAAAATTGTTCAATAAGAGCATGTGTTTCTAACTTAGATTTAAGTAAATAAACCCAAGTGCATCTAGAATAATCATCCACAATGGTGAGAAAAAACTTGTAACCTTCAATAGTTGGAACAGAAAAGGGCCCCCAAAGATCACAATGTATAAGATCAAAAAGACAATGGGAGACATGAGTGCTATTAGGAAAAGGTAACCTCTTTTGTTTAGCAAGATGACAAATGTCACAACAAGCTATTTTATTTGAGTTCAAACCAGATACAGATTTATTGAGTAAAGACAACTTTGCATATGAAGGATGCCCTAAACGAAAATGCCACAAATCAGCATTATTGACAGAATTGATAACAGAAGGAATTGAAATAGATTTCTGTGAAGAGGCAGCAATACTAGATGATGAAGGAATTGAAACAGGTTTTTGAGGACTTTCTTGCAGAAGATAAAGGCCTCTTGATGCTTTACCCAGTCCAATCATGTTCCAATTGGCCAGGTCCTGGATAAAGCACAAAGAACCAAAGAATATAAGGCAGCAGAAACAAGTTTTAGTGAGTTGAGTGACAGATATGAGATTAAAAGTAAAAGAGGGAACACAAAGAACTCCATAGAGAGTAAGTTGATCTGAGATATGGACTGTCTCTATGTGAGTAACTAAAGCCTTTTCTCCATTTGGTAAGTAAACAAAAGTGTTAATGGTGGAAGTGATAGATGACAAGCATGACACTGAATGGACCATGTGATCCGAAGCACCAGTGTCAATGATCCATTCATTTGCTTTATGAGCATGCCTATCAACTATATGGGCAGAAAAAATTGAATGAGTAAAATTTTCGGCAACCAGAAGGGATTACCTAAAAAATTTGCAAGGTAAGGTGTGGAAGAACTAGCCCCTGCAGTAGCATTAGCACCATTTAATGGAGACAGAACTGAGGCAGCTTGGTGAGGAGGTTGAGAGTAGGCATTTGACTTGGAGGCAAGGAAGGAAAGCAGCTGCTCACACTGACTCTGAGTGATAGGACACTGAGGTGCATTGAATTGAGGCTGTGACATGGTCAGTTGAGGAGCATAATGCATCTGATCAAGTTGGTTAGCAAGGCTTTGCATAGGTTGAGAACCAACATTCCCAAAGCCATTATTGTTGCAAAAAAAACTTCCATACGAGCCATTTACATTGCTAGAAACTTGATTAGCAAATGCCTTTCCTTTGTGTTTGTATCTTGGGGGGTACCCATGCAGTTTGTAACACTTGTCTGCTATATGACCAACAATTCCACGGTAAGTGCATACAGGCCTCTCCTTCCTTGAATTGCCATTCTTTCCACTTTGATTGCCATGAGTTACACACTAGTTCTAGCTTTGATGAACCTGATTCCATCCTTGATGACCTTGAAATCCCTTTGAATTGGAATTATTAACATATAAGGCTGTTGGTTCGATGACCAAATCAGCTTGACCAACTTGCTTGCGCTTTTCTTCTTGCAAGATTAAAGAATATGCCTTGTTCAAAGCAGGTAATGGCTCAGTGATCAAAATCTGACTAGTAACAGTGGAATAACTGTCATTGAGTCCCATAAGAAAACGAAAAACTTGTTCCTTTTGCTAAGCACATAGTTGATTTCTTTGGGAACCACAATTGCACACACAAGTGCAAGTAGAAAAAGATTGATAATGCACAAGTTCATCCCATAAAATCTTAAATTTTGTGAAATAGGAACTCACTGACAAAGATCCTTGTGAAAGCTTTGAAATTTCTTTCTGAATTTCAAAGAATCTAGGAATGTTTGGTTGAGAGAACCTATCACGCATGTCAATCCACAATTCCCTTACAGTATGAATGTACATAACACTTGTAGCTAGATCCTTGCTCAAGGAATTCACCATCCATGAGAGAATGGTGGTGTTTGCCCTGTGCCATGCATTATACAGAGGATGAGAAAGATCAGGTGTGGAAATTGAACCATCAAGAAAGTCAAATTTATTTCTACCACTGAGAGATAGAAACACAGCCCTTGACCAACTGAGATAATTTTCTGGACCAATCAACGGTTGGGAAACCAGAACAACATCAGATGGTGGAATGTAAAAAGGGCTTGAAGGATTGGTATTGGCATCCTCCATTGAAGGAGCTTGATTAGATGATCTGCGATTCACATTATCAGAAGTGTTTGGAAGATTTTCAGAGTCTGAAGCATTGTTAGAGACAGAAGCCATTGATGAGCTATTGAAGCTCTGATACCATATAAAAGAATCTAGAAATTGCCTTGAGAGAAAAGAACTGAATCCCTTTGATTAATTGGGAAAAATGAATTGAAATTAAATTATAGTGAGGCTCTGTTTATATACACGCAATAACAGAGCAAGAGAGGAAAAACAAATATAACTAACTTCTAACTAACTTTTAACAAACTATCCAATAATGATTTTACAGCTGTACAGCACTATTCACTCTCACGTGTCTACTTCCTCACGTGCCAATCACTTATGTGGAATGTAGTTGTTTGTCTTCAATTTCCCTTTCTTCTTTTGCTTATACGTTCTGTCGTTTTGATCACTATTACACCTGAGTTGTTCTTCTTTCTTTTCTTCTGTGTTTCTTCGCTTCATTCCCTCTTTCTCAGTCATACTTTCAACAAAAACTTTAAAAACAGTCTGAAATTAGAGCAAGGTGGGGTAGCAATGTGAAACATGGTCTGTGCCAACCGCAACCAGAGACTCTCCACTGATGGTAGTTTCCTTCTCATCTTTCCCATTGACCAACACTAGAAAGATTTGACTCCTTCAAAAACACTCAAAAATTTGCCAAGGAAATCTTTGCGGATGGTTTGAATCGTCAACTCTTGATAGCGAGGAAAATTTAAATAAGTAAAAACAAAAGAGTAAAAAGAAAACCTCATGTAGTATGCGTTGCAGTGTTGGCTCTCTAACTCTCGTGTGTAAATTTCAAAGGGTGAAGAAGATTAGCGTTTTTTCATAATTAAAAGAAAGGTTTGCTATATGGCGGTCTACAGACTTCATCAGAAAAATTGTCAGGAGTCTTGTGGAAAAACAAGGGTGAACCTCGTTTGAAAAGGAAAGACATTTGGCATCTTTGAAAAATCTTGACGTGGTGGGTACTACTGGGACATAGACATCACATGTACTCCGGTCCATGGACACTCACTCATTAGTCGTCTCTGTGAGTGAAGTAGGAAATGGGGTAAAAGGATCGTTTTGACAATGGAACACAATTTAGGCTGAAGTTATAGATGATTACTTTTAAGTTCAGGATTGTTTTCATAATTTCTAGTCATTCTTTTCTCTTTCAGGAAGAGGGAAGGGGGTTGCGCCTTATTCGTTTCTCTGTCGTATTACATTTTTTTATCTGACATTTTGCTATTGGAGTTCAGCTAAGATTTTTATTTTTATTTTCCCTGAGATGAATATGTTTTTAAACAAAACAGAGAAATGGGTTTACTTGATGGAGGTAATGCATCGATTTCAATTATACTCTTTTATATCATTCTTTGGCCATTGGTTTTTTCTAATTCACGGGACTCTCTCTGTACACTGTTCTGCAAAGACAGCTGATGGATTCAAATAAGGGAAAGGAAGAAACAAGAAAGTAGGAATCTTTCTGTCATAGGCACTGAACAAGAAAGGGGAAAAAAAAAAGAAAAAAAGTAAGAACTATTCTGTCATAGGCACTGAACATAATATATGAGTATGCGAAACATATCCAATTGAAGGAATTTTTTCTGTATCCGAAGTGTCATAAAATGTCCTAAGACTACTAGCATTTAATTTGGCAGATAACTTACCAATTATCAAACCGTCAGCAACACCGTTACTCTGATTCTCAACAAAAAAAAAAATGCGACACCGTTGTATCCATCCTTCTCTTTTGCTGTCCTTCTTCTGTGGCCAGTACTTCCATGACTAGCGGCTGAGCTGTAGACTGTGAGCGGCAGTTGATGGTAGTGGTGGTTCAGCTGAGGCGGATACGCAGGATGGCCGCATTGCATCGCCAGAAGCTTGAATTTCTGAAGGGTTGCCATCTCCAGGTTCTTCTGCTATCTGTCTCTCTTTTTCGAGTTCATTGCATTTTAGTGCGTAATGTTTAATGTTGCTGCGCTCTTATTGAGTTATATCAGTGTCACATTATCAACCTATTTTTAATATTTTCTCTTTCCTTTTAATTATTTTCTCCTTATTAATTTGTCACTTTAAAATTACACTTTCTCTAACATTTTTTTACTTTTACTTTTTTATCTTTTCACTACTTTATACTTTAACCTTATAATTTCTCATTCCCTTCGTGTTCCTTTTATTTTGATTATTTTTCTCACCGTTATTTTTACTATAAAAATTTGTTATTTTCTCTTCCATTCAATTCATATTTTACTTAGCCAAAAGGGTGAATTCTCTCTCTCTCTCTCTCTCTCTCTCTCTCTCTCTCTCTCTCTCTCTCTATATATATATATATATATTCCTTCTTTTGGTAGATGTTTAATTATTTAGATTGATGAATTTTTATGTTTAACACTAATTTAGGTTGATAGGATTTGTTTATGTTTTAAATTTTTATCTTTTTAATTTTATTTTCTTTATTTATTACATGTTATCCTATGTAATTACAGAATGATTTACTATTATTTTATTACATAGTATGACTTGGATAATTTGGTGTTTACAACTATACGTTTTCTTTTGAATATTCTTGTAAAACATCTTCTTTTATATAATTTTATTATTTATCTCACATTATCTTCCAGAAAATGTGATTGTTCTCTCTCTCTCTCTCATCAATTCTTTCATGCAACTCTATTTTAGATTGATAATTTTTTTTTTTTTTTGTCTCTACTTTTGGATAATACACTTTGCTAGTGTGTTTTTTGAGTTATTTATCACATATACTCTCTATTCCTCTTATAGTTTTGGTTTGAATTAATTTTTAGATATTATAAAAGTGAAATGATTATGTATTTCAATGTCTCTATAAATTATTTGAGTAATATCAATTGTAAATTTGTGATGAGATTTGGTTATCATGATAATCTTCTTAAGAGAATTAGAAATTCAAATAATTAATTTTGGAACTTAAAAATTTTAGTTGTGGAAAAAAAAAAATACACACTATACAAAAGTTTGAATAATATAGATCACTTGAAAAAAGAATAGTATTTCTATCTTTTATCTCAACAAAAAAAAAAAAATGGAATAATATCAATCAAATGCACCTAAGTTTTTCAAAATATAAAATAAAACTCAAAATAATAGAATGATATATTTGTAGAGATGGAGAGATGAAAAATAATTTTAAAAATAATATCTCCAGTATATTTTAAAGAATAAATCATATATTAAACCAAGTTAAAAAATAGTTGTATATTCCCAAGCATTGTGTGGGTCTGCAACTAGCATAATTAATAGTTGTAAGGAAGGGTTGTGAGTGAGGGTTTGATTTTTGTTTGCCGTGCAGTGGAAGGAAGGAGCTAAAAATTATAGGTACATTAAAAATTGACAAAAATTGCAATTTACATCACTAATTGCCCAAAAATCATACTAGCTTTTAATTAAGTTTGGATTTAGACTCTTTGATTTTTGCACCAAATAATTTACTTGTCACAAAAATTTAAAAATTAGACAGACACGTGGCGCAAAATTAGACTCCAATTGAAATCCTATTTATAATTTAAATGGGTTTGGACTTTTTGATTTCTACACTCAATAATTTATAGGACACAAATTAAAAATTAGATGGGGCACATGATACAAAATTAAAATTTCAATTAAAATCTAATTGGATTTGCTTTAGATTTTGGCTTTTAATATATATATATATATATATATTAGTCGAGAATGTGCTATGTGTAATATAATTTGTCATACCCTCTCTTAAAAATTTTCATGACTTTTGAGTGTAATTTGTGATGTGCTTTTGTGTTAGAACCTTACTCTCCTCCTCCCTTTTGTGTGTGTGTTTGTTTCTCAAAAAAATAATAATAATAATAATTTTAGTCCTTAAGTTTGAATATAGTCATTGAAAACCATTTTAGTTGTTTAATGTTGGACTAAAATGATTTTCAAGCAAAGTATTAATGATTAACTTCTAACTTTAAGCACTAAAATATTCTTGGAAACCTGTATAAATTACATTGTTTACTTTAAAATTGTATATGTGGATCGGTTACTAATCGATACTGTTGGTTACATCTTTTTCTTTAGAGCATTCGCAACTGGTTTTGCTATCTCATCTTATTTTACCATTCCAAAAAGCTATTTTATCAATTATATCATGCCATTTTACAATACACCCAACATCCCAAAACTCTTTTTTTTTTTTTTTTCCATTTTATTTAAATATTATTTTTTATTCCTTTTTTTACTATTTTTTTTTCTCTTCCTTTTCTTCTCTTTCTCCCTCAACCTCTAGCATCGGCCATAACTAAACAAATAATCACCACAATGCCACCACTACCCTCGGCTCCACAAAATCCCACCAGAACCAAAAACCCAAAAAAAAAAAAAAAAAAACAAAAACAAAATAAAACCCACCAAGTACCCACTACAAACCCAGCAAACCCATAGCAACCCAACCAACCAAACGCCGGCCACCATGTCAATACCACCAAACCCACCAAATGCCGGTCTCTATGCCAATCTCCACATTGGTCTCCACGCCGATCTCCACTGCTCTGACCTCTAGCCACCATGCCAATCTTAGCTGCGCCACCAACCTCACCACCACACCGATTTAGAAATCCAATCCGACTTGAGCTCCAATCTGGCTTGGTGATTTGGCGTGAGCTCTGATCTGGCACATACTCAACTAAGAGAAGCTTGACAATGGTGAGAGAGAGAGGGGATGAGAAAGAGAGAAGGAAGAGAGAGAAAAGAAAGAGAAAAAAATGAGAGAGGAGAGAAATTGCTAGGTAAAATGTGGAGAGAGCATTAAATTTTTTTTTTTTTTTAATACCATTCAGCTACAGTACCAACTTACATTTGAAATGGTACTGTAGTTAAATCTCAAAAAAAAAATTTGGCTTTTCTCATATGGCCTTCCAGTTGCTGAGCATTTGTTGGGCTTGTATGCCAAATGTGTCTTACATTTGGCATATGACAAGCCCACTGCGGATGCTCTTAGCATTTTCCTTTCCTTTTTGGAACTCATTCATTGGCTTTGACATTTAGTTTTGGCAAGTATAAATTATACCCCTTAAATTTGGTAAATTATCATTTTTGTTTTATAAGTTTTGTTTTTTTGTCATTTTGACCCTATAAATTTGAATTTACTGGCCATTAGTCACTTCAAATTTTCAACCATAACTCCTATTAACTATTTAAAAATAATATGTTGATAATTAAAAAATTAGTTAAATTCCTTTCAAAAAGAAAATAAATTCTATTTTCTTTTTTCTTTTTTTTAAAGAAGAAAAAAAAAATACTAATTATATCATTTAATTTTATGTGTTTAGGGCAATGGGGATTTCGGTATGGCTTAGGGAATAAGGTTGGTTAAGTGTTTGGTAATTTTTCTTGAAGGGAAATGCACTTGGGTTCGAAGGAAATGCAATTAGGGTTTGGAATTGGAAGTATGAGATAGATGGATGATGGATTTAATGGATGTAATGCATCAAATTGATCAATGAGTGAAAGTGATTGTGACTTCTTTGAGAGTCACCTTCTCCAATTAAGATTTCTTTTTGGAAGCCTTTACCTCCAAGAAAGACTACCTAAGTCTAAGCACAGAAAAGAGTATTCTTTATTCATTGAGATAATAGAAATTAGTCAAATTACATGCCTTTATTTATATTTTATACAACAATAGCTCTAATCTAATTAGCCCACCGGCTTCCACATTATTGGCTTAATAGTTCTAAGTTTGCCTTCACTAATTCAACATGTTGTCACAAATATTTACATGTGTGATTAAAGTGATACATGCTCTTCATCCTAACTAACTCAAGCTAGTGTATCTCTTAGTAACTAACTAGCCCTAACATGAGCAACCCATGAAATCTCATCCAACTAAGCTCCAAGCCGCCACCTCAAGGTTGAATCAAGTTTATGGCAGTGAGAGTGAACTAACATGTGAATTTAAGACCAAACAAACCAAGGAGTACCGATCAACACTTGAGGCAATGAGGGAAGTGCCGATAGGCCTCCTTTAAATGATTTTCGGCACTTCCCCTAAAACTAAGGTTTCTTCACATTTCATGCGTTCTTAACATATACGTCCTAGTTCTAGTGGGGAAGTAAATGTGGTTTCTTTGGGTAGGAAAACCCTTAAGTTAATACTTCCCATTTGCCATGCCTTTAGAGAGGTTCAAAAGAATATCAAAAATCCTTTTTCAATAATCCAAAATTTCTACAAAATAAGAACAGTGCATTAACTCCATTTCATATGTCATGACCTCAAAGCCTGACATTAATATGCGTAGTATGAACAACAAAACAAGTAGATGAGAAGAAAATGAAATTTCAACTCACACATGTTCAAGTGATTTTGAGTGCCAACATAATCTTATCATCTCTTGAAAAGTTAACACCATGGAGAAGAAATTAAACCACTGACATTAGGCGTAGTAGACCTAAGAGTCCAATTATCGGTCACAGCATATGGTGAAGGTGGCAGCTGCTTATTCTTCAACAATCCAACCTCATAACAATCCGGTGAAGTTGGCTGCTGAACATTTAAGATCTCAGCATCAATATATGCATTTTCTTGAACATCCAGTGCATCCTCACCACTTTGAATCTTCTTTAAAGCCTCAAAAACCTCATGCATGGAAGGTTGCATTTCCTTGTCCTGTTGTATACATTGAAAAGCCAACTTTGAAATTAAAATGGTTATCCTTTTAACTTCATTATCTGACTCAAATCCAAGATGTGCATCAATCAGCTCATGGAATGCACCCTTTTCAATCTTGTTAATGGCTAAGTTAGCCAAATTAATTTCTAGCCTATGCCTAGCTAAATCAACGGCTGACAGAGATGATATGAGCTCGATGAGGACAGCTCCAAAGCTGTAAACATCACTTTTACTAGTAAGCTGATAGCATTGGTGATATTCTGGGTCCATGTAACCCGGAGTCCCTTGAGGAGCTGTTGAGACATGGGTGACATCATTGGGGAACAACCGAGAAAGCCCAAAATCTGCAACTTTGACACAGAAATTGTCATCAAGGAGAATGTTGTTAGTCTTTATGTCACGATGTATGATGTCAGAAGCATGGAGGTAAGCCAATGCACTAGCTGTTTCTATGGCAATGCTCATACGAGTTGGCCATGTGAGTGAACCTGGTGTAGCTCGATGGCCATGAATATGATCAGCAACAGTGCCATTGGGAATGTATTCATACACAAGAAGAAGTTCACGGCTGTGATGTGAAGTACACCCATAAAGGGAAACAAGATTTTTGTGGTGCAAGCGTGTTAGGATCTTAACTTCATTCATGAATTGTTCTACTCGTCTGTAGTTGTGCTCATATAGGCGCTTGACTGCAACTTCCCTCCCATCATGTAGTTTGCCTAGTTGAGAAAAAATAGCCTACGTAACAAGATGCAGTCCAAGTCTTTATTTTTAAAATTTTTATTTTACACTATTTCTTAGAAAGTTTATGCTGTAATTTAGGCGATCTTGAAACTGAAGCAATTTTATGTATCATCTTACCGTGGTAGACAGTCCCAAACCCTCCATCTCCCAGTTCTTTTTCAAGATCAAAATTATTGGTGGCTTCTTCAAGTTCACTGTAGGAGAAAACAGGGACTCCAAAGTAGATACTCCCCACTTCCAGGTCTGATTTGAGAATGTACCAGAATAGGCATTCCTTCGCAGCAATTCTGAAGAAGCAAGTTTTTTCTTGTAATGATGCCACATAACAAAGAGCAAGCAAATTATGATTGCTTGGCATCCAATACCTAAAGCAGAAAAGAAAGGAGTTGAATGACCGACAGCTATGAAGGATATTCATGAAAGCTAAAAATTTTCTATTGAAGTTCACAAAGGAACTTATGCGAGACAATATTTAACTTTAATGACAACATTTTTGTAAGTCTTGTGATGTTATTCTTATTATTGATCGATATATTTTAAGGCACCAGGCCATCCTTTGAAAGTTACTTATGTCTCATGATTGAAACTAATTTGAATCATATAAAGTGGTTTCTGTCGAGGAGTGGATTATGGCATGTAGCAGAAATAGTAGCACCACATGAAATACAAAATAGAAGTTTATATGCATTTTCAAGAATTTGTATGGGTGTGTATATCCAAATATTTTTGTAATATTTCCATCACTACTTCCCTTTGTTATTCCCGCCTAGAAGATACAAATAAAAATGGTGTTAGTTTCAAAAAATGAAGATCGAAGCTTTTTTGATAAGCAAATGAAGATTGAAGTGACATAGCTAAATGGCTTCCTTTGTGATCTTATCGGGGTTACATAATGTGCCGTCAAATCCAGCTCAAATCTATCTGACATAGGTTCTATTGCAACAAAGTTATTTCTGTCACTCATCACCGAAAATTTGAAACTAATCCAAATCAGCTAAAGCTGTTGCTGTAAGTGGCTTATGGCATATAACAGAAATAATAACAGCACATGTATTAAGAATAACCATGAAATTTAAGTAAAAAGAAATTTATATGCATTTCCATGGAATGTATATGTGATTGTGGGTCCAAATATTTTTACATTAACACCTGTGTCTATACCTTTTTCTGCAATTGCACAACAAAATTTTCCCTTTTAGTGTTGCAAACATAGACCTTTATCATAACAACTACAAAAGCTCCTCAAGGTCAAACTCAGCAGTTAAGAACGTAAACAGGTCATCAAGATGTAATAGAACATTCAGAAGTAAAACTTGGAGATTTATTGTTTGAATGAGTGTAGTAAATCTTATAGTCATTGCAGTTCATACTTTTTAAAATTTCAAGGGGAAGAAAAATTGAGATTATGCTTGTGTATGACAGAGTCTGATTGGGAATGGTGATTTCAAAAGAGTTGGGAAGAGTCAAATTGCTTAACAGGTTGCATCTACAGAGATGCATCTATGACCACGTGAAGCAGCACAAGGTGTGAGAAGAAATTTGAAAACTTATGTTTGTATGAAACATAAAATTAGCACTTCGAGGCTTTGATAATTAGCTACACCCTATGAAGGGGGGGGGGGGGGGGGGTGGGGGATGGTGGGGGTATGATGGCTTGCAGCTGCCAACTTATATGTGATATAAACATAAAATACCACTTTTTAAGTGGAATAATTTGATTTGGTTGGCTGTTCAAGCACACTTATGAATATCAATTTCAACAAGAAATATGATTGAGGCAACAATTTACCTAATGCTATCAGTACTTTCCTTTTGTTATTCCCTGCAAGAAGTTACAAACAAAAATGGTGTCAGCTAAACAATGAAGATTCAAGAGATGCAGCTAAATTGGCATGCTTAAAACTTTTTATAGCATTATACAAACTCTGTGAAAACCAGCTCATATGTATCTTATATAAGTTGCATTGCAACAAGGTTATTTTTGTCTCATAACCTAAATTCAAAACAAACTTCAATCTACTAAAGCTGTTCTGTAGAGGATTGGATTACAACATTTAGCAGAAATAGTAGCAGCGCATGTATTAGGACTACAATGTAAAAATTTAAAGAAATTTATAAACACCAGCATTTTCATGAACGTGCATGCGTTTGTCATCCAAATATTTTTGCATTATTTCTATCACTACTTCCCTTTTGTTGTTTCCTGTAAGAAGATTCAAATAAAAATGGTATTAATTTCAAAGAGTGAAGATTGAAGTGACGCTAAATTGGCATCCTTTGGGATCTTAACAGGGTTACACAAAGCACAGCCAAAACCAGCTCAGATTTACCTAAAATAAGTTTCATTACAACAAAGTTATTTCTATAATTCTATTTCTTTTATTTTTTATTGGTAAGTTAAACATGCACTCAGTAGGTCTTGAACCAATGGGTGCAAGAAAGAACTATTAGTTAGCCATAACTCATTGGCACAAAGCTATTTCTATTTCTCGTCAACTAAATTTGAAACTAATCCAAATCAGCTAAAGATATTGCTGAAGAGGAGAGGGTTATGGCATAGAACAGAAACAGTAACACATGTATTACGAATAACTACAACACAAAAAATACAAAGAAATTTATGTGCATTTTAATGGAATGTATATGTGTGTGTGCCAAACTATTTTTGGATTATACCTATGTCTATAGTCTATACCTTTTAAATGACAATGAAATATTCCCTCTTTGTGGTGCTCACATCGACCTCCTCTATCATAACAGCTGATACAATCACGAGACACATGAACTTCAAGGTTGAAATCAGCTGTCAAGAGTGCATATAGGTCAGCATCATCCAGTGAAGTCCCACTTTTTGGGAGCTGAATAATTGAACATTCAGGAGGAAAACTTGGAGAAGTATGGTTTGAATGACTATAATAGATATTATAGTCATTGCAGCTTGTATTTTTAAAATTTCTAGGGATAGTAAGATTGAGAGTGTGTTTGCATTTGAACAGAGTCTGATTGGGACTGGTGACTTCAAAAGAGATAGAGTTAGAGTTGGGAAAAGTTAAAGTGCTTAACAATTTGCATCTACGGAGATTTAAGTGCTCCTGAAGCACTTGATCCTTGACACGTATGGTGGCGTAACTGGTGTTAGACTGAGAGATGTTTATGACATCATATGATCTTCCATCTCTCCCCAGTTGGATCATCGGAGTTGTTTCGTCACAATCTACTGGGCATAAACCACAATATGAGTTTGTGCTATTGGCGAATGGGAAGCTGATGCTGCCGAATTTTTCACAATGAAAGGATGCACAATATCGGTGATTCCCCTTCCCATCGGCTGAGTGAAGCAACACAAGTTGTGAGAGAAGAAAGAATACAAACAGAGGGACAGAAGCCATCGAAAAATTTCTGGTTCACAAGCAAAACCAATTATCACCAGCAAGAGTTTATTAGACTATTACTCTAAATTGAAACGGAGTGTTTGTATTATTTCTTTTCTCCTTTCTTCAATATATAATATGTAGTTACTTTGTTGAACATGGTAGTTGACTTGGAAATTGAATATGGAAGACATGTGAAAACAAGCAGCATGAGTGCAGGGTGGGGTACCCATCTGAAACATGGTTTCACACTCATCTTTCCTTATTGACAAGCACTAGAAAGACTTAACTCTTTGACCAATTAAAAATCTCTAAGCACTCATAATTTGTTATGGAAATCTTTGCAGCAGTTTTGAATTGTCAACTCTGGGTGACAACGAAAACCAAAAAAGAGAAAAGAACTCATGAAAGATGCGTTGGACCTCTAATTCACGTGAATACTTTTCTAAGTTCTAAGGGTGAAGAATTTAGTAACATAGTGGTAATGTTTGCATTTACCTTCTTTCTCAGTATCAAACAAAAGGTTTGCTACGTGGTCCAAAGACTTTGAAAAAGTTTACAATAGTCTTGTGGGAAAAAAAAAAAAAAAAAAAAAGTTTAACCCTGTTCAATGTTTAAACAAGAAAAAGCCTTTGAAATCTTTCAAAAATCTAGACCTGGTGAGAACTAGGACATAGAATTGAACCTATTTGGGAGTGAAGTAGGAGACGGGTATACAAATTCATAGAAATTCGAATTGACAAAGGAACACAATTATGGTGAGGACGTAAATTTTATGGTCAGGATTTTTTCCACAATTCTAGCCATTCTTTTCTGGTTGTGCCTTATTCGTTTCTCTGATGTATCTCAAATTTTATATTTAACGTTTACTAGCGAACTACAGCTAGGTATGAATATGGTTTTAACTTTTAAACAGAACAGTGGTGTTTAATTGATGGAAGGTTTCAATTGAACTTTTTATATCAATCTTTGGCCTGTTTCAAAAAAATATAGAAAAATAAAATCTTAGGCATTGGTTATTTTCTAAATTATATGGATTTCTCTGTTGTGCTAAGCTTTTATTGCATTGAAACACGAAATTAGGAAATTTCAATCTGAGACACTGAAAATTAATAATATGACCAAACAATTTGCATATTATATTCAGAGGTGTGTAAATCAAAAAAAAAAAAAAAATTTCATGTTCGTAAATGGTTCACTAAAATGGCTAGAACATGTTGGTGGAAGAGTATTGACAGGTTGCTTATCAATTAATAATCTTGTCTTACATTTCTCTAAGAGGCAGCGAAGACATGAACAGGTCATATTGAGAGTGTGACCATGCGCCGCCACCAACTCCTCCTCCTTTTGCAGCGAAAATATCAACGGAATTAGCGTCTGATAGTGGTGGGGGCTTGGATTTCTGAAGCGTGGCCATCACCAAGTTCTTGTGCTCAGTCTCTCTCTATTTTTTGAGCTTATTAGGTTTCAGTGATTTCGAATATGGTTAATGATTGTAGGGAGATAGTTAAAATGGAGAAAAGTATCTGTTGGGAATTAGCTGCATCTATTTCGGTAGTTCAAACTGAACCAAAATAAACAAGATAATTGACAATTTATTGCTTATCCCCTAAAAAGATTGGAGATTAAACTTTTTAATGAAAATAAATTATTATAGCCTATAGGTGAGGAATCTCAATATTAAAGTTGTCCGATTGCATGAAATCCGATTCTTCAAGAATTGGTTTTTTTTTTTTTTTTTTTTTTTTGATAAGAAGCATAAAATATTTATTCTTCAACTTGAAAAGAGATACAACAGAGAAAACATACAAACACCGGGAGAAAATCACAAACAATTACACAACACTCTCCTCAATGATTTTGAGTTTGCATATTAATATTTTTGGGGTCTCTTTTCTTGGGCTCTAGTGGTGGGCTCATTAAAAAGAGAGATATTACTTGTGATTTTAGGGCTGGGAAGTCCTTGGGCCAAAGAAGAAAACATTTGAAAGCCCAAAACCGATTTTCGGCCTCAGAGGACCATTGGGAAACACGTGAGTGCTCAACAGAGGAGGGTGTTGGGCTCAAAGAGCAAACCACTGCCAACATAGTTGAACTGTTGCCTTTCTCCGTACCCAGGCTCACCGGACTAACAGCCACCAGAATCTGAAAATCGGTATCTTCCTCACTTCTTTCTTCTTCCGACCTGCCTCGGCAAGCAGCACAATGTTTCTCAAAAACCCCCTTCCTCCAATCAGACAAATCTTGAGACCCAGACCGAAGAAACCCACCAAAACCAAAAACACCACAAATAAAGCAACAGGAAGGAAGCCACTCCATTTGAAGACTAGATCTGAAATAAAACTGGAAGATCTTTGTTCCTCTATCTACATACCTTAGATCCAAACCCATCTTCCAGGCAGATCTTGGAGTGGACTTGAAAGCTTGCACACGCTCCTCTAGGATGTCCGATCTCATGGCTGAAGTGGAGCTTTCATCATCCTCAAACGTGGCGAGATGAAAATGCAAAAGTCCTCCAGTGGTAGCTTGATCCATGTTACTAAGGGGATCTTGAAGGCTACAGAGACTTAGAAAATACCCGAATAGCGAGAGGGAGAGAGGGCTTGTACCAAGGCAAGAGAAACAAAAACTCCTACTGAGGGAGAGAGAAAAGAAAAAACTTTCTCTCTCCCTCAGCAGGAGAGAGACTTTCACTCATTTCAAGAATTGGTTTTACTATTGGTTTTTTTTTTTCTTTATTATTATTTTTTAATCTTAAGGTCTATGTCATATTAATTAACACAAATTACAAATTAAAAAAATGCTACGAAGGAATTTTGTTAGATGCTAAGAATATAAAGTTCATAGAAGTGGATATCTATTCTATATATTACTAAAAACTGAAGCATAGTATTTCATGTTGCTACGCTCACATTAAGCCATGTCAGCAGCCATGTCATTATCATTTTTTTTTCCAATTTATCTATATCTATATATTACTAAAAGTTGAGGCATAATATTTAATGTTGCTACGCTCACATTAAGCCACGTCAGCTGCCATGTCATTATCAATTTTTTTTTCCAATTTTTTATAAAAATTTTAAACATTTAAAGTGAATTAAAAATTCTATTATATTACAATCAAAATATCATATTTAATTTATCTTATTATCAACTATTCTTATTTATTATTAAATTTTCAATTCCATTTTAACTTTTCATATTCCCACTACTCTCAATATTACTATTATTCTATCTTTTTATCCTCCTTTATTTTTGCCTTTTCTTATTCTTATCATCATCTATATATATATATATATATAATCGAAACCTTTGAAACTTCCATAATTTTTCACGTCAGCAATACTAAAATAAATAAATATAAATACTATAATTTATAAATATTATATAACCGATATCATCCCTTTTTTTTTAAAAAAAATAAATAAATAGTTTCAGCTTTTTAATTCCTTCGATTTGCTACCCGACTTTTTTTGTGAAATAGTTCTTCTCCTTGCTACCTAGCTTCTCACCCAATTCATAAAATTATCTTAGACAACCCCTTTAGAGAAGGAGGAAGATGAGAGGTATGTTAGAGCATTAGCATTGGAGAATGCTAATGCCATATTTAGGGAGAATTTAGCATTTTTAGCCTCAAAATGTGTTGCATCAGGGATTGCTATACCCTAGTATTGTAAATTATTTTGCAATACTACTACAGTACTATTCTAAAGGTAGAATAGTACTGTAGCTGTATTCTAAAAAAATAATAATATTTTAAGCTCTTCTCCCCCGAAATTTCTCTCTCCTCTGTCATTATTCATGTTCTCTTCTCTCTCTTCCTTCTCTCTTTCTCATCTGCTTTCTCCTCTCTTCAGACCCAAACAATATCTTCCTCCCAACATCAACATCACACATCACAGTGGAAGAAACGTTGATCTAGGTTGTGATTCTCACCGATGCTGTGATTCTCGCCAATGTTGTGATTCTATGATGCTGTGATTCTCGCTGATGTCTAGGTTTTGATCGGGGTTGAGCTGGGTTGATCTAGCGACAACAGTGGCGACCATGTCTGGGTTTTTATCGAGGATGGAGGAAATGTTGATCTAGCGGCAGCAGTGGCAATGGTGTCTGGGTTTTGATTGAGGTTGATCTGGTTTTTTTTTTTTTTTTTTTTTTTTTTTTTTTTTCCTGTTGTGATCGGGGTTGATCGGCGGTGTTTGGGTTTTGATCAAGGATGGAGGAAACGCTGATCTAACGGCGGCAATGGCGGCGGTGTCAAGGTTTTAATTAGGGTTGATCTGGGTTTTTTTTTTTTTTTTTTTTTTTTTTTTTTTTTTTTTTTTTTTTTTTTTTTCCGCCTATTGTGATCGGGGTTGATCGACGGTGTTTGGGTTTTTGTTCCGGTGGAATTTTGGTGGGCCTGGTGGAGGCGCAGTGGGATTTTGGTTGTTTTGGTGGTGATTGATGATGGTGGAGCCATGATGGTGCGGCCTGATTGATTAATGATGATGATCGAGGTTGTTTTGGTGGTGATGGGATTCCAATGGGTTTTGATCGGGGTTGATCAGGGGTGTATGATGAGAGGCTGAAGCAGTTAGGTTGAAGCATTTTGGTGGTGGTGTGGTGATAGATGATATAGAGTTTAATAAAAAAAGATGGTGGTGTGGTGATTGATGACGGTTGGAAAGAAATAATAAAAAAAGATTAAAAAATAATATTTTAATAAAAATAGAGTTTTGGAATGTGGGAGGTAGTGTAAAATGGTATGATATAATGATAAAGTGGCTTTTTGGAATGGTAAAATAGCATAGAATTGGAATTTTCCAATGCTAATGCTCTTACCCCCCAAACTGAAAACCTAATAAAGATCCATTGTACATGGTGAAAACCTTACGAAATCTCTGCAAGCTTGAACACAAAGTACTCCACTTCGAGTGCGAATTGCGAAGCCTCTGTGAACAACGAAATCTCCTCTAGCGAGCCATGAAGCCTCCTCATATACGAAGCTTAAATTGAGACCGTAAACCTAGAAAGTTTAACCTCTCGAGCCGGAAAAAATTGGTTTGAGCTCGCACCATGAAATCTCATTGCATGTGAGCTATGAAGTCTCCTCACACACGAAGCTTAGTTTGAGACCGTAGACCCAGAAAGTTTGACCTCAATGATTCGAACTCAATAGACATTCAAACTCATCAGCCCATCGAAGCAATATTAGACAAAATGTTGCGATGGTGGTATGATCTGTAAAGTGTATGCCATGGTTAGTTTCAAAAGTGAGTTAATAAGGCCTGTGCAAAGGAAAAGGAAGGGTCAGATTAAGAGATAAGGAACTAAAGAAGTGAATGGTCTTTAACCACGTGGATGGACTGAAAAAAAAGGCAGGTTGATGTGGAATTCTTGCTCATCTTTTAGACCCACTACAAGTGAAGTGACTGCAATTGGCAAAGCCGCATATAAAAATGTTTATTCGGATAAGATTTATGTAGGCTTCATCAAAGTGCATCAGTTTTCCTTGAATTATGCAGAAACTGTAATGCAGAACTTGCACCCAATTATGGAGACTTAAAAAAAAGTAGCGTTTTTCAATTGAGTAAACCTATGGTTTGGATGTGGCGTAAATGAGTTAATTTACGCCACCAATAAAACACTGCCACGTTAGTCCTGTATTGAAAGAGTAATGCATACTAGCACGAACAATCACATCTCAATTAAACTCAAAATCCTCCCCATCTGATTCAGACCTAAAGAACAACTCCTCTAACACCTAAACCCAGGTACCACTTCAGGTCTGAATCAAATGGGGAGGATTTTGAGTTTAATTGAGATGTGATTATGTGTGCTTGTGTGTTTTACTCTTTCAATATAGGATTGACATGATAGTGTTTTATTGGTGGCATAAATTAACTCATTTACGCCACATCGAGACTGAAGGTTGTGAGAGTGCCTTTTTCTTCAGCACTATGGCCCAAGAATCCTGGGCCGTGTGAAATGTTCTTGGTGGACTGGGATCGATCCTCCGCAGCTAAAGGGCTATTTTAAGAATCGATTGGTGCACAGAACATACTTCCTACAATACAAATAGCTAACAAAACAAGAACATTTGCATTTAACAGTAAAGGAAAATACAAGACAAATGAAAATATAACATAAGAACAGGTTAGGGATCCTCTAATTATGTGAGGTGTATTTTATTGATTTCATTTAGTTGTGATTACAATGCTCACTAAGACGTGATGCAGGGTTCAACTGAGCTCATAAATCACAGACTTTGATAGCTATTCAAGCTTTAAAGACTTGCAAAATTTGAACTTGTTGAATCCGAGCATGTACAGTAGTGGTTGTCCTGGGATACCGGGGATGGTTCCTTTGTATTCCCCTTAAATTATAGAGTCTTTTCTACAATTCTCTAAGACTTTAGGAAGCAATGGTGAATGCTTGAAATAGTCTGATCGTTCTCCAAATGAATGAATGCCCTATAGCATGGATCCCTTCCTCCTTTTATAGCACATCTTCGGGCTTTCGGGGAACTAATGATTTCTCCATTTTGCCCTTCAAAGTCTGTGCCATGCCTGGTTGCTCCAGAATCATGTCGCTCCCTCTTCCTTTTTTGTTGCGACCAAATGAAAGTCCCTCAGCTCCTTTCTACTTCTAGATTTTTCCGTTGGCTGGCCTGAGGCATTTTGGCTTTTCTTCTCAGCGCCCTAGCTTTTTCCAATTGTACTCTTCCTTGTCTCTTTCTCCAAATGGTTGGAACCAAGCTCCTGCGTTTTTGTTCTGTACTTCTACTGTGCGTCTGGGTCACAAGGTCCGCGTGCCCTTTGCTTCTTATCTTTCTTTAATTTTTTTGTCATAATCCTACTTCGTGCGTCCAAGGATCCCCTACCTCTAGGAGGCTTCTGGGATTCCGACCCAGTATTTTCTTCCTGGGCTTTCTCTGGTTCGCTGTTTGGGCTTTCCTCCGAATCCCAGCCCTCTGGGCCTTTTCTTTCTTTCTTCTCTCTTTTCTTTACTATGAGAGCCCATCCTTTATTATCTTCTTTCCCTTTTTTTTTGTGTGAAACGGGCCCAATATCTTTTCTATCTCTTTGGGCCTATTTGTGGCTTGTTTAACTCCTTTTTGAACCTCAACAAAGGTTTATTATTTTCAATTTATTACATGTTGTTCATTTAAAGTTGCAATGTCTATTGGATAGTATAGTACGTTGTTATTCATTTTATTGCTATTTTTTTATGATTGAATAGTATTGTGAATAATTGCTACATGTAGTAAACAACATAAATATATATATATATATATATATGTGTGTGTGTGTGTGTGTGTGTGTGTGTGTGTGTGTGTGTTCTTTAAAGTCTCAAACTTAATAGCTTTTCCGTGCATTACACGGGTTAGCAACTAGTACTATAAAATTGTCATTCCCTCTCTTATTCCATGCATAATTTCTATTTGTCCACACACAAAAAGCCTCTCTCTCTCCCTCTCTCTCTCTCTCTCTCTCTCTCTCTCTCTCTCTATATATATATATATATACACACATATTTTTTTTCTTTAGTTTTTGGTATATATATTTTTTATTTTAGGCAGCAGTTTGACCATCAAAACATACTGATGCAATATTAAAAGCTCCACCAAATGCATCGCAAAAATTAGTTTTAGACTACTATAAATCAATTAGTTTGCTAAAATTGGAATTGACTAGTAATCCAGCTTGATGCGATTTAGTTTTGTGTTTTATGTTATTATTATTTTTTATTCTCATTGGCTTGTAAATATTATATTATTGCATTATAAAAATAGAATATAAAAATATAATATTATTTTATTACATAGCATAACTAAAATAATATGGTGTTTATTGCTATACATTTCATTTTTACTATATTTCTCATCTTATTTTATTCAACATTTAACTTTAGCAACATTCTTCATATCATAATTATTTATGTTCTGTCTCTTTTTTTTTTTTTTTTAATTAAACATATAATATTTTTTTTAAAATTCAATAAATAAAAATTGTTCTTATAAAGTCTTCCCGTGAAATGTTACAATGCTTCAATGAAAAAATGAAATACAATGCAAATATCAATTTAGAAACACTAAATTAAAAAAAAAAATAGAATAAAAAATTTTCTTATAAAGTAGTCCCATAAAACGTTACAATGCATCAATAGAAAAAGAGAGTACAAAACACATGCTATTTAGAAACACTAAAATAATAATAATAATAATTGTAGGGACGAGGTCCAAAGATTGTGCACTGGGCATTGGGCCTTACCCAAGATCGTTGGTTAAGTCAGAGGAGATACAAAAAGGTGGAGGGGCATTCCAGCTCAGCACCTCATGAATAAGAAAGGTAAAATGGACGGTCTGAGGAGAAAAACATCCTCAGACAAGATTAGCATCGCTCCTTTACACGTTCCAATAACAAGAATGGACTCAATGGGGGCACTGGTGTCAGGAGCATGCCACATGAACTCACGAGATGGAAAGAGACACAAAAATATCTAGGGCTGTTACCTCTGCATTAAATGCATTGCAGCTGCTTTTCTGGCTGCATTTATGTGGAAAATACCTCTGAACAGTGTTTCCTTGGCCACTGCAACTCATAAAATGTCAGAAGGGGTGTCTGATAGGACAAACATTCAAATGGAGGTCCGGATGGTCGATAAGTGTAAGGCTAGGATCACCAGAAGGGACCTATAAAATGAGAAAGACCATCCATGGGTGGTGGGTGAAAAACAACTGGAAAAAGAATGCCATATTAGGGAGAATAGCATTTGTAACCCATCCCTTCAGTCTATAAGAGCATTGACCTCCTTGGACAACACGTAAATTGAATCTTTTATGTATTTTTCTTGCATGGTCATCTTATAAACCCATTTTAGCCGTTATAACACTAACTAGCCTAACTCTTCAACCCACTCTCTACAAATTCATTGTATTGGGCTCACTAACCCATAACCCCATACTCGTTGGGCTTAGGCCGCCAAAAATGTGACCCTACAATAATAATAATAATAATAATAATAATAATAATAATAATAATAATAATAATAATAATAATATCAAACCAAACATATCATAAAATAAACTAATAGTTATGGATATACTAACTTCATGGCAGATGATGGTGATGAGTCCCAAAGCATTTTAACGTCAGAGAAAACCGAAGATGGGTGGCAAAAAACACTCCCAACTGGTGATCTTGACTAGACCGAAACAGGGGTGTTGGTGTTGTTGGTATTGTTGGCATTCATCATCTCTAGTTGATCCAACTCATTGTTGTTGAAGTTTGATTAGCGAGGTGTGGGATAGAGGGAATAAACGTTGGAAGAGGCGTAGCCTGACATACAGTACTAAGGGCTGGCGCCAAAGCGGTAGCTGCCACCACAACCACCAAAGGTGTTGATGGAGAAGATTTCGGCGTTGAAAAGGTTGGAGGGTCGTGGGGTGTTGATGGAGTCTGCGGCGTTAAATGTGTGTTTTTTTTTTTTTTTTTAATTTAATTTACAGATTTTTCTTTTTTTTTCTTTTAATTCCGAAAAAGAAAAGAAAAAAAGGAAAAAAAGAAGAAGAAGAAGGTAAAACGGCATCGTTTCAATGAGGCAGCCCCTAACTAAGTTCTAACGGAATCTTGCATTAACAAAAATTGAAAGTTAGAGGACTGAAATGACAAAACTAAAAATTGGAGAAATAAAATGAAAAACACTAAAAGTTAGAGGGTCAGTTTTGGATTTTTACCTTAAATCTATAATTCAGGAGACTGGTTATTGGGAGTATGCCATTAAACTGGCTTCTAGAGCACCTTTACTGTTTAGAGAACTCATATCATTCAATGTATTCATATAAGGGGTAAACTTTGCACATTCAACTCTAATAATCTCTCACATCAATCCATGTAAACTAATGTAAAATAAAATGTAAGGCATAATAACCGTGTAATTATACATGGTTACTGTTCACATGCAAATGTATTTTTTAATACTTCTTTACTTATATAAATAAAAAAATTTTCTTCTTTTTGCACGTTCAAGCAATGGCTTCCTCATCAAATTGTAACACAAATTGAAGTCATACAAAAGAAAATCATGCAATGGTGTAGTTTCTTAATCAATTTAAGATTTTATATAATTATTTTAGTTTACCTCATAAATAGGTCGATTCCCATGCATATGCATAGGTTGACGACTAGTTAAATCTATAATTCAGGAGACTAGTTATTGGGAGAATGCCATTAAGCTGGCTTCTAAAGCACCTTTACTGTTTAAAGCACTCACATCATTCAATGTATTAGTATATGGGGTAAATTTTGCACATTCAACTGTAATAATTTCTCACATCAATCCATGTAAACTAATGTAAAATAAAATGTAAGCTATAATAACTGTGTAATTATACATGTTTACCGTTCACATGCAAATATATTTTTTAATACTTCTTTACTCATATAAATAACAATTTCTTCTTCGTTTTTGGCTGAATAAAAAAGGGGGTCTTTGATGTAGAATCATCGACCTTATTCCACATGACGATAGTTGGTAATACCATTTGTTCCACCAAAGTCTTGATGGAACTGGGTACTATCATCGTGAGCACAATACATTCGTTGAAGTGCAACTACTCAAATCGCTCAATTCCCGCGAAGCATCATGTGAAGCAATATGAGGACTCCTACCTCAAAGTCACACACCCCTCAATGGTAAAGAGAGTTGATTTGAGAGAGCAATAAAAAATTGATTTGAGGAATCATTCGAAACGATGTAGGAGCTTGGATTCAAGCACTAATGCTAGAGTGGTGCCTGATTTAATGAACCATACTGGAAATTCTAATGTTGTTAACTCCCCTCTTGTGGCTAATTGTAGGCACCTTCTTTCTCAAGTTCCTCAAGTCAAGATGACGCATTGCTATAGGGAAGCTAATTGTTGTACAGATACTCTTGCTAGGCTTGGAACCAGCCTTTCTACTAGTATTGTTTATTTTAGCTCCCCTCCCCCTAATCTTCTGGATGTTTTTCTCTCAGATTTGTATGGCCATTATCACTCCAAGCTTTGTCCTGTAACTGATGTAACTGTTTCCTTTTCTTAGTTTAATGCATATCCCCTTTTTACCAAAAAATTAAATAAAAAAAAAATTTTGACGAAGAAATAATATTTTTATGAAATATAATGTAAAATAGATAATATGATACATGTGTTTTTGAAAAGTGATTATGTAAAATTTTAAAAAAAAATTTAAAAAGTAAATTTTTTAATTTTAAAATAGACAAAAAATTTTAAACAAGCTAATGTGAACAACATTGGATATTATCGCATGATATTAATCCAATTGGAAGGGATGAATTTATATTTCATTATACTCTCAAGAAAAAATAAGGTTATATTTTATTTTATATATTAAGCAACTAAGAATGGATGTTCAAGAAGCTCAAATTCAATATCACCTAGACTCTAGAATTCCTTGAAAGAAGATATGCATTTTAGGACACCGAATGATAATGTAACGACACCATTGTTGAAGAATCTGCTGGTGATCTTGGTGGGGAAGACAAAAAAAGCTTGGGAGGGACTTGCAAGGAGTGTAGGCTGCTTTCAAACATATCAACCACTCTACTCATTGATGGTTGGATCTTGTAAATTGTGACTTGTGTGTACTTACGTGTACACTAGAGTCTGTGCACTAGTAATCATCCTTTTGTTACCGTAATCAGTGCTGCCCCTCTCATGCGATCTCATTGGTGCCTCTTTTCTCGTTGCAAAATATCTTGGCTTCAATGAGCTCAAGCTTTCCGGTCCTGCTGCACACGATTCTGTTTTCTTCATCAATTGTTTCATATGCAAGACTGATGTTTACATGTTTACACTCCATCTTAAATGGGGAGTATTAAAGAAAAAAAAAATTTTTTTCTCAACATATTTCCTCACGTGTACTTTTGTAATTTGTTGCTTCATATAGAGAGTCTTGTTAATCTTTAGTTAGTTTTAGTTGTATTTTCTTGTGCTTCCTCTTGTATATATAAAAGAAACTACAGATGTATATTCACATACAATAGTAAAAAAAAAAAAGTTTCATCTTTTTTCATACCCTGTTTCTTAATAATTGTGGCAGCAGAGAAAATGGAGCCATTACCAAACTGATAGCATTACTTTGAAAAATTAATAATTGCATGAAATATGAAATTTGTGCTTTAAAGCTTGGATAGTCAACCATACCCGTCGAAGGGGAAAAGAATAACGGCTTGCAACTGGCAACTTAGTCGTGATGAAAACATAACATATTAACATGTCACTTTAAGATGGAATAATTGGTTATGGTTAGCTGAGCAAGCACGTGTATGAATCTCAATTTCAACAAAATGAAAAGCATCTTACCTAATGCTATTACTACTTTGTTTTCTTTATTTTCTGCAACAGAAGATTGAAACAAAAATGGTGTTAGTTTAAACCGTTAGCATGTAATAGACTGTGGGTCTTAGGCCCACCTTGTTTACTTGTATAGAACACATACTTGTACTACACATTTTGCCTCCTATATAAAGACACTCATGTATATTTTATTACTTGAGAAATACAATACTATTCATTCGATATTTCAAACATGGTATTAAAGCCACTGCTTTGACTTTTTCTTAGCAGTCTTGTCTTTATTGGTGTTACTCCATTCTTAACATCACTTCTGCCGTCACAACAGACGCCGCCGCAGCCACTCGCCGTTGAACCTTCGACGTCTCTCAGCCATCGTCCTTAGGTTCCAGACCTGCAGCTGCCACCGTTGAGGAGTCCCACACTGCAAAGACCATTGCTCCTTTCATCACCGCTGCGAATATTACTCCGATTAATTTTTTTGCAAGTACCATTATGATCGTCTTGCGCCGATCTACTCACTCGTGGAAGCCTCGCAGCCATCGGAGTCCTCATGCGCCCACACGCGCCACCCAAGCACTTTGCATTTAAGCTTACACGCCATCAACTGCTCTAGGCTGACATCACCTATGACGTCATTAATGCCACATCAGCCTTAGCTTACGTAAGCATCTAGTAATCTGTTGATGTCACCCGTTTACATCATCCTATTGGCATCATCTCCACTGACCGTTGACCACGCACTAACTTTGACTGTTGACCGAGAGTTGACTTTTGTAATCTAGGTTCTCCTTACCTAGTTTTTCGCGTAAATTTCATGTTTGCAATTTGTTTTTGCATATTGTGTCTTTAAATGGATAAAATGATATTTTTCTTCCTCGCCCCATCAATGCTATATTGGAGGGGAATTAGAATTACTTATCTTAGTCTCAAGTTATGCACAGTTTTCTTAAGGGTCATATGCTCTAGCAATATTGTGCTGGTACAATCACTATTCCTGTCAAGGGTGTAGCTGAAGAAGATACTGCCTTCATCAGTCGCATGGTTGAATGGGATAGTCACAACCACATGATCGTCACAACTACATGATCCTCACTTGGATATGGAACACTTCCATTTCCTCCATCTCCAATCTATAGGGTAGCTTTGATAATGCAAAATCTGCATAGGATATGTTGGCCAAAAGATACTCCACTTCTCGTGGATCCATGAAATATTAGTTAGTGGTTGAGTTGCATCAGCTCAGACAAGAACCAAGGCAATCTATCAATGATTACTATGATTAGTTTCGCTTCATTTAGGACCAAATTGACATTTGTAATCCAACTTAGGCATGCTCGAAGGATGCTCAACAATATGCTACTATTCGAGATGAATTTTGTCTTTATGAATTCTTGATGTCACTTCACAATGACTAAGAGCCTATTCGAGGTCAGCTTCTTAATTGCAGTCATTTTCCCTCTCTTGATACTGCTGTAAATGAGTTGGTTGGAGAAGAAGCTCGTCTTGCAACCCTTTAAGCGCATAATAAGCTTAATGTTCTGGCTACTACTTCCTCTGCTCCCTAAATAGAGCAACCTTCGTAATCAGGGTTTGATGCGTTTAGCTCTGGCAATTATCACAAGTAGTCCAACAAAAAGTTATGCAACTATTGCAAGCGTCTTGGCCATACTATTGAGACTTGTTACCATTGCAACAAATCTACTACTGCTGTTGTTAATACTAAGTCTATTCCACCAATGTCCTTCGTCTCAGCTGAGTCCCAGTCTTTAGGATCCACTATCAACCTCTCCTTCACTGAACTACAAGACATCATAGTTCAGGCTATTTGTATGGATGGTAATGCATCTCTTTCCACTGCTCTCTCAGTTTTACCTGGTAAGTCTCACTCTTGGCTTTTTTATTCTACCTGTTGCAATCACATGACACCTCACTTGTCCTTATTTTCCAAACTTGAACCTGCACCACATCCTCTTAATATTCATATAACTGATGGTTCCACCATACATGGCAATAGTCTAGGTTTTTTTTTTGACCTCCAACATTTTAGTTCTTGGGGTCTTCCATTTACTTAATCTATCCTATAATTTATTCTCTATGGGACAATTTGTTGAACTAGGTTATCGCCTTATTTTTTTATTATTCAGGAACCGACTTGTACCGATGAAACCGGCCGGCGCTGAACCAATCCGACCACTTCACAAGCCCACCATAGGTGTCTAGCACAGTGGTCGATGACGATCTAGACAAACTGAAGACGTCCGGTGGGGCGAGCCGTGGCTGTTTTGCACTCCGATGAGAAACCGCACCGCACCGACATATATATAAATACACACACTATAATTTAACATAAATGTATTAGTGTTTACAATTTTATATTTTTATGTTGCAGTAGATTGAAGAAAACCCAGAGAAGCCATGAAAGCAAATGCAAGGAACAACAAGAAGAAGAAAACAGCGCTAGACTTAAGGATAGGTTTTCTCTTTCTTTCTTTTTTTTTATTTTTTTTATTTTTTTATTTTATTATTTTTTTTTTTAAGGATAGGTTTGTTTATGTAATTTATTTTCAATCATTTTGTTTGATCTTTTATAGGTTTGGTTTAGTTTTTTTATTTGGGTTTTTGTGATTTGAAATGGGTATGTTTGAGAGAAAGATTGTGAATTTGTATTCTTTTGATTTTTTGTTTTTGGAATATTTAGGGGTTTTTTTTTATTTATTTTTTTTATTTTTTATTTTTTATGAGTATGATGTGGTTTAGGTTGTTAATTGCATTGTGTTTGGTTATTCCTAAGAAAATGAGGAATTAACCAAACTAACCGCACCGAACCGGTATTTTACACTACACCTTGTGTAGACTGGTTCCCACTCCTCCACTAGTGAGGTGTGGTTAGGGATGAGGGAAAACTACTCCTATAGGTGTGGTGCAAAAATGCCCTAAAAAACCGGCCGCACTGCACCGTGTACAACCCTATTTGCAGGATCCGAGGACGAGGCAAAAGCTTGGGGCCTATCCTAGAGTTGGGCGTATGTTTCCCGTGAACAATCTTCATCTTCCACCTGTTGCTCCTGTTTCTGCTGTTGCTGCAACTATTGCGGTTTCTTCCTTACCTTCTCTCGCACTTTGGCATTCTCGTCTTAGTCATGCACCCTCTTCTCAGGTACAACAATTGCTTCTACGGGTTTGTTAGGTTCTGTGTCCAAAGACAATTTTGATTGTACTTCATGCCAATTAGGAAAAAAGCCAACTTTACCTTTCAATAATAGTAAATTTATCTCTAATAGTATTTTTAAGTTAATTCATTCTGATTTTTACAGACCTCTTGTTACTAGTATTGGTGGTTCTCAATATTTTGTTGTCTTTATTGATGATTATTCTCATTATTGTTGGATTTTTCCTATGAAATCTCATTATGAATTACTACCAATCTACAATAACTTAGCAAAAATGGTTGAAACACAATTTTCCAAATGTATCAAAAATTTTCAATCTGATAATGCTCTTGAATATACTCAGTATGTTTTCCAAGCTCTTTTGCATTCTTATGGCACTATACATCACCTAACTTGTCCATATACCTCTCAGCAAAATGGTAAAGCCAAACAAAAAATTCGTCATGTTCTTGACACTGTTCGTGCTCTTTTTCTTTCTGCCAAAGTTTCTACCCCATTTTGGGGTGAAGTTGCTCTTCATGCTATTTATGCTATTAATTGCATTCCAAGCACTGTCATCCATAATCAAACTTCGTATGAGCGCCTTTTCGGATCATCCCCTGACTATCATCACCTACGCTCCTTCGGTTTTGCCTGTTTCGTTCTTCTTCAGCCTTATGAGCACAACAAACTTGAGCCTCGATCTAGACTTTGTTGTTTCATTGGCTATGGAGAAACTCAAAAGGGGTATCGGTGTTATGATCCTGTCTCTCATCGTCTTCATGTTTCCCGAAATGTTGTCTTTTGAGAACTTCACTCCTTTGTTGAAATCTATCACTTCCGTTCTTCCAAATCTTTCCAGATAAGTCACATCTTCCTTCTATAAATACTCTTGATCTTCCTTTGGACTTCTCTATTCAACCACCAGATTTTTTTATGCTTCTCCTAGATCACCTTCAAATGAACAAGTGGAAGATGAATAGGTCGATGACAAGCTACCCCACTTTGAGCCTGGGTCCCCTGCTCTTGCTTCGCCTAAAGGTCTTCCACAAGACATTCCACCTCTTCACTCAACTGGGGTAAGATCCATTCCTGCACACTTACTTGACTATCATTGTTACACTGCCCTTGCTACACTACACGAGCCTCACACTTATCGTGAGGCCTCCACTGACCCTTTATGGCAGATTGCAATGAAAGAAGAACTTGATGCATTATCCAAAAACCATACTTGAGATTTGGTTACTCTTCCTCTTGGACAATCTGTGGTTGGTTGTAAGTGAATCTACAAAATCAAGACTCACTCTAATGGATCCATTGAGTGCTATAAGACTCGTCTTGTTACGAAAGGTTTTACACAAGAGTATGAGATTGATTATGGAGAGACTTTTGCTTTAGTTACTCGTATCTCATCTGTTTGTATCCTCTAGTTGTTGCTACTGCCAGTAAATAGGACATTTTTCAGATAGATGTAAAAAATGTCTTCCCTAATGGGGATTTAAGTGAAGAAGTTTATATGCAACCTCCTCCTAGTCTCTCTGTTGAATCAAACAAGATTTATCACCTTCAACGTGCACTTTATGGCCTTAAACAAGATCCAAGATCTTGGTTTGCCTAGTTCAACCCCACCATCTTTCGCTTGGGTTACACTGCCAGTCCTTATGATTCTACCTTATTTCTTCATCGCACCAACAAAGGCACTATTTTGCTTCTCCTATATGTGGATGATATGATCATAACTAATGATGACCTCAGTGGCATTCATGAACTCAAGGATTTTCTCAGTCAACAATTTGAGATAAAAGATCTTGAACATTTTAGCTACTTCTTGAGTCTTGAAATCACTCTTCCACAGATAGTCTTTATATTACTTAAGCCAAGTATGCTTCTGAACTTTTGTCTCGAGTTGGACTCACTAATAGCAAAATAGTTGACACTTTAATTGAACTTAATGCGAATCTGACTCCCTCGGGGGAGAAACCATTGTCTAATCCCACTCTTTACATACGATTGGTTAGCAGCCTAATTTATCTCACTATCACTCGTCCAAACATTTTCTATGTTGTTCACTAGGTGAGCCAGTATCTGTCTGCTCCACAATCGACTCACTATGCTGTTGTTTAGTGCATTCTTCGATATCTGAAGAGCACTATCTTTCATGGCCTTTTCTACTCTACTTAGTCTCCTATTATTCTTTGTGCATTCTCTGACGCTAATTGGGCAGGAGATCCCGCTGATCGAAGGTCAACCACTGGTTATTGTTTTCTTCTTGGTTCTTCTTTGATTTCTTGGCAAAATAAGAAACAAACTATTGTGGCCCGCTCTAGTATTGAAGTAGAATATCGTGCCCTTGATGATACCATATCTGAGCTCCTTTGGTTTCGATGGCTTCTTAAAGATTTAGATGTGTCTACATCCTCTGCTACTCCTATTTATTGTGACAACCAGAGTGCCATTCATATTACTCACAATGATGTCTTCCATGAACGGATTAAACACATCAAGATTGATTTTCATTTTATCCGTTAACATCTTGTCCATGATGCTCTCAAGCTGTTCTCAATCTCTTCTAAAGATCAACTTGCAGATGCCTTCACCAAGTCACATCCTAAGAGAGGCCTTTGTGCTTTGGTTGACAATCTCAAGTTGGTCTTACACCCACCTTAAGTTTGACCGGGGGGGGGGGGGGGGGGGGCTGTTAGCATATAATAGACTGTGGGCCTTAGGCCCACCTTGTTTACTTGTATAGCACATATACTTGTACTACATACATACTTGTACTACATACATACTTGTACTATACACTCTGCCTCCTATATAAAGACACTCATGTATATTTTATTACTTGAGAAATAAAATACTATTCATTCAGTATTTCTAACATAAACAATGAAGATTGAAGTGACGCAGCTAAATATTATATCCGTTCAAATCTTAACAGGGTTGCACAAAGTGCTGACGTTACCAAGTCAAATGTACAAGATATAGGTTTCATTGCAACAAAGTTATTTCTATTGCTTATCACCGAAATTTGAAACTAATCCAAATTAGCTAAAACCATTGCTGAAGACAAGCGGCTTATGGCAGAAAAATAACAAACATGTATTACAAATAACTCCAACATAAAAATACAAAGAAATTTTTATGCATTATCATGAATCAAAAGATAAGCGTGTATCCAAATATTTTGCCGCATTGGCAGTGGCAATGGCACAATAAAATTTTCCACTTTTGTGCTGCTGATTGCCAACATTGATGTCCTCTATATTAACAACTGATACAATGATCAGGCACAAACACTTCAAGGTCAATATCTACAATTAAGTGTGCACACAGCTCATCATCATTATGTGGAAACCCATTTTTTTTGGGAGTGAAGATTTTAGTAACATAGTAGCGATTTTTGCATCAACCCTCCTTCTCATAATCAAACAAAAGGTTTGCCATGTTGTCCAAAAACCTTGGAAAAGTTTCTGAGTGATCAAGGAAAAAAAATTACAAACCCATTTGAAGTTTAAACTTTAAACGGGAAGAGCCTTCAACATCTTTGAAAAATCTTCAGGTGGTGGGTACCAGGAGGACATAAAAAGTGTTTATTTGGCTAATCTAATTTAATTTGATTTACTTTTTTAAACTAAAAATAATAATAAAAATAAGTTCATCCAAACACAATAATGGACAAACATTCTGGGCCATGGTCATTGATGATGCACAAAAATCGTCAACGAGTTGATCGTCCACACACTTGTCAATGGGTGCACCTGAAGAATAAAAGAGAAGAACCAATAAAAGGGCACCGGTGGGGTACCAGCCAAAGATCCTCTGAAGGTTAAGTCAGTGATGGAAGAATCTCCAAGAACTCAATAGTACAAGAGCTAGAGAGAATTCAGATACCTTGATTTATGAAGGCTTTGGTATTTTTATAGTAGCATAGAGCTGACCTCAGTTTCTTGATGGAGAAAGTATTTCCTTATAAAGAAGATCTTTTCCAGCATTCATATATTGTGGGATTCTTTCCTTGTAGGGATCCCTTATATTACGGTGGAATGTAGAATGCAAGGCATTCCCATATTAGGTTCCTTGGAGAATACTTAAGTCACGTGGGTGCCACATGGCTTTGCCACCCATCTCTGTCGAGTCTGTCTACCTTAAAGAGTCCATCCCCATTAAAGGGTCCGTCTACCTTAAAGAGTTCGTCCCTATTAAAGAGTCTGTCCACTTTTAAGGGTTCGTCCATCTCTTTGCTTTCCATTCAAGACGAGACTCCGTCTACCAGGTCTTTGATTGTCAGGCTATCTGGATCGTCTCTAGGTGTCACAGTCACTTTATTATTAGCTTAGCAAATTGGATCCGTCTGCTATGGGATTTATCCCTATCAATCGTCAAGGCGAAGCATGTCGAGCAATGTCAAGGAAGGTACCTAACGACCGCGGGGTCTTTGATGGTACTTGACGGCCCATTGATAAGCGACGACCGTCAGGGAGAAGCGTGCCACACGGTGTTAGAAAAGGTACCTAACGACCATTGGGTACCTAACTACCCCTTGGTACCTAACGTCCCATTGATATATGACAACCATCAGGGCAGAACGTGTTGCGCGGTGTCAAGGAAGGTACCTGACGACTGTTGGATACCTAACGACCCCTTGGTACCTAACGACCCATTAATATGTGACGACCGTCAGGGCAAAATGTGTCGCGTGGTGTCAGGGAAGGTACCTAATGACCCCTTGGTACTTACGTGACAACCGTTAGGGCAGAACGTGTCGCATAGTGTCAGGGAAGGTGTCTAATAACCGCTGGGTACCTGACGACCCCTTGGTACATGACGACCAATTGTACTCAATAGTATAAGAGTTAGAAAGAATTCAAATACCTTGATTTGTAAGGACTTTGGTATTTTTATAGTAACGTAGAGCTGACCTCAATTTCTTGATAGGGAAAGTATTTCCTTATAGAGAAGATCTTTTCCAGCATTCATATATCGTGGGATTCTTTCCTTGTAGGGATCCCTCAGATTACGGTGGAACGTAGAATGCAAGGCATTCCCATATTAGGTTCCTTGGAGAATACTTAAGTCAAGTGGGTGCCACGTGGCTTTGCCACTCATCTCCGTCGGGTCCGTCCACTTTAAAGAGTATGTCCCCATTAAAGGGTCCATCCACCTTAAAGAGTCCGTCCCCATTAAAGAGTTTGTCCATTTAAAGGGTTCGTCCGTCTCTCTGCTTTCCGTTCAAGACGAGACTCCGTCTACTAGGTCTTTGACTGTCAAGCTATCTGGATTGTCTCTAGGTGTCATCGTCGCTTTATTATTAGCTTAGCAAATTGGATCTGTCTGCTATGGGATTTATCCCTATCAATCATCAAGGCGGAGCATGTCGAGCAATGTCAAGAAAGGTACTTGACAACTGCAGGGTCCTTGATGGTACTTAATGGCCCATTAATAAGTGACAACCTTCAAGGAGAAGCGTGTCGCACGGTGTTAGGGAAGGTACCTGACGACCGTTGGGTACCTAATGACCCCTTAGTACCTGACAACCTATTGATACATAATGACCGTCAAGGCAGAACGTGTTGCACGGTGTCAGGGAAGGTACCTGACGACTGTTGAGTACCTAACGACCCATTAATATGTGACGACCGTCAAGGCAAAATGTGTCGCGTGGTGTCAGGGAAGGTACCTAACGACCCCTTAGTACTTACGTGATGACCGTCAGGGCAGAACGTGTCGCGTAGTGTCAAGGAAGGTGTATGATAACCGCTGGGTACCTGACGACCCCTTGGTACATGACAACCAATTGATACATGATGACTGTCAGGGCTAAACGTGTCACGTAGTGTCAGGGAAGGTGCCTGACAACCGCTAGGCACCTAACAACTCCTTGGTATATAATGACCAATTGATACATGCTGACCATCAGGGCGGAGCGTGTCGCGCACTGTCAGGAAGGGTACTTGACAACCGTCGGGTACCTGACGACCCCTTGGTACATGACGACCAATTGATACGTGCTGACCGTCAGGGCAAAGCATGTCACGCAGTGTCAGGGAGGATACCTGACAACCCCTTAGTACCTGATGACCCATTGATATGAGACAACCGTCAGGGTAGAACGTATCGCGCGATGTTAGGTAAGGTATCTGATGACCCCTCGATACCTAAAGACCTATTGATACGTGACGACTATTAGGGCAGAATGTGTCGCGTAAAGGAAGGTGCCTGACAATAGTTGGGTACCTGACGACCCCTTTGTACATGACGACCAATTGATATGTGCCGACCGTTAGGGCGAAGTGTGTCAGGTAGTGTAAGGGAGGGTACTTGACAATCGTTGGGTACTTGACAACCCTTTGGTACCTGATGACCCATTGATACTTGACGACCGTCAGGGCGGAACGTGTCGCGCGGTGTCAGGGAAGGCACCTGACGACCAATGAGTACCTGACAACCCATTGATACATGATGGCCGTCAGGGCGGAACGTGTCATGTGGTGTCAGTGAAGGTACCTAACGACTGTTGGGTACCTGATGACCGTTAGGTACTTGACGACCATCAGGGTGAAGCGTGTCAGGCAGTGTTAAGGAGGGCACCTGACTACTGTTGGGTACTTGACAACCCCTTGTGACCGACGATACTTTTAGTGATCAAAGACCATTTTGGATTCTTTGGTAATCGAAGACTCTAGGGTGTTAGAAAAAACTTTCTAACTGCTGAAAATATTCTCTATCAATTGCCCCTCATTCCGTAGTCGTCATGTAAGTGGATGAGTGCAAACTACGAAGGCTTATGTTGTAATCGTAGAGTGTTGGGTGTTTTTTCTTGCCCTCCACTCCATGAGCAACTTAATTGGAGGATTTTTACTTAAGTCGATTGTCATTGGAGGATTGCTACTTGACGCGATCATCTTTGGGGGGTCGTTCGTCACCTTGGTGACTTGGTTCAATGATTTCTATTTGAGTCAATCATCTTTGGAGGATCGCTTGGATCGTTCGTCAACTTGGTGACTTGGTTAAATGATCTCTACTTAAGTCGATCATCTTGGAAGGATCACTTGGATCGTTCGTCACCTTGGTAAATTGGATCATTCGTCACCTTGTAAGTAGGAAGATTTAGATCTTTTACCAAGGCACTCGTTAGTGGATTGGTTCGTTCTTCCACCCGTTGGTAGGAGGAATTAAATTTTTTACCAAGGCACTTGTGAATGGCTTAGTTTGTTCATCCTCCTGTAGGTAGGATGACTTAGACTTTTGACCGAGGCACTCGTTGGTGGCTTAGTTCATCTGCCCACCCGTAGGTAGGAAGACTTAGATTTTTGACCAAGGCACTCGTGGGTGGTTTGGTTCATCCGTCCAAGCATAGGTAGGACTTAAATGTTTTACCAAGGCACTTGCAAGTGGCTTAGTTCGTCTATCCTCCCATTAGTAGGAAAAATTAGATTTTTTTACCAAGGCACTTGTGGGTGGCTTGGTTCGTCCGTCCAACCATGGGTAGGACTTAAAAAGTTTTTACCAAGGCACTCATGAGTGGCTTGGTTCATCCATTCTCTCATGGGTAGGAAGACTTATATAAGGCACTCATAGGTGGCTTGGTTCGTCCGTCCACCTGTAGGTAGGAGGATTTAAATTTTTTACCAAGGCACTCATAAGTGGCTTAGTTCGTCCATCCACCCATAAGTAGGAAGAATTATATAAGGCACTCATGGGTGGCTTGGTTCGTTTGTCCACCCATAGGTAGGAGGACTTAAATTCTTTACCAAGGCACTCATAAGTGGCTTAATTCTTCCGTCCGCTTAATTCTTCCATCCACCCATAGGTAGGAATAATTATATAAGGCACTCATGGGTGGTTTGGTTTGTCCGTCCACTTGTAGGTGGGAGAACTTAAATTTTTTACCAAGGCACTCGTAAATGGCTTAGTTTATCTATCCACCCGTAGGTAGGAAGACTTATATAAGGCACTCATAGGTGGCTTGGTTCGTCTGTCCACCCGTAGGTAGGAGAACTTAAATTCTTGACTAAGGCACTCGTAAGTGGCTTAATTCGTCCATCCACCTGTAGGTAGGAAGACTTATATAAGGCACTCATGGGTGGCTTGGTTCGTCCATCCACCCATAGATAGAAGGAGTTAAATTTTTTACCAAGGCACTCATAAATGGCTTAGTTCGTCTGTCCACCCATAGGTAGGAAGACTTATATAAGGCTCTCATGAGTGGCTTGGTTCGTCTATCCACCCGTAGGTAGAAAGACTTAAATTCTTGACCAAGGCACTCGTAAGTTGCTTGTTTCGTTCGTCCTCCTGTAGGTGACTTTGGTCATTGTTATTCACTCTTAGGGATGACTTTACTTTGGACTGCTCATCGTAGGCGACTTTGGTTTTTTGTCCACCCATAGGCGACTTTGGTCATTGTCCTTCCATCCTAGGGATAACTTTACTTTGGACCGTTCACTTGTAGGCGAACTTAGTTTTCTATCCACCCATAGGTGACTTTGGTCGTCTGCCACCTGTATGCAGCTTTGGTCATCGTCTGTCCTTTTTAGGGATGACTTTATGTTGGACCGTCAACCCTTATGTGACTTTGTTCATTTGCTCACCCGTAGGTAGGACTTACCTTGCTATGAGGATCTAGTGCCCGTCAATGTTTTAAAACGTCAATCAATCCCATAAGGATGAGGATTAGGTGTCCATTGGTTTCCTCAATCGTCGGTCTATCCCATAGCTACGACTTAGTTTTGGATAAGGAACAGGTGCTCGTAGGCGTCTTTGATCATTGGTCCATCTTGTTGATAGGACTTAGTTTTGGATAAGGGTAAGGTTCTCATAGGCATCCTTGATTGTTTGTCCATCCCATAGGTGGGACCTAGTTTTGGATGAGGATCAAGTACCGTAGGCATTCTTGATCGTCGATCCATCCCATAGGTAGGACTGAGTTTTGGATGGGAATCAGGCGTCATTGGCATTCTTGATCATCGGTATCCTTGGTTGCTAATCCATCCTATAAGGACGAGAATTAGGTGCCTATGGGCATTCTTGGTTGTTGATCCATCCCGTTGGGATGAGGATAAGGTGCCCATCGGCTTCCTTTTGTAGTGTTTAGCCATAAGGTCTTGCTGAAGTATTGGCGCTTGTCGCATGCTTTTACGTAGGATTGGGCATCCTTCTGCACGGTAGGGCAATATACCCTGGTCGTACATGCTTGTGGACCAACAATTGCACCCTCGAGTGGTTTCTACACACCCTTTCATGGATTTCCCTCATGACGTAATCTGTTTCGTCAGGGATCAAACATCTTAGGTATGGTTGGGAGAAACCTCTCCCATCAACACATAGCGCGATGTCTGAACTTTCAACCTTCGGGATACGTTATGATCCTCCGAAAGTGTCCCATTCTTAAGGGATAAGAGTTGTCCAACCAATACCTGCTGGTATCACTTGTATTTCGAATTCCTCAATGGAAGGGGAGTGTTGGGTGAAGGATAGTACTTGACAACCGATAGTCATGTGCTCGGTAGATGTGGCCTTGGCCAATCAATCAACATGTTCTTTTTCTTCCCTTAGGACTTATACAAATTCTGCTGCAAAATTTTGATTTGTCAGTCTCTTGACAAGGCTAAGGTACTTCATCCACTCTCCCTTGGCTTCGTAGTCATTGTTGATATGCCCGATTACAACTTGGGAGTCGCTATGGCTGATGATTGATAAGGCCCCAACTGCTTTGGCTAAGTCGAGTCTCGTTAGTATAGCTTCGTACTCAACTTCATTATTGGTTGTCAAGACTAGAGTCGGATGGCGCATTCTATGATGTCCCCTTCAAGAGATCGTAGGACTACTTCGATCCTTCCAACATGTCTGTTGGATGATCCGTCCGTTCAGACCTTCCATAGGGCTAGCCCCCAGCAGTCCGCCTTGTTCGTCGTAAATTCTATGACAAAGTTAGCTAATGCTTGGGCTAAGGGGTTTGTTTGTTTAGACTACTATGGTGTGCGCTTGGAAGTATGGCCTAAGCTTGCAGGCTACTGTGATTAGAGCGAAAGCTAACTTCTCCATGGGGAGATATCTTTCTTTTGCTCCTCTAAACACTTGACTGGTGTAGTATATGGGTAATTGCACACGACCCTTCTTTTGGATGAGAGCTGAACTAACAACTGTGAGGGGATACGGCTAAGTAGAGGGAAAGCTCTTCATTGGGTTTGGATGGATTGAGGAGTGGTGGAGATGCAAGGTACGCCTTTAGTTCCTCAAATGCTCTTTGGCATTCGTCGGTCCACTCAAATGCTTTCATCTTGGTCGTCCTTTTCTTGGTGATCATCCGTCGGGGGATGGTCATTTTTACGTTCACCACCACCCTATTCATCATTTTGATGGTTCAGATGCTATTCGTTCTACTGGCCCAACTTTCATTTCAACTCATAATTATGTTGGGGGAGTGGCTCAACCACCGTGGCCAGGGTTTGCACTTGCCTCTCCAAGGCATTGGGCTAGTTTCCAGTCTCTTGGTTAATGGTAGCCATTAATCGTCTAGACCATGCAACTATTTGTCTTAGGAATGATGATATGGCTGATCACTCGGCTTCCAACATACGGCGCCAACTGATGATGCACAAAAATAGTTAATGAGTTGATCGTCCACACACGTGCCAATGGGTGCACCTGAAGAATAAAAGAGAAAAACCAATAAAAGGGCACCGGTGGGGTACCGGCCAAAGACCCTTCGAAAGTTAAGTCAATGATAGAAGAATCTCCAAGAACTCAATAAAGCAAGAGCTAGAGAGAATTCACGTACCTTGATTTGTGAAGGCTTTGAGGTTTTTATAGTAGCGTAGAGCTGACCTCAATTTCTTGATGGAGAAGGTATTTCCTTATGGCTAAGATCTTTTCCAGCATCCATATATCGCCGAATTCTTTCCTTGTAAAGATCCCTCAGATTATGGTGGAACGTAGAATGCAAGGGATTCCTATATTAGGTTCTTTGGAGACTACTCAAGTCACATGGGTGCCACGTGGCTTTGCCACCCATCTCCATCGGGTCCGTCCACCTTAAAGAGTCTGTCACTTTAAACGGTTTGTTGGTCTCTCTACTTTCCGTTCAAGACAAGACTCTGTCTACCAGGTCTTTGACTGTCAGGCTATTTGGATCGTCTCTAGGTGTCACCATCGCTTTATTATTAGTTTAGCAAATTGGATCCGTCTGCTATGGGATTTATCCCTATCAATCATCAAGGCAGAGCATGTCAAGTGGTGTCAAGAAAGGTACCTGACAAGCATTGGGTCCCTGACAGTACTTGACGGCCCATTGATAAGTGTTGACCATCAGGGAAGATACCTAACAACCGTTGGGTACCTAACGACCTCTTGGTACCTGACGACCATTGGGTACCTAACGACCCCTTAGTACCTGATGACCCATTAATACGTGACAACCATCACGGCGGAACGTAACACGCGGTGTTAGGAAAGGTACCTGACGACCATTGGGTAACTAACGACTCCTTGGTACCTGACGACCCATTGATACGTGACGACCATTAGGGCGGAACGTGTCATGCGGTGTCAGGGAAGATGCCTAACGACTGTTGGGTACCTGACGACACCTTGGTATCTGACGACCGTTGGGTACTTGACGACTGTTAGGGCAGAGCGTGTCGCGCAGTGTCAGGGAGGGTACCTGACTACCTTTGGGTACCTGACGACCCCTTATGACCGACGATACTTTTGGTGACCAAAGATTATTTTGGATGTTTTTGGTAATAGAAGACTCTAGGCTGTTAGAAAAAATTTTCTAATAGGTGAAAATATTCCCTATCAGTCACTACCCCTCAAAGTCAATGTAATGAGCTTTCTAGTAGTGGTCTTTTGACTTGTGGGAGAAGTAGGAGACTAGGTAAACAAATTGGGGAACACAATTATAGTGAAATCACAAACGAATACTTTAAGGTCAGAAATGTTTTCACAGTTCTTTTTAGGGCTCTCTCTGTCTCTCTCCCAGTTTGTGTTTGACATTTACTAAAGTGCATCTATGACCTTATCCGAAAAATGAAATGTAACTATAAGTTTTTAAAACAGAGAAATGGGTTCAACAGATGGAAGGTACTAATCAATTTCAATTTTTTTTTTTTTTTTTGGAATATCAATCTTTGGTCTATGGTTATTTTTTAATTTATGGGGTTTTCTCTGACGTGCTAATTGTATTGAAACAAGAAATTCGGAATCTTCATTCTCATACAGAAGACACTAAAATGGCTGGTACCTATTGGCAGGTCCTTGAGAGTATGACCCTGCGCCGCCGCAAAATCCTTCTCTTTCTAGTTTCTACTTCTTATTGTCGTCCATTGCGGCGAAGAAGTCGACCGGATCAGTTGCTGGTGGTGGGTTCCGCTGAGGAGACAGCAGCTTGAATTTCTGAAGAGTTGACAACTCCACTCCTGGTACTCGCGCTCTATCTCTATGTCTCTCTACTTTTTGGATTTAAGTGATTTCGAATATGGTATTAAAGATTTTAGGAAATGAGTAATGAGTTAAGGATAAACTAGAAAGTAGAAAGGGATCTGTTGGGAATTGGCTGCATCTTTTTTCTGAATTTTTTTCTTCTTAACCCCAATGAAACCAAAAGAGGAGTTCAAACAATGGACTATTTCCGAGAGAACAGAGGCTGCATCTTTTTTCTGAGTTTATCAACTGAATTATTATTTATTCTCTTTTCAGAGAATGAATTGGAAAATAGGGAGTACAGAATAATTTTTCCTAAACGGTGACAGTGCATTTTTCAAGTAAATGCTATTTCTGATTCTCAAAAAAGTAAATTCTATTTCTAATTTATTCTTGACTTAAAGCTGTAAAAAAATTGAAAATCATTATCTAGCTTTGTTATCAAGGAAAATAACTAAGGGTGTATAAGATCATTCACATTTGGGTTTATAAATGGAATGATGGTTGTTTTGTAAAATAAGTTGGTGGAATAGATAAATTAACTTTTTAGAATATAAATTAGGTGACTTTTTAGAGAGTCGGATGTGAATATTGTAATGAAAAATATAGTATTAAGGGTCTGTTTGAGATCTGTTTATTTTGTTGAAACTGAAATTTTTTTGCTAAAAATAATATAGATAAATGTAAAAGTTAACTAAAATAATACAGTGAGACTCATGAATAATACCAAAAAGTGCAATAAAGCTCATAAATAGTAGCAAAAATAAAATGAATAGTAAAAAAAGCTGGTAGAGCCAAACGCACACTAAAAAAGGTAGAGAAAAAAAGGAGAAAACTCAAAGGGTATTTTATTTTTCTTTAATGTCAACCCAAGGGGTGTTTAATTGAATATAGATTTCTTTATATTTTTTGCATTACACTTTGTACTTCACCAATTATGCCATGTCATGCATCTAGTTTGTTTGAAAAAGTGATGTTATTTATTTTATAAGGAAAGTAAAAAGTATAAATAATAAGTTGTGATTTGTAAACTATAAAATAAGAGTAATGTTACAATCACAAATTTTTTTATAACAATTTTACAAATTGTTGTTGTGGCCAATTCTTACGTTCTCATTTGGTCCTAACACTAACATCACTTTTTCACTGACAAATAACTACTCACCACATCAATAATTTGTAAAATAATTTGTAACTCTAACATTTTTCATAAAGTAGAACAAAAAAAAAGTGGTACAACGGTTTTTTATCCGTATCTCATATGTTCAAGGAAACATCAATAAGTGCAATGACACAATAAATTTTAGGTTATGAATGGTGTATAATAATAAAAGTTATGTTAGTCATGGTTCCTGTGAAAATTATATCACACAAATTACAATTTAGCATTTCAACAAATTGTGAGATAAGCTAAAATTTAATATGCCTATAAGGTATATTTGAGAACAACTTATTTAACTAAAACAGAAAACTTTTTGTTAAAAGTACTGTAGAAAAAAAATAAAAATAAAAAAAAAACTAAAAGCAAGCTGATTTTTTATTTTTATTTTTTGCTTAATATATTGTTACTAAATGTGGGACCCGCAAATAATAAAGTTACAGTTGGCAAAAACACAAATATTACCGTTGCCAACAGTGGAGCCTACGAAAAATTATTAAGTACTCTCAGAGTACCATAAATGCGTAATCCCCCCCTCTCACATGAATGGTGGGTCTCATCATGAATTTAATTAATGGGATCCACTATTCATGCAAAAGGAGGGAGTATGCATTTATGATACTTTGAGAGTACATAATAATTTCCCGAAGCCTACTAGTAATGTTAACTTATTTTGGTTGCTTTTTCTCATGTTTGGCTTATTTAGCTTATTCGTGGGACCCAATGTGGGGCCTCTAAATAGTAGAGAAAACAAGAAAACAATAGAAAAAATAAGCAAAAGTCAACTTTTCATTCGTACACAAACGCACTCATAGTATTATTGTTTTGAAAAAGGATCCCCTTTACTTGAATCCTCCCATTCGAATACAAATCCCTTGTCTCACTTTTTATGTGACAATTTATATTCTACTAATAACAACTTATCATGTATTTGTTTTACTTTCTTTATAAAATATAAATAAAAAATTCAAATACTTGACATACTATGATTGGTGGAACATAAAATAGGATAGATGATTTGTATTTCTCCAATTCCCTCTCATTGTTAGACTGATGTGTGACACATGACATTTATTTGATTTTTAAATTACATTTATTTTATATGTAAATAAAATTGGATGGAATTGGATGATTTAATGGCCGATGGGAGGGGATTTTCATCCTGTTTGTTTTAACATTCCACCTTCAGGTAAATGGATTTAAAAAAAAAAAAATTGTTTAGCGGATAATTATGTGCATGTAAATTAATGGAGTCTTTGAGTGTAGCTTTTTAAAATAATAATAAAAATTTGATAATTGGGAGAAGGAGAATTTGAACTCTAGATGTCTCCTTTTAATACGTGTTAGTATGTTTAATTATAGAAAACAATGATACTCCAATTGCTAGGATTGGTTATTTGATCAAGATTTCTATAACTTGGATCTTTTCACCACCATCCACCAACGACGAAGGTAAACCTCTAGCAATCTAAGTAGCATTCAACAAGCAATGGTGGTCTTGTAGCAATGTGATTACTCAAACTCTAGCTTCTTCCTTCTCTCATTCTCTCAGTAAAAGCAACAACAACTAGAATAATTCTCCCAAAATTGACTGCATCAATTATGAATAACCCTACTTTAGGATTTGGTATTTAGGGTCACCATTAGACATATAACAACACTCACATAGGAGTGGATCCCACATATTCTTTTTTCCTTATTTTAGACAATAAATTGGTTTTTGAGTTTTTGGTTTCTTGTTGGTAGTTATTTTTGCTTGCTTAAAGATTTTAATAATTTTTATTTTTATTTTCAAATTATATTTCATTGTTGTTTCTTGTTGATCCACTTATGGTTAGAAAAAAAAACCAAGAGTTTTGTAGTTCAGTAGTATTGTCTATCTTTCTTTATGAGATGAATTATAATTCAAATTCTCCCTTTCCCATTGTTGTAAATTTTTAATAAATAAAAACATATAGAAAGGGGTAAAAATGTCCATCTAATGTATAATTTGTCAAAAAGAATGGAATTCCCATAATTTCATTTTAGTTCAAATCTTAGGTGCTCAAATGTAGCATTTGAAAGTTTGTTGATTAAATTGTGATAGAACTTAGAAATTAGCCTCTTCAAATCATTAATTTTTATTATATTTTATATAGTGTGAAGTCAAATCATTTACTCACCCAACAATATGGAGACCTAGAGAACCACATCAACAATGCCTAATGGTCATCCCATTTATTATTATTATTATTATTATTATTATTATTATAAACCCTTCCTCTTCATCTTCATTGTCAGCATTGATCCACCACCATTACCACCACCATCATCCCCATCCCCTATGTTGGTTCCGACAATGACAAAGGTCCTTCATTGACACCTCCACCTTTAAAAGAAAATTATCTAACAAAACAAGTTAAAACAATTATTATACAAATTCCAATCGATTCAATTATATATGAGATTAGGCTTTTTTGTAAGTGTTAGTGTTGTAAGTCTTGTCTTCCAACTCCCTCTTTCCCCATCCCCTGTGTCTTCTATCTAAATTATTTCATAATATATATATATATATATGAGATTTAAATTGCAATTCCGTTTGTCAATCTTAAGGCCCTCACTTAGTCTAAATTTTGTAGGGATCACAAACACTTCGATTCATACATTTTTCATTTTTGTTTCAATCCAAGGAAAATATTTAATAGGCTTGAGTTTTTGTTTCTAAAAAAAAAAAATGTTTAAGTTTTTTAACATGTTTGTATAATAGTGGACCTCATCATAGATACACTCTTCCAAGAGTTCTTGAGCTCGCCTCTAAGGAAGATTGCCCCACTTTCTCTATGATATTGAAGTTTATCCAAAAAAAAAGTTTGAGAGGAACTCTAAGTGTCTATTTGGTTAAAGGGATGGAAAAGTTGGGGGTTGGGGAAGGGGGGGGGGGGTGAAAAATGGGAAGATGGCGAAAAATGGAGGGATCGAAGAGATTTTAGTTTTCTCTCATTGTGTTTTGGTTGAAGGTGAAAAAGCGAAGAGATGAAAAACTTTTTGTTTGATTGAAGAAAACATGAGAGAATGCAAAAAGGTAATTTATATAAATTGACTCATATGCCCTTATTAAAAAAAATTACACCCAATTAAGAAACAAAGAAAAAACACACACACACACACAAAGAATTAACTAAAACAACCAATCCTATCCAGTTAAAAAGTATAGAATAAAATAAAATAAAAAGACAAACCAACAAACAAACAAATGATAATAACAATAAATAAATAAAACCAATCATGCCCAGTTTAATAATAAAAAATACAATGGCAGTATAGTAGAACACAATGGAGCTAGTAACACGGGCATTTTGGCCAAACATTTTTGCACAACTTTCTCCCCATTTTGGGGAGATTGTGTTTTGGAGGACTCGAGAAGAAAACTCCTGGGTCCCACCAAAATTTCTCCAATTTTCCACATCAACCAAACAACTCAAAAATTCATTCTCTCTTATTTTCTCTCCCTCATTTTTCCTCCCTTTGTTTTCACCAAAAAAAAAAAAAAAAAATGAAAGAAAGAATTATATGGGTTAGTGATTGTGAGTAAGGGTGGCAATTTTTACTCAAGCCCATTAATCCACCCGCGAGTTGTGACAATGAAGGTGATGGAAAAGATTTTATTTTTAATATTTTTTTTTTTTGACAACTAGGATTTGACTCAATTAGTTATAACACATGACATATATATATATATATATATTATGGAGGGTCCACAAATATTGGGTAGCAACCGAAGAGGATTCGGACCCATTATGGGGGTATCTGACGACGGTACCCCCACTAGGCCACAATTGAGGAGTGTATGGGCCCAACAAGTTGATGGAAAATGCTAGGAGAGGAGAATCAAATCAAGATCTCTCACAACCCGAGGAGGGAGAGAGGAATGCTACCACCACTAGGAGGTTCAAACCGAGGCAAGTCGCCTTGGTGAGGGACGAAGAAAAGGGGACGAGAGGCGTGATGAAGTAGCCACCCATCACCTCCGCATTAAATGCACTGCACTAGCTAGGACAGTCGCATTATGAAGGAGGTGATACTTGAATAGTGCTTGGACAGCCCGTAGCACACCCTACACTTCCCCTAAATGAGGGATGGGACAAGTATTTGAGGGAAATTCGCCACCCTACAGCTAGAGGGTCAGGATCATCAAGGTTAAGTGGCTATAAAAGGAAGGGAAAACCTCATTAAGAGAGATCAGAACAAAAGATTAGGGAAAAAGCCACTCACACTTGAGTTGTTATAAGTTGTGTAACACCTTCCCTGGTCAGCTGAGGGAGCATTAATACAAAACTTAGGCTTTTTATGCTCAAGTCCTCTTTTTCTTTCTGTTTGATTCATATTCCCCTGAGTTAGGTAGTAAGACAAGGAATCCATGCATTGGTCTACCATACCCATCTCTAAACAAATTAATTGTAGTGGGCTCACATCCAAAGCCCAACTCTTAGCCTTTGGCCTTTGGGTGCCACCTTTTTCGCCCCTCACACACACAAATATCTAAAAGCTAAAGGTTAGCATTTATTATTACTACGCTTCTGTTGAGCCATATTAGCAGCCACATCATCCACTTATTTTCTATATTTTCTTTTCTTTTTTTAAACTTTTCTTCTCCCTATTCTAAAAATAATAATAAAATAAAAACCTCTATTTTCCCTATTAATTCACGCATACTATTACACTTTTTCCAACTTTTTCCATTTATTTTTGCCTCTTTATCTCTCCACTATTTTCTACTTTGTCGTTACACTTCCTTCATTCTTTTTTTCTTTCTTATATTTTAACTTTTCTTCTCCCCATTTTATTTTGTATAAATTTGATATCATTTTTTCCATTCAGTCCATATTTTTCTCACATAAAAATTATGAGTACTCTCTCTCTCTGTTGATGGATTTTTCTTTTTTCTTGTAACTCTAATTAAGGTTTATGGTTCTTTTTTTTTTTTAATGTGTTTTGGTATCGTGTTTTTTCTTTTTTTCTTTTTTTTTTTTTAATTTCCCATCAGAAAGTATTATGTTTCCCTTTTATAGCTTGGTTGAATTTTGATTTGAGTTAATAATTAGTTTTTTTTTTTTTAAATAGGAATTTGAGTTTATATCAAAACATAATCTACATGGCTATGAATTTGAATATGGCCACTAATTATTAAGTCTATTTTTTACTCCTTTGGTTTTATTTTAATTTTGGTTAAGATAATATTGTAATTTTGTGATAAGTTTTGATTATTATGATAATTTCCTTACTCCTTAACTGATGAGAAATTTGAATAATAAGTTTGAAACATATAAAGTTTAGTTGTATATTAAGTAAATACTAGTCGCTAACCCGTGCGATGCACGGGATAGTTAAATAAAAGGACAATTAACCAACATCACATTAAGGTAAAAGAATTAGTGAGAGACTGATTTGCCCACCAAGAATTTAAAAGAAAAAAAAATTGATATAATAAAATCTAAGAAATTTAGAAATAGAAAATTGGGTTAATAATATGCATATTATAGACATTTTGCTAGTTAGCGTTTAAAAAAAAAAAGGATCTGTCATAGTTAAATAAAATACAATGGGAATAAATATTTAACTTCTATGCTTTTCATTAGTTTAGAAGTGTTGTCTAACGTAGAATGTTATTGGGTTGTAAGAAAAATTTTTATAAAATGTTAATATCATATATATATATATATGCTTATATTGTCAATGTCTCACTGCAGGTACATAGTTACTGAAACCTACAAAGTAATTTACAATTCTTAAATTAATAAAGCAAAATTCTCAAAAGTTATATATATACACATACTCAAAACTGATATAAACTACAAAGATAAAAACAAATCTTATTTAGTCGTATTAATAACAATATAAACAATTCAAAACATGGAATATTATCAAATTTATAATACATAATTCCATTATCTTTTACGTTGAATCCAAACAAATAATTAATTGAAATTAATCCAAACAAATAATTAATCAACCAAAAATCAAAACTTTAATTAAGAAAACAAAAAATCACATGAACCCAAAATAAAAATTCTCAATAAAAAAAAAAAAAAAAAAAAAACATATAAGGTAAAGAATTAAGATCAACCTACTAAGACGCAAATACCAAAAACCCAAAAACTTAAACCTTCCAAATTTTATAGAATCCCCAAATTCTATTTCAAAACCAAACAAAACCCTTAAAATTCAAAAAATTCATATATAATATACCAAATAAAAATTTACCACACCTTGGGTTGGAAGACATAGGTTGCAGCTTTGATTTTTCTCCAAAAAATAGAGATGCTTTATCTGCTATATACAACATAAAATAATTATTAGAAATTTCAACCTAAAAACCAAACCCACAAAAACACTATCAAAATATAGAGATTAACTCAAATACTTAGAAGAAAATAAATTCTAAACATAACAAAACAATAAGATAGAATGAAAATTTCAGGCACATATGAAAGCAAATAAAAAAGACAAAACCTACGTTTTTTTTTTTTTAGTTGAGTCTCTCTCCTTCTTATTTTTTTAATTTTAAAGTGAAGGTAAGTTTAGGGTTTTGAGATGTTAATTGCTAGAGTTTTAAAGAGAGAAGAGAGAGTCCTATCAGGAGTCTCTCTCTTTTTTTCTTAATCCTAAAGTTTTTTTTTTTTTTGGTGAGTCTTTTTTTTTTTTTTTTTAATTATAACGTGAGGTATCTTAAAAAATTATAATTATCTATATATATATATATATATAGATAATAATAATAATAATAATAATAATAATAATAATAATAATAAATATAGATGATGATTTTTGTGATAAATTGATGTAGGATAGAATTTACAATTTAATTTTTGTAATTATTTAATTTTGATATTTTTATGCAAAAAACGTTATTTTAGGTCTAGGTGATTTATTTCCTTATTTTTAGGTTCTTTTAATGTTTTTTTAGGTCAAATTTGGTTCCTATTATGGTTAGGTATTAATTATGGCTTATTTTATAATATATTTTCTTGTTCATCAAGTTTTATGGAGCCCTTAAATAGGCCTTCAAGTTTGTATACGTTTTTCAATATTATTGATATTAATAAAAATTCAAACTTTTGTCTATTGTTTTTCTGGTGGATTCTATATAAGATATAAAACCTAAAATAAAAATAATCTAAAATAAAAAGAAAAAGAAAATTGTGATGATGTAGAAAATTGTGAGAGTTTCAAAGGCTTCAGTTATATATATATATATATATATATAGATAATACACAACAATAGAAATTAGAAGAATACGGTTCACCTTAAAAAAATATTAATCAAACACAAAAAAAAATGATAAAATGATATAATACACCTCATTACATAATATTTATATTCTCATGCAATGCGTGAGTCTGTGGCTAGTATATTATAAACTGGAAAGAAAAACATAAATGTGACAATTTTATTGATATGCAGATATGTTCTTGAAGCCACAATTATATAACAAGAACATTTGATTTTATCACATCCATTGGGCATTGCCATCGATGCTTGAGCAATAAAGTATTAACAATTCTTTTTAATAAATTTAATAATTACAATGGAATGAGAAATTTGAACCATGAATATCTTATTTAGAAATAAGAAGAGTCAAATCAACTACAAAACTCTTGGCAAAATATTATCCATTTAAAACATGTAGTCCCACTACCTTATTCTTATTTGGTACAAGTTCCAAAAATAAGTTAATCAAAAGCAAAAGGGGTTTTTGGGGAGGGGGGTTGATCAAAATATTTTACAAAATATGAACATCACTATAAGTCCACTTAGGCTGCGTTTGTTTTGGCTGAAAGGGATTTCAGGAAATCATTTTACACTAGCCTACGTGTTTGGTAAGCCCAGAAAATTGGGTCAAATGGAAATCAATTTCCGCGTTAATCGTAAAATACCCTTCCTAAGCCGGAAATGAATTTTAGTTTCTATTTTACCTTCAAATGAATTTCAGGACTCACAGAGAGAGAGAGAGAAGAGAGAGCACAGGTGGCCGCCCAGCCAAGCTCTAGCCAGCCCAAATCGTGCCAGCCTCCACCGCCACCCCCACCGCCCAAATCATGTTGCCCCACTGGCCAGATCACGCACCAGCCAAACACCCAAGACCCACAAACACTGGTCCACAAACACTCAAGACCCATAAACGCCAGTCCACAAACGCCAGTCCACCTAGATCTCAACCCACCCCCCTCCCCCCCCCCCCCCCCCCCCAATCACCGATCCACCTCTTCAATCGCCAGCCATGCACCGACAAGCTCTGATTTTGACAACCGACCACAAGCCGTGCTCCACCAGGCTCTCCAACGCACTGGCCAATTTGGTCGCCACCGATCACCAGCCCACTCCACTCCACCCCTAAACTCACCCGATCTGGCCACTGCCGCCTCCATCCACTCCAATCCTCTCTTTCCCTCAATCTCTCACTCTTTCTTCCCCCTCTCACCGAGTTTGTGAATAAAAGATGTTTTTATTTTGATTTTTGGTTGTATTAAGTGTATATTTTGAATTTTTCTGTTATAAAATTTGTTTGGGAGCTGAGAAAATGTGAAAAATTTGTAGGAAAATAGCATTTTCGGAATGTTACCAAACACCTAAAATCATTTTTTGAACTATTTTCCATTGTAGAACCAAACACCCAAATTTCATTTTTCTTATGAGAATTCACTTTCCCCTGCATTCATTTTACACTCGAAATTCGATTTACATTGAACCAAATGCAGCCTTAATAATATGCATATTCCCTCAAACATTATCATTTGATGGTATCACATCCATTGGGCATTGTCACTGACACCTGAGCAAGGAAGTATTAACAATTCAAACCATGCATTCTACTGCTTATTTCATTTTCGGTAAAGTTCTAAAAAGAAGTGAGAAAGGGGAAAAGGGGGGGCGGGGGGGGGGGGGGGGGGGGGTGGGGGGTTGTAGGGGGTGTTAATAAAAAATCTCTACAAAAAATGAACATCACTATAACTCAATTTAATAATATGCACATTTCCTCAAATATTAACGTATCAATAACATGCCTTATATGAACACAAAAGAAAAAAGGGAGAAGAAAATGAAATTTCAACCCACTCAAGTGCATTGATAATGATTCTATAAACATAATCTTATCATCTACTTGAAAACTTATAAGGGAGAAGAAATTTTACCACTCACATTAGGTGTGGTAGACCTACTAGTCCAATTATCAGTCACATCATTTGGTGAAGGTGGCGGCAGTTGCTTGCTCTTCAACAATCCAACCTCATCACAATCCGGTGAAGCTGTTTGCTGCACATTCAAGATCCCAGCATCATCATATGCCTTTTCCTCTGGATCATTGTTACCACTTTTAATTTTTTTCAAAGCCTCCAAAACCTCATCCATGGAAGGCCTCATTTCCTTGTCCTCTTGTATACATTGAAAGGCCAACTCTGCCACCGATTTGGTCATCCTTTTAACTTCATTATCTGACTCAAATCCAAGATGTGGGTCAATCAACTCATGGAATGCACACTTTTCTATCTTGTTTATGGCTAAGTTAGACAAATTAATTTCATGCCTGTGCCTAGCCATATCAACAGCTGGCAGAGATGATATGAGCTCGATGAGGACAACTCCAAAGCTGTAAACATCACTCTTACTAGTAAGCTGGTAGCATTGGTGGTATTCTGGGTCAACATAGCCCGGTGTCCCTTGAGGAGCAGTAGAGACATGGGTGACATCATTGGGGAACAACCGAGAAAGCCCAAAATCTGCAACTTTGACGGAAAAGTTGTCATCAAGGAGAATGTTAGTAGTCTTTACGTCACGATGTATGATGTCAGAAGCGTGGAGATAAGCCAAAGCACTGGCAGTTTCTATGGCAATGCTCAAACGAGTTGCCCATTTGAGTGAACCTGGTGTTGCTCGATCGCCATGAATATGATCAGCAACAGTACCATTAGGCACGAACTCATACACAAGAAGTAGTTCACGGCTATGGCGTGAAGTACACCCATAAAGGGAGACAAGATTTTTGTGGTGCAAGCGCGTAAGGATTTTAACTTCATTCAGAAACTGTTCTACTCGTCTGTAGTTGTGTTCGTATAGGCGCTTGACTGCAACTTCCCGCCCGTCATGGAGTTTGCCTAATTGAGAAAAACAGACCATGTAATAAGATGCAAACCAAGTCTTTTTCTTTTAATTTTTATACCTTAATTTTTTTTCACTTTTGCTTGAAAAGTTTATGCTGTAATTAGGTGATCTTGAAACTGAAGCAGTGTGTTTATCATCTTACCATGATAGACGGTTCCAAATCCTCCATCTCCTAGTTCTTTCTCAATATCAAAATTGTTTGTAGCTTCTTCAAGTTCAGTGTAGGAGAAAACAGGGATTCCAAAGTAGACGCTCCCCCCTTCCAAGTCTGATCTTGAGGACCTATCAGAATTAGTCCTTGACAGCAATTTTTGCGAAGCATGTTTTTTCTTGTAAACAACCAAGATAGCAACGCCAATGACCAAGAAAATTATGAGGGCCGAGCATCCAGTAGCTAAAGCACAGAGAGGAAGAATTTAAGTTTAGAATGTTGGGCAGCAATGCAGGAAATTCATGAGAGTGAAAATTTTCTATTGAAGTTTACAAAGGAATTCATGCGGACGCATAAATTTTAATAGTCGAGGACATCTTTGTAAGTCTTGTGATGTTATCCTTATTATTATTCATCATTATATTTGAAGGCACAATGCAAATCCTCTGGGATTACAGCAGTGGAGAAAATGAGGAAATTTAGCATGAAGTTAATGCTCTAAAGCTTTGATTACTAGCCATACCCAGTGAAGGGGAAATGAATGATCTCTTCAAACTGACAAGTCAGATGCAATTAAAAACAAAATCTATCACTTTCAGAAAGAATAATTGGATTTCTATTTATGTATGAATATCAAATTCAAGAAGTAATATGATTGAGGCATCTTACCAAATCCAATCACTAATACCCTTTCGTTATTCCCTGCAAGAAGAGATAATACAGAAATGGTGTTAGTTTAACAATGAAGATTAAAGTGATGCAGCCAAATTGGCATGCATGGAAATCTTAACTGCGCTACACAAAACACAGTCAAAACCGTGTCATATGTATCTAATATAAGTTTTATTGAACATAATTAATTATTTCCGTCTCATAACTCAAATTTGAAACTAATTTGGGCGGAAATAGCAGTACATGTATTAGGAATAACTACAACTACCTAAAATTTATAAAGAAATTTATGTGCTTTTTTCATGAATGTATGTCATGCACATCCAAATAGATTTGCATTATTCCTATACCCATACCTTTGGTACAATAATATTTTCCTTTGTTGTCAGTCTTACATTGACCACCTTTGATATAACAGTCGAGACAATCTCCAGTCACACGCACTTCAAGAAGAATCTCAGCAGATAACAATCTAAACAGGTCATTACTTTTATATTGCCAGTTCAATGGGAGCTGAATAATTGGACATTTAGGTGGAGAGAGCGTTAAATTACAATGTGGAGGACTATAATAGATGTCATAGTTACTGCAATTTGTTCTATTAAAACCTGTAGGGGGAGGAATATTAAGAGTGTGGTTGCATTTGAACAGGGTCAGGTCGACTGGGACTCGTTGAAAAGAGATGAATGGAGGGCTGGGACTGGGAAGAGTCCAATTTTTTAAGGATTCGCAACTATTGGAATCCAACACAGACTGCAATTGTGGGTCCTTAATTTGTATGGAATTAGCCTGAGAGATGGATTCAACATCGTACAGTAGTGTTCCATTCCTCTCCAGTTTGATCTTCGGGGTTTTCATTTGACGTGGATCTCCGCAATCATATAAGATGAGCAAACCGCATTCTGGCCTTGTGTCATTGGCGAATGGAAAACCAATCTTGCCGACTTTTCCGCAAACAAAGGGTGGACAGCCTGGGGGGTGTATCTCTTCTTCTTCAGCCGAATAAAGCAACACAAGGTGCGAGATAAAAAAGAAAACACACAGAAAGACAGAAGCCATTCCAAGATTCCAATCACCACCAAGAATCTCTTACTCTTAATCAAAACCACATGTTCTTGTAGCTTCTTTTCATCTTTAGTCACTAATATAAGTAATTTCTCTGGTTAACACAGTAGCTGACTTGAAATTGGGTGTGCAAGACTTGTAAAAGCAGACTAAAAGTTAGAGCAAGGTGGAAGTACATGTGATTCATGATATGTGCATCGGGAAATCCCTTCATATATACCAAGTTACGAAGTCAGCAGAAGAGAGTTTCCTACTCACCTTCCCCATTGAGCCGCAGTAGAAAAACTTGACTCGTTGACTCTTCAAAACCTCTCAACACTCAAAACTTTGTTATGAAATCTTTTTTGCTGGTTTAAGTAAAATACTCAAACCAAGAAGGTGGGAAAAAGAAAACGCTCCTGAAACGTGTCGGCTATCTAGTTCTCGTATCTACATGAAGAAGATTGGTTTCAGCTTTGAACCAAAAAGAAGAAGGTAGGAACTTGAGTGGATTTACGCGTCTTTTACTTTCTCATGATAAACCAAAAAGTTTGCTGTGCTGTCCACAAAGTTTGGAAAAGTCTTCAGCAATATTGTGAGAGAGAAAAAAAAGAAACCCATTTAAAGAGGAAAAGCATTTGGCATCTTTGAAAAATTTTAACGTGGTGGGTGCTAGAGGGACATATCAAACATTTGTATCATGGCCATGGTCACATCTGATTTCTGAAAGTCAATGTAATGGGTGTAGAAAATAGGCCTTCCCTTCAGTAGCGGTCATTGTGATTTGTTAGTGAAGTATGAGACGGAGTAAAGACAAAAGAGAATATGACAATTGACAGAGGAACACAGTCATTGTAAAGTCATAGATGAATATTTTAAGTTCAGGATTGTTTCAAAAATTCTAGCCATTCTTTTCCTATTCATTAGGGCGGCCTGAGGGATGTGTGTGCCTTTTCGTTTCTCTAGCTTATCCCAATCCTATATTTATTTTTTTCCTCTTTTTTTTTTTTTTTTTTTTTGAGGAACATCCCAATTCTGTATTTTTAGATGAGCAGGTGGAGTGAAGCTATGAAATTTGTTTCTAATCAAAACAGACAAATGGGGCTAGTTGATGGAAGGTAATGCAACAACTGGTGATTAAGAAAATGAGGTACAGGAAAAAAAAACCAATCAAGTAGGAATCTTCTATCTCACACACTAAAATTGACAAAAACAAAAGTCTGTAACGAATATCAAAGCAAACGAAAAGTTTTGTATAGGCCTTTTAACTTCGTAACGCCTCAGGCATTCCGAAAGATGAGATCAGGTAAGACACACCAACTCACTAAGGCTGAGCTTGACTTCTTCTCTACCCAGTAAAAAACACAAAGGGCAAATAAAAATTTCATGTGCCTAACTTTTTTTTTTTTTTGAGTACCTAATTGGTTCACTAAGTAATGGAAATTATGAAGACCATGTACTCATACATATTCTATACAAGAAAACAAGTAACACCGGCTTCAAAAAAAAAAGAAAACAAGTAACACCATGGACTTGGAAGAGCTGTGGATTTGATCCCATTTATGGGGTGATAAATTTAACAGGCCTAGTCGGCCTTGGGCTTCGCTACCTTGAATTTATTTGCATGGGTTGGGTAGCCATTTTATAGGCCCTATATCAAAGTGCAATGCTCCGGATGAAGTTTATCAAACTAGTCAAAGAAAAATTGGCTGAACCCAAATTGAGCCCACCCGAAACTAAATGTGAACAGCCCACACGCCAATTATGGCTCTTGTAGTTTTCCTGTGACTTATATATGTATAAGAATCAGATCTAGGTCTAAAATAATAAAGCAGCAAAGCTGCAAGTGAATTCAAGGAAAGAGAGTTCAATGGAGAACTTGTAAGGATAAGCAAAGCAAGAATCGTTAACAAATTCTTCATCAACCAGCCGAATTGTCTGGTTTTCATAGAAGATATCTTGGATGACATATTTCCTTTTGGAGAACTTATGAATAGGCTTACTTCGATTACAGACAATTCCCAAACCTGGGTAGCTACAGTGATCTGTTTCCCTCCCAAAAACATAGAAGTGGAAGCTTATGTTTGGGCCGGTACCGCAATTTGTAGGTTTGCAAGCTTCATATCTTGTACTATTTGATGACAGAACAGGCTCTAACAAGAAGGTAAAGATGAGGATGTTGATCCTAAATAAGAAAATTGCCTTCCAACTGAATGAATTGTGTAAGACCATTAGGAGGGACATGATTGAAGAACAAAGGGAGAGAACTAGCTAAGAAATATAGAGGCATGATGAGGAGTGAATTATTAGTACAAGTGGCATTCAGTTTTCAGCTTTACCTTTCTCTACTTTTTAAAAAATCCTTTCATGGTGTTTCACGTTTGTCTATTGGAATTTTGGAAGGCCAATTAGCATACGTTTTGGCATCGTTTTATCTTAACAATATCTTCAGACTTCAATCTTCTTATGGGAAAATATCACTTATCTTTTTTCTTTTCTTTTTTCTTTTATAGAACTTATCTTTTTCCTTCGTATCAATATATCACTACAAAATTATTGCTTAATAATCCTAACAGTGTGTACTTATCAAAAAAAGAAAAAAACCAAACTAACAATGTGTAAGTCCCAAGCCCACCTTAAAAGCAATACTCGAAATTTGAAGGTAATTTAGGAACTTATAGAATCAACAAAGCTATGTGAACCCTTTTAAAGTGTTTTCATTTTATTTTGCCAAGTAAGAAGATTAAGAGAAGTAGCTGAAAGTTTATAGATTTAATAAAACCTATTCTATTGTTATAATAAGTGTTGATGCCCATTTTTGACAAAAGGCCCAATAGCAAAAGAAACACTACAATAAGAAAAATGGAAAGAAAAAGAAATGTGAATGGAAAAAGTGAGTTGTTAAACCCAATGGGCCAACATGGTAGGAATATTAGCCAGCATGCCCATGAGAAGAATAAGAGATAAAGATGAAGTAAGAGGGTTAAGGAAGCCTAAGAAAATAGGTAGCAAGCCTAATATGCCAACATGGCAAGAATAATAGCTAGCAGGCCTATGGAAAGAATAAAAGGTAAAATGAAGTAAGTGGGTCAAGGAAACCCAAGAAAAGAGGCAGGGCCGGCTCAATAACTTTGGAAGCCTTAGGCAAAAATTTTAAGTGAGGCCTTTTTATATTTAAATATTAAATAAATAATATATATATATATAAAATACAATTTATAATTAAAAATAATAATTTAACTAAAAATAAAATTTAAAGTATAGAACAATAGAATCTGATTATTGCAATTTTTTTAAAATCGTGACTACTTTAAAGTCTAAACTTTCACAAATAAAAATTAATTTAATACATAGTTTAATAAATTTGTACCACTATAATACAAATGAGTTGATATGATACATATTAAATTATTAATTGGTATAATAATTTATAATAATAGAAAAAGTAGGAAACCAGATAAATAAATAAATTTAAAAAAAAAGGGTGAGAAACCGTGGTCTTATAAGTGGTAACTGTGGGCTGCACTGCACAATTGCGCACTGTGCAACCTGTGCTGCTGTGCACCTGTGCAGTCCAGCCTGTACTTTTATCATCCTGTGGCTCAGTTTTTTTTTAAGAAACCATCCTGTGGCTAAGTTTTAAAGCAAAAAAAAACGTTTCCTATCAAATGTGTCCTGATGGGACTCCCATCAAACAATGGGGTAGGAAAATAAACTAAAAAATATATATAACTTAAGTTAAATAAGTAGAAGACTTCACTTTTCATTTTCGAAATTGGAAAGACAGAGAGCCTCTCTGAAGATTACCTTTGGTAAACTAAAGATTGGTTCGCTTCCTCTTTTTAAATTTGAATTTGTTGTGAATGGAAGGAAATCATCAAAGAAAAATTTCACTGACCAACTGAGTCTATGGAAAAAGATCAAGAATCAAGATGAAGGTAAAGAAAAAAAAGGTAAGAATATAGATGGAGAGGCAAAGAGATAGAGAGATGAGAGATTTTTCTTTTGTTTTTGAAATTTATAATCTCTATTTTAGCATATTTCAAGATAATTACGTTGTATTATTAATGAATTTGTCTGGTATTAATTTTGATTTTAGTATATTTAAAGAATGAGTTAATAAATTTGTCTCCCAAATTTAATTTCGTCAGCTAAAGTTTGACAATTTTTGTTTTTTTTTTTTCCTTTTTAATCTTTTGTATTTTAGGATACAATTAAGCCTTTTTAATGCACTTTATTGACCAATAAAAGTGCTTAATTTTTTTTATAATTAAAATATATAAATAAATATATTATATATAAATTTTTTTTTTACAAGTGGGGCCTTCTTTTATTTGGGGGCCTTAGGCGATTGCATCAGTTGCATCATATATTGAGCCGACCCTGAAAAGAGGTAGCAAGCCCAATGGGCCAACATGGCAAAAATAACAGCCAACAGACCCATGGGAAGAATAAGAGGTAAAGATGAAATAAGTGGGTCGGGGAAGCCCAAGAAAAGAGGTAGCAAGCCTAATGGACCAACATAGCAGGAATAACAGCTGGCAGGCCCATGAGAAGAATAAGAGGAATGACAGGAATACATTCTTTCATCTTTCGCCTCATACTCACCTCGCACTTGACCCACGACTAATCTTGAATCCGAGAACACCTTTACTACCTTTCCTCCCATTCTTCGAACCATAGTCATTCCCATCAGTAGAGCTTCATACTCCGCCTCATTATTTGTTGCCAAAAAGTCCAGCCTTAACGAATTTTCAATGATGATTCTTTCAGGGGATATCAGCACTAGCCCCACTCCGGAACCTTTCCGGTTCGATGCGCCGTCCACGTACACTTCCTAGTGTAAGGGGCCTTGTTGGGAAATCATGCCAACCGATTTTTCATTCATGTTGGGCGTTGTCATTGTTTCTTCTAAACGGGGCTCCGTGAACTCGACCACCAAATCTGCAAGGATCTGGCCCTTAACTGATGTGCGAGGCATGTATTTGATATCAAAAGCCCCTAAGATTGTGCCCTATTTAGCAATCCTGCTAGTGTAGTCAGCACTTCGGAGTATAGCCTTGAGTGGGAGCTGGGTAAGAACAATAATTGTATGGGCTTGAGTGAGAGTGGTTGCTTTTTTAGGATGATGGCAGGGTTAACGTTCAGGTGATGGCAAATGAACTCTGGGTTTACTCCTGAGGACTCCATGGAGTCCCATGCAAATACGTCAATATTAGTCCTGAGAAATTCTATCAGCTTTTCCTTCTCTTGAGAAGGCAGCAGAGATCCGACTTGAAAGAACTTCTTTGAATCATCATCAATAACTACCTTTATCAAGCTTTAACAATTTGCTTCCTCGGCTGAGGCCTCGGTGTCCAGCACCGGGGATTTTAACTGCTATAAGTTCCCTTCGTTGTAGGCCAAGGATTCAGCTTGAGGTTTATACTGAATCACTGCCACCAGACATTGTCTAGCCGTAGATTGATCTCCTAAGATCTCTCTGACTTACCCCTCGGACGGGTATTTGACCTTCTAATGAAAAGTGGAGGACACGGCCCCCAGTGTATGGAGCCAAGGCCTAGCCACAATCGCGGTGTAGGATGAGTACGTGTCTACCACTATAAAATCTACTTCCACTGTTTCAGAGCCGGTTTGCACGGGTAGCCTGATTTGGCCTCTCAGGATGACCACTTTCCTATCGAAACTCACCAAGGGGGAGCTATAGGGCATTAGGTCCTCAGGCGTCAAGTTCAGCCCCTTATAAAAGTCTGGGTACATTATTTCTGCATCACTGCCCTGATCCACCATCACTCTCTTTACGTCATACCCCTTATCCTGAGAATGATCACCAGAGCATCATCATGAGGTTGGATAGTTCCGATTTTGTCTGCGTCCGAGAAGCCCAAAACCGGTTGAATCTCTATCCTAGCCCTCTTCGGCTCTCTATTAACGTTTTCCGAGGGCAGCCAAGCAACTGATAGTATTCTAGATGGACAAGACCTTGTTCTTCCTGGTGCAGCAGAGATAATATTTATTGTGCCCAAGGGGGGTTTTGAGAAGTCATCTCTTTGAGATCCTGCGTTTGCCTGGTTACCCTGACCATAGGTATGGTGTAAGAGTTGTTTTAATTTTCCTTCGCTGATGAGTTGATCCAAATGGTCCCACAGACTCCTACAATCCTCCGTAGTGTGTCCATGATCCTGGTGATATTGGCAGTAGAGGTTGTGGTTGCGCATTTTAGGGTTTCCAACCATCTTGTTCGGTCTCTTGAAGAAAGGCTCCTTCTTGATCCTCTCTAGGACTTGGTGCACTGGCTCTCGGAACATAGCATTAACTGTCTAAAGGTTCGCCGAACCTTGTTGTCCGACCTAGTCTCTCTGCGACCTATTGTGGCCTTGCCTATCCGACCTGAAATCCCTCATCTCCTGAAGGATAACCTTATCTTTTCCTTTGCCCTGCTGCTGATCTTCCTCGACTCTTTTATACTTGTCAATCATGTCCATCAGCTAGCGTACACTAGTGACAGGCTTGCCCATTAGAAACTTCCTAAAGCCGTGTTTAGTGGGGAGGCTGAGCTTAAAGGAACTGATGGCCACCAGGTCACAATCATCCTCCATCTCATTGTACATTTCCCAGAATCTATCCGAATACGACTTCACAGTTTCACCCTCTCGCATGCTTAGGGACAATAGTGAGGCCAAAGACTATGGAACCCTGTGACATGTGACAAAATGAGACCCAAATGCCTGAGTGAGCTCTTGAAAAGAGCCTATAGAGTCCGCTTTCAAGCTATCAAACCATCTTATAGCGATCGGCCCGAAACTGGACGGAAAAATTTTGCACATTAAGGCTTCATCCCTGGAATGAATGGCCATCCTCTGGTTGAAATGACTCACGTGTTCCACAGGGTCTGTCCGGCCGTTATAGATGGTAAACGTCGGCTGGTGAAAACGTCGAGGAAACCTTGCATTCTCGATGTTACTTGTAAAAGGGGATCTGGAAATTTGATTCAAAGCCTTGCTTATAGCATCGTTCCCTACGCCTCCATGTAATGGGTTTCGAGGCTACCTCTCACGACGATGAGCTTCTTCATAGGAAAAAGACTCACTGACCGGTGTTCGAGATTTCTGCTTGTAAGTGACGTCCTGTTCGTCATTAGAATCTTCATTAGAATGCAAAAAAATACGTTTCCTTTTTGCATGACGTAGCTCCTTCTTTAGCCTTTCAATTTCTAGTTGCATGTTCTGGTTTTTTTCTGCATCAGACATGCGACTTCCTCCATGCGACTGACTTCGATCATCATGTGTGGTGTGTACACTACCTTCACGGTCCTGTCTCCGTTCTAAATTGAGGAAAGGATCAACATGCTGAGATGCCCTGAACTCTGCTTGTCGTTACCCCAGTTCAGCCATTATAGAATGTTGCTTTCACTTTTGTTCAAGCTAATTCCCACAGACGGCGCCAATTGTAGGGTCCAAATTTCGTGACCCTAGCCCAAAAGGTCAGGATTATAAGCCCAACGAACTCAGAACAATGAATTTGTAGAGAGTGGGTGAAAAAGCTAGGCTGGATGTGAATCTAGCAACGGTTAACTCTGATGTACTAGGATGAACTGACGTAAAAACACGCTTGAAAGCTAAATAAACTCAAATCCGAAGAGACTTGTTATTGATTGAAAATGTGAATACAATTCTTCCAGTCCCCCCTTCTTTAGAGACCTATTACATTTATATATTCTTCTTCTCCCTTATCTTTACCGTACACATGTTCTTCATCTAAGCATTTACTTGAGTACATGTCATATCAGATATTTGCTTTAACTTTCTGTGAATGGTGGTAGCTGAGATTGCACTGTTCAAGGGTCTTCTCCACATAAATGCGGTCAAGAAAGTTGCTACAGTGCATTAAATACAGTGGTAGCAGCTTTTCCTTTTAGATATTTCTCCATTCTTATCATCTTCAAGCATTCCCAAAGTTTGTCCTTATCATGGAAGTAGTTGGGAAGATCACTCAGACCTTCCGTATATTTGCTTGATCAAGTCCCCTTGGTGTCCGAGGAGAATGACCTCTTTAGACCATTAGGGTTCTCTTCGGACTATTCCTCTCGTTCATTTTTAGGTATATTTCTTCCACCTGGACTCCTTCCTAACCACTTTCTTCTCTTTGAACACGTAGTGATATTCGAATTGGGCCCTAGGTCCAACACATGATGTTGGGCTTTTACCCCCACAATAATAATAATAATTGGAGGTAAGGCTTGTCTACTATAATCTCTCTCATACCCCCATAAAAGTGGGAGCTTTTTGCACTAGATACAACATAAAATAAATAAATAAAAATGGTCCCAAACATGTTTAGATCCTTAAGCTTCACCCTCCTAATAAGAAGATGAAATACGTTCTTATCATGTGCAATGCACATGACTCACTTGGTTGATTGGATTAAGTGTGGTTAAGTGAGTCATAAGCATGTTTATACTTTTAGCGTCCTTTTGGTTAAAGAGCTAGAAAAGTAAGAGAATAGAAAATGAGGAAGGAATAGAAAAATAGGAAGATAGAAGAGATTTAGTTTTTACTCATTTGAGTTTGGTTGGGAGAATGAAAAAATTGAGAGATGAAAAACTCATTTGTTTTATGAAAAATGAAATTAGTATAAATTTACAATTATATCCCTATTAAATTAAATAAAATAAAAAGTAACTCATTTTTTTATTAAAAAATTGTGTATGGACACAATTTTTTTTTATTATTAAAAAAGAGCACAATCAAGAGGAATATAAATAAAATAAAACTGAATGTGAAGTACAGGAAAAGACAAAAATCAAAGGAAAAAAAAATGCAAACTGGCAAAAGAACGAAACCCATGTGCAAAGTACACATAAGCATTTTTGTCCCGCTTAAGTCATAAGCATTTTTCACCTAGTTTTCATCCTATTTTAGGGAGAAAATATTTTGATAAGCTCGAAGAGAAAACATATGAGCCCTACTAATTTTTTTTCCTCTCCTCCCTCCAACTAAACACCCACCAACAATAGTTTCTCTCTTCTATTAATAACTATCATTATTATCAAATTTCATATTAAAAAAAAAAATTTCTTCATGTACATATTGCATGGAATCTCAACTAGTAAGCACTTGTAATTAATATAAGAGCACTCGCATTAGCTTAGTCAAACTAGCATTTTAGTAAATTTATAACTAAAGTCACCCAAAACTACTATGCATTAGGCTCAACATTGTACTAAGCAAATTTAACAAATGAACAGTACCTAGATAACTACTCTAGCGAAACACTCTTCATCGCCAAAGCTCTCTCTCTCTCTCTCTCTAACAAAAATAGATCTAACGGCCACACAAACAGATCCGACGGTTGAGACCTCACCACAACCACCACTAATTCACTGCTACTACTAAAACTACAAAATTTTGGATTGTTGCTGGTTTATTGGGTTTGGTTGTGGATTTTTTGGGGCTGATGTTAGTTGTGGATTTTTCTAGGCTGTTGTGGGTTGAATGGGTTGTGAATTTTTGTTTTTGTTTTTGTTTTTGTTTTAATTGATGCAAGTTCTACTGGGTTGTGAATTTTGGATGTGGGTTATGTTTGATTCAGAAATGTTGAAAAAAAAAACGGATGAAAAAGAAGAAAAAAATAATTATTTAGAGAGAAAAAAATAATATTTAAATGAAATAAAAATAGAGTTTTAAGGTGATTTATCATATAATTGTCTATTCATATAAATAGTGCATTTGTTGAAGACTTTGAAGTATTTAAAATGAGTTTGTTGGATCAAAATAGCTATAATGGCATTGGGTCTGATGGTCTCCTCTAATATAAACTGAAATTATACCTTTCAAGTCCGTTTTCTCCTTCCCAATCAATTTGGAAATAAAATGACAACTGATATCCAATAATTGAGTTTGAAAGTGTGCCCTTCACGCATCAATTAGGGGTTTGCTATTATTATTATTATTATTTTTGAGGAGGGATTTACTAGTATTAAATCGTAAGACAACGACTTTAAAAATTAGTACCTGATGCTGGTGCTTGAATTGAAATAAAGGGTTATAACTTATAATATATCGTTGGCTAATATGTAATGCATGCACTCATATTACGTAGATTTGTTCCTTTTGATGGTTTTTAGCTTATAAAGAAAAATTAATTCTACAAGGTGGTTTTCAGTTGGTAAAGTCTCTGATGGTTAAATACAAGATTAAAAGTTGAATTCTCGCCTAAATAAAAAACTGATTGATGTCTTAATCTGATGATAAAGAACTATTATTAGGAGTAGGCGTCATAGGTAGAAACTATCTCAAAAAAACAATTCTACAAGTAACTAACTCTACTTATATTAAAAATTGTTTCTCAAAAAAAAAAAAAAAACTTATATTAAAAATTAGTTGGTATCTTGATTTAATGATAAAAAGTAATTATTATAGATCCAACACTATTAATTAAAAATCTATTGTATTTCTCAAAAAAAAAAAAAAAAAAAAAAAACCAAGAGCCTTGTAACACAAGTGATTAGCATCTTTGATATTTTTAATGGAGATATCTAGAGTCCAAATCTTCTCTCTATCTATCAAATTATAAATAAATAAATAAATAAATAATGTTAAAATGACCCGTTGGTACGGGAATTCAATCAAGTTACAGCACTTCCAAAGTAAGATCCATTTATCCTATAAAATAGGGAGTTCAAAATTCAGTTCACCCTTCACATGTATGAGAAGACGGAATATACTATTAAGAATATTGAATAATTTCCTTTTTGTTTTTACCCAATTTTAATTATAGAGGATGTGAATCTGATGAAATTTACATGTAGGGGTGCAGACATGAAATTTGATGATAGAGAATAACCGACCCCTATAATATAAATTGTATGATAATGACTTCCACCCAACATTTTCCAGAGACATTATTTTATATTAAGACTTTTCATTAATATAAATCATGCAAATATCGGACCACAATACCTATTGTTGGAGCATTTTAATATTAAATAAATAAAAATGAATAAATGTAATAACATAAATGAAAAGATATGGGAGTGAATATGGAAGATGAAGAGTTATTGAAAATGTTTAATCCCACATTGAAAAGGAGAGAGAGATTTTTATTCTTTTTAATTGTGGTGATTAATAGGCTAAAATGTATTGACTCAGATATTGGGCTAGATACGTACGCAAGGGGGAGGTGAAGAGTGGAGGTATCCTGGGGGAGACAAGTCAGAGAAGCCATACACTAGTTACAAAGTTTAACCAACCAAGGGCTTGAATCTCCTTAAAGAGAGCGAGTGCCGCGCCTCAGTCCAAATAGTGTTGTGTAATTTCTCTCTTTAAAGACAAGTCAGAGAAGCCATACACTAGTTACAAAGTTTAACCAACCAAGGGCTTGAATCTCCTTAAAGAGAGCGAGTGCCGCGCCTCAGTCCAAATAGTGTTGTGTAATTTCTCTCTTTAAAGTAATAAAATTCAGTAGTATTATTCAGTTTCTCTTTGTATTATCTCCATTATCTTTGTATTTGCACCAACAATTTTAAGGAGATTCAATCACATGGAGCCCACACAAGAGAAACCAAATGAGCCTGTTGGAGATCTTAACAAGCCGTTTCGCTTTAAGGGAGCCCACTTCAAGAGATGGAAAGGAAAGGTCCTCTTCTACTTGAGCCTTCTCAAAGTCTCCTACATCCTCACTGAGAAGAACCCATCCAAAGTTCCTACCGATGAGATGAGTGATGAAGAATATATTCTCCATCAAGAAAAAATAGATAAGTATACAAAAGATGAGTATAACTGTCGCTCTTATCTATTGAATTGTCTTGCTGATCATTTCTATGATTATTATGATACAACTTACAATTTTGCTAAGAAAATTTGGAAAGCTTTACAAAGCAAGTATGATACCGAGGAGGCAGGTGCAAAGAAGTATGCTGCTAGCAAATTTTTCCGTTATCAAATGGTGGATGGAAAATTGGTGGTGGATCAAGCACAAGACTTCCAAATGATTGTGGCAGAATTGAGATCCGAAGGCATAAAGATTGGGGACAACTTGGTGGTAGCTGGCATAATTGATAAACTACCACAATCTTGGAGGGAGTTCCAAAAGACTTTGCGGCACAAACAAAAGGAGACATCCTTGGAGACTTTGATCACACGCATCCGTGTGGAGGAGGAGGCTAGAGGACAAGATGCACTCATGACATAAGAGAGCAATGGTAATTCCACCACAAAGGTAAACCTTATTTCAGCTAATAATAATAATATGCCCAAAAATCATTTTCCTAGAAATAGTCTATTGAAGCCTAAAAAGAAAGCCTTTAAAAATAATAATAGACCTCAAGGAATGGGAAACCCAAATAAAAATTACAATAAGAACCAAGGACCACCTTCACAAGATCAATTTAATAGATCCTGTTTTGTCTGTGGCAAGAGTGGGCATATTGCTCGATTTTGCAAATTTCAGAAACGTGAATCTGTCCCGCAGGCTAACGTAACCGAAGAGCCTTTAGTGGCTATGATTACAGACATCAATATGGTGCAATATGTTGAAGGGTGGTGGGCAGATTCTGGTGCTAATAGGCACGTCTGCTATGACAAAAATTGGTTCAAATTGTACACTCTTTTTGAAGAAGAAAAAACTGTTATGCTTGGTGACTCTAGCAAAACCAAGGTTCTTGGGAGTGGTGAGGTTGAATTGAAATTCACTTCTGGACGCGTGCTAACATTGAAAGATGTTCTTTACGCTCCGTCCATGAGGAAGAATTTGATGTCAAGTTTTTTGCTTAACAAGGCTGGCTTCAAGCAAACTATGGAATCTGATAATTATGTAATCACTAAAAAGGGATTATTTGTGGGCAAGGGTTATGCTTGTGATGGAATGTTTAAATTGAATGTTGAGAATAATAAAGCATCTACTAGTTCAGTTTATATGCTTTCTTCTATTAATTTTTGGCATGCTCGTTTGTGTCATATAAATAGTAGATATGTGGGAATCATGAGTAGTTTAGGATTAATTCCAAGACTGTCAAAAGATTTTGAAAAATGTGAAACTTGTAGTCAAGCTAAGATTACAAAAAAGCCTCATAAAAATGTTGTAAGAAATACCGAATTGCTTGAGTTAATTCACTCCGATTTATGTGAATTTGAGAGAATTTTAAATCGTGGAGGAAATAGATATATTATCACTTTTATTGATGATTTCTCTAAATATACAACTATTTATTTGTTGAAAAATAAAAGTGATGCTTTTGAAAAATTTCAAGATTTTTTAAAAGAAGTTGAAAATCAATTCGGTAGAAAAATAAAAAGAATAAGAAGTGATAGAGGCCGTGAGTATGAATCAAGTGCATTCAACTCATTTGTTCAGTCTTTGGGAATTATCCATGAAACTACTGCACCATATTCACCCGCTTCTAATGGTGTGGCTGAAAGAAAAAATAGAATTTTAATTGAGTTAACAAATGCCATGTTAATTGAATCTGGTGCACCTTTACATTTTTGGGGTGAAGCTATTTTAACTGCATGTCATGTTTTGAATAGGGTGCCACATAAAAAGTCACATACCACACCTTTTGAGATGTGGAAAGGACATAAGCCAAATTTGGGATATTTGAGAGTATGGGGTTGTCTTGCTTATGTAAGGCTTACTGACCCTAAAATGCCTAAATTGGGTATTAGAGCTACTACCTGTGCTTTTTCTTGGTTATGCAATTAATAGTGCAGCCTATAGATTTTTTGATCTTGAAAACAAAATAATTTTTGAATCTGGTGATGCAATTTTTCATGAAGAAAAATTTCCTTTTAAATTAAAAAATAGTGGGGGTGAAGAAAATATTTTGTCACAACCTAGTTCTTCTACTTCACATTTACAAAATCAAGAAAATTTTGAAATGGAACCTAGAAGGAGTAAAAGAGCTAGAGTTGAAAAGGATTTTGGTCCTGATTATTATGTTTTTAACATTGAGGAAAATCCCTAAAATTTAAAAGAGGCTTTATCATCACCTGATGCTATATTTTGGAAAGAGGCTGTAAATGATGAGATGGAATCTCTAATTTCTAATAGAACTTGGAAATTAGTAGATCTTCCACCGGGTTGTAAGACCATAGGTTGTAAATGGGTCCTTAGAAAAAAGTTGAAACCGGATGGATCAATAGATAAGTTTAAAGCTAGACTTGTTGCAAAAGGCTTTAAACAAAAAGCTGATCTTGATTTCTTTGATACTTTTTCTCCGGTAACAAGAATTACATCTATTAGATTGTTAATTGCTATTGCTGCAATTTTTGATTTGAAAATTCATCAAATGGATGTAAAAACTGCTTTTCTAAATGGGGACCTAGAGGAAGAAATTTACATAGATCAACCCGAAGGCTTTGTAGAGCCTGGACAAGAAAGCAAGGTATGTAAGCTAACTAAATCCCTATATGGCTTAAAACAAGCACCTAAGCAGTGGCATGAAAAGTTTGATTCCTGCATGATTGAAAATGGATATAAATCAAATGAATGTGATAAATGTATTTATTCTAAATCATAGAATAATTTACATGTTATTATTAGCCTCTATGTGGATGATATGTTGATTTTTGGCTCAAATATGCATGTTATAAATGAGACAAAAAATATGCTTAAAAGCCATTTTGATATGAAAGATCTTGGTGAGGCTAATTTTATTTTGGGCATGAAAATTACAAAAGTATGTGATGGAATATATCTTGATCAATCACATTATGTTGAGAGAATATTGAGAAAATATAATTTTCATGGTCACAAAAGTGTAGCTACTCCTTTTGATTCTAGTGTTCATTTATTTCCTGTGAATAATGATGATGAGATTTTTAATCAAAAGGATTATGCTAGCATCATTGGTAGTTTGCGTTATGCTACTGATTGTACTAGACCTGACATTGTATATGCAGTAGGAGTGCTTAGCAGATTTACTAGCAAGCCTAGTAAAGATCATTGGCTAGCTATTGAGCGAGTCATGAGATATTTAATTGGTACCAAAAGCTACGGCTTATTTTATAAAAAGTACCCTGCTGTGATTGAAGGTTTTAGTGATGCCGATTGGAATACTTTGTCAGGTGATTCTCTCTCTACCACTGGTTATATTTTTACCTTAGGTAGTGGTGCTATTTGTTGGAAATCTAAAAAGCAAACAATAATTGCTAATTCAACAATGGAAGCTGAATTAATAGCATTAGCTTCAGCTAGTGAAGAGGCAAATTGGCTTAGAGATTTGTTATATGAAATTTCACTGTGGGAAAAGCCAATTCCACCTATATTAATTCATTGTGATAGCACTGCCGCAATTGGTAGAGTTAAAAACCGTTACTATAATGGTAAATCCAGACCTATAAGAAGAAAGCACAGTACCGTGCGATCTTATTTGAGTGGTGGCATCATAACTGTAGATTATATTAAATCTAATGATAATCTTGCAGATCCATTTACCAAGGCCTTGGCAAAAGATAGAGTCTGGAATACATCGAGGGGGATGGGACTAAAGTCCATAGAATCATGAGCCATGTATGAGGATACCCAACCCAAGGACCAGAGATCCTGAGAATTGGGTTCAATGGGAAAAACGAATCATATGATGGTCGTAAGAAATGCACAATTATTTATTTTTAATTATTTATTTTGTAAATAATTTTTTAATTGTTCATCCCTATGATGTAAGTGCATTTATCCTGTAATGTGGAAAGGTTGAGTAAAAAAAAAACTCTTAATGAAATTTGTAGCTCGTATGAGTGGGGTGTTAGAATTACAGGAGCACCCTTGACAAATTTCACCTATGTGAGTGTGGGGGTGGGGCCGCTCCCTATGAGATTTGGACTTAGTCTCAAATACACTCATGAAACCGGGATCAGCACACGGCCGTAAAGTGCTAGCTATAAAGGCTCATGTCAACACCTGGGTTGTTATGTGTAAGCAGTGACATTTAATTTCCCTAAAGTAGTCTTAGTTCAAGTCAGAGACCACTACGACTCTGGAGTTGAGATCGCTGTTTTACTAAGTGAAGGTTCAATGCAGAGCACACCTTCATGATGCATAATGACCTGTCTTTGCCTAGTAATCCCTCTTTAACTAAAAATTTAATATTAAAATGAGTGGGGGATTGTTGGAGCATTTTAATATTAAATAAATAAAAATGAATAAATGTAATAACATAAATGAAAAGATATGGGAGTGAATATGGAAGATGAAGAGTTATTGAAAATGTTTAATCCCACATTGAAAAGGAGAGAGAGTTTTTTATTCTTTTTAATTGTGGTGATTAATGGGCTAAAATGTATTGACTCAGATATTGGGCTAGATACGTGCGCAAGGGGGATCTCCTTAAAGAGAGCGAGTGCCGCGCCTCAGTCCAAATAGTGTTGTGTAATTTCTCTCTTTAAAGTAATAAAATTCAGTAGTATTATTCAGTTTCTCTTTGTATTATCTCCATTATCTTTGTATTTGCACCAACACCTTTTGATAAAGTAATAGACCACTATACCACCGAAAAGATTACATAAGGTAGGTAGAGATATTTTTTTATTGGGTAAATTATAATAAAGAGGTTAAATATTATTCTATATAATTAAACAACAAACCCAATTTTAATTAGAATAATCACATTTCTAGTTAAAAGGCAGGTAGCACGCTTTTGAGTCTGTCCCATAGGGCATTAATTAAAGAAATGAAGATAATCTGAATTCTGAACTAGAAACAACTTTTCACGGGTATTAACTTTACTTTTGATACAACGTAAAGCGCAACCTAAGTTGGAAGACAAGTCCAAATTGACATTAAAATAATAAAAGTACCCATATCACTTGCAGTTATCTAAGTTCCTCACACATTTAATTTATAAAATTGGGTCAATGTTCTTATAATTTGGACCAGCGTTTGTACTCGTTGTACTTAAATTACAATCTCTCTATTCTCATTCTCATATATAATAAAATAAGAACACGGGGGGTTTCGATTGTTTGAGATGATGGTATTTTGCTTGTTTGACAAAAGGAATGGAAATTGTAAAGAAGTTTGATAAAGCTCATCCTCCACTAAAATAATTTACTGTAATACTTCTACTTCTACTGTTCTACAAAATTTTAAGACTCAACAGTCAGAAGTCTTTTCTTTTTGGCCAGATTGGATCGTCAACCACTCCTAAAGCTAAAAGTAAAAACAGGAGGATATGCCTAGCATGCGACACATTTGGCTAATGACAGTAAGTTTCAAAAGTTTCATAATATATGCCAAGACTAGACTGAGAATGAGAAATTTCCTATTACCAAAAAGAAAGAGAAATTTCTAGAGAGAAAAACTGACCCGGATACACAAGACGAGTAGCATTACATCTCAAACCATGAGGTCTATCTGGGCAGAAGCACTTGAAATAATGCATATTATCGAACCCACAGTTCCCTCCACTATCCTCGCACATGCTACAGTTGATGGCTTTCCATTTTAGCACAAACCCATTTCTCAACGACTTTCCAATCCCACCTCCATAAGCTTCAACCGGTGCTAGAACCGAAGACTTGCACTCCATTGATACGTTGCTGATCAGCTTCGGGTCCTGTCCAGACAGGGCCAGAACGGTGTCGCTTTCGCCATAACAACTAGGATAAAACTCTGAAGGCCAACTCTCATGTACCGAAGAGTTACAATTATAAAACAAAAATAGATTTGTTTGGTTTGGTGCTAGATCGAACCGGCTACCCGGAAGGGATATGCTGTTTATAGAAGGTATACAACTGGAGTTTGGATTTGAGAAGGCAGAGTTTGAGACTCTAAGCGTCTCGTTTTGGTAGAAAATTTCCTGGATGGTGTAATTGTTATTGGATATGAGGATAGTTGGATGACCATTATTGTTGCAAGAGAGGTTGAATCCAGGGTAGCCACAAGAGGAGTTTTGCTTGTCTTGGATGTAGAATGGGAATCTTATGGCTTGCCCATCACCACAGGTTTTAGGCACACTGCAGGCTTGGAAGTATGGGTCCACTGCACCTAGGGATTTTTTTGGTACAAGGGAAAAGAAGAGGATGCATAGGATTATCATCGGAGAAATGGGTGATAGAAGGGTGGGAAGCAAGTTTGTTTGACCCATCTGTGGATCTTAAAAATTGTGGAGGGTAGAGATATTGCTAGAGAGAAGATTTATTGTATTATATCATGGTGACAGAAAAGAGAAGAAAGATACAGTGGTGTTAAGCCTTGTGGGGGGGGGGGGGGTTGTGAATTTGACTTGCTGACTGCAACTTGAAGTAGTGGATGGAGATTGTCCATATCCGCCTCATATCTTAGACTGTTGAAAATTCAAGCCATTCCTATATGTATATATTATCATTATTATGTATTTGAATGTTTTGCAACTTGACCTGACTTCAACCTTTTAATGTAGAGTTTATCCTCAAACTTTATTTAGTTACTTACATATAAAGCTGCGACTACTGACTAATAACAACAGCACCACACGCTAGTTATAAAAAAAAAAAAAAAAAAAAACGGCACCACACGCTCCCATCCAAAAAACATAAAAATAAAAAAATAAAAAAAAATAAAACCAAAACCAACACCACACGCCTAGTTAGCTAGTTATTGACTGCCTATAGTATTCACGTCAACCTCTACACTTTTTTTAGCAAAACTAACCCCCCCCCCCCCCCCAAAAAAAAAAAAAAGACTAAATTTTTTCTAATTTAACTAACCATTTTTCAAATTATTCCTTCTTTGGCTGGCCTCAGTAATTTATTCCCAATTTCGTTTAAATATTTATTTTTTCTCTCTCCTTCCAACCTAGTAGCAAAACACTTTCTCTCTTCAAATTCTTTCACGATTTTCAGCCACACTGCACACCCACAAGTTTCTAACAATAGAGTCAATTTTATACTAGAAGCCTTTTCAATTTACCCAAAGGAACAAAATATTTTAGTACTGGTAAATACTTGTGTAATATTTTGAGATTATTGTTATATGTGTGTGTATATTAATTTATTAATGTAAGAATGAATTTATTAATTTTTATGTTTATGAATATAAAATTAAAAACTCACATATTTTATAAGCGTAAAAAAAAAAAAATTTTGTACAATATAAGTGTAAAAATTAGCTCAAGTAAATTAATCCAATTTTTCAAAATTTTTTAGTTTTTTCATATTTTCCAATTTTTTTTATTTTACCAGCCGAAACACCCAAAATATTCTCAATATAGTCGATACAATCTAGTATTTTATTCAATATATTTTGAAAAAGTACTAGTATCAGTTTAATAGCTGGTATAATATATTTCCTCAATACGACTAGTATTGGTGCGATATTAACTTCCTTGGTTCATGGGCATGAGATCCACATTAAATTTTTTTTTTTTTTAAAAAAACGCACACACACGCATAGCCAAAAACCAATTCACAAGGATACAAAAGCACAAACACAATTTTGAACTAACCCATGCATGGTCCCTAGAAATCTCCAATTTCTAATCAACGTAATCAGATTACAAACACAAATCTCAATCAATTGATCATGTGATCCTCAGAGAGAGAGAGAGAGAGAGAGAGAGAGAGAGAGAGAGAGAGAGAGAGAGAGAGAGAGAGCTGAATCGTACCCAAACAAACTCATTTAGTGTAGTTACAACCTAGCCAAAACCCAAACTAGGTATTATACATTTGGACTTGGCCACCCTCCATCTCCATTGATTTGTGTGGATCGGTGCATGCGAGAGACCTAATACACCAAATTGACAACCACCACCCACCACAAAATTAACTACACATTATGTCATTAATGACATTTTTCATGGCCACCCTCCATCTCCATTGATTTGTGTGCATGGATCGGTCATTAACATCATGGGTAGTTTGTTCACATTGGAGTCAAAACCTTTTTAAAAGTAGAGGGTTTAATTTGAAAGGACAAAATGGGCTTTTGCCCTTTTCAACCAAATTAATTAGCCTTATGCCCTCCTTCCAAAACTAAATAGGGAAATGCCTCTCTTTTAAAACTCGATTTTCTCAAAATCGAGTTATAAAAAAAAAAAAAAAAAAAAAAAATCTGGAGCCCTATAGCGGCGTTTTTAAGGACCTATAGTGATGTTTTCAAGACCTATAATGACGTTTTTTAACTCGACTTTCATTAAATCGAGTTATAGGCAATTTTTTTAATTTTTTTTTACCTATAACTCGATTTCATATAAATCGAGTTACAAAACGCCACTATAAGTCTTGAAAACGTCACTATAGGTTCTTGAAAACACCGCTATAGGACCTAACTCGATTTATTAAAAATCGAGTTTTAAAAGAGGGGCATTTCCCTAATTAGTTTGGGAAGGAGGGCATAAGGCTAATTAATTTGGTTGAAAAGGGCAAAAGCCCATTTTGTCCAATTTTTTGAAATTTCAAAAGAGTGAGATTTAATATAAAACAACCTCATAAAGCTCAAAATATTATTTTATCCTTCTAATTTTTTTTTCCGCTGACGGTCAAGTAAATAAGTGGAGGTATTGGAGGAGATGAGGAGATAAAATTTTAAATATAATCCTCAAATGGAGAACTTTTGAAATGTCCTTGCATAAACACAAGATTTGGGCCTATATGCACCTGATTAAAACAATTATGTGGTCGTGTGACCTACCTTTGCGTGTTAATATTTAGTTGGTCTATTCCATGTGTACATAAAGTTACTATATATGTATGTATGTATGTATATATATATATATATATATGGAAAACCACAAAAAAAAAAAAGTACATATATATATATATATATATTAATCTCATAACGTTACTTTTTATATTAAACAAATTAAATCTGGCAAAGCGTATATATGCAATAAAGATGCCATGGAACTTTTTATGATTTGCCCGTTTTGTGTTGGTCAGAAATTTTTTTGCACCAACCACCAATCCGGTAAAATTTATCCCCTATTGGGCCTATTCTATCTAGACTTGGCAAACGTGCGGGTCAAGTTGGATTGCTTATTGGGTTGGGTTGGCTAATATTTTTTTATATGAATTTTTTTTTTTAATAAATAAAATAACATGTATTTGCTATTTGAAAAGTTACACAGCAAATTACTTGGTATAAATGCATTACTTTGAATTTCTCACTCATATCAAGAATGAGCTAAGTTAAACAAATTAATAATTGTTTAATAATTCTAAAATTATACAAATCTCCTATTACTAACCAAAACAAAATAGCACAAAGGATAAGTTAAAATATATATATATATATAAATGCTTCATTCATAAAACAAAATTATAGATTCCTTAATGGATAACTAATTTGACAAAGAATAAGAACATATAAGAACTTTATATCTTAAAATCTAATTTTATAATCTATTATCAATTGTGGTTGGCACTCTCTTTTAATTTGAGAATATACATTAAAGTTTGATTGTTTACTTATTTATACATGATATCTTTTATGAATATCATGTAATTATTAAGCAACACGCACTCTAGGAAATATCATAATCTAATTTGAAAAATGGTTTTTTTTAGACATGAATTGTTAAAAAATAAACCTAAGCATTCATAATTTATGCTAATTTCATTTATACTTTGGCTTCACTCTTTTTACACTTATGAATGTTTTTCATACATATCTATAATTTTAAATATATGTTTTTAACTCTACTGTAACCAGATTAACTTGGCATGTACTTTGTTATTTGATATAAAAAAATCTTTACTTATTACAAAATGCATTAACCATTCGTCTTTCAATTCATTTGTATTATGTTATGTAAAAGTATTAATTTTTTCCTTAAAACTCACAACAAACAATTAAATCAATATTGTCTTAATTTTTTTTTTACCAAAATTTTTTTATATTAAATGGTCTCAGGTCTCTGGTCAAGTCAGGTTGACTTGCAAAAAATAGGTTGGGTCATGGGTCAACCCTTTTTGCTTCGAAATAAAATAAATAAAAATAAATAAAATCATATTCAGATTGAGTATTTTTCAAGTTAGGTCAAAAAATTTTAACCTATTTTGCCATGTCTAATTCTATCTCTACAGTATTGTATTTTTTAGAGAAATTTATCCCCTGTTTAGGATAAGTCCTTTTATAAACAACACTAATATTAGTAGAAAGAAAATATCTAAAAATACTACAAAATATATATATATATATATATATATACACATATATATTTTCTCAAAAATCTCTCATTGAGTGAACGTAACGTGATCACCAAGTTGCAGTGGGTTCACACATCAAGCAGAGATGTGGTCCTTCTTTCGATCGTGACCACTAAGTCAAACCGACCACTTTGAAGTTTGAACAGCCACTAAAGACGTTACCTCTGGTCCTCTGCCTTAATTTGTCATTTGCTAAGCCTCTTTATTAAGTTCAACCCTTTAATCACAAGTCTTAAATGGGAGGTGTTTATCGAAAAAAGGTCTAAAATGGGAGGCTAGTATTTTTCATCCGACTACGAGAAGTTGAAAAGGAGCACCAAGTGTACTGCGGAATGAGAAAACTATTCGCACCTTCAAAATACAATAATCAAGCTTTTATATTAAATAAATAAATATATAAATTTATCATTTCTTAACCACTTAATTAAGTTGTAGTCAAGGGTTCAAGTGGGATTGAGATCCCGTGCAATACCTAAGGTATCAAATCCTGACCTTCCATTCAATCTAATGGTTCTAAAATAACTCCACGTCATCAATCCACGGCACTTAGGAAAAAACAATTTTAATTCACTCTAATTCCTTCTTTCTCTCATTTTTTTTTTAGAGATACTATGTCTACAACAATTTTACAACATTTTTACAACAAATCACAAGTAGTTAATTGTTATTGGTTCAAATTTGAAACTAACACTAAGATTACTTTTTGGCCCCAACAATAACAACCAGTGACAACCTGCCACTTAAAATTTGTTGTAAAAATATTGTAAAAATGTTGTAGACATATCATTTTTTTTCCTATTCATATCTTTCTCTCTCCAACTTTTCACTCCTCAATCCTCTCCTCTGTTCTCTCTAATTTTCAAAATTTTCAAAAAATCCCGATGTTGTTGTTGCTGCTTCACTTTTGCTCTCGCAGCAAACCACCGTCATCATATGGACCAAGTCTCGAACCAACCACCCACCGGCCACCGTTTCTCTCCCCCAATGATTTATCAACCCCTGCTACGCCTTTGCCGGCTTCACTACGTAGCATCTCTAAACTACACTGTCAGCCCAATCACTTCCCAATAAGTTCTCTCTCTGACTTTCATATATATTGGGAACACAAAAGAAAATAAATTGAAATTACATTTTTTATTTATAGTTAGTTTTTGAGATTAAGGATTGAAATTAGATGGTGGGTTTTTTTGGCAGTGGGATTTATGGGTTCTTTTAATCTGGGTCTTTTTCTTTTTTTCTTTTTCTCTTTTTTTTTTTTTTGTGAATTTGTGATTTTTTTTTTTTTAATTTTCATTCTCACGGTGGTGATTTGTACTAAGACCCAAGAAATTGTTGATGGGTATATTGTTTTGCTTGGTATTACAGGTTGGATTATTAATATGTTTATTTTTGAACTTGAGCAGAATTTAATGCTTCTTCATTGTTGAACTTGAAAGGCACTATGAATACCTTTATCTAACTTAAGTTGGACATATAGGTGATATATATGGACAATTTAGAGATTTGTTTTATTATTATTTTTTAATAGGGTATTGCAAAGAAGATTAGGCATATCAAAATCAATTAGTGATTCTTTCTCCAAAAAAAAAAAAAAAAAATCTGTTAGTGATTGGAATAATTCATTATTACAAAATTTGCATCAATGTGAAGTTCTAAATTTATATAGCAATTTAGTGTGTTCATTTGCAATTAGATGGCATTAGTTTTGATGATGGAGAGTCTCCATTGTAGACCTCTCAAAGTTGAAAAGGTAGATTTTGCTGTGCACAGGTAATGTAGCATCAGTGGAATGCTTACATTTTTTTTTTTTTTGGTTGGTTGTGATCTTGCTAGTTGTAATCTAGGTTGGTTTTGATGTAGCTTGTTTGAAAGCTACAGTAAGAGCTAAAGACCATGGGTGTGATTTCTTGTTGCAGTGATAGTAGACAGCTTGACATTGGTAGTAAACAATAGGTTCCAAAGACAGATGTCTTTCAGTGTGTCATTAAATATTCAGACTATGCTTTGTTTGACTGCATTTTTGTGGTAATATGCTCTCAATTTGTAGTAATAGTTGAAATTGATAACAATTAAACCTTGTAATGTAGGTTTGATAGTTCATGTACAGGAAAAATTGGTTGTTTCTTTGCTAAGTGCTGTGTATTCATAGCTATGCTTTTGATATAAATCACCCCCCCTCCCCCACCCACACCCCCCCCCCCCCCCCGCGGGCCCAAGTCCGTCCATCATCTTAATTATAATATTCTTGTTTTTTTTCTAGCATTGTTTCAACCTTTCAATATTTCTATGTAGTTTGAACTTAAAAATATTATTGTAGTGATACTTTTTGCTATCCACTATGCAGGTGATTTCTTGGACGCAATTGAGCGCTAAACCTGTTTTTTCTGAATTGGTGGCTCAATAATCTTTGCATGGTTATACATAAGGGCTGGCACTAATGGGCTACCATAGTCAAGCCACTTGAGATCGAAAGAGCATATGATCTTGAGGCGCACACTTATTTCCCTCTTTTCTTTGTGTGGAAATTATATATATTCTACTAGTGGGAAAAATTGGCCCTGTAATCAAGGTCTATATGTCAGTAGAATTCTTGTTATCTTGTTATTTGGCCTTGTAATCAAAGTATACATTTCAATGGAATTTGTACTCTTTTGGAACAAATATCTTTTGTTCTTTTTATGTGTTTGCTTTAATTTTGCATTTGTCCCTAAATTGGTTACTCAATTATCTGTTGTCTATTGATTTTGATGAAAAAAAAGTTTTAAGAAAAGTCTCTTACCATCCTTTTTGTGAAATCAAAACTACCATAATTGGTTAATAGCTTGGTAACATTTCAAAAGATAAATCATAAAAATCATTACACATGTTGAAATATCAAGAAAAGAATAATTGCACTTTATTACATTCTCTTGGTTTGGACTATACATCATTGTAATGGTATTTGTATACATAAACGAGGACACTCAAGTGTCAAAATTAAACGATACAACATAAAACTCAAGCAAGTCTTTTTTGTCTCATTACATGTTTCGAAGTAAAAAGAAATTCACTCATATCAAGTCTAAAACTTTAACGACACTGAAAATTAGTCTTGCTAACGTCGAGATATCAATCCATAAGGAATACTTCAAAACCTTTTCTGGCAATATAGCTTGGCTGGAGCTCTATGCTTTATCATCTTGCAATGTTAAAAAACAAATTTCAATCAATACAGTAACATCTTAGAAGACCAATTCTCTATTTACTTGCAAAAATCTTATATGATTCATTAGTTTCCAGTGAAATAAACCAACAATTTGACTAGAACTTGAAACATAATTGCTATATATAAGAGCATTTCCAGCAAATTCATCAAAGTCACTGTTTGTAGAATGAACAGTGACTTTTACTTTTATCTACCCACTTTTTCAAATCCACTTTTTCAAATACACTTTCCAACAGATTTTCTATCACATTCTCTATCTCATTTAAATATTATTTATTCATTCATTATTTATTCTTTTTTTAACAACTACACATCTTCCAACATTTTTTTTATTCAACACCTAATTATTATAATAGGAAAAAAGCATTTGAAGAATGAACAGTAATCCATCAAGTCTGATGGGCTACTGTTCATAAGCCAAAAAAAAATTGAGGTATAGAGAACCGGTTGGAGCATGAATAGTAGTATATATTCTCTATATTTTGGCTATGCATACTATTGGAGATGCTCTAAGTACTTTTCTAGTGCCCCACACAGCCCACACCTTTTGAAATTAGAACAACCCTTATTTCAAGCTTGGCTAAGAACAGACAGAAATTTCCATGAGAAAGACAACCCAACAGAAGAAAAACTACATTTACCATAATTCAAAATTTTATCTATAATTTACTGCAATTAGAGCAAAAGTTAGCCTAGCTGCTGTATACTTGAACAGATGCACCCCCATCATCTGTAATTGCAATTTGAACCAACCAAGTGATGTAAGAAAACTGCCAACTCATGCTCAAATTTGTAGTGGCAACCGAAGCAACCAAGAGTCTAAGACAATGCATATCTCTCCATTATTAACATCTGAAGAACTAAGGAGGCAATATTAACATGATAAATTCTAATATTTGGAAGAAAAATATCCTCTTTGCTAACAAACGGGATTTTCACAAACTTCACAATGTCAGGTAGTTGAACGGAAATAATAGAAGAAATAGCCTTGTCTATGAGCACATCCTTGGCAAAATCAAGACCAAGTGTGATGCTTGCACATATATGAAGTCTTCCTCATCAGATTGAATTTGAGTGTTATTAGGAGTTAGTAAAAATGATAGAACAATTAACAAATTAATGGGTGAAATTAATTAGAAAAACTCAAAAGACAAGTTGTTTAAAGGAAAACCAAGAACCCAAACACTCAAATTACAGTGATCTTCTAATTTTCTAATTGGTATTACCAGTGACATCAACTACAGACGAAATTCTTCATTTTTTTTTCCATCTTAACCCACACCATCATATAGAAAAACGAACAAGTGAAACTTAAACCAAAAAAAAAACCCAATCCATAATACTAAGCAAAACAATATACTCATCAACAATTTCTTGGCTCTTAGTACAAATCACCTCCATGAGAATGAAAAATTGTAAAAAAATAAATAAAAATCACAACTTTACAAAAAAATCAAGACCCAGATTAAAAGAACCCATAAATCCATATCAAAAAACCCACCATCAGATTTCAATCCCTAAGCTCAAAACCAACTTTCTAAAAAAAATATAAAAAAAAATTGCAATGTCAATTTATTTTCTATCGTGTTCTCAATATATATGAAAAGTCAGAGAAAGAGAACTTACTGGGAACTGATTGGGCCGGCAGTGCAGTTTGGAGATGCTAGGCAGTGGAGCTGATAAAGGCGTAGTAGGGGTTGATAGCTCGTTAGGGGAGAGAAACGGTGGCTGGTGACTGGCGCAATGGTGGCGACAACGGTGGTTTGGCGCGAGAGTGGTAGCGGCAAAAGCAAGTCAGCAACATCAGGATTTTTGAAAATTTTGAAAATTAGAGAGAACAGAGGAGAGGACTACGGAGTGAAAAGTTGGAGAAAGAAAGATATGAACAAAACAAAAAAAAAAAAAACAAAAACAAAAAAAAACAAAAACAAAAACAAAAACAAAAAAAGAGAGAGAGAAAGAAGGAATGAGAGTGAATTAAATTTTTTTTTTTCCTAAGTGACGTGGAGCTATCTTAGAGCCATTAGATTGAATGGAAGGCTAGGATTTGAGCTATTTCACCCCGTGCAATACTCTAGGTATTGCACAGAACCTCAATCCGTTCAAGTGTTCAACTACCAAAAATAAACAATAATAAGTCTAGAAACAACTTTGCTCACAATTTTTTTTAAAAGGCATGGATCTTGAGAAGGTGAGCTTGGAAGATCAAAGCGCTACTCTTAAGACCCTAATAGAGACCTGACATGCTTGCCTAATTATGGATAGGGATCAGGGATTTAGGACACTTATTTAATTGGCTTGGTTTTAGGGGCAGCTTCACATTAAAGGCGGGGTGGTCTTGTGACCACCCTGACCATAAAAAAAAGATTATTATTATTATTATGGAGTAAAATCTAAACACTCTTAAAATTTATGGGGTAAAATTCAAATTCTGAAATGTTAGGGTGTAAAATCCAAACATCTCTAAACTTTAGAGGGTAAAATCCAAATTCTGAAACTTCAAGGTATAAAATCTAAACACCCCAGAAATTTAGGAGTATAATTTACAATGTACCCATTTTAAAATAAGTAAACTTGTATAAGGAAATAGTAAGATTTTATGCATTTTTGTGTGTGTATGTGTGTGTGTGTGTTTTTTTTTTCAATATATAAAGTTTTCTTTTTATTATATTTTATATAATTTAATTTTTTTAATAATTACGCGAAAAATGCAGTTCATCAACTTGTGGAAGTAAATGAAGATTTTACTGCTTGCTATCACAATGAATTTGTTTAGAGATAGGAAGTCAAATCTGATTATGATATCCAATGCGCGAACTAAGAAGGTTTACATCATAGAATTGAATAAGAAAGGATGCCTCTTCTCTTTATTCACAATTTAAGAACTAGTTAAGAAAAAAATACAAGTGCTGGTTCTCGAGTGTAGTCCGAGGTTGTGGTTTTAGACAGATAAACTCTTTCTTCTCTTTCTCTCTTTTTCTCTCTCCCTTTTTTTCTCTCCCCTATCATCTAGATCTTCCTTTTTCTTTTATCCCCAGCTACAACTCATCTGAATCTTACACTTGGAAGGCTAAGATTGTGCTCTTAGAACTCCTGTCCCATCTAGAACATACTAGTAAGCTTTATCCTATAATCCTAGTTGTGCCACCACTATTCATGGTCATTTATTCATTAATGCGACCAGAGGAGTGGTTGGCTTGTAGTTAATGCAGAGAGGATGGCTTCTATACCATTCTTTCTTCATCCTTCTTGTATTCTGTGCCAATTCTGCTTTCTTTCCTTTTTGATGTTTTAACTTTATGCACCTTACATAACTAGTGCTCGTCCCCGAGGTCCAAGGTGTATCCTGGAAAATTACCTTGACTACCCATTTAAATCAGATTTGGGATTCTCGTCCCCACAATAGCCCCCCAGAACCTCATTTTTCGTTCCTGAACTAGAAAAGTGAGGTTTTGGCTAATAAAAATTGTTGACAAAAGCACACTCGCGAATAGGTTCCCACGTGAGCATGTCTTTTCAACTGACTGTGACCCGCTCCTGACGCTTCGGAATCCATAACTCCGCAATAAATGCAATAGGCAGCCTGTTGTTTCCCATGTTCTACAATGAGATCATGATTAAACGGCTCTAAATTTGTCATCAGAAGGGCCAGGAAGATTACCTCTCCTTTTTTCCCAGCCTATATATAGAAATATCAAAGGTTCTTATCTCCATTTCGCCTCCCCAGAAGCCAAAAAAAAAAAAAACATAAATACGCTCCTCGCACTTGATAACCTCATCCAAGAAGTCCTTCTTTCCTAAATTTGTAAGTGTGCATTTTTTGTAAACAAGAGTTCTTCCCTTATTTTTTCATACTAGTAGATTTTTTTTCTTTTTCCCAAATGGGTAGATTTTTTAGTTTTGTTGACACTCTCGAACACTGAGAGGAGTTTAAGAGATACTATAGGATTCCTAGCAATGTGTCAATACAACATTGCAACTTAGGTGAATGGCACGAGAAGAGGCCTATCGGAGCTGTCGTGATTCCCATGATTGCCTTCACTGAAAGTGGTATGAGAATTCCTATGGGTAGAGTCACTGGGGATTTTTTGAATCTTTTTAGATTGTGCCCTACCCAATGTGTCCCAAATATGTTTAGAATTTTAGGTAGTGTAAATGCACTGAATGAAAAGTTAGGTATATATCCTACCCATCATGACATAAATTGGATGTATAGTTGCCAGAAAGGTGTTGATGAGGGATATTACTTAAAAAACTAGGGTTCCCACCGTTAGGCTAATCTCTTGCCTCCCCGAGACGAACAAAGGCATGGGCAAGGACTTTCTCATCGTTTCAGGGGAGTGGCATTACGGACTCCATAGTCCTACCCAGGCTGGAACTCCAAGTGGGATGGCTGAGGGACACTTAAAAAGTCTATATTAGCTTAGGAAATTCTATAAATATTTTATTTACATATTCTCCATTTCATCGTTTTACTTTTGTGTATATATACTTTTCTTTTACTTGACAAAACTTGAGCTTGTCCGACTTGCAAACTAACATGAATTCTTAATTGTTTTTCCTAAAATAAAAAAGCTACTACCAAGAGACGAAGCATTGGTGAACTTTGATCTACTGGACCAAGTTCTAAGGTCTGAGATCTTCCTACACCGTTACGGACAGCTCCTCGCAGTTCATGTGATTCTAGGTTTTAAACCCATTTCCAATTGCTTCCAAGTGTCCAAGCACGTAATTAAGGCTCGAGACTCTCATCTTTCCCTAGTTGATGTGGCCATTGAAGGATTTATAAGCGAGCCTCCTCCAGAGGGAACACAATTAGTCGAGCTTCCTACTTTAAGGATCCTGAACCCATCATAAAGGAAATTACATCCTTGGACGAAGAAGCTAAGACAGAATATGAGGATAACACTTCAGAGGAAAACACTGAAAATCCTTACAGAAGCGAGGATTTTGAGGTCTTTTACCATATAAACGAGTCCGAGGAGGAAGGACTCAGCCCACATCCAACTGCAACCTTAGTTAATAAGGAGTAAGAGGCTATCGAAGTGCTTGAAGGGATGGTGATAGAGAAGAGATTGCCATATTTACTTTCTTTACTAGAATCCCACACTGAGACCACAACTTCTAAGGTCCCAATGGTTCCCAGGCCTCCAACTCCAATTCCTCCGCCCCTGCACAAACTGAACCAGCTGATAAAAGATGAAAAAGAGAAAAGATATGAGGTAAAGGCCAAATCGAAAAGAGTGAAGTCCAAGAGGAAGCCCTTCCTTAGCCCACCAAGGTGGCAAAGATAACCTGAGCCCAACAAAGAAGGGGAGGGAAAAGCTCGAACGCTGTCTCTGGGCGACAATCTCGGGTTTCGAACTAAAATCCTGCCTCTGAATAGGACTGCTCACCTCTCAGTGAAGATGCTTCAATTCGTAACTTCAACGGAGGAAAAGTGGGCTACGTGGCCAATGTTGTGGAACAAGCGCTTATTCTCCCCAAAGACATGGATGAACTTTGAAACCTGAAGAAGCATGAACTTCTTCTTTCCGTAAAGAGGGACCTAGCTCTGGTAAGATTTCCTTACACTCACTTTTCTACCTCTAAAACTCCATTATTACAGTCTTGTCTATTCTACGCATACTTTCCTACTAATTTTAACCACAACTATTCACGCACAGGCCACCCAAGCAACACGTGTAGCAGAAAAATGGGTTGATCAAGCATTCTATGACTTGAAGGAAGAGGAATCCAAGCGCTAGTTTGCACAGAAGTCTTTGACCTTAATAGACAATAAGCTAAAGGAGACTTTCCTCAAGTTGGCAAAATGCGATAAGGCAAGAAAGAGTGCTAAAGCTTCAATAGAGAGCACAGAAAGGCAAGCTCAAAAGCAACTCTTACACTTAAGGGAGGTATAGAGCTAGCTCGCAATTGCTTAGACAACCATTTCCAAGCTAAAGAAAAAGCTGACCTAGAAAGATGAAGAGATGAACAAGGTTGAGAAAACCACATATGACCAAGGGCAGAAGAAGACTAAGGACTACCTCAAATCTCATCTCCCTGTCGTATGTCGTAACTTTTGCCTTCAAACCTAGATTGAGGCCCTCAATGCTGCCGGAATAGACCCCAATTAAAAGTTAAGAAATCCAGAAAAAGCCTTCTACCCTCCAGCAATCAGGGCATATCCAATCACTCAACTTCCTGTCAGTACCTCTGGCTTAACTCCGACGAGCTCTACTGAGAACCTCCCACCAAAGTCTAGCACTACTGCTCCTATCAAATCCAAACCAGTTGAACAGCAGCCAAGCACAACTGTCCCTGCTAAGACCAAATAACCCGAGCCACCTGTCTCTAAGCCCAGTGTAGTTGCTCCACAAAGCATCGAGGTGGTAGCTAAGGTGCCTCAAACAGTAGAAGACTCCTCCACAACTATCTTAGCAACTAAGGTGGTTCCCCCTGCTCCAACTCCAACTACTAAAGCACAAGAACAGAGGCACAGAAGACTCCCAAGGCCTAGGGGATGCAATGGTAGGACTATTTGATACTTTTGTTGTTTGTTTGTTTTTGTTTTTGTTTTTGTTTTTGTTTTTTGTTTTGTTTTTTTTTTTTTAAAGGCATTTTGTCTTTACTTACCTATCTTCTATATGTACTCATTTGAACTTCGTTTAATGGAAAACTTTTGTTAAAACCTTGCCTTATAGTTTCATGATTTACTATTTGTTTATCATGTTCATATAAAATAAAGTATCTGCACTGAGGTATTAATTTCCTGAGGTAGATGATATGAGAAATCGAACTTAACCAAGGTCAGATTGAACACAACAAACATAATCCAGGTATTAATTTACCCAAGGTAAGTGACCCGAGGAGTCGAACCTAGCCGAGGTTCTGTTTAACATAAAAATAAGCTAAGTATTAATTTACCCAAGGCAGATGACCCGAGGAGTCGAACCTAGCCTAGGTTCTGTTTAACATAAAAAGAAGCTAAGTGGGACAAGAAGAGTCTTAAAAATACATCTTATTGCATATAAAATATAAACCCATACAATACGGCTGGATTAGAAATAATACTTTCGTAAATTGTTCACATTCCATTGACGAGGTACAACAAGTCCATCCAAATCCTCTAACCTATAAGCCTCCACTCTAACTACTAAAGTTACTCAATATGGCCCCTCCCAATTAGGACATAATTTTCCCTAAGAAGGGTTTCTTGCACTCCCAACAACCTTTCGCAAGACCAAATCCCCTGGAATAAAAGCTCTAACCATTACCTTTTTCTCAAACCCATGCCTAAGCTTTTGTTGATATTGTACCAACCTGACTGCGACCACCTCACTTAGTTCCTCAGCCAAATCAAGGCTATGAGCAAGGGATTACACACTGCCATCACCAAGGGGTTGGTCGAACCTTAGAGTTGGGAACCCTGTTTCTGTAGGAATGTCTGCCTCAGTAACATAGGTCATGGGAAAAGGGGTCTCACCCATGGATCTTCTTGGTGTTGTGTGAGAGGTCCACAGAACACGAGGTAGCTCATCCACCCATTTTCCCTTTGAATCTTCTAATCTCTTCTTCAAACCATCCAATAAAACCTTATTTGTGGCCTCAGCTTGCCTATTACTCTAAGGATATGATGGAGTAGAGTATCTATTTGTTATTCCTAATTCGCAATAGTATTTCTAAAAAGTCTTATTGTCAAACTGAAATCCATTATCTGATACAAAGATGCTCGGGACCCCAAATCTTATGACGATATTCCGCCATACAAACCTTTTTACAACTTGATCTCAGATATTTGCTATTGGTTTTGCTTCTACCCACTTAGTGAAATAGTCAGTAGCTACCAAGAGATACCTCCAATTCCCTGTGGCTCTAGGGAAATGTCCTACAATGTCCAATCCCCATTGGACAAAAGGCCAAGGGCTACTCAGTGGGTTCAACAGTCCTCTTAGCTGATGAATGTTAAGAGCATACCTCTGACACTAATTACATTTCTTAACATACTCCTGTGAGCATTTTTGCATGCTCGACCACCAATACCCTACGTCAAAACTCTATAAGCAAGTAACCTGCCCCTTGTATGGCTGCCAAATCCCTTCATGTAATTCTTTTAACAACATTTCCACTGCCTCGGGATGAATACAACAAGTATGGTCTTGAGTATAAGTGTTTGTACAGTTTTTGGTCCTTAGAAAGCCAAAACCTTGGTGCCTTCCTACGAACCTTCTCTGCCTCAACCCAATCCTCGGGTAAAATTCCATCCTTAAAAAATGCGGCCAATGGATCTTGCTAGCTGGGGCCTACCCTCATAGAATTAATTTCCATTGGAAGTAGTTCATTATAAATAGGCGACACATAACTCTCAACGAGTACAATCCAAGGCAAGTCCTCCCTACTAACCGTGGCCAAAGTTGCAAGTGAATCAGCATGGGAATTTTTATCTCAAGGAACTTTCTCAAGCATAAGAGAATGAAAGTCCCTTGACAATCGCTTTACTTGACCTAAATACCAAAGCATCCTTAGATCCTTCGCCTTATACTCTCCTAGGACTTGTCCATCTTCCAATCTTGAATCACAATATGCTCTTAAGGTCTTGCCACAGAGCTTTTGTACAACATTCAGACCTACCAACAAAGCTTCATACTCCATTTTTTGTTGCTAAAAACCCGAGCCTAAGTGACTTCTCCAAAGTAATACCATCTGGTGAAACCATTACAATCCCTATTCCTGGTCCCTTTTTGTTTACTTCACCATCCATGAATAACTGCCAGGTACATTGAGCTACTATTGTTTCCACATGCACAAGCCCCTCAAGTTTTTCCCCCACCTCCGAGCTTCCTAGTTCCTCAGTAAATTCTACTATTAAATTTGCTAGAACTTAACCCTTCATTGCTATTCGGGGCATGTACTTGACATCAAATGCTCCGAGCATGGGCCCCCATTTGGCCACCCTTCCTTTATAATTTGATTTTCGAAGCAAGGCTTGTAAGGGCAACTGAGTTAAGACAACCACAGTATGTGCCTGAAAATAATGAGGCAACTTTTTGGTGGCGTGGATGATAGCAAGAACTGCTTTTTCCAAGTGAAGATACCTAATCTCGCCCTTTTGTAGGGATTTACTAACATAATGCACTGGTTTCTAAACTCTTTCGTCCACATGTATCAAGACTAAACTCACAGCATGCCGAGCTATAGCCATATAAGCATATAAAACTTCCTGCTTTTCTGGTATGGACAAGATTGGTGGATGGGCCAGAAATGCCTTTTAACTCCGCAAAAGCTCTATCACACTCTTTAGACCATGTAAAATCCTTTCACTTATGCAATAGCAGGAAAAATGGTCTACACCGTTCTACAGACTTTGATATAAACCTATTTAGAGTTGCCTTCATTCTAGTTAGGCGCTAAACTTCCTTTAGGTTTTGAGGAGGATGCAAATCGTGAATGGCCTTAATTTGGTTAGGTTTAACCTTAATCCCACGATAAGCTATCTTATACCCCAGAAACTTTCCTGATCTGACTCCAAAGGAACATTTTGAAGCATTCAAATGTAGCTTGTGTTGCCTTAAGATTGCAAAATGTCACCAAGGTCTGACATTTGTTTGGTCTCCTCTTTACTTTTCACCACCATATCATCAATATAAGCCTCCATGTTTCTTCCTAACCAACTCTCAAACATTCTTGTCACCATTCTCTGATATGTCGACCCAGCATTTTTTAGTCTAAATGGCATTACTTTATAATGAAAGTTTCCCGTCGGAGTGTGGAAGGCAGTTTTCTCTTAGCCTGACAATGCCAAAGGAATTTGGTAGTAACCTTGGAAAGCATCTAAGAAGCTCATCCTCAAATGCCCAAATGTTGCATCCACTAATTGATCAATTCTGGAAATTGGAAATGGATCTTTTGGATAGGCCTTGTTGAGGTCTGTGAAATCTACACATACTTTCCACTTTCCCGACTTCTTTACCACCACCGTATTGGCCAACCATTTAGGGTAAAAACCTCTTTAATTACTCCAGCCTGTTTCAGCTTACAGACCTCATCCTTAACAGCTTTGGCATATTCCTTTGAGGATCGTCGAGGTATTTGCTTCTTTAGAATAACACTGGGGTTAGCATTCAAGTCGTGACAAATAAATTCAGGACTAACTCCTAGCGCTTAATATGCATTCCACACAATGATGTCAAGCTTCTCTTTCAATAACTCCACCAAATGCACTTTATCCTTTGCTAGGAGTAGAGATCCAACATGAAAATATCGATCCACATCTTTCCCAATAATGACCCTTTCCAACTCCTCACATGATATTGAACTGTTCGAGGATGTTGGTGACCCTTGTTGTGATTGCTACAATGTCAGGACAACCTCAAAAGAACTCAACTCAGTAACATGATGATTCACTGTTGCCACCATGCATTGCCTAGCTGTTGACTGACATACCACCAATTCAGCCATCCTTCCATTAGTGGGATACTTCACCTTAACATGTAACGAAGATGCAACTGCCCCCATAGCATGCAACCACGGTCTAGCCAAAGTGGCAATGTACGATCAAAAGGCATCTACTACTATAAAGTCCACGCTTACCATCCTATTCCCAATTAAAATAAATAATCGGATCCTCCCCTTTGGAATAATGAAACTCCCATTGAACCCAATCAATGGAGAGTCATACTGGTCCAAATCCTCAGATTTGAGACCCAAACCCTTAAAGAAGTCCTGGTACATTATCTCAGCCCCACTTCCTTGGTCAATCATTACCCTCTTGACATCATACCCCGCTATCTGCACGGTCAGCACCAAAGCATCGTCATGTGGCTAAATGGTTCCCAACTTTTCATCCTTAGAAAAACCTATGGTTGGTTGATCTGAGACCTTGCATCTTTTACTTAAGGCTTCCCCTTCAGGGCCTCCCACATGCGCCAACATTAGCATTACCCCTTTAGCTGGGTGAGGTTCTTCTCTCATGGTTCGAAAAAAAATATTTATTGTCCCCAAAGATGCCTGAAGGACTCCACCATTATGCGATCCACTCCCAGGTCGGTTGGTTTGATTATTAGACTATTGCAAAAATTGCTTTAATTTTCCTACTTTCACCGATTGGTCCAAAAAGGCTTGCAAGGTCCTATTGTCCTCGGTCGTATGACCTTGATCCTGGTGATATTGACAATACAAGCTTTGATTTCTTTTAGTGGGATCACCCCCCATTTTGTTTAGCCATCTAAAATATGGTTCTTGTTTGATTTTATCCAGAACTTGGTATGTCGGTTCCTTGAACACCGAGTTCACCATTTGAGGAGAAACACCATCATGAGATGCTTGATGATAATATTCCCTCCTTGGTCAAGAAGATGTAAACTGGCCTCCTGAGTTACCCCTTCGATCATTGGTAGAAGCCTTATTTTTACCTCTGGCAAAACCTTGATTGTCCTTAACCCTTTTATGATCTTCAATCTAGTCCATCAATTGGTGCACATTTCGAGGGGGTTTCATGGTAAGTGACTTCCACAAATCGAAATTTGTAGGAAGACCCACCTTAAAAGTCCGTACAGCGACATCCTCAAAATCCCCATCAATTTCATTATAAAGCTCCCAATAATGATTGGAGTTAGTCTTCAATGTTTCTCCCTCTCTCATTGAAATTGAGAGCAACGAATCCAACAATCTAGGAACTCAGCTACAAGTCAGGAATCTTGTCCCAAAAGCCATGGTCAACCCCTCAAAAGAATGTATCAATCCTTTTGCCAAACTGTCAAACCAACTCATTGCCACCAGTTCGAGGCTTAAGGGGAAGACCTTACACATCAATGCCTTATTCTTGGAGTGAATAGCCATTCTTTGGTTAAAGTGGCTCACATGCTCAACAAGGTCGGTCCTCCCATTGTAGATGGCGAAAGTAGGTTGGTTAAAATGGCGAAGGAGCTTGGCCTACTCAATACGTTGAGAAAAAGGAGAACGGGATATTTAAAGGGGGGCTTACCCATGGCATCATGACCTTGGCCCCTCCTTGGTGGGGTGACAAATTTCTTACGATAGTGTTTACATCCTAAAGTATGCCAAGAAGATGATGTAAATGACTCACTGGGTGGAGTCCTGCTCCTGGGCCTGTAACTTTCATCACTGCCAGAACTCGAGTACTAGCCTGAAGAAGGATTCCTATCACCTCTCCCACACGTCCTGCGTCAAAGACGTCTATGTAACCGCTCTAACTTTCTCTCTAGATCATACACTTCATCATCTAGTGATTGATAGCTGGCCTCCTGCTGCCCCGTTCATCTTGAAGAAAAAGATTCTCCCTGACTATGCGTATGAGTCTCATGGTGATCTCTTCTTCATTCCAAATTGACAAAGTGGTCCCTGCGTTAGGAGCCAACAAACTCTTGTGATCCACTTCGCCCATGACCAACCAAAATTATGAAGTTGCACAAGGATATTCAAAGATTCTCCACAGATGGCGCCAATTGTAACGACGAAAAATGCAATTCATCAACTTGTGGAAATAAATGAAGATTTTACTGTTTGCTATCACAATGAATTGGTTTATAGATGGGAAGTCAAATCTAATTATGATATCCAATTAACTAAGAAGGTTTACGTCATAGAATTGAATAAGAAAAGATGTCTCTTCTCTTAATTCACAATTTAAGAACTAGTTAAGAAAAAATACAAGTGTTGGTTCTCAAGTGTAGTTTGAGGTTGTGGTTACAGACAGATAGACTCTTTCTTCACTTTTTTTTTTCTCTCTCTCCCTTTTTTTGTCTCCCTTGGCATTTGGATCTACCTTTTTCTTTTATCCCCAACTATAACTCATCTGAATCTTACACTTGGAGGGCTAAGATTGTACTTCTTGAATTCCTGTCCCATCCAGAACATACTAATAAGTTTTACCCTGTAATCCTAGTTATGCCACTTCTATTCATGGTCATTTCCTCATTAATGCAGCCAGAGGAGTGGTTGTCTTGTATTTAATGCAGAGGGGATGACTTCTATACCCTTCTTTCTTCATCCTTCTCGTATTTCGTGCCAAGTTTGCTTTCTTTCCTTTTTGATATTTTAACTTTATGCACCTCACATAACTAGTGCTCGACCCAGAGATCTGAGATGCATCCTTGGAAATTACATTGACTGCCCATTTAAATCAGCTTTTGGGATCCTCGTCCCCACAATTACCCTAGAAAAAAAATTTCTCGAGACGTTAGAGAAATGATATTCATAATAGTAGTTTGGATTTTTGGAAAAAAAGATAGAGGTCTTCAAGAGAATGACCATTTGATACAACCATCTTCACTGATTCTAGTACTGGACACAATTGGTGGGAATTACATCGAATGAATATCCCAATTTTGGCTAAGTTTACTCTCATCAAAGCATACTACCTAAATAATATCATGTTGGATCTTTTGGCCACACAGTGGTGGCTCCACATGCGAGGCAGGCAAAAAAAAAATGTATATATATATATACACTTGCCAAAAAAGACTGTATGCTAAAATAATTTATTGTGATCATCCTAATTAAAATGTTGAACACCTTGATTTGAGAATTACAAAATTTTGGTTTTGACAAAAATAAGAGTAATGATTCATAACATGTTCATAATAATTTTACAACAAATCCAATGTACTAAGCTGTTACTAATTCTAATTTAGGCCCAATAGTGATATTATTTTTTTACCCACCAATAACAGTTTTTTGCATTAGTTATTGTAAAAATGTTGTGGATGTAGCATTACTCCAAAATTAATTCTACCCAAAACATAATCCTTAATCCCTATAAAAAAAAATGGCTTAAATAACAACAATAAATCTTAGCCCAAATAATAACAAACATAAACCAAATAAAAACAAGGCAAGACCAAACAACAAGTGAACAAAAAGATAAAAACCACTAATCATTTAAATTTGTAATTCGTTCATTCAACCTATTCAATGAAAATAATCCCTAATTTCATTCTTCCCTTAAAAAATGGCATAAAGCAAAATATTATGGTTGAGTTCTCCTTAATAGTGATGACAATTATACTTTTTTTGACTTCACAATCACAACAATTTTACTCCTTTAGCGACTCGACTCGCAGTTCTATATATATATATATATCATCTCTCTAGTTTTCTCTTCTTGATTATCATTTCAGACTTTCTCACTTAATATATTACTCTCATCTCAGCATTAATATCAATTCTCACTTTATCTATAATCAATCCTTTTTCTTTTCTTTTTTTCCTTTTCGCTTTATTAGTAGAAACAAAATTATGATACTAAATGTATTTTTGCATTTGTATAGTCAAGTTATAATTTTATTGGATTTTATATAATTTTAATTTCTTAGTAACCACTTTAAAAAAAATTTCTAGAGTCGCCACTGCCCCCTCCTAGAGACGCTGTTTCAAATTGTTCTCGTTTGACTCCATTTGTCTTGTTTCTCTCCTTTGTGATCATTGTGGCTTTTTGACCATACATAACTTGACAATCATGTTTCTAGAATTAGGCAAAGTTTTGAGGACAATAGCCTAGACTCCATTAGTATGACGGGCACTCTAGATCATGCACTCTAATGGCTTGTTTGGAAGTTAAAAAAAGGAGGGGGGGGGGGGGGGTAGAGCAAAGGGAGGGAGAGTAATTCAATTACTATATTAGGAAGTTTTTTAAGGAATGAGGGGGAGGGGTTTGGGGGGATTTCAACTACCTCTAACCTCTCATTTTTAATTCTCCCAAATTAGAGAGATTTGGAGGGAAAGTAGAGTAGATAAATTATTGACTAAATAAATTCCCCAATTTACCCTTTTTAAATTAACAAAATTACAAACTGATTATATAAATAATCTTTGTTTGTTTTTTGAGAAAATTTGAGTCTCACTATTTCACTAATATTGAAGCTAAACAACCCCCTTTTTTCACACGCTTAACCATGTCATTTTCCCTACTTCACTGTTCAAGAACTCTCTGCCGAAATGCTCAGCCCAGAAGAGGTTGGAGTTTCCTTCATAGGCCGAAACGATGTCATCTGGGTCGATCTCCAGTAGTACCCACTCCTTCTTGCTCCCCACGCCAGAGCCATACGTTGATAATAGCTTAATTTTGCATATTTATATCATTATTAGAAAGCATTATCATACTTATTTTGAGTTAATTCATGCATTTTATAGTTGATTTTGGAATAATGCTGAATAATAACTTTTGTGCTTAATTGAATTTTAATGCATGAATTTGTCTTTTGTAGGATAATAAAATTAAATAATTGGATTTGTGCAAAGAAGAAAACTAATGGACTTTACTTTTACAAGGGCCATGATGAAGTCAAAGAAGGTCAACCCAATTAAATTCAATTGTCCAATTGGAACAAGGAATCAAAGGAAATTTGCACCTAATCCAAGTCTAATTCAGATTAGGATTTCAGCTTGCACACCAGTTATTATTTGGAGCATAACTTTCGGCTCAGATGTCCAATCAAAACGATTCAAGTTGGGCTGTAAATCTAACTTAAAGGGCTACAACTTTTTGGTTTACCAAAAGTCTGAATTCTGAAGTTAATTGGGCCAAAAACGTCGGTTAAGTGAAGCCTAAAAACCTGGGATTTTCTCTAAACGGGAATTCAACTTGTAATAGGATTCCTTGACTTATTTAAAGGCTTTTTAGGGCAGAAATTCAAAAGGGAGCTGCTGTAGAACATAATTTAGGTTTTCTTAAAGTTTCTTTACAGTTTTTAGAGTTTTATTTGTGTTATGGCTTGCTAGAAGTCTTGCTAAGGTAAGGGGTGAAACCCGACCGTTTATTGGTATGTTCTTAACAATTACTTATTGGTTTTAATGATTACGTTTTTATTTTTTTGATTGCTTTACTCATTTAGAAAAGTGTTTAGTTCTGTATAATCCTTTGATTTATCGTAGACTCCAAGCACGTTAAATGCTTAGTATTCCCTGCGAACTAATTCACTAGTTTTGTTTTGTCTAAAATCAATCAATTGTATGAAACTACCTTAGACAATTAATTCTTGAATTTTTATTGTTAAATCATCTGACTAAAATCATCCTTCGTAAGAATTTTAGTTGAGTTATAAAATAAATATTGTTATGACTACCAATAGATGTGTTGTGTGTGAATCCCTTAACCTTAGCGCCTTAATATATTGTTTATTTCACTCAATTTAAATTACTTTCACTAAAATATTAAAAATATCTTCAATTAAACTTTATTATTTTAGTTTTATTCTCTTGTGGTTTGCTAATCTATTCCCTTTTCCTTGTGGATTCAACCTCGGACTTTCCGAGTTATTACTTCACGACAATCTTGCACTTGGGAGCATTATTTAAGTCGCAACAAGTTTTTTGGCGCTATTGCTAGGGATTAGGTGATTAGAGAAGCGTTCCACTTTGTTTGGAGAGGTTTTCGGCATTAAAATTCTTCACATATTTGGTAATATCTCTCAAACTCTTTCCTTTTTAAGTAGTTTAGTTTTCTTTAAGAGTTTTTCTTTTATTTTTACTTCTTTTTATTGTTAAAGTTATTTGTTGTTTTCTTTTCTTTTCTTTTCTTTTTCTTTTTCTTTCTTGCTTTACTATTGCATGAGTGTTTGGTGTCGTGATAGTGATAATCGCTTTGTTAGAATTGATTCTAATAATTTGTTTGGCAATTTATCTAATTCTTTCACACATTCTCACACACTTGATATCATGGCAGACTTAGAGAGTAATCATGGTGATGAGAATAATTTAAATAATGAAAACTTTCATGCTCACCAACCCATTAGAACTCTCAGGGATTATTTGCAACCTACTAGGAGTAGTGCACCATCATGCATCATTTTTCCAACTAATGCAAATAATTTTAATTTTAAGCCTGGTATGATTTCATTACTTCCTAAATTTCATGGCTTAGATTCTGAAAATCCTTAACTACACTTTAAGGGATTTGAGGAGGTATGTTCTACCTTCCATGACCAATCATGTAATGAAGAGACTATTAGGTTGAAGTTGTTCCCTTTTTCTCTTAAAGACAAGGCAAAAACTTGGCTTAATTCTTTAAGACCTAGGTCAATTGGTACTTGGCAAGAGATGCAAATTGAATTTTTAAAGAAAATTTTTCCAATTCATAGGACTAATGCACTTAAAAGACAAATAATGAATTTTTCACAAAAAGATAATGAGACATTTTATCAATGTTGGGAAAGATTTAAAGATTTGCTTAATGCTTGTCCACATCATGGCTATGAAAGTTTAACTCCAAAGATGCGCCAATTTGTAGAGATGATGTGCAATGGAGAATTTTTGAATAAAGATCCTAATGAGGCTTTTGATTATTTTGATCTCTTAGCTAAGAATGCCCAATCTTGGGATACCACTGATACCTCAAATAGGTCTAGAGCATCCACCAACCCCTCTGGGGGTGTTAAGTACCAACTTAGGGAAGATGATGACCTTAGTGCTAGGGTGGCTAGTCTAACTAGGAAGCTTGAAGCCATGGAATTAAGGAAGGTCAATGGAATCAATACTGTGCCTAAAATTGATGAAGTTTGTAGAATTTGTGAGACCATGGAACACTCTACCAATGAATGCACCTGCCACTTTTCAAAGATGCATGCTAAGTATTTTTAGTGACATGGTAGAACATTATTTAGAGGTTTTCATGGATGATTTTTCTGTGTTTGGTGACTCTTTTGATGAATGCCTTTCTAATTTGCAAAAAGTCTTAACTAGATGTGAAGAAAAGAATTTACTATTAAATTGGGAAACGTGTCATTTCATGGTCACAAAAGGGATTGTATTAGGCCACATCGTTTCTTCAAAAGGCATTGAGGTGGATAAAGCAAAGATTGAGTTGATTGCTAATTTGCCTACACCTAAGACTGTTAAAGATGTGAGATCATTCCTAGGACATGTAGGATTTTATAGGAGATTCATAAAAGACTTTAGTTTCATATCTAGACCTATGTGTAACCTCCTAACAAATGACACTCCCTTTGAATGGACCCAAGCTTGCCAAGAAGCTTTTGATAAGCTAAAAGGCATGCTTACCACTACACCTATCATGCAACCACCAAATTGGACTTTACCTTTTGAAATTATGTGTGATGCAAGCGATTATGCAATTGGAGCTGTTTTAGGGCAACGAAAGGATAAAAAATCTCATGTAATTTATTATGCAAGTAAGACTTTGAATGAAGCTCAAATGAATTATTCTACAACTGAAAAAGAGTTACTTGATGTGGTATTTGACTTAGATAAATTCCGTTCATATATTCTTGGTTCTCTTGTTGTTGCTTTCACTGACCATGCAGCTTTAAAATATCTTCTTTCAAAGAAGGATGCAAAGCCAAGGTTGATTAGATGGATTCTTCTACTATAAGAATTTAATATCACCATCAAATATAAAAAGGGAGTAGAAAATGTGGTGGCAGACCACTTGTCGCACCTCACTTTGAATGAATCCATGGATGCATTGCCCATTAGGGATTCATTCCTTGATGAACAATTTTTTTCCATCTCTACTTTGCCTTCGTATGCTGATATTGTCAATTTTCTTGTCACAGGTCAAACACCATCTCACTGGAGTGCTCAAGATAAGAAACGCTTCATGGTTGAGGTACGCAATTTTTTCTATGATGATCCTTATTTATTTAAGTACTGTCCAGATCAAATCATTAGGAGATGTGTCCCTGATAATGAAATATTTAGTGTCATCTCCTTTTGTCATAATGAAGCTTGTGGAGGCCACTTTTCTTCAAGGAAAACCGTTGCAAAGATTTTGCAATGTGGTTTTTATTGGCCTAATATGTTTAAAGACACTCATCATTTTTGCAAATCTTGTGAGTCGTGTCAAAAGTTGGGAGGAATAACTTGTAAGAATATGATGCCTTTAAACCCAATTTTAGTTGTTGAAATTTTTTATTGTTGGGGCAAAGATTTCATGGGTCCATTCCCTCCTTCTTTTGGATATCTTTACATTCTAGTGGCTATAGATTATGTTTCAAAATGGGTTGAGGCTATTCCTTGCAAAAAGAATGATCACAAAATTGTTTTGAAATTTTTAAAGGAAAATGTTTTGTCAAGATTTGGCATCCCTAGGGCAATTATTAGTGATGGGGGCTTGCACTTTTGCAACCGACCTTTTGAGGCATTAATGAGAAAATATTGCGTAACACACAAGGTTGCCACCCTATATCACCCACAAACAAGTGGACAAGTTGAGCTTGCCAATATGAAGATTAAACAAATTTTGGAAAAGATGGTTAACCCAAATTGTAAAGATTGGTCTTTGAGGTTGAATGATGCACTTTGGGTGTACCGCACTACCTATAAAAATATTCTTGGTATGTCTCCCTATAGACTTGTTTATGGTAAAGCTTGTCACTTGCCTGTGGAATTGGAACATAAATCATATTGGGCAATAAAGATGTTTAACTTTAACTTAGACAAGGCTAGTTCATTGAGAAAATTGCAATTGAATGAGTTGGAAGAAATTCGGCATGATGCATATGAGAATTCTAGGATTTCTAAAGAAAGAATGAAGGTTTTTCATCACAAACAAATTTTAAGGAAATCTTTTGAACTATCTCAAAAAGTTCTTTTGTATAATTCTAGGTTACATTTGTTCCCCGGAAAATTGAGATCTAGATGGACTGGACCTTTCATTGTTAAAAATGTTTTCCCACATGGTGCCATAGAAATTGAAAATTCTAAGAATGGTAACATATTTAAGGTGAATGGACAACGTCTTAAGCCATTTCTTGAGAATTTTTCACAAGAGGAGGAATCCATTAATTTGGAGGATCCCATTTATCAAGACTTGCCAAGCAATTAGCATTAGTATTTGTGTCGTAGTTTAGATTGTTTTATTTTTTATTTTTATTATTTTTGTTGTTTTGTTTTCTAACTCCTTTTGCAGGTGTTAAAGTTTTTTTTTTTTTTTTTGGGTTCATTTATGTTTATCTCTTCAAGGTACTCTCTACTCTTTATTGTTTTTCCTTGTTATTATTGAGGACAATGTAAGTTTTAGGTTGGGGGGAGGAACTTGAGATGATTTGCATTTGTTTTTATTTTATGTTGATTTTTGTTGGTTATTTTTAGTGATTTTTGTTTTTGTTTTTGTTTTTGTTTTTAGTCCAATTTTAAAAAAAAAAAAAAAAAAAAAAAGTGTTGCTTTAGCAAGAGTTTTAAGTCAAAGTTCTTTATGCTACTTCTATCTAAAGAATTCCACTATTTTTCATGCTCAAATGGTATGCACATGCACTTTAGCCACATGAACATGTTTCTTGGTAGAGAGAATAAATTAATTGTCATATATTCAAAAGAAATTGTCTCTCTAATTATTTTTGGGAACACTTTTTATTTTTACCTATACCCTTTGTTCTAAATTCCTCCTCTTTACCCTACATTACGTCCCAATGAAAGTCCTATTTGATCTTAAGGAAGGTGTGTTTTGGATCTTAACATGACTAATCAATGTGTGTGGTGTGATATTCTTAGTGTTTAGCATCCTTTCATGAAACTATAAATATCCTTTATTTTGCTTCACCGTTCTTCATCTTATTAATATTTGAGATATTAGTCTTTGTTCTATATTATTCTGCTCACATATGTTTGAGAGCGTTACACCCTTTTCGGAGTGATTTTATTTGTTGAGTGTTAACAACTGTGAGATTTGAGTTGAAGCATAACTTTGGATAGAAATTCAAGCCATATTTTATCTTAAGACTGAGGTTGTGTTTGTGTTGGCTAAACTATTCACACACTAAGTATTGATGGCATGTGGAGTATCTTTGGTGGTTGTTAGTGTTTTGACCTTTGATTAACTATTTCTACTAAAGTAATAATTTTTTGTTATTTTGTGTCTTTGTCTCAAGTCGCTTAAACTGCTACAGACTAGCAATAAGCTGGTTGGGAAATGTGATAATAGCTCAATTTTGCATATTTATATCATTATTAGAAAGCATTATCATACTTATTTTGAGTTAATTCATGCATTTTATAGTTGATTTTGGAATAATGCTGAATCATCACTTTTGTGCTTAATTGAATTTTAATGCATGAATTTGTCTTTTGTAAGATAATAAAATTAAATAAGTGGATTTGTGCAAAGAAGAAAACTAAGGGACTTTACTTTTACAAGGGCCATGATGAAGTCAAATAAGGTCAACCCAATTAAATTCAAGTCTAATTGGAATAAGAAATCAAAGGAAATTTGCACCTAATCCAAGTCCAATTCGGATTAGGATTCTAGCTTGCACACCAGTTATTATTTGGAGCATAACTTTCGGCTCAGATGTCCAATCAGAACGATTCAAGTTGGGCTGGAAATCTAACTTAAAGGGCTATAACTTTGTGGTTTACCAAAAGTCTGAATTCTGAAGTTAATTGGGCCAAAAATGTCAATTAAGTGAAGCCTAAAAACCTGTGATTTTCTCCAAACGGGAATTCAACTTGTAATAGGATTCCTTGACCTATTTAAAGGCTTTTTAGGGCAGAAATTCAAAAGGGAGCTGCTGTAGAACATAAGTTAGGTTTTCTTAAAATTTCTTTACAGTTTTTAGAGTTTTATTTGTATTATGGCTTGCTAGAAGCCTTGCTAAGGCAAGGGATGAAACCCAACCGTTTATTGGTATGTTCTTAACAATTATTTATTGGTTTTAATGATTACGTTTTTATGTTTTTGATTGCTTTACTCATCTAGAAAAGTATTTAGCTCTGTATAATCCTTTGATTTATCGTAGACTCTGGGTACGTTAAATGCTTAGTATTTCCTGCGAACTAATTTACTAGTTTTGTTTTGTCTAAAATCAATCAATTGCATGAAACTACCTTAGACAATTAATTCTTGAGTTTTTATTGTTAAATCATCCGACTAAAATCATCCTTCGTAAGAATTTTAGTTGAGTTATAAAATAAATATTGTTCAGACTACCAATAGATGTGTTGTGTGTGAATCCCTAAATCTTAACACCTTAATATATTGTTATTTTCACTCAATTTAAATTACTTTCACTAAACTATTATAAATATCTTCAATTAAACTTTATTATTTTAGTTTTATTCTCTTGTGGTTTGCTAATCTATTCCTTTTTCCCTGTGAATTTGACCTCGGACTTTCCGAGTTTTTACTTCGCGACAATCCTGCACTTGGGAGCATTATTTAAGTCACAACATACGGCCACGTGGTTTTCCCCACACGCGAGTCGAACAGTGACCTTCAATACTCGCCATCGTACATCTTCAACGCATCCATGTTGTGTTGTACGTCGAGGATCCCTCTAGAGTTGCTCCGGTACACGATCTCATCGAGCGAGTACGACTCAGCCGAGTACTGCCCCGCGTTGAACAGGACGTGCTCAGCGCTAAACTCGGAAGAGGAGTTGCTGTCTACGAGTTGGTGCCGCTGCGCCCTGTTCCTGATGTTCTCCTTGACGGGGTGTTGCCATGCTTCAATGGGTTCTCCTTGGGGTTCACTTTCGTTGGGAAAACCTCTTTTTCTTTTTTTAATCCAAAAACCTCTCCCTTCTTCAACACAACACAGGTATATACAATAAAGAGAATTTATTTTTATTTTTATTATAATTTTTTTTAGGTAATAAAAATTATTTTATAATAGTTAATAGTAGTTTTATACTTTTATTAGTGGTATTTGATGGAATGAGAATGTTGATTAAATAATTATTTAATCTAATAAATTAATCATAGACTAATGTTACAAGTCCATTTTTAAATAGGGGTAAATTTGTCTATTTAAATCATTTTCTCTCTTTTCCATCCTAATTTTTAAAACATCCAAATAAATGAAATGACTAATTACTCACTTCTACCTTACTAATTTTAAAAACATCCAAATAAGGTGGAGGATAACTATTCTTCTCTACTCTCCACCCCACTACTTTCCTTCCCTCTACTCCCCTCTACTCTTCTCCTTCTCTAAACTTCCAAACAGGCCATAAACTTTATCCAATGAAGGAAACTTTTTTTGATGAACAACATCATAAAAAAAATTATAAAAAAAAAAAATACAGAGTTGTTCGATAAATGGTCTAACGCAGTGCCAAGTATCTTATTTTCAGGATATATTTGTAGTTACTTTTTCCTTCCTCCTTCCCACAAAATGAGGTGTCAATGGTGGATTTATGTAAAAATTACTAACAACTTGCCAATTTACTAAGTTGCAAAAAAAAATTATGTTTGTAATATTACTCTAAATTAAATACTTACTACTCGGTTATTTTATTTGGGTAATACTAGTTGATATTTCAATCCGCCAAACGTAAAGACTGACGGAATATGGCTACACCATGATTAAGAGCATCAAAAAAAGCCCGGAGGACTAAACCCCTAAACTAATCAACTTGAAGTTTTTGAATTACCATCCTCAACTAGCAAGACTTTCTTCTTCTTCTTTTTTTTTTATTTTTTTTCTTTTTTTTCTTTTTATTTTTTTATTTTTTTATGAACCCATCCCTAGCAATACTGTGACTAAATTATTTAATCCCAAGTATAGCGTACTTGGCCTAAAACCATAGCCTACAAAGCGGAGGCCGGGGTTAGCTTTTGAAGTTTGAACTACTATTCAATGTTCACAAGGTTACTTTCTATCAGGGCGGAGTTAGGATTTGAAGCTACGGGACGAAGTATACCAAAAAAAAAAAAAAAAACCTCAAATAGGTATCCATATAGTATTAACAAACTATCAACCAAGATAAAAACACAAAATCATTATTTCTTAATACATTAAGATGCAAACATCTACCAACAACGACAAAAAAATACAAAATAATATTGTTTCTTAAGAGCATCAGTTGTAGCTAAAAGAAAAAAAAAATTCACAAACCAAAACTTACTTTTACTACTTTAATATAGCATTTGAAATATCTCTTCAATAGTGTTTTGGTGTTTGGTATTCTAAATATTAAATATTTAGCATTTAGAACACCTAATGCTAGTACTCTAATACTAGGTTGACTAAGATTTTTTATTTTTTATTTTAAAGTTTTGTTTTTGTTAAGTTTTTGCATCTGTTAGTTGCTAATTAAACTAGGCTAATTAAAAGGGAGGAGGTCTAAGCTTTTGGAATAGGGATGCACAACTCTAGTATTTTTTTTTTTTTTTTTAAATACCCAATAAAAAATATTTTGTTTTTTTTTTGGGCTAGGGCCTCAATTTTTTTTTTTTCTTTTTTCTCTTTAGGCTAGGGTGGCTGGGCCCCCTTAGGCCACCCAGGTCCGTCCCTGCTTCTGTCTGACCATGTTAAAGTTAGAGACACAGTCAAGGACATTTCCAAGTTTGTTCAATTATTTTGACCCTAGTTTATCCATCAATAATGGACCTAAGCAGTGGTTTGGCCAATTATCTTCATTGGATACTTGGACGAAACCAATTGTTGCCCATGCCCATTCACGCTTGTATTTAAATACATAATGTACGAACTTCTAGGAATGAGAGATCAAGAGAGGAGATGTGTACCTTGTTTGGGCCCTTTAGGACAAGCAATTAAGCTTCTGTGATGTCCAATTATATTTACATTGGATACAGTATAGATACCGCATTTTTTACCCCTTACAACTTGGGCACCGTTTTCGAATGAAGCCGAAATTCTAAGGCCTAAGGTTAGTTTAGGGCCTAATCAGATTACAAATTGACTTGAGAGATGTTAAAATGGAAAATATAAATTTTTATGAGTAAATAAATCTATTTTGGAAAAAAAAAAAAAAAAAAAAAAAACGGCCGAAGAAACCCTCGGCCTGCATACGTAGGTCTTGTGCATGCATACACAGGCACAGACCTGTGCACGTAGCTAGGGTTTCAGAAACCTATGAAAAGTAAGTTTTCTGTATTAATGTTGAGATTTGGAATGAATCTCACATCGCCTGGGAGCCATTCCAAGCCCCTATTTTCTCAGTATGTAAAGCCATACATAACACCTTTTCAAAATGCACAGAAAATACTAAGAAAAAACCTAAAATTCACTAGAAATAGTGAATTAAAGAGGGAGTTTTTCACAAAACATCCTCAAATCAATTTTATTTGATTGGGACCTTTTTCAGTCTTGATCTTTCGAGTTTAAGATTACTAATCACTTTTATATTTGATTGTGAATAGATTGACTGAAAGGAACGGTAAAAATCGAGATCGAAAGGCTTCTTGTTTGAGGTATTGAGTTCTAAGCTTTTCTTTACTTTTTCTTGCTTTAATCTCTTTGTTTGCCTTGTTTCCTTTGCTTCTTTGTATCATAACATGTCTGTTTAGCCAAGTTTTTCTTTGCTTTATGATTGCTAGGTTAGGGTTTAAGGCATGTCTACATTCGCATGCTTCTGCATTCGTATGCAAGCTCGAAGTATGCATACGCATACAATTGGCCTACATACGCAGGCCTATGTATGCACACGCATACTTAAGCCCAGAAACCCTAATTTGAGATTTTGCAACTTCTGTTTCTTTGTTCCTTTCATGTAATATGCCTCTATTTGATTTCTTTTTAAGCTTTCTTAGTCTCTGTTCTCTGTTTCTTTGTTTGTATACTTATTGGCTTTAACATACTAGATTAAAGTTTCTTTTACTTCTTAATTTAATGCCATGAACATACATTCACATGTTCATGCATTGATGCCATAGGTGTTGTGATGCAATAAGGAAAGTAAGGTAAGTCATGCATTCATATGAACATGCATTTTTTATGATGAACATGTAGTTTGTTGTTTGGACACTTTGCTTATATGATTGGGTCACTTTTGATGATTGAAGCTTTGTTGTCATGCCTACCTTTCTGCCATGTTTTGTTTACTGCGTTGGATTGGATAATTTGACATGTATGGATAGATGTATACTAGGGTTTGTGATGGTTGTTAAGCAGCATGATAGATGTATGTTAGGTTTGGGATGAAATGGCATGTTGTATGCTTAAATGTATGCTAGTGTGTGTGTGTGATTTAGAATGCAATGTTGAATGTGCCTTTAATAGGATTAAGACGTAGGACACAATGAGTGGAAGCCAACCCACAGGTTGGGCAGTTTTGGGTGCGTAACACCTTCCCAAAATCGTACCTAAACTCTGAACCCATATGATAGTAGTAAGACTAGTCCTTCCATGTAAGGGCACTATATTTATGGTTACTAGACCATAAAACTAGGTGGCGACTTCTTGTTTTCTCCACCCCAACCCACTCAACCGAGACGTACTCCCCTGTTGCGTCCACAATGGCGACTCTACTGGGGATAGAGAGTTTGATTCCAATGTGTCCTATTTCTTAATCTTAATAAAGGCTTGTTCAATACTTTTTTGCACACACTTCACTTGGTTCTTTTGTCCCTTTGCCTCGTTTGGTGATAAGTGGGAAGATGAGTATGCTCCATTCAGGCCAAAATCTTTCAAAGTTTATCCCACCAACTCACAATGTGTGCTATTGCCTATGATGGGCTTTGAGCACGTTAACAGTTTGCCACAAATCCATAAATGTCCACTTAGGCCCTCAGTTGGAATCATGGCCCACCTAGTTGTGAGTGACCTACTTATCTATCCCTTTAGCTTTAAGGAAGTTACCCACACTTAGATAGATCCTAGATCCCATCAAAAGATGATACCCTTTATATCTCTTGTTTTTTAAACCATATATCTTGTGTTCACCTAATTCTACAGGACAAATAAAAGATATAAAATTAGAGGATGACCCAAAGGTTATGGCATTCCTTAAGATGTTTTGAGATAAAAGAAAAGAAGTTCTCACATGTAAGAGGCTTATCCCAAAATCCAAAGGTATATCTTAACTTAAAAGGTTCACAAGGCCATAGCCTAATTGCTATTATAAGCCTAAACCAAAAGGCCTTTTGAAAAAGAGGACCTGGGGCTTTAGGTAACAAGTATGCTATGGACTTAGCATACAACATCCTACAAAGCCAAAATGAAGTTCCCTAATCTTAGGCCTATTTGTTGTATGCCTAGGCCCAAAATGATGAGAAATTCATGGACTTTGAGAGGAAAGGCTACAATATATTCTAGCTAGAAGGCTACTTCAAAAAACAATTATGATAATAAAATGAAAAATAAGAGCCTAAAAGGGATGAATACATTGTAAATTTGGGACAAATGGTGAAAAATCTCTAAACACATTTTAATGAAAGCTCATGAGAGTAAGATGAGAGCATTATTGTGAATGGACCAAAGCCCAAATAAAATAAAAGGCAAGGTTTATGAGAGGAAAGGGAGTGACTTTGTAATTGGGCCTTCATTAAAATGGATTTAAAAACTCTCTAAGAACATCTAAAGTTAAAAAGAACCTTTAAGTTGGGACATGGACTTAATAAAGACGAGACTTCTTTCTAGGCACCATTGCACCTCCAAGGTCAAGTAAACATGTCCCTACTCCAATTTGGGTCCGAGAAAAGCACGGAAGGCGTTTGGTCAAGATTGAGGACACACATCAAAAAGAAGTGTTTCAAGAAGGAGAATCGTCTTAAGCAACAATGGCCACTCCAATTGATGATGAGACCGCACAAAAGATATTCAAGGCAATAGAGGAACAATGCAATGTTCTCAAAAAGATGGGGGGTCGTCTCACCATGCTAGAAGAAGCCAGGCTCATAAAGACCACACATGTGGAGATTTATGATGATGAAGAAGGGAAAGGAAGGGATGAAAGAGATAAGAACGATTATGAAAGGAACAAGCAATTTGAGAAGCTTATCATGGAAACCGTGGCCATGAAAGAAAAGATGGAAAAAATGCAACTAGCCTTTCGTAAGGCCCAAGGGATGGATGATTGTCTCTATAGCATAAGGAGCATAAGTTCAAAAACTCTCATTGCATTACCTCCAAAGTTTAAGATTTCCAATGTGGAAAAGTTTGATAGGACTAGAGATCCTAAGCAACATGTTAGGAGGTATCTAAGCATTACTGAGATGAAAGGATTGGATGAGAAGCAAACTTTGCATGCATTTTCCCTCTCACTTATAGGAGGTGTGTCAAAATGATACTACAGCTTAGATCAAAGCAAGACTAAGGTGTGGAATGAACTGGTGAAGTTGTTTGTGGATCAATTCATCTTTAACACCATGATTGATGTGACTTTAAGAGACTTGACGACCACTAAACAAGGAGTGGGGGAGACGTTCTCCAAATATATGACTAGGTGGAAGGGAAAGGCATCAAGGATGGTCAATAGGCCAAATAAGAAAGACCAAATCAACATGATTATCAAGAATTTGCTTCTAGCATATAATAGTAGGCTTTTGTCATTGCTTATTAATACTTTTGGGGAGTTATGTGATTATGGAACTAGGATTAAAGATGCTATCAATAGGCTGCAATTGGAGAAAGGCGATAGCAAACCTCCTATTAAGAAGACATATGGGGGAGGAGTGGCTACCTCTAAAGCACCCAATCCCGTGGATGTAAGTGCTATCATGGCTTAACAAACCTTAGCCTACCCAATCTGCACCAAGAAAGCCCGCTGTGAATTTTGCAACTTAGGAATGACCCTTGCCCAAGCATATGAAAATTTGGCCTCCAAAGGATTCATCAAACCTCTAGATCCCACACCTATGCCTAATCCCGGACCTCCCACTTGGAACCTCAATGAATATTACCACTTCCACCAAAACTCTGGCCATAAAACTGATAATTCTTTTCGCCTTAAGCACGAAATACAAGACCATATAGACAATGGAACTCTCCCAAATCCTAACATCATCACCAAGCCTAACATTAGGAAGAACCCCTTGCCCGATTACCACCGAGTTCTTCCTCCATATCAAAATTGGGTGCAAATAGATGAGATCGAATGGGATTGTTCAAAATTGATACAAACTGTGGAAGTTAATGCAGTGGAAGTTCAAGGGATATGGAATGATGAGGATGAGATCTTGAAAAATGTGGTGGCTGTGTAGGGGATACTCTCTAAAGGAATGACCAAACTGAGGAAGAGAGTCTTAGAGGATGTGGACACAACGGGGTGTCGCCACCTAGTTTTGCAATGGCCTAGGAACCATGAATATACGTTCTTTTGAGGAAGGACCTTTGATCTTACTACCAGAGTATGGGTTCAGAGTTTACGTACAACTTGAAAAGGTGTTAGGCACCCAAGATCGCCCAACCCTAAGGTTGGCTTATACTCATTGTGTCTTACATCTTAATCCTATTAAAGGCATATTCAACATTGCATCTATACTTACATACACGCTAGCATACATCTAACAGTCAACATATCATCAATCATCCCAAAACCTAATCACTCATCTATCATGGCATATCATAACCCAAGCATACATCTATCTCATCTCATTCAAGGCAACAAGCATATCACAATATAGTAGCATCAACAATGCATTAACATCAAGCATATCCCAAACATCCAAGCATAGCATCATGGCATTAACCAAGCATATTCATCATGTTCATAAACCGCATCATACTGATCATCCCAATCAAATGCATATTCATGTAATTATACATGACTTACCTCACTTACCTCATAGCACCACAACACCTATGCATCAATGCATGTTCATGGTCATATGCATGTTCGTGTGATTTATCAAAGATATAAACCTTAATTATCAATCTATCAATCCAAGCATGTGAAATATATTATTCTACTAACCCTAGATCTAAACATGTGAAAAACTAGACTCAACAAGACTTAAACAGAGGATTAAAACTAGACAAAACAATCAAAATTGCAAGAACCCTAAATCTGCATTTTTGGGCACAAGTATGCGCACACGCATACATAAGTATGCACACGCATATATGCCTAGACACATAGTTTTAAAGCAAGCAACAAAACAATAATCAAACCAAACCTAACATGTTTCCAATATAAAACTAAACTAACAAAAAGGTTATCAAAGATAAACAAAATAAAATCTGTTACTAAACATGCATTGGAGCTAACAACAAACAAGAACATGATCAAAACATGCTCATCAATATATCAAATCATTCAACTCGCCAATCGAAACATGATGAGACACAACAATACGAAATTAAACAAAACAAAACATATTTCTAAGAACATATAACATATAAATCAAATATGAACAACAAGAATGCAAGTTATACAAAACCAAAATTAAGGAAGATCCATGAAGAGTGACTCACCTTACTTATGGAACACAACTTGGTTGATATTTAACCTGCCCCTTAGTTCCTACACAACAAGATTCAATGATAATCAAGGGAATCAAAATATTCAATAGTTCATAGGTAATCACAACTCAAAATAAAAAATGTTCTTGAAAAGATTTTTAGAAAAAGGTTTTTTGATTTGGATTAGAAAGTAGTTTCTGCCCTAATGAGTAGTAGAGAGAGGTTTTGAAAGGCCAAAACGTGCTTAGTACTAGATGTGTAGAAAAATCAGAGTTAGAAAATAGTTTTGAAGAATTTTAGGTGAAAAATCAACTCTCTCTTGCTAGGGCTTGAGTTTGGAGGCATAAGGTTGTATTTATATCTTTAAACTAGGGTTTCTAGGCTTATTTTTAGGGTTTTGGATGTTCCAAATGGTCTAAAGGCCGGACCCCATCAAAGAGGGAGGCTTTGGGCCCTAAAAACTGAAGTTTTAGACCTCTAAAACATGATGTACATACACATGCCCATGCATGCGCACGCATGCATCCATAAAAACACTAATTTGACAACTCTATTGGTCCAACTTCAAACGGTCATAACTCACTTAGTATAAGTCAATATTAGGAAAAATTTATATTCAAATTGAAGCCCAGGATGTCTACTTTCCAATGAAATAAACCTCACCTAAAAACACTTTGTGTATAAAAAGTTCTAGTCAAAATAGTGAGCAAAGGTCATTTTTCAAATTCATTTTCAAAGAGATTTAAGTACTTTTAAGTTGTGATTATTTCCAAACTATCAAAATAACTTCAATTATCTTTTGTAGACATGTTAATCTTGTCGTTGGGATTAGGGACTAAAGTTTATTAATTGGTTACAAAATGAGGTGTCTATAGAGGACAATGTGACAAACATCACCAGGAGTGGAAAACACTACAAACCATTCTTTTTGGAGAAAGATCATCCTAGTAGGAACATGGGGGAAGGATCTAAGCCCATAGAGCCTAAAGGGAAAGAAGAGAAAGAGGAAGAAGATAGAGTTTTGACTCAATTGAAGAAAACTCAAGCTCATGTGTCTATATAGGGCTTACTAATAGCTTCTCTCAAGCATCGCAGTGCTCTCTTAAATGCCTTGAATGGGAAGGAAGTATCCATAGAAACCACACCACAAGAAGTACTATCTCTCATGGGGGTTGAATCTCCATCTCATCATTTCCTTACCTTTTCCGTCAAAGAACTTCCTCTCGAGGGAGCCACTCACACTAGGCCATTGCAAATCACCATTGAGTGCATGGGTCCCAAGGTTCCAATGGTAATTATTGATAACGGGTTCGTATTGAATGTATGCCATTTTTGGCCGCTCTCACCATTGGCCTAGATATGCAAACAATCATCCCCTCTCCTTTGACTGTTAGGGCATATGACAATACTTCAAGGTTATGAGAATTTTCAAGGCTCCTTGTAAGATTGGTCCATTGGAAACAATTGTGGAATTCCATGTGATGGACATCACTCCTAACTACAACCTTCTCTTAGGTAGGCCATGGTTCCATCCCATTAGGGCTATTCCTTCTTCTCTACACCAAAAGATGAAAATCCCATGAAAGGGAGGTATTGCTATGATAATTGGCAACAGTAAGATCTTAGCTCCCGTCCGTGGACTCGAAGAAGGAGGAAGTGAGCTTTAAATGAGTGGTTTTGAGTTTGTGAACATAGCTGACTATGGATTGAAGGATGAGAGGTATATTACAGACTTGCTCTCGTATTATAGCCATGAGGTGATTGCAATGATGAAGAAAATAGGGTATATGCCTGGTATGGGTCTTGGAAAAGAAGGAAAGGGGTGGCTGAATTCCCCAATTTTAAGACTCAACTAACCAAAGAAGGTTTAGGATTCTTTAAAGGCTGCAACAGAATCAAAAATAATCTTGGTACCCTTAATGGAAACTTTGTGAAGGAAAGAGGAGACTTTCCTTTTTGTGGCTTTCCCGAACTTTGGGTAGGTAAGGATGTAAAGGTGTATCCGAGTTGGGAGATGTCCTTCAATGAGAAGCTTACTTTCAAGGAGAAACCAACTATGGTAATCAAGGAAGTTCAAGAGGAGGTCGACTGGTTGGACTACATGAATGCTGAAGCAATGGAGACTATGCTAAAGATGGAAGGGGAAGTGTTCACCATCACCAATGAAAAGTCAAGTGATTCTTTTACCTTCATCGTGTCTACTAAGAGGCACCTCAATAATTGGACTTGGGTTAGATTTTCTAAGAATGAGGGAAAGAAATTTTGTAATGCAAGTTCCAATGTACTTTTCAACATTTTTAATAAGATGAATTCTGATTTGGCTTATTTTGATGTGTCCCATAATATTGAAATTCTGCACTTAAATGGTTCTAATGAATTTGAAAATGAAGTTAATAAACAATTGGAAAGGAAATTGAACCTATGGAACCAACTTTTAAAACTCTTAATTGGGGCAATAATGAGTATCCATGTTTAATTAAATTTGGCTCAACCCTAAATGAAAAAAGAAAGGAAATATCTTAAAAAGCTTCTCACAGAAGTCCAAGAAATGTTTGAATGGTCCTATAAAGATATGCCCGGTATCGATCCTGAGATAGCTCAACACCACATCGATACTCATGCTCATATGGTACCCGTTAAGCAAAAGTTGAGGTGTATGAGAACCGAATGGCATCTAAAGATCAAAGAAGAGGTCACTAAGCAGTTGAAGGTAGGGTTCATCAAACCCGTACACCAAGTTGAATGAATAGCCAATGTAGTGCCCATACCAAAGAAGGATGGAAAAGTGAGGATGTGCGTAGATTTCAGAGATTTAAACAAAGTTGCCCTAAGGATGATTTCTCTATTCCCCATATAGATGTCTTAATGGATAATACAGCTGGTAGTGCATTGATGTCTTTCATGGATGGTTTCTTAGGCTTTAACCAAATAAAGATGGCTCCTAGGGATATAACTTAGATCACCTTCACCACTAAAAAAAAAAGGATCTATTGCTACATGGTAATGTCATTTGGGCTCAAGAATGCAGGAGCAACCTACCAAAGGATGGCCACAGCTTTGTTACATGACATGATGCACAATGACGTTGAGGTATACGTGGATGATATGATTGTGAAATCTAAGGATAGAGAAGGTCACATCATTAACTTGAGAAAGTTCTTCAAAATGATCAAGGAGTATAGATTGAGGTTAAATCCTTAAAAGTGTACCTTTGGAGTAACAACTGGGAAATTGCTAGGTTTTTTAGTAAGTAATAGGGGGATAAAAGTTGACCTATCCAAAATCAAAGCCATATTGGAGATGCCTCCACCCAAGAGTGAGAAAGAAATAAGGGGATTCCTAGGTCAACTTCAATACATCAGTCAATTCATTGCTAAACTCACCTCCACTTACGAGCCTATCTTCAAGCTCCTAAGGAAGAATGAACCCTAAGCATGGAACAATGAATTTCAAACTTATCAAGGAATACCTCCTCCATCCATCCATCTTAGTGCCTCCACTGCACTGGAAGTCATTACTACTATACCTCTCAATCATAGGAGATGCAGTTGGAGTATGTTTGCACAAGAGGATGATGATAAGAATGAGAAAGTAGTGTACTATTTGAGCAAAAGATTCCATGATTATGAGAATGGATATACGCACATAGAAAAGTCATGTTTTGCACTCGTGTGGACCATGCAAAAGTTGAGACACATCATCCTACCATTCCAGATATGGATAGTAGCCAGAATGGACCCGTAGATGTACCTATTTGAGAAACCCGCTTTAAGTGGAAGATTGTCGAGATGGTTAATCCTATTAGCAAAATTTGACTTGAAGTATATGGTGAGGAAAACGATCAAAGGAAGCACGGTTCCAGATTTTTGTGCCAAGAACCTTATAGAAGGAGATGATGGAAAAGAAGATTTCCCAGATGAGGATATTTTGGACATCAAACTAAGGGCATGGAAAATGTACTTCAATGGAGATGTGAACCAATATGGGAATGGAATAGGAGTACTTTTGATCACCCACGATGGATCCTATTTGCCTTTGATAGTCAAATTGAACTTTGAGGCGACTAATAACATGGAAGAATATAAAGCTTGTATTGCCAGAATGGAAGTTCTCTAAGAATTGGAGGTAAAAGAAGCAGAGGTGTTTGAAGATTCGACTTTAGTCATAGCCCAAGCATAGAAATTGTGGAAAGTAAAGAACAAACATTTGAATCCTTATCAACAATATTTAGAGGACTTGACAAAAACCTTTAAAATGATTGAATACACTATCATCCCTAGAGCTCAGAATCAGTTTGCAAATGCCCTGGCTACCTTAGCCTCCATGGTTGAAATACCTGAAGAAGTATGGGCATGACCTTTAGAGATTGAGCATAGTTATGAACTAGTACACAAGGGGAAAAGTGAGTCTTCGGTCTTGGCTATAGAAGAAGAAGGGGTTCCTTAGTATTATGACATCATGAAGTCCTTGGAATTGGGAGTGTATCCCCACAGTGCCGATACAAGAGAACGTCATTTGATATGGATGATTGCTATGCAATACATCCTATGTGGAGGAAAACTCTACATGAGATCTTATAATGGTATACACCTCCGTTGTTTGAAGAAAAAGGAAGCCAAAAGGGTTATGGAAGAAGTTCATCAAGGGATTTATGATCCTCAAATGAATGGAAGAATGTTAACTAAGAAAATGCTAAGAATGGGATACTTTTGGAACACCATGGAGACCAATTGTGTAGACTTTGTTAAGAGTTTCCATGACTGCCAAACACATGTGAACTTTAATCACGTACCACCTAGTGACCTATACAACATGACCTCACCTTGGCTTTTCTCAATCTAGGGCAAAGATGTGATTGGAAGGATAGCCCCAAAGGCTTCAAATGGACACAAGTACATCCTAGTGTCGATTAACTACTTCACTAAGTGGGTGGAGGCAGCCTCCGACTCCATTTTAAAAGCCAAGCATGTGACTCGATTCACAAAGAATAACATCATTTGCCAGTATGGACTACCACAAGAAATCATCTCAGATAATGGCTCCCACTTTGAAGGATAGGTTCGAAGGATCATAGAGTTTTACAACATTGAGTATCACATCTTCACCATACCGACCACAGACTAATGGGGCCATAGAAGTAGTCAATAAGAACATCAAGAACATCCTATCCAAGATGGTAGTAACATACAAGGATTGAGCTAAAAAACTTCCATTTGCTTTATGGGATTACAGAACTTCTATCCATGCATCGACTAGGGCAACCCCTTACTCTTTGGTCTATGGGTGCAAGGCAATCCTCCCCATTAAGGTAGAAAAAAAATCTCTAAGAGTACTAGTGGAAACCAAGGTTTTAGAGGAAGATTGGATAAAAGAAAGGTACAAACAATTGGCTTTAATAGATGAGAAAAGAGTTAGGGCACAATACCATGCACAAGGATATCAGAAGATGATTACTAAAGCATTCAACAAAAATGTGAAACCTAGAAATCTTAAAGAATGGGACTTGGCCTTGAAAGTGCTTAGAGATGAAGCTTTTGATCCAAGAGGGAAGATGAAGTCAAGATGGTTTGGGCCTTTTATTATAAAAAAAAAAAAAAAAAAAATCATGCTAGGGGGCGCAACAAGAATTACAGATTTGGATGGAGAAGAGATGCTTCGCCCAATCAACATGAACAGGCTCCAAAGATATAACATTTAAAAGGAAAAAAAAAAAAAAAAAAGCTTACTAGGTTGAAAACTCGAAAAGGCAACCTAGACAAAAGAATCCTACTAGATTGAAAACCTGAAAGGGCGGTCTAGGCAAAAGATAGGAGAAAAAACCATGGGCATGGCGAAAATTTCTATAAGGACATCATGGGCAAAAATTACATAGCGTGGGAAAAAGAAAAGAAAAAAAAAAAAGAAAAAGGAAAATAATGACAATAAGCAAAGATAATAAATGGATGATTCTCTTATTGCTCAAATCAAAAGAAATAAATTGTCTCCATAAGGTATTTGGAACATTCTAATCCTTTATTAAATTCAAAAGAAAAAACTTGAGAATCATACAGTGCAAAATAGTAAAATTTGGGGCATATCAAGGTAGTCAATTAGTCCTCTTTCTTTTGTTGGACTTCTTGTAAGCTTTCTCATCCATGAGAACTTCCTTCATGTCAGCCTCTAGCCAAGCTTTGTAGCCTGAAGTAGGATGAAGGAACCGAGGGAAATGAATGTCTTTAGCCACCATCCTCTTCAACCAAGTCTCACGGATTCAACCCGAGACCCTCTCAATGAAAATAGAGATATGAAAGACACCATCATCACTAGGGATCCCTTGGCGATCTCTAAATTGCCTCGGTCCAGGGAAAAGTAAGAGCAATGGCGAAGCCCAACCAAAGGAACACATTTGTCTTTAAAGAAACAGTTGACCATGCCTGAAATGCGCCACCATTCCACTACCCATTGAATATCTGTGACATCAATGCGCTTCATAAAGTCAATGAACTCATCAAAAAACATCTTAGCACATCTGGGCCTATGGTCACGATAGTGCTTTGGGAGATATTGACAAGGAGGAACAGTAGGGGGATGTAGCAATTAAAGCCTCTCATATAGCCATATCTTGGAAAAAAAAAAAAAAAAAAAAGAGTAGTCCTGTACACTGTGTGGTGCGGCCGGTTATGAGAGTGTTTTTAGCACCGCACCTATAAGGTGTGGTTTTCCCTAGTGCTTGATTGCACCTCACTAGTGGAGTAAAACTGGTCTACACAAGGTGCGGTGCATAATACCAATTCGGTGCGGTTAGTTCGATGAATTCCTTAACATAATCATTAGATAACCCAAATATTCCACACAAAAAACAAATATACACGAAATAAAATAAACAAAATTCTAACAAATTCACAATCTCTTTAAAAAATATCTCATTTCAAATCACACCAAAAAATAAAATAAATAAATAATAAAAAATAAAAAACTAAACTAAACTAAACTAAACCTAAGTCATAAAAGATGAAACAAAACTATCAAAAGCAAAATATATAAACAAACCTGTTAGAACAAATAGGAGGGGAGAGGATGAAACTCCAAGAACAATGGCTTTAAGCAGTAGAGTATGGTGACAAACTGACATCAAGTAGCGGAGGTTGAGAAGGGAAGGGAGAAAAGAAAAAGATGGAGATGCTTAGATCAGAGACTAATGGGAAAAGAGAGAAAGAGAGGTAGGGAATTGATTGGGGATAGGGATATAATATATTTAGGGTTTATAAAACGCCAACGTTACAAGTTTTTTTTTTTTTTTTTAATCTAATACTAAAATGAAGTCGTTTTGGAACTGATATTAAAATTAATATCAGGCTCAAATGGCGTCGTTTTGGTATTGTAGAGTTAAAAATTAAAAGCCCTACATTTCCCATCTCATTCTCTCTTGTGCCGTTTCCCCTTCTTCCTCCTCCTTCCTTCCTTGCCTCTCTCAAACTCTCACCTTTTCTTTACTGAAACCTATAGTAACTACATATATAAATTATATAGCATATAAATATATTATACACACCGATACGGTGCAGTTTCTCATCAGAGTGAAAAATGGCCGCCGATCACCTACCGGCCTCCTTCGGTATGCTCAAATCTTTATCGACCACCAGTCCGAGCACCTACAATGGAGCTTTGAATCTGTTGGATCAATTCGACATCGGCCGATTTCATTGGTGTCGGTCAAATCTTGAACAGGCCTAGGAAGGAGGAGAGAAAGAAAAGAAAGAGAAAGCATGAGTAGAAAAAAAAGGAGAGGCAAAAAGAAAAAAAAAAAATGAATGATATGATAAAGACAATATAAGGAATCTAGATGGGTTGAAAACCGAAAGGCAACCTATGCAAAAATTAGAGAAATCCCACTAGGTTGAGAATTTAGGCAAAAATTAAGGATTATACCTGAAGAAGGAGATGACTCCATGCAAAGAAGGTTGCTTCCTCCCTATGAACAGAGTCCAAGCCATTGAAATTATCAGCTAAAATCATACCTACAGGGCTCCCCTTGTCCAAATTGTTGACCACCATGCACATCTTTTGATTTACTCAATATGTTTCATGCACCAAGAAGAACCTCACAAGGACGCATAAACAAAAGGCGTTGAGATAGTGAAAGAGTGTCATGCCAGTCATAGGAATACTCATCCGAGAGAAGTATGCAAAAACCATATGAATGTTCAAATGATCAAGTGTGCACCATTGCTGCACCACAACTAGAGAAATCCCTAAAAGGTCATAGGCTATGTCAGTGAAGTCTTCGCCAATGGTAGGGAGGATAAAAGTGCTAACTTTCGATTCGCCCATAATTGCACCAAATTCTTCAAGAGTGGAGCATATCTCCACACCACACCATTGAATTGAAAAACATGCCGAGTAGGAATCCAAAAGTTGGTAGCAGCATGAAGAAAAGGTTCATCCACTTTGATTTGGTGATCTAGGAAGATGCAAGAGAGACCGAAAGGAATAAAAGCCTCTTTGAAATTAGGGTCAACCTTCTTGATCCATGCCAAGACTTCTAAGGGAGAAAATTCTGCAATTGGAAAGCCTTAAAGAGTATTTTTTTTTGAGCTTGAAATATGTTTGGTAAGGGTTTGGAGGCCTCTAATGGCTATTTTATACTTAAATAAGACGGCTAGGGTTTTTCTGACCCACGGCACATGTACGTAAGGTCAAAGCTGCGTACGCATGGTCAAGAACCACATTCGCAGGCACGCGTATGCGTACACAAGAACAGAGGCAGAGCCAAATTCCTTTTCCTATTTGGAATGTGATTCCTCCACCAGGACCCCTCCCATGATTCCTATAGTCGAAAGGACTACTCAAAACACAATCAAGCTCAAATTTTCAAGCATCACAGATTGAGAAAAGCAAAATTACATAAAAATTGTTCAAACATCCCCATGTATTGTAAACTATGTACATATCCTAAATAAAAGCAAAAATGTAAAAGATGATCGTAAATACAACCCAATGTCTTAAATAAAGGACTAAATGCAGAAATACATGCTAAAAAGGAAAAAAGAAAATAAAAAGGGAAATACGCTGTATGTCTTTGACTATGTCTGTTTGTCTGAACTGTAGGATCACCAGAAGCGTCTTTTTCTTCGATTGGTAACCAGGCATGGTCTCTACATCACCACCATCATCATCACCTAGATAGGCAAACCAGCTCTTCATGCTCCTGTATAGTGGGCTGAATTTTTGAAAGAAAAAGGTGTAAGAACAAGTGTTGGAATTCAAGGATAGAAAAGAAAGAGATAAGAATGAATGGAGAAGAACTTACTGCTCGTGTACCCTCAGGAAAAGGTTAGCCCATGACATTTATGTTGCAGCCCACCGGACGCTCATAAGCAAAACCATCAAGACTATAGGCATAGACCGACCACAATAAGCGAGGAAGGTCGATGGGAGCACCAATAGTACGGACAGCCAGATATGAGTATCCTGTGTAAACATCATTATGCGAAATAGTGCAAAGAAGAGAAGGAAATGAACGAGAAGGGAGAACACATAACACAAGAGTGAAGGAAGGCATGAAGTAAGTGTCGCCGAACTCCTCGTAGTCCAGCTTATCTGAAAACTGTTGGGTATAAAGGATGCCACTCCTCCACAACTGGTATTCTGCATCCATCATGGAATGCAGAGCAAGCATAAACCCCAGAGGGTCCATCGGAACCTGTAGGGCATCCTCACCCACCAACTGGCAGCGTACCCTCTCCGCCAGGTAAATCACCCTCAAGCAAACCCCTTGACAGGCTAAGTAATTCCATAGATGACAATGGCAGCCACCTCCAAGTTTAGGTCCACAATAGGAGAAACATCCGCCCAAGAACTCCAAATGACCTATATCAGTACATAGGGTTAAAGAAGAAGAAGAAAAAAAAAAAAAAAAAAAAAAGCCTTAAGAGACATGCAAGAGAAATAGCAAGGGGCATCAAAATCCTAACTCACCTTATCAGAAGATAGTCCACTGAAATGAGCCTTGACCGAGGAGAAGCTCTTTAGATCCACATTCGCACCACGAGCAATGAGACCGTATTGGACAACCCAATGCCAAAAAGAAAGAATACTTGACAGTTTGCAAGATGACAGTTTGCAAGAAACAGATATGAACAAGTATGAATAGTTTGCAAGATGGATTGTCTTAGTGGTGTACCTCCTCCCAAGCAACTCTATGCCCAGCTGAATGCCCTACTCACCCTCTAAGTTTATGAGAGCCCCATTGAACCTAAGGCCAGTCATGTAATGGAAATCGTAGGGAGTTACAGTTATCTCCCTATCAACAATGTGGAAGGTGTGGGTAGTGTCCCACCACCTCTCAACCAAAGTCTACACCAAAATAGCATTAGTAGACCTCTTCGATAGTAAACGGATGATCGGCTCGAAGCCTGCTACACGAATGTAGACCCTTATTTCTACAGTAAGGACCCTATACCATGCTGCCACACGATTAGTGCTTCCCCTACCTGAAATCGAGGGAAAATTCTACAAAATGGTGAAAAAAGGGTGTTAGATTTTCATTTGGATAAGAAATAAATGAAATAGAAGTTAAAATAAGGTTCTTAACTGGCGACATGCGTACACAGGTTGAAAACCGCATACACATGAATTCAAGAATAGATACGCATACGCATGAACAAGTCCACATACGCATGAAACCTAGCTGCGAACGCATGATTCTAAGCTGCATACACAGGCTCGAGTCCGCGTAGTCATGAACACAGACAGTGGGTTGTTCTTTGACATTTTCAAGCTTGCTTCAATCAAAAATCATCTTACCCCTCCTAAAGTATTAGGTTTTCATCTAAACCCATCCCACAACAAAACCCAAGCATTTACATATCCAAAAACATATTAAAATAGAAGATTAAAGAGAAACTCGAAAATGAGAAAAGTTTGAAAAACTTACTGATCTAGTCCTAGCATCCCTTGAAAGATGATCTTATGGCCTGTATGTCAAAAGAGGGACTCATTCAACCTCATCGCTCCATTCCAACGCATAAGATTGAATGCATCACTAGAGAGCATGTAGGAGGTTTTCTTGGACTTAGGTGCCATGGAGAAAATAAGAGGGCTCAGAGAGGAAGAGAGTTTTAGATGCGAGGATTTAAAAGTGTGGAGTCAGATTGTGAAAGAAAGTGAAAGAGAGGTCAGGAGTTTTGTGGAGAGAAAAGAAGGAAGTTAGAAAGTTAGAGAGAATGTGAAGAGATGAGGAAGAGAATGAAGAGAAAATAAACGGTTGGTAACCGTTGGAGAAAAATGAAGAGGCGGGAACACATCTGGTGTCTAAACTATGTGTAGTTTAAACCCCCACTAAACTGCGTGTAGTTTAGTAAAAAATAAATAAATAAATAAATAATTTCCAAATATCCACAGTAGGTTCTCGGGAGGTAGTAAGTGCAAAATAAAATTCAAGAATGCATCCAAAATGAAAGAAATAGCCTCAGTTGGGTAAAAGACACAAAGCATCCCCAATGAATTGAAGGCATCAAAAGCATCCCTCAGTGGATCAAAAGTCACCAAGGCAGCTCGCCCATGAGTTTAGATCGTCAACCAAAACCCTAGTTAGGTACAGTATCATGGAATGACTCCCCCGTAAGTTCGAGGCATGAAGGCAACCCCCTTGTAAGTTGTGAAGAAATTTCCCCATGAAACAGACAAGACCCCTTCATGAGTAGATTCAACACAAGTTCCTCAGCAAGCCATGAAGAAAAAGAAGAATTTTCCCCAGTAGACCACACATTACTAAAGACTTCCTCGTAGGTCACAATCACCAACACACTTCTCAGCAAGTTACCATCTCCAATAAGCTACATACCAAGAAGGCTCCCTCATAAGTCACCAAAACTTCTCAAAAAATCATACTCCCAAGTGAGTCTTTCATCATCCCCAGTGGATTCTTCATCCAAGACTCCCTCGTGGGTTAGAACACCAAGGCTACTCGTGCACATATGCTACGGGAACTGAATATGCGGGCATGGGCCACACACTAGTCAAGCAAGTCGAAATATAGAATTTGTGCACATATCCTCTAGAAATTGAACATACAGGTACATTATACAGAACTTGTGCACATATCTTGACGGAATTGAATATATAGGCATAATGGAAGAGGTAGAGATAAAGACAGAGACCAAGGTCATCCCGAGGTAAGAGCCTCATCAGAACAGGGAGAGATATAGATGGAGAAGACAAGTATTACCCTAAGGCGCAAGCCACCTGGAGAAGTTTGACGCAAGAGCCCCAGATGAACACCACAAATATATATCCTTTTCAGCTCGTAAGAGCACCTCATTTGTTTGGTTGGTGGTTGCAGCCATTGGCCTTGTTTGTTTTTCTTTTTAAGTGACTCTAGGATAGTGAGTCACTCGCCTTTTGTTTGCAATTAGCAAAATAGGTTTTGGGATAATGAACCCGTCGTTGCTCGTTTCCCAAGCAACAAAGGTGGAAATTCAGACATACGAATCCCAAGCGACTTTGTGGAGTTACACCCCGCCCCATGTATGTGTGTTGTGTGCCATGTATGTGGGTTGGGCCTGAGCCATACATCAAAACAAAATGTTGTATATCTTATTCTTTTGATTTCATTAGCAAAACTCACAAATCAAAAGAGGGGCATTTGTAGACATCTCATTTTGTACCCTTACGACTCGGGCCCCTGTTCCTCAATGATGTCAAAATTCTAAGGCCCAAGGTTAGTTTAGGGCTCAATCGGATTACAAATTGACTTGAAAGGTATTAAAATGGAAAATATAATTTTTTATGAGAAAATAAATCTATTTTTGGAAAGAAAAAAGGCCAAGGAAACCCTCAGCCTACGTAAATAAGTCTTGTGCATGCGTACCTGTGCACACAACTAGGGTTTCAAAAACCTATGAAAGGCAATTTTTCTGTATTAATGTTGAGGTTTGGAATGAATCCCACATCATCTGGGAGCCATTCCAAACCCCTATTTTCTCACTATATAAAGCCATACATAGCACCTTTTCAAAACATATAAAAAATCCTAAGGGAAAACCTAAGATTCACTAGAAATAGTGAATTGAAGAGGGAATTTTTCACAAAACATCCTCAAGTCAATTTTACTTGACATTTTCTGCTCTTGATCTTTCGAGTTTAAGATTACTAATCATTTTTATATTTGATTGTGAATAGATTGATTGAAGGGAATAGATTGTGAATAGATTACTAATCATTTTCTTTGTATTATAACATGTCTATTTACCCTAGTTTTTCTTTGCTTTATGATTGTATTCATGTTAAGTTGTTAGATTTAAGTTCTACTTTTTTCTCTGTGTTGTTGTGTTAAGGTTTAAGGCGTGTCTGCATGTGCATGCTTCTGCATGCGTACGCAAGCTCAAAGTATGCATACGCATACAATTGACCTGTGTACAAGGCCTATGTATGCACACGCATACTCAAGCCCAAAAACTCTAATCCAAGATTTTGCTGCTTTTGTTTCTTTGTTCCTTTCATGTAATATGCCTTTATTTGATTTCTTTTTACATTTTCTAAGTCTCTGTTTTCTGTTTCTTTAATTGTATACTTATTTGCGTAAACATGCTAGATTAGGGTTTCTTTTACGTCTTACTTTGATGCTATGAACATACATTCACGTGTCCATGCATTGATGCCATAGATGCTGTGATATAGTAAGGTAAGTGAGGTAAGTCATGCATCCATATGAACATGCATTTTTTTATGATGAACATATAGTTCATTGTTTGGACACTATGCTTATATGATTGGGTCACTTTTGATGAATGAAGATTTATTGCCATGCCTACCCTTCTGCCTTGTTTTGTTTGCTGCCTTGGATTGGATAATATGACATGTATGGATAGATTTGTGCTAGGGTTTGTGATGGTTGATAAGTATGATAAATGTATGTTAGGTTTGGAATGAAATGTCATGTTATATGTTTAGATGTATGCTAGTGTTTGTGTGTGAGTTAAATTGCAATGTTGAATGTGCATTTAATAGGATTAAGACATAGGACACAATGAGTAGAAGCCAACCCACAAGTTAGGTGGTTTTGGGTGTCTAACACCTTCTCACAACCATACCTAAACTCTGAACCCACACTCTGGTAGTGAGACTAGTCCTTCCACATAAGGGCACAATATTCATGATTCCTAGGCCATAAAATTAGGTGGCAACTCCTTGTTTTCTCCACCCCGGTCTACTCGACTGAGGCGTACTCCCCCGTTGCGCCCACACAAGGGTTCTAATGCACACAAAACAATCTTTGTATTTTAAGTTAAAACCTTTCCTTGAAGCATCATATAAGGTCATATCTTGGAGATGGAGAGAACCAACTAGAGCTGGAATTTCAATTCTGCCTTTGCATGATTGATTTTCTGTAGTGTTATTTTTCTATACAGTGATGTTTTTCTGCACAGTGTTATTTTTCTATAGTTTTGTTTTTAATGTAGTGTTTGTTTTCCGCAGAATAAGTCTAGTTTTTCCCTTTTTGTAGTGTTTCTTTTCAGTAGAATAAGTTTGGTTTTCCCCTGTATTATCTAATAGAATTTCAATCTTTTATCTCAAAAAAAAAAAAAAAAAAAAAAAAAAAGTAGAAACCCTCAGTAGCATTGCCATTTCCTGTACATGTAGAGCCACTTTGCACCCAATCTGGAATCCCATCAGCACAATTGTATACGAAAGTAAGGTTTTCACTACTTTGGTCAGCATAATCGAAGAGAGTACTATTAAGGGTGGTGTTAACTAATTTGTTAGGATCTGGACAACCATCATCAACAATATCCGTTCAGACAACCGTCAGAATACCAGTGTCTGGATATAACTAGAAATGGAAAAACGGGTCAAAATTTTCTGACCCAACCCGTTTGACCTGCAACCCGATTGACCCGTTTAAAATGAGCCGTTTTGACTTGTGATCCGTTTTGACCTGTGACCCAATTGACCTGTGACCTGATTGACCCGACCCATACCCGAACCGACCCGCCTGTTTTCCCACGTTTATCAACATTGAGTAGATTAAGATTGAGGTGTAATTCTTATAAAATATTTACTTATTCTTCTTCACTTAATATGTTATGTACTCCATTATAGTTTGTCATTATTTACTTGCCACCTTTATTTTCTCTTCCTACTTTAAACAGATCGAAGATTATACCAAGATTAGCTTCTAGAAAGCTAGAACAAGAGTTGCACCAAATATGGGTATCAAGTGTTTAGTGGTAATTGGTAAGTGATAACAGTATCACTAATGAGAATCTAATCACAGTTAAGGAACTTAGAAACAATTGACAGATTGATCTATTTCAAAAAAAAAAAAAAAAAAAAAACTTGTTTGAAAAATACGGGTTAACTCGACCCTTTCTGCGACTCGACTCGACCCGATTTACCCGCAAACCTGATTGACCCGACCCGAATCCGACCCGCCCATTTTGCCATGTCTAGATATAACTACAAAATGCGGAATTGTTTTGACATAATATCTATTACAGGGTTATTGTCTTTGCACTTGAGCTCTTCTAGTATGAAAGGATGAGTGGTTCTTGTTTCTTCAATGAGAGATAGAGGTGTGGAGCTATCCACAACAACAAATCCAATGATCAACAAAAGTAAGAGTGAAAATAAATGGTGTACAGTGCATTAATATCGGGAGAGTTTCAGTTTTTCAGAGAATCAGATTGGGGCGCTGTATAGTAGGGTGAATGATTAAGGTTTGTAAATAGGCAGGTAGCAATTTGGAATAAGCCTCTTCAATCAAGGAGGCGGCTGTGAATTTTTCCACCACATATTGACATGTTAGAGACAGAAATTTCTGTTCAAAAATTTCTCTGTTCATGCCTTCGAACATTCAAGGGAAAGTTTTACTGCACCGCTTTTTTCAAACCGGATATGGATTTGTTACGTCTCATATCACATTTGTCTCCATCAATAAGAATTTTTTTTTTTCGGTTAAATTATTAATTTGTCTTTCTATTATAGAAGGCTAAAGAACCATTAATGAATGACTAAGGCCCCTAAAAAGTGATATATTCACTTTTTATTTTATCTTTTCTGTATTCTAATTCTAAAATTGAATATAGAAAAAACTAATCGCTAACCCATGTGATGTACAGAAAAATTATTGATTATGAAAAAAATCCAACAATGAATGAATAATTTAAGTTATCACTTATGCAATGTTGTTGACAGTGCTAAACAGCCTTAAAAATCTGAGACAAACCTATGGAATGGATTTGAAATTTGTTCACAAAAAAAGAAAGCCTTATGTGAAAAAATATATTAAATTAGTATAAATAAAAAAATTAACTAAAATAGTCCAATTTAAAAGGTTTCGAAATAATAATAGTCCCATTCAAAATATAAATAAATATATTAAATTAGTACAAATAGAAAAATTAATTAAAATAGTCCAATTTAATATAGAGACATATATTTCTTTATATATTATTTTTAGGTTCATATCAATACCAAACCCAAATCTTTACCCAATAATAATAATAACAACTACATTTTCTAGAATATTACAATTATAATATGAACCTAAAAATAATGAAAAAAAAAATGAAAAAGAAGAAGAATAGGTTGACAAAAAAAGAAGAGAGAAACATGACATACATATTACACGGTGGAATGGAAGGTCTCAAAATTGAAATGAATGTGGTTTGGCTTTCAGACCAAGTAAACAAAGAGGTTCAAGGTTTTTAAAGTCAAACCTGAGTTTGACCGAGGGCGAACTGCAATAATGTCATATATAACTAATTTAGTAATTAATTAATATGAAATAAATAAAATAAATATATACAAATTAATATTCTTGATTTAAAATTTAAAATATCCGAAGATATTCAAGTATAAAGGAGGTTTAAAAACAAAATGATATTTCTAGCAATTTATTATAGGCTTTAAATAAATATTTATCATTTGAAATATTTTTTAGTGCAATAGTCAATATAAAAATTTCTTTAAAATCGAATATGAGTATGACTTTATGCCATTAAAATATTTGAACTATTTATTACTGTGACAAGTATGACTACAAATAAATAAAAAATAAAAAATAAATATAAATAGCTTAGTTGTAAACCATTTTGACTGTGGCTTTTTTTTTTTTTTTTTTGGCTGAAAATTTTTACTGTGGCTTTTAAGACCAATGGTTAGTACAGTAACCATGTGGGATAAAACCAAAAATTCATACCCTCACCTCTTTCTCGTAAACAAATGACTTATGTTCTGCAGAATTCACTATCTCTGACCAAAATCACAAGGTAAAGTATCACCTAGTCCACAGTGAAGCTGAAACAGTGAAGAACGAAGTCTATGGTGGAGCTGTGACTTTAGATTTGGTTATTTCAAGCATTCTTCTTCCTCTACTTAATCATAGGTGGAGTCTAAAAAAAATTGACTTCTCACCTCATCTATCTCTTTCTTCATCCCCTCACAGCAAAGGAGGGTGTTGTAATGTTAGTGGTTGTGATTTGTGGATTTGGCTTGTGTTTGTGATTTATGGGTTTGGTTTGTGCTGGTTGTGTACTATGTTTAGAGAAATTTATGGGATGAAGAGGAAGATTGTAAAGTTGTGATTTACAACTGTGTTTTTGTTGGCTTTTATTCCGTGCCAAATTTGATTGTAATTATGTTCAATCGTTTAAAACCCTGTATTTGTTGTGGGACTGGTTGTAAGGGTTGTGTGATAGAGAGTGTGTTTGAAGACTCAAGCATTTGAAGAACTGAAAAATTCTCGCGGGTATCTCGCGACCAAGCATCCCGCGAAGTAAACCATGTGCCAGGCACATGCTGGAATGTGAAGAGTCAGGCCAGGTGGAGACAACTGTGTCTCGCGAGTATCTCGCGGGTAAGGCCTTCCCGCGAGACACCCGCGAGACTAGCTGTTCTGCCAGCCTGTACTTTTTGAGTCACACCTTTTGCACATCTCCTATATATACCATCATTACCCACAATTGTTGAGGAATGCTTCAGAGAGAAAACCCTAGCCAAACACATTGGTAATTAGAGATTGTCTTCCCCACCTCTCTCTATACATTTGCTTGTGGTATTTCCTCAACCCTTCCCTCTCCATTATCCATATCTTAGAGAGGTTGATAGCCCAAACACTTACCACACCTTGTGAGTGCTGTGTGACGTTTTGGTGCTGCTGGGAAGCATTGGAAGAAGCCTTGAATGGCAGATGCAACATGGAGCTTGTTGCGGGATCCGGATAACTAGGACAAGACACGGTTCCGAGAAGCCTTGTTGGAGTAGGAGCTTGGAGGGCTTAGGTACAGCGGGTAGACTAGGCTTGGAGGGTCTTTTGCTAACCCATGTATCCCAACTGATTGTCTAGTGGATCGATTTCCGCTTGGAGGGCGGCGGAGAGGTTTTTCGCCGAGTTCTTCGGTTTCCTCTTCGAGAACACGTCTCGGTGTTTTCTGTGTTTGCATCCTTCTTCTCTACTCTTGTTTAATTCCATTATACTGCTGTGTTGCTTAGTTTATGGATTAGAGTAGCTTACTTGTTCATCCGCTCACTTTTACACTATTCCGCACTTTGTATTAAAGTTGTGTAAAATCTATTGAGCCGTAATTTTAATTTGGGGGTCTAAACAGCTCTTGTGTTTTTCAACACATTTTCGAGCTTTCAATTGGTATCAGAGCGGGTACACTTGCTGAGGTTTAATTACCTAAGTGTGATCCTTGACCCTTGTTGAGATGGACCGGTCTCAATCGCTCAATGTTCCACCATTTTTTGATGGAAATAATTATGCATTCTGGAAAGTTAGGATGAGAGCATTTTTATGCTCTATTGATGATACCGTTTGGGATGCGGTTGAGATAGGTTGGACTAAGCCGGAGGCTCCTAAGTCCACTTGGGATAAGGCTGCTCTAGCAGCGGCCAATGCTAATAGTAAGGCCTTAAATGCTATTTTTTGTGGTGTGTCCCCTGATGAATTCCACAGGATTTCTCATATGACGGTAGCCAAGGAAGCTTGGGAGATTTTGGAGACTACCTATGAGGGTACAAAGAAAGTTAAGGACACGAAGCTTCAGATGCTTACCACCAAATTTGAAGAACTCAAGATGGGTGATGATGAACCATTTGATTCATTCTATGGGAAGCTAAATAAAATTGTCATTGCTAAACTCAATCTTAGGGAGAAGATTGAAGACACCAAGGTGGTGAGAAAATTTTTGAGGTCCCTACCTGAAAGTTTTAGAGCAAAGGTTACAGCCATAGAAGAAAGCAAAGACTTGGATGAGATTAAGATTCAAGAGTTGATTGGGTCTCTCCAAACGTATGAGCTGGGGCTGCCTTCCCATAAGACGAGCAAATCACTTGCTCTTAAAACCATCACAGAAAGAATAAATGATTCCTCCGAAGAAGATGGAATGGAGAAGGAAGTAGCATATCTTGCAAAGAACTTCCGCAAGTTTCTGAAAATGAGGAACAGTGGAAAACCGTTCAACAGAGGAAAGTTCTCTCCATCAAGAGGTGACAAGAAAGAGTTTAAAGGAAAAGAAGGGAAGGATTATCAACCTTCTTCAGACATTGTGTGCTATGAGTGCAATGGCCATGGACATTTGAAGAAGGAGTGTCCGAATTTTTTAAGGGGAAAAGGGAAAGCTTATGCTACAACGCTCAGTGATTCCGACTCTTCTGATACTGACTCGGAAGAGAGCTGTGACGGTGAGGGAAACTACTCCGCATTCATGACAATTGATCATGTAGACTCCTCGGATGACTTGGATGCACTTGTGAAGGAACTTGGTGAGCATTCTGATTTAGAGTCCGTTGGAATTGTTGAAGAATCAGATGAAGAAAAGGATGAGAGTGCAGCTAACCTTCAAGAAAACTACTCATTACTCCTTGAGAAGTCGGGAGAATATGCAAGGGTAGCCAAGGCGGCCGTCAGAAAAATGAAGAAGGCTGAGGAAGATTACCGGAGCCTCATGGTCAGACATAGGGAGGCAAAATGCGAGATAGAAAAGATGAATGGTGAGCTGTCAGAAGCTTACTTAAAAATCAAATTTCTTGAACAAGATGTGGTTCAAGCACAAGCCAAGATAGATAGGGTCTCCTCCAGAAAGTTGAATGATGTTATCTCATCCCAAAAACAATTCTCAGACAAGTCCGGATTGGGATATACCGGAGTGAGTAGCTCATCAGTCAAAGCTACCAAAGAAGTAAAATTTGTAAAGGCCGTAGAGCAAATTGTAGAGGAGGCCGTTCCTGAGAATGTTAAAGTTGAAAAGAAGAATGTAATTGAGCAACGGATGGTGAACAAGCCCCGAAATCAATCTGTAGGAAGACATGAAAACAGAGCAAGATCTCGTTCAAGACCTCAACGGGGTCCTAGAACAGATTATGTGTGTCACTATTGCGGACTGCGAGGACATACCAGACCAAACTGCCAAAAGCTGAGAGCAGACAACAATGCAAGCGCGCCGCGGTCACGAGGAAGAAGGAATGACAATAGAGCTTGGGGTGGTGAGAACTCAAGAAGTCAAAATCGTGATCCCGAAGTGACAGACGTGATGAAGATGATTGGTGCCTTCACCACTTGCCTGGAGAGTTTTTCAAGGAGGTTTGAAAGTCCCAACTCTCGTACCCAATCCGTCAAGGATATCACCCCAAACGCACGTGACGTGTGGGTGAAAAGGGGTACTCATGCATAAACATGATAATATGTCCATGCATCAATTCTTTCCATGTGTAGGGACATTTGTTGTTGCATCCTTTCATGCATTGTTTTATTTTGAATTTTCCTGTTTTGGTTAAACCTGTTTTTGTTGATCTTACTTCTCGTGTTTTGTTTTGGGTGTGTTTCAAAAAATTTAAAAACCCATAAAAATTGAAAAATCTCAAAAAGTTTGATCACTTGTTGTGTGCATATCTCATGTGAGTTTGGCCTAGTACCTTCGTACTTATGGCATAGTGCATTTACGATCTTTACTTGTTCGTATGCACTCTTTTCTGTGTGGAAGAAACCCTGAAAACTATGTGTGACTGTTGTAAATAGATCTTCAAGCCTGTCATGAATGATTGGTCAATAGTCTTGTTGGTCTTGATACTTGCATAGACTTGTGTCTATATCTCTTCCCACTTTATTTTTATGTTTTTGCAAATAGAGCTCTCAAATTGTAAATCTCCAAATGAAAAGAGATATTGAGCTGCAAAAGCCTGTCGCACACACTAGTATTTGACTAGGAAAAAGGGAAAGCGACTCCTTTTAAAGTTAATGTTATGGTGCTCAAAAAGCCAAAGGCTTCTCATCAATGTTGAAATATCATAAATTTCAAGCACCGTCCTCAAAAATGAGATGTTTTGTCCAATCAAAATGAAAATGGACCAATTGTTATGAGTTATAAGAAGCCAAATGAAAAGCTTCTTTGTTATGTTTTCAATGTGTGGGAGGTCATATATACTCATTTCTATAATGGAGATAGTCCACATGATTTCGTATCAGTTGTGTATGACTCGCGTGAATTGATCATTGAAGCTTCGCTCTGGTCTAAGGACTATTTCACATTTGATACTCACACACAACACACAAGTTGTTGATTCAATCAATGCCTATCTCATTTGTGTGATTGTATATGTCCAAATGTGATGTGATTGCCCATGAACTTGTTGATCAAATCCAAAAAGATTTTTGTGAGTTTTATTAGTTTTTGAAAGTGATTTTATACTCTCTTGTGTTTCTTTTTGGTCAAAATGCTTTTTGTGTGTTTTTCTTCAAAAATCTGGCTCAGAGGTTATTTCGCGAGAAGCTCGCGACTAAGCTGCTTCCCGCGAAAAAGTTTTGAGGGAAATAATTTTTCATCCTGTCATACAGAGACTTTCGCGACTGTCTCGCGACCAACAGCTTCTCGCGAAATGCTGTTTGGCAAAAACTGGAATTTTCTCAAATTCAGACAGAGAATATCGCGACTGTATCGCGACTGTTTCGCGACTTAGCGCTTCTCGCGAAAATTTTGTGCTTCAATTGCACCTTTCGCGATTGTCTCGCGACTGTCTCGCGGCTCCCTATCCCGCGAAAAACGCGTGTTTTCAGTTTTATAGGGCTGATGTGACAGTTTTTCAAAACATATCAAACTTCCCTCCTTACACTTCTTCGAAACTCTCTCAACCCAAAAACACTATTCCATCAAATCCCTCTCCAAATCAAGATTTTTTCTGCATTTTCTTCTTCAAGGTATGTTGATTAATCACTTCTTTTTAAGTTTTTACTTAGATTTTGCAGTTTTTGTGGTTAGGGTTGTCATAATTGGGGATTTTCGAAATGTTGGGTTGCTTTTCAAAATTGGGGGTTGTTCTTGCCAAATTTTTGATTGGGTTTTGTTGCATTTAATCTTGTTGCATCTATGTTGGCCCCTTGTGGCATTTTATCATGTATTTAGGCAAGATTTTACCATGTTCATGCATTGTTCATACTCAAAGTGTTGTCACGCACATTAGGTGTTTGTTTTAATGTCTAAATGATAATGTTGTGCCTAATTGGTCTCAAGTGAGTCCCAATTTCAATGTATTCATGAGTCTTACCATGGTTTGATCTTGAATTGATTGTTGCTCTTGTGAAGATTGCATTTTGAATATGTTACATTTACTTGGCTCACAACTAAACACCTAGGCACACCCTCATGCATCCCTTGTTGCACACACTTGCATACACATAAACACACACTCTTGCACAGTTATTTAAATTCATGCATAGGGTCTTGTTTCCATGCATTCTTATTTTTGATTTAGTGCTGTATATGTTGTAGCATGTTTGTGTGAATTGGTCATGCTCTGTTTTTTTTAACATACTCTGTTTTGGGATTATTTCAATAGGTGCAACCTAACTTGAATCTAATCAAGTCATTGCTCTTATAATTTGTGCACTTGTGCTATGTGTGTTGTGTCCACTTGTGCAGATGTCTCCCACCAAGCATGCTGCCTCAAAGAAGAAGGGTCCTAAGCGTGCTCGTACTGAATCCGATCACTTCAAATCCGCGGAAGCAGATATGAAGTACAATGATTGCTACAAGAAAGCAACCATTATCATGGAAAGGGTGGTCCAATTGGAGGAACTTGAGCATACATGCATTCCAGATGCACTCAAAGAAAGAACTTGGACAAAATTGTTGAACCCAATTGGAACCGTGTACTCAGAAATAATCAGAGAGTTCTTCTCCAATGCTGCTGTAGAAGATGACAAGATAGTCTGCTGGGTGAGGCACAAAGAATTTGAGATCACAAAGGATAGCATTCAAGACTTCTTGGAGATTCGTCCTCCCTCACAACCGATGACAGTTCAGTATGATGAGAGATTGGGGCATATCACGGAGATGATATCAGCTCTTGGTGGAGTTCCAAAGAAATCATCAATGGATACTCTCAAGTTCTCTCCAGAAATGAGAACTCTCAGCTATGTCATGATCCATAACCTGTATCCGGTCACCAACCTCACCACTCTCTCGGCTCCAAGGACGAGGTTTCTCTACGACCTCTTTACTCACAAGGAAATTGATATCTGCAGCCACATCTTCCACATTCTGAAGAAGAGCATCACGAAGCAAAATTCCAGAACCATAATGCCCTTTCCTTCATTGATCATGGGGCTCATTGCCAAGACAAAGCTGAAATTCCCTAGTGGCCTCACTGTTGTTCAGAGGGATTACCCCATTGGTGCAAACACTCTAACTCGGAGCACAGCACACATTAAAGGCCCCAAGACTGGTGCTCATCTCATTCCACCACCTCGGGTCGTGCCTCAGGATGCACCAGATGAGGGTGGGGATACAGAGGAGGAGATTGACAGGTTTACTTCTGCTCCAGAGACTGCACATCCAGAGACTGCACAGCCATCATCTTCAACACAAACACCAGGTCTCAGCAAGCTTGATCAGATCCTAGCTAAGATGGATCACATGTCCACAGTGCTTGACACTCATGTACAGCACACAGCGGATCAGTTTGCATACCTCCAGGAGCAGATCACCACATTGTCAGCCCAGATTCAGAGCCTATCTCCTTCACATGTATCAGACTCCGACTCCGATCAGATCTAGTCCTTTGGCCATTCCGGTCAAAAAGGGGGAGAAAATTTTGAGGGGGAGCTGCTGAACAAGAGCTTGCACAGCCTTAGGGGGAGCTTAGCCTAGACACCTAGACACATAGCTATAGTTGATATTGGTTATTGGTTTTACAGACGGGTTTCTTTTAGTTTTTTTTTGGTTTATGATTACTGTCTTACTGTTTTTTTTTTAATTATAGTTCTGACACTTATGCTTTAACCTCAGTATTAATTTCAGTATATTCAGTATATTTTCAGTAGTTTGTGTTTAAATTTCTATGCTTTGTGGCATATATGCTATGTGGCACTTTTATGCATGTACCCATGTTGCTTATGTAAGCTTTAAGGGTTTGTTTCATGTATTGGTTTGTAGGTCTTTGTGGTTTGTGCCATGCATTTGCAATATCTTGCCTATGCAACCTTCATGCATGTTTACTTGTTATTCAATGTCATGCATTCTACTTCAAGTACATCACTCTTGTGCCCATGTAGGATTGTTCCTAGATGCATATACGTTCTATGCATTGGTTGAGTGATGAACACTCGTGTGCCCTAGTAGGATTGTTCCTAGATGCAAATACTTCGTGTATTTCGCACTGGTTGAGTGTTGGAGTTGCAAGTGACTCTCTTCAATTGAGCGTATCTTCTTGCAAATCCGGATGTTCGTTCCATGTGTGAATGAGCATAGTAATTGCTTCTGTATAGTGATTACTTGTTTGATCTTGCCATGATCTAGTGTTTCTATTTCGTTTTGCTCGATCATGCTATTATTGCTCCATATGTTTTCAAGTTTTCTGCATACAATGATGTTATTGTGTTGTTGTGTTTCAGGAGTTACTTGTTCATATGTTTCAAGAGCACTTCAGAATCTAGAATTAGGTGTGAGTGAGTTTTGCCTTTGTTCCCAAACTCACGTTTAAGTCTAGAGTCTGTTTTAGGGTTTTGTCACGGAATAGCCAAAGGGGGAGATTGTAAAGTTGTGATTTACAACTGTGTTTTTGTTGGCTTTTATTCCGTGCCAAATTTGATTGTAATTATGTTCAATCGTTTAAAACCCTGTATTTGTTGTGGGACTGGTTGTAAGGGTTGTGTGATAGAGAGTGTGTTTGAAGACTCAAGCATTTGAAGAACTGAAGAATTCTCGCGGGTATCTCGCGACCAAGCATCCCGCGAAGTAAACCATGTGCCAGGCACATGCTGGAATGTGAAGAGTCAGGCCAGGTGGAGACAACTGTGTCTCGCGAGTATCTCGCGGGTAAGGCCTTCCCGCGAGACACCCGCGAGACTAGCTGTTCTGCCAGCCTGTACTTTTTGAGTCACACCTTTTGCACCTCTCCTATATATACCATCATTACCCACAATTGTTGAGGAATGCTTCAGAGAGAAAACCCTAGCCAAACACATTGGTAATTAGAGATTGTCTTCCCCACCTCTCTCTATACATTTGCTTGTGGTATTTCCTCAACCCTTCCCTCTCCATTATCCATATCTTAGAGAGGTTGATAGCCCAAACACTTACCACACCTTGTGAGTGCTGTGTGACGTTTTGGTGCTGCTGGGAAGCATTGGAAGAAGCCTTGAATGGCAGATGCAACATGGAGCTTGTTGCGGGATCCGGATAACTAGGACAAGACACGGTTCCGAGAAGCCTTGTTGGAGTAGGAGCTTGGAGGGCTTAGGTACAGCGGGTAGACTAGGCTTGGAGGGTCTTTTGCTAACCCATGTATCCCAACTGATTGTCTAGTGGATCGATTTCCGCTTGGAGGGCGGCGGAGAGGTTTTTCGCCGAGTTCTTCGGTTTCCTCTTCGAGAACACGTCTCGGTGTTTTCTGTGTTTGCATCCTTCTTCTCTACTCTTGTTTAATTCCATTATACTGCTGTGTTGCTTAGTTTATGGATTAGAGTAGCTTACTTGTTCATCCGCTCGCTTTTACACTATTCCGCACTTTGTATTAAAGTTGTGTAAAATCTATTGAGCCGTAATTTTAATTTGGGGGTCTAAACAGCTTTTGTGTTTTTCAACACATTTTCAAGCTTTCAAAGATGACAAAGAAAGACATGGGATTATTTTGGTTTTGGTGATTTATGGGCTCGTGATATAGAGGGAGATGGAGATGAAAGGAAGAGAAAGAGTTGATCGATTTTTTTGGAAAGGAGAAGGAGATTGGTGGAGAGTTTTTTAGAAAAAGTATTGGGCGAAGAAATAGTGAGAAATAGTTTTTCCAATTCTCTGTTTCTTCTGAACCTTCATGCTTCCTACCACGGCTTCAATTTGCTCGGTCTGAGGAAGGAGATCGACCTCTGTTCTGAGGAATAAGATGTCTGTTGGTTTGTGGGTATGGTGGGTATGGTGTCTTTAGATGCTTTGTTGTTGGTTTGCCGTGGGTCTGAACGTTGGGGGAGCTGGTAGAGGAGGAGCATTGGGTTGGGGGAGCTGGTAGAAGGAAAGAAGCCAGGGCATGCATTTTGGAGAAAGAAAAGGCAGAGCATATTTTTATATGTGAGGATGTTTAGTAAGTTATTTTGAATATATAATTTGAGTATAAAATTCATCATACACAGTTTGACATTGTTTTATTTTCTTTTCTTCTTAAGTTACTTTTTTCACTTACAGACACTCACATCAATCAAGTGGGGCATTTTGTGTTTTTACAATACTTACAGAATTGCCACTATTTTCATTTTCTATGGGCCCTTTGCATTTTCACAATATTTACGAAATTGCCCCTATATTCACTTTCTATGAAATTGAAAATGCTGAAAATGTCATTTCATTTTTTGCATTCAAATCCAACTTTTAGAATACTAAAAATGAAAACTGAGTGCAAATTCTTAAACCAAAAAAACAAGTTTTTCTTTTTTGGGTAGGTCCTACTGAAAACTAAAAATGAAAACAAAAACCACTACTTTTTTTCAGCTAACTAAACCGACCCTAAGCTTTGAGATTTAGGTTTGTAAATTGGCAAGTATAGAAAGCATCTGCACCAGCTCTTATATAATAGGAAAAGAGATGAATTTTACACATTTGAGTCACATTGGCTATAGTAACTGTGCATATATACATAATTACTGTAACTGTGTATACTATTATTTTGTTAATTTCACTCTTTTTTTCTCTCTCTCTTCTCCATGTGCAAAATGACCCTCATCTTCTTTGTCCTCAAATACACACATACACACCCACACAAACACATCCACACAGAGAAATCAATACAGAAATACACAAACACACCCACACAAACAAACCAATAAAGAGAGAGAGAGAAAGAGAGAGAGAGAGATCGGTGTTAGTGTTGGCCGCTTGTGGATCAGTGGATCGGTGCTAGTGGTGGAGATTAGAGTTTGTAGGTTGACAGAAATGGGTCTGGATGCTTGTGGATTGGTGCTAGCGGCAAAGATCATTGGTTGTGGGTCGACAAAAATGGGTTTTGATGCTTGTGGATCAATGCTGGCGGTGGAGATTGATGCTTGTGGGTCGACGGAGTCAGTGCTTGTGGGTCGACAGAGATCGATGCTTGTGGGTTTTGATTCTTGTGGTGCTTGTGGTGGAGAGTTTATATGATTGTGAGAAGAAGAAGAAGAAGAAGAAGAAGAAGAAGAAAACGCTTGTGGAAGGGAGGTGATCTGACCGTGACATTGAAAGGAAGAAGAAGAAAAATAAGAAGAGGAGGGACAACAAATTGGTCTGAGAGAGATAAGGACAAAGACAAAGATAAAGAGATAAAAACAAAAGAAAAATATATAATAATAATAAAAAATATTATTATTTAAATAGAATAGATTGTAAAATAGATGAATTAATGTGGGTGCTCTAGAAAAGTGGTAATGTAAAATAGAAAAAAAATATACGAAAAAATTTGGCCGGACTGATACTTGCTCTAAAGGAATAAGCTTCATCAATCAAGGAGGCGGCTGTGTGGATTTTCCAACAGATATTGACTGAATAAGGAGAGTGAGAAATTTTCTATCTACTTGTCTAACCCGTTCAAGCCTTGCAAACAGGATGTGGCTTTTTATGTCTCATCTCACATTTGTCTCCATCTATAAGAAGCTTAAAATTACAAAATTATGATGATGCCATTGATCTCCTTAACCAACATAGGGTCATCAATGCATTAAATTGACTGGTTCAACGACTTGCAACAAATTTTTCAACACATATATTGATTAAATTCCCATAGTTTCAACTTCACTTAAAAAAAAAAAAAAAAAAAAAAAACCACTTGCTCAAGTAGCAAAAATTTTCATAAATTTTTTTTTTTCGAATTTTCAAACTGACATTAATGAACATCATTTAAGAACAATTTTTCAATGACTACAACTCAGTGTAGTTACTGACAACAAATAAGGAAACTTTTAAATGGTTATTTTCTTCTAAAAAGTCGTTAACAAATACATCCAAGTGAGAATCAAATGATCCACCTTCAGTAATCACTTGATGACAAATATCTTTTAGTTCTCCTGCTATGATGATGCTATTGGTCACCTTAATTAAGCAACTTCAGGTCATCAATTACATTAAATTGACCGGATCAACAAACAAACCTTTCGACACATTAATTAAATTTACATGGTTTTATAAATATGCATTCTAGTCCGTTGTTCAAATAGCAAAAATCAAAGTCCAAATGTTCAAGTGGCCAAATTATTATAATTAAGTTAAGAAAATTGTTCAGTGGCTGCAATTTGCCTAGTCATTCAGAACAAAGTAACAAACTTCTTAATGGTTTTTGACTTCTAAAAAGTCGCTAACAAATGCATCCAAGTGAGAATGAGAAGATCCACCTTCAGTAATCGCTTGATGGCACATAATTTTTAGTTCTCTTGCTCTTTTCCAAGTCTTTTTTCTCTCGCAGTTTTCAAGCTCCATAAACCTTTGTACGAGTACTAATATATCTTCTTTTGTCACCAATATTTCACTTCCCACCTGTGCTCTCTTCACCCTCCACCCAATCTTCCAGTCTTCCACAATTTGCCTACTGTTAGGAACTTGATCCAAAAATAAGGGGAAAGTAAGCATAGGAATGCCTGCATAAACAGCTTCTTGAGTAGAATTCCATCCGCAATGGGACCAAAACCCCCCTATAGAAGGATGGCACAACACTCTCAATTGGTCACACCAAGGCACTACTAACCCTGTATCACCACAACTCTCTTTCAGCCGAGAAGCTTCTCCACGAGCCACCCACAAGAACTGAACACCACTATTACAAAGCGCAGCTGCAAATTCATCCATTTGGGTGTCTGTGAGCACAAAGAAACTTCCCAATGAAATATACAAGATAGAGCCTGCAGACTGGGAATCCAACCATTTTAGATAGTCAGGGTTGTTGTCACTAGTTGTAGTAATAAGGGAACTATGTTCAAGTTCCATGTAACGTATGGCAGGGCCAATAGGGTACACAGGGAAATGAAATATTGCTTTCAAAGTGTCGAAGGCTTGAGGTTCAAGCTCATAAACAGAATTGATTAGAAGATACTGTGCTTTGGACCCCTTTGAAATGCATTCCATGACCATTTCCATTCCCCGTGGGTCGTTTTCATGAAACACTGTTCGTAAGTCTTCTAGATGGTTTGAAGAAATTCCCAATATGTTATCCACATGCTCTTCTCCTTGACCTATCACACCAAATTAAGCAAATATGCACCAATCGCAAATCAATTGTTTGCACTTCATATATATAGGTTGGCTTAGTGAAAAAACAAAGAGTGGTTAGTTACGAAAACTTGAAATAGAATTGAGGTTGCTCCCACTTGCATATTTATATATACATTATACATATATTCTAATTTACCAAATGTTTGTATGTTTATAGAGTGCTGGTAAAATCAATTTAATAACTCAATGGAGGGTGTAAACTAGCTTACTATTAGTCTAGTAGCAAAACCTGATTTTTGATAGTTATACTTTCAAGGCTTTATTTTACCAACAAATGAAATTCGAAGGATACATATTTTTAGTACTGCCATTTTCACATGCATATAGTAGATTATAGAACCGCATTCAATATCCCCCACCTTCAATTTTAGGGCATTTGGTACTAAATTAAATTGTGAGAGAATTCCATAGCACACAACACCGATGAATTAAAATTTATTTGTTTTGCTTTTTGTTTTTGTTTTTTTAGTTTTGTAACGAGGTTCCATTTCCACCACAAAGGCACAAACAGAACCAAAGAGGGAAGGATGGAGAGATGAGGAAGGTTCCATAGATATATATTACACGAAGCAGACCATGAGGCTGTCAAATCGTGTCTAGGAACAAATTTGATATCCAAAGAACATATAAAAAAAAATATCCAAAAAAAAAAAAAAGAACACCAAAAACAAAAGGTTAAGACAAGCTCAAATGTCATTGTAACAGAAGCATTAATAATATATTCAATAAGGTGTAGATCTATTCTACCGTTAGTAATTTAATATAGTTCACATTGAATTTTAATCATTTTCGAGTAGTCATATGTTATTTATAGTATATCATTATCATGTGAGTATTAAATGAATATTCTTAAGATTCAACTTATGATGCCTCAGTTTGTTCCTTGCTCTGAGAAAGTATATCATGTTTCGGTAATACCAACTTAGCATCTGTTTTGATATTTCCTACCCAATAAATGAGTGACACCTGTTTCAAAAAACCACAATCTTCTATACTATCGGGAAGATAAATTAATCATTTATGTAAAGTTGTAATTTACAACTATGTATTTTGTTGACTTTAATTCCATGTCAAATTTGATTGTAATTATGTTTAATCTTTTGTATCTTGTATTATTTGTGAGATTTCATTGTAAGGGTTGTGTAAGAGAGAGAGTATGTGTGAAGACTCAAGGCATAAAGACTAAAGTTGTTTTCGCAAGTAGCTCGCGACTAAACATTCCGCGAAGTGAAGCATGTGTCCTGCACATGACTGGAATGCAAAGAGTCAGGACAGAATGGAGACAGCTAGTTTTCGCGAGTATCTCGCAGGTAAGGCCTTCCCGCGAGACACCTGCGAAACATTCTGTTTTGCCAGATTGTTCTATCTGATACACACTTTCTGTACTCACATTATATATACCCACATTACCCACATATGTTGAGGAGTGCTTCTAAAAGAAAACCCTAGCCACAAACCTTGAGAATTAGAGGTTATAATACTCACATTTCTCTACACAATTGCTTATGAATTTTTCTCAACTCCTACCTCTCCATTTTCATACCGTTGAGAGGTTGATAGCACAAATACTTACCAGACCCTTTCAGAGTGTCAAGTGAGATTTTGGTGCTACTGGGAAGTATTGGAAAAAATTAGGCTTTGGCGGATGCAATCGAGCATATTGTGGGATCTGGAGAGCTAGACAAAACACGGTTCCGAGAAGTCTTGTTAGAGTAGGAGCTTGAAAGGCTTAGGTACATTGAGTAAATTAGGCTTGGAGGGTCTCTTACTAACCCATGTATCCCAACTGATTGTCTAGTGGATAGATTATCACTTAGAGGGCAGCGGAGAGGTTTTTCGTTGAGTTCTTCGATTTTCTCTTCAATAACACATCGACGTGTTATCTTGTGTTTGCATTCTTCTTCCCTACTCTTTAACCTTTCATTTTACTGCCGTGTTATTATGATTATGGGTTAGAGTAATTTGTTTGTTTATCCGCTCACATTTACTCTATTTTGCACTTAGTATTAGGTTAGAGTAAAATCAATCAAGCCGTAATTTAATTTTGGGGTCTAAATAGCTTTTGTGTTTTTAACACATTTTCGAGTTTTCAATTTATTAGAGTAGTCTAATATGGTTTTTTGAAACAGGTGTCACTCATTTATTGTGTAGAAAATACCAAAATAAATGCTGAGTTGGTATTACCGAAACATGATATACTTTCTCCCTTACTCTTGGGAAAGTCAACAGTTCTATCCTTTATGCTTTCTTTTGTTTTATTTTTTTATTTTTAATAAAAAAAAATATTCTATATATGATCACAATTGCAACAACTTTTGTCATAAATTATTAAATAGGGCAATTACCTAATAGACTATCACTTTCATATGATCTTAATTCTTAATACTTTTTCTCCACTATTTTTAATTGATCACATCAGAATTAAGATAAAAATTTTGATACAAAAATTGTCTCCTAACTTCTTCTACTAATTAAACATTAATAATTATTTTATGAGAAAAAGACATAAATATGTTAGCATGAAAATTATAGATAGCAAGCAATACTAGTACTAGTGCGCAAACCTATTAAGTGAAGTGGCAAAAGTTGTGGTTGAGCTTGTGCGAAAACATGAAAATGATGTAGCGACGAGAAAAAAGAAGCGGACATGGTCCAAAGCGAGGCCAACGGAATATTCCTTCGAATTCCGACCTCGAATGACCACTGCAGCTCAAAGTCAGCAATGATTCTAGCCACCGGCGGCTCAAGCCGATCAAGGAGCTGCTCAAAGGGAGCTTCCATCTTGGTCTTGACAACTTCGTTGAAGCCACAAAAGTCAACGGCTTTTGCACGCTCGATGACTGTAGGGATAGAGGCGAAGCGGATCTTATCTGGCTTGGGCTCGGAGCCGATGCAGTGTAGCCACTCTTCAGTGACAACGAAGGTGATGAGAAGGTTGTGTTTTCTTGAGGATAATAACTTGCACAAGCTCATCAGGGCGTTGATGTGGCCTTGGCATGGGAAAGGCATCGCCACCACGTGGAGGACAGTGGTTGGTTCGGCGCCGGTAGAATCCATACTCGAAAACTGAATGGATCTGATGAAGATTGAAGAAGAAGAAAAAGTCAACAAGTTGACAGGCTGCTGGTATTAAGGCTTAAGACAATACACCTACAATGCTACTTCATGCTAGTATTTAAGCTAGTTACTTGTACGAGGAGGAAATTGTCATTGCACATGTATGAGATTAATTTATTCAAGCTTGTACGAGTAAATTGTCCCTTGTATGAGATTAATTTATATATATTATTACTGACGGAGGCACAAAGAAGCTACAATATTTTTTTTCCTTTTTTTTTTAATACTATTTTGATCTTAAAGTTTTTCAAATGTTTGTTTTACCTCTCTAAATTTTAAAAAAATCTTTTTTCATTTTTAAATTTGTAAAGAGTTTTTTAAATAATTTATAAATTTGTAAAGAGTTTTTTAAATAATTTATAAACAAAATTAAGTATAAAAAAAGAACTTTTTTTAATAGTTTAAAGACGAAAATACTAAAAAATAACTTTTAATAAATCTTAAGCACATAGAGTAAAACATTTTAATAGTTTTTTGCAGAAATGCACTTTTTGTTCTTACATTTTGGCATGATTTTCATTTTGATCCTTACATTTTATTTTTACCATATTTAATCCCTATTTAGAAACGCCATCCATTTAAGTCCCAACCGTTAGTGCCCTAATGGAAATATCATATGTGGAAAACGGCATATTAAAATATTATTTTCTCTCTCTTACGTGTCACTACTCCTCCTGCCAAATCACCTTCCCGCTTTAATTTCTTGCACGTGAGCCTCACGTGACATAAACATCCAACCCACGTGTGAGACAAACAAAACCCCAAATGTTCTGGTGTTAAACCCTAATTTCAAAAAATACGCTCACCATCACTGTCATCCTCAGCCACACTCCTTACCCAAATTTGATGAAACCTTATATCGAACCTTACATCGATAAAGAAATTGTTCCTCTGAAAACCCACATCGACCCACATTGAAGCCAAATACCCAAAAAAAAAATCGAAATGCCCACATTGATCTAAAGACAAACGTGAAAAAAGACCCTTTATCCTAAAGGTATGTTCTCTCTCTTGATCTCTTTATAGCTGTAAGTGGACCATAATCCACAATGATAAAATAAGTTTGACTATTTTGTTTTGGAATTTGTATAATATTGTTTGTCTTTTTTGTTTGTCGCTTTTTGTGTTTCTGATGGTTCCTTTATGTGGTTCATGTGTTCCCCTGTTTCCATTGATGGAAATATGCATGTACGTAGCGGAAAATTAACAGATCTACTTCATTTGTAATTGATAACATATGTTATGTAAGTTTCAGAATATAAGAACAAGAGAATGTACCTTAAAGCGGTGAAATTCAGAACCAAATATCAAAAATTCTTGAGAACACTTTCAATCTTCACTTCAATTCCACTTGTACCCAAGAAGTGTGGTCTCTTAATCAGTTATATGTATGTTCTAAAGAGAAAGAAAAAGTGTCCAACACTCACACACATACCATTTCATGTTGTTGTTTTAAAATTCTGTATGTTTCTCTCATAATAACTGATTATCTAATTGAGCTAGCTCTTTGGGCTTTTCCAATTAGGTTTTAGTATGTGGCTTGGAGTAGGACTAAAAGAGAACAAATAAGACACTAGCTCCAATGGGCCTTGGGCTTTTCTATCAACTCTTGACAAGTCCAAAGTTACCATTAATTATTTAATACCACCACTATATAAATTTAATTGCACTCTAAACCTTATTAATAAATTATATCCCAAGACTTTATTGTACATGCAACTCCTTCATAAAATATTCGTAGTAATACAAAGTCATGAATATAGACTGCCACTTTCTTGAGTACCCGATTTAATTCTTTAAGTTATTCATCATATATTTATGAAATCTAATTTCATAAATATATACTTTATTAACTATTTACTAAAGTAGTTAGATCTAACATTCTGAATAACAAACCCATTAAACTTATCTCAAGGGAATATTTTGTATCTCCGGTAAGAGACTATAAATTCCATCTTGAGAATATATATTTCATTAACACTAAATGTGGCTGCCCAACATACTGAGGTTTTGACCGTAAGTTTAGATCTTACTCATGATATATCAAAGCAACCTACACTTCATGATCAGGTCTATTATTTTCTCATAATTAAGAGTTCATGTAAATAGAAATCATGAGATTTATTATTTATTTGACAGTCGGTAGAAAAATAATAAATCTCACAATAATCCAATTCAATATGTTTTAACTTATAAAATATATCAATACATCAACTAGAAGTCTTTGCTTTCATGATCAAGACACATGTTATAGTTTTCACAGATGAAATGTCCAATTTCATCACCAACTACAAACTAAAATTCTGAATTTACAAAGAACTTGTGATTTATATCTTCTGTGACTTTTCACATAAATCACATACTATGCATCTCATGGACTATATGATACTGTTTGAATATTCATGTTACCATTATTTTAGATAATAATAAAACAACTTTATCAATCACAATATTAAGTCATACATAATGTCATACATAATGTCATAATTAATATCATACATAACACCATACTATAGGATTTAAGGGCACTAATCCTAACACCCATGTGTTTCCTTCCCTTGTTAATTGTTCCCATATGTTCCCTTGTTCTCATGGTTGGTTATATTGGTTTATTAATTTAAACATTAGTTTATCAGTTGAAAAGTGTTTTGCAATATTGTATATTAATTAGTTTATTCTTAGTTTATTAATTTAAAAAATAGTATATAAGTTGAAAAGTATTTGGCTATATATTATATGCAAGATGGATGATTTATTTACTTTCTGTATTCACCATGGTGGGCATTTTACTTGGGACCCCCAATAGTATGTGGGAGTGACAATTAATGTTGTGGATAATTGTGCCCTTTAGGGATTTAGGGCAAAATGCAATGAGTACTCTATGGTTTTAAATGCCTGGTGTGAACCTAGAGCATGCAAATTTTCACCAAGTTGTTAATGATGATACTGCAATGTTCATGACAGACTTAGTACAAGGTCATGAAGAGATTCACATATATGTTGATCATCCAGTAGATGAGCCTAAGGAGTTAAAAGTTGAGGATATTGAGCCATTAGAGGTATTACAACCCAGTGAAGAACCCAGTGTTGAGCCCTTAGGAGCAAAAGTTAGGAATGATCAGGCATTAGAAGTTGTAGACCCTAAAGTTGTTAAAGTTGATGACCCAATAGATTAAAATGATCATGCTAGCTATTATGAAAATGAGGTTGATTCTGAAGGTGATGTTAGTGATCATTATTATGATCAAGCTACTTATAAAGATGATTATCATAATAATTTTGATTTTTATGATAATGATGATTGGTATGGCCAGAATAATGACTATAGACATGATAGTGGTAAGTTTGTTTGGCATGATAATGAGGAGTATGACAACGATAACCATGATGATCCTATTGAGGTAGATGCTGAACAATTCTATTTTAGGAGGGCTGGTAAAGAACTAGTCATTAAGGAGCAACAAGAGGAGCCAGTTGATGAAGTTGTAAAGGATAGTACTGACACTAGGGAAAGTGACCTAGAAGAGGAGCCAGATCTGCACCCTACTGGAAGGAGTTTTGATGATAAGAATAGTGATAGTTAGGACAACAGAGAAGATGTTCATGATGAACCAGTCCAAATGGGTGCTAGGGTAATGAATTCAGATTATAAGAGTGAGGAGCTGCATAGTCTTGATGAATCATCATATGACACTGCTCAGGGTGAGGATGATAGTGATGATGACCATCCTACTACTGATAAGGTAGACAACTCTGTCAGGAGAAGGAAGTTTTCAATGTTTATGCCAGTACATAAGGCTGAGCATATTAGGTTTAAGAAGGATATGCTTTTTACTTCACCTAGGCAATTTAAGGATGCTATTACTAATTACGCAATTAATGGAGGTTGGGGTGTAAGGTTTGTTAAAAATGACCTGCAGAGAGTTAGAGCATGTTGCAAACCTAGATGCAAATTTGTAGCATTCTTGATAAAGGTGACAAGGGAGAGGAGCTATCAATTAAAAACACTAATACCTGAACACATGCACCAGGAGTTATAAAAATCCAAGGAATACTTCTACATACATTGGAAAAAGTTGCTGACGAAGGTTAGGAGGCAGCTAGACATTAAATTGAAAGATATTCAGGATGTTGTCCATGAGAAAGAAATAGTGAATATAAGTGCAGACAAAACAAGGCTAGAAAGAAGGCTCAAGATTTTGTTGATAGGGCTCATATACAACAATACAACTAGCTGTAGGAGTATTGTGAAGAGTTGAGGAGGTGCAATCTTGGCAGCACAGTGTTAATAATGGTCCATTACTTTAATGAGGGTGATTTAGTAGCTAAGATGGGCTTGACAGTTGTTGTGCCCTATTTTGAAAGATTATATATATGCCTAGAAGGTTGCAAGAGGGGTTTTTTGGCTGGATGCAGGCCAATTATTGGATTGGATGCATGCCATTTGAAGACCAAGACAGGAGACCAGTTGGTTAGTGCAATTGGCAGAAACCTCAATGATGAGTACTTCCCTTTTGCTTTTGCAATGATAAAGGTTGAAAACAAGGATTCCTAGATTTGGTTTCTGAATTCGTTGCTTGCTGACATAGGTGATGGCAAAAGATGGACTTTCATTTCAGAATAGCAAAAGGTATGTATTGAATGTGAACTACTTGGTTTTCAAAATATGATATGAATATGTTTTATATTCACTGTAATGAGTTGTTGTTCTTGGTAGGGATTGGTACAAGCCTTTGTTGACAATTGGTCATAGTATGAGTACAAGATTTGTTGCATGCATCTATACAATAATTTAAGAAAGAATCATCCTAGTGTGCTCATTAGAGACTTGTTATGGAAAACAGCCAAGGCAACATATAAACAAGAATTTAAAAGGACAATGAATGAACTGAAAGAAGTTGATGAAGATGCATATAATTGGCTTAATGCCCATTCAACAACTATCTAGGCTAGGCATATGTTCATTGGGGATGGACAAAGTGACACAATGTTTAACAACATGTGTGAAAGCTCCAACAACAAGATTCTTAAGTTTAAAACCAAGCCAATAATCAGCATGGTATGAGTTATATTTGTATGTGTTTTTATTTCCATAGTTATATGTGTTTTGAATGATACATTCGCTGTCTATTTGTATGTGCTTGCAACTTGAGTGCATTAGGTTGTATTTAATGGGAAGATTTCAAGCAAATAGGGAGATGATTTTGAAGGTAGAGTCAGAATTGTGTCCTAAGATTAGGAAAAGATTATATAAAGAGAAGATGGGCAACAGTAGGTGGCTAACATGTTGGGCTAGTCAAACTAAGTTTGAAGTGAAAAATATGCTAGAAAGTTTCACTGTGGACCTGGCTGAATCCAAGTGTAGCTGTAGGAAATGGGACATAACAGGTAAACCATGTGCCTATGTCATTTCCTACATATTTTTCAATAGAGAGGATGCTGAAAAGCATGTGCATGACTGTTACAAAGTGACTATTTACCAGGCTTGCTATGAGCCACTTATAGATCCAATTATTGTGCAGAATATGAGGAGATGCAATGGCCTTCCACCTGTACAGCCTCCTATCAAGAGAAGACCTTCTAGCAGGCTTAGAAGAAAAGAGCTAAAGAGCTTGATAAACCAAGAAGTGGAAGGAAACGAAGGCGAGTAAGCATCTCCAAGTAGTGCAAGTCTTGTGGCAAACTAGGGCACAATAGAAGAAACTACAAGGGAGAAGTTAGGGGGAACTCTTCCCTACCAGGGAATGCCAAGCAAACTAACAGGAGGACTAAGCAGGTAAAATGTCTAAACTCTTGCATTTTAACAGAAGTAGAATTTTTTTTTTTTTTTTTTTTATGATAACTGTACTGACCTCAAATTTTTTTTGTAGGCCAACAACAGAAGTGCACCTCCAACCTCCAACACTAATAACATCAAAAACCTCCAACACTGCTAATCTCAGAAGTGCACCTCCACACTCAAGTGATACCACATCCAATCCAAGCTAGAAAAGGCAGAAGAAGAGTAGGGCAGTCACATTTGAGACTTTCAATGCAATTGGTAATGCATCAAGGTACATGGAGGCAATGAGGTTTGCTAAAAGCCAATCCTCTGTGCATGGTCTAGGAAGATAAACAACCTGATAGTGGCTTTTGACTCCAAATGTTGTTTTGTTTTCGTTATGTTCAAGCCTTTTTGGCTTTCTTTTTGTACTGGTTAAACAATTGGCCTTAGTTTGGTATAATAATTTAATGCCTAAACAATGGCCTCTTTTTGGTAATTATTTTGGTACACCAAAACTTTATTTGCAGCAACAGTGTATATTTGAATTGAAATAGCAAATTGACAATGTTGTCATCTACTTGTTGCCATTTTGTGATAGTTTGGGAAGTATGAGTAGTAACATTATGTATTGATAGTTTTTCAATAGCATTTTGTATATTGAGAAGTAGGTATTTGAATTTCAATAGCAAATTGACAATTTTTCTTCTTGTCGTTTTGTGATAGTTTAGGAAGTATGAGAAGTAGCATACCATATCAAGTCATGCCATTTCATTATATCAGTATATTTGACATAAGAGCAGGGCCTAAATGCACCAAGCATCTGCCTCGACAATTGAATATCATAACATCAAATACACCAAGCATCTATTCAAGCATCTGTCTAAATACACCAAGCATCTATCCAAATTAATGAAATTTTTTTGTTCCATTGATAACTATTTCCAATTACAAGTAGAGCAGCAGGTGGGAAATTGCTGATTTGAAGCTTAATATCACAAAAACTCCCACCAACCAAAAAGTTTCACAAACCAAATTGCAAAAACTAACCCCACCTATCTAACCAAACAACAAACCTCCCATAACTAAAAGGACTTATCTAACCTAGAGGCCACCCACCTCTCTAACCAACCAAAGACACAATCACACATAGGCAAATCCCACAAAGTGCCAAAGACAATGCCAACATTCCTACCAGAAACTTTTCTCTCCTCTTGCAGCTTGCAATCTAAGCCTCAAGTGTGATAATTATTTGCCTCTGCTCTAGAATAAGCACTTTGCACGCTGACATATTTCATCATCACGCCAATCTACACTTGCATCTAACCTGAAATTAAAATCAAAGATTGAACTCATATGTATGCTTGCCAAAATCGCGGCAAAATACTAGAAAAAATTAAAATTTCTTTAATATTAGAGATTACCTAGTAATTTGGATAACTATAAAACCTTCTACCAAGGTTATTTGCTGTCCACGACACCACTACCACTAGTTTCTCGCCATAGAAGCATCTCATTGGACCTCTTCTCCTCAAGCTTCCACCAGTTGATACAGAGTTTGATTCTATGGTATGTGATTTCGAGGTAAAGGCAGAGGCAGAGGAGCTCAGATGTACAAGAGGAAAGGAGCAACAAATTTAGGTCAAAGGAGCTCAGATTATGAAAAATGGAATTTAGGGATTATTATTTTGTTGGAGGTGGTGGTTTAAAAGGAAGGGAGTGACACACGTGTGAATGTGTCACGTGAGGCTCACATGCAAGAAATTAAGGCAGGAAGGTGATTTGGCAAGAGGAGTAATGACACATAAGAAAGAGAAAATAACATCTTAATCCGCCATTTGTCACATATGATATTCTATTAGGATACTGACAATGAGAACTAAAATGGATGGCATTTTTCTAAATAGGGACTAAATATGGTGAAAATAAAATATAAGGACCAAAACTAGAATCGAGCCAAAATGTAAAGACAAAAAGTGCATTTCCACTTTCTTTTTCTTTTCTTTTTTTGGGTATTCCAAGCAAGCCACGAATTATACATTAACCAGACTCAACACATGCTATGATATGCTCTTCCAACTTTTGTTGATTTCCTATCCAAAGTAAGGATAGAAATGTTTTGATATTCTCTTTGTTTCATAAGTAACATAACACATGCTATCAAAGCATAGTCTCATGAGAGAGCCCCCTCCTCTATTGCAACAAATTTCTCCATACTCGTTTCTCAAAAAAAAAAAAATTTTCTCCATACTCGAGAACACATCAACAACTCTAGTTAAATTTGGACGTTATGCCCTGTCACTTCCCCAAATCCTTCCATATGCTAGATTGTTCGATATTTTACAATCATATTGGGCTATTAATGAGTCTTAAGAGACTGTAAATGCAATAAGAAAGTTGAAATGCTTGTCATAATTTTTTTTGGACTTGGCTGCACCAATATCAAGCCTTTGTTTCTTTTGCAAACCATGACCAAGCAACTTTTTACCAATAGGTCACGAAGTTAAAGTCCCCTTTACAAAATTGGTCATGCTAGAGCAACTATAAGGGAGATACAACAGCTGGCTAATTTCATCCTAAAAAGCTATGAACAGAAAACAAATCGCCAGCAAGCAATTTAAGTACCCCCATATTTTTGTACTTTTAACAAAAAGGACATTATCAAAGTAAAATAAACTGAGAGATCAGACAGCACCACAAGCAATGAAGCAAGTCAATCAGTGTACTTTAACCAATTCAACATCATACACCAGCCATGAATCCGGTGGTACATTTTCACCATGCCCTTTACTCCCGTATCTGCAACACAAACATGATACTTCAAGCAAGGGGCTAAGAACCCAAAGAAAGAAGCAAAAAGAAATGTGGTGCAATATACAGTCAGAATTCAATCACATACCCCATTGATGGTGGGATGATAAGTCTTCTCTTTTCACCAACTCGCATACCTAAGAATCATGCATAAATGTCAGCCAAAGAATACTAAACAATAACTAAAGTGCAATAAAAGTTCAGTCAGGACAAATATCTCAGTCATTACCATTAATACCAATGTCCCAGCCGTCCATAACTTTTCCCACACCTGCAAGAAGCCATATATGTTAAACATCGTATTAAACTAATAAATCTTATTCGGCAAAACCAGGATTCTATCTCGTATGGTAATACCTAGGCGAAACTTAAAGGGAGCATCACCATCATTCGAGTCAACTGATTCTCCATTATTTTTCAACTTTCCATTGTAATTGACACTGATCTGGAACCAAACAAAATTCATATCAGCATTTTTCTAACATACATGTCTTTGGTTTGCTCTAGTAGAACATGTACAAGATGAGAATATCATTTTTGGTAAGCTACCCCTCAGATGACCCAGAAGAAGAATAAATCAAATTACTATCTTTTCATTATTTGGATCAAAAATTGCACGCGACAAAAAAGCCTTTAATTAATATCATTCGAAGGGACTTGCCTTTTTCCCTGACGCAGCTACTTTGCTGTCTGGTTTCCCCATTTCTAGCACCTCAAGGATTAATCCATTAGACAAGGTCCAAACTTGAGATGACTTGTCATCAGCTTTCTTGTCCACTGACAGAAGGGATGTATTCATGTTCAAATCTTTCCCATTCTCTTGGGTTTTATTCTTTTTCTTCTTCTTAATATTTTTGCCCGAAGAATGATTTTCATCAGCAAATACATGAGAATTGCTGTCAAGACTCCTGTACAAATAGAAGAATGATATAAACAGAAAGAATAAAGCATACAGCAAACAAAGACCGAAAGAGTCACCCAAAGAACAATTCGCCTTGCACTCAGCTTAGCATTCAGAAGATCTAGATGGCCAAGAGCATTATGTACATAATTGCATCCTTCTCACAAGCAAACAATAAAATGAGAATGAATTAAGCATGCGCCTTAGTGATTTTGACTCTCTATCTCTCTCTCTCTCTCTCTCTCTCTCTCTCTCTCTCTCCCCTGTATTTGGACTAGGTTGGAAGGGAGGGGGGCAGGGAGTTCATGCAACTTTTATATGTGTTTCTATTATTTGTAGAATTGAATCTAAAAGAATACTAACTTGTCATTGGCTGGATTTGGATTTTGTTTGAATGTCACAGGCAGACCAAGGACAATGTCTTCAGCCTTTGCCCTGTTTTGCTGAGCTCCATCCTCTCTGACAACATTTTCATGATTACTGTCAGATTTAGAAGCTTTCACATCCCTTGCCCGTTGTTTGCTTTTCTTTTTAAGTTTTTCACCAAGTTCAGAGCCAACTTCAGCAGAAGGCAGCAAAAGATTTTCAGGCAGTTCAACTTCCCTACTCAAGTAAAAATAAGACAAAGTATGAACAAACTAAAGCCTTAGTAAAAACTCTCAATAAGAGGAATATGTGATGTCCCAATTAGTTGAGTGCGTGTTAGGCAAGTGTGAACTGAGTTCCACATCGGGCATGTACTAGGTTGATTTTTGTTTTATAAACAATTACAAGAAATCTCAATTGTGACTAAAGTAGTCCTTTTGGGGCTAGGGTGCCGATGTGACTAACACTTTTCCTTGGTATTAGTGCCAACCAAGTAACCCCATGTATCTCTCAGAGACACTGCCCCACAACGAGGGTCCCAACAAGGACGTCAAAGATTTCAGTGGAGCAGATTGTGATGCCCCAGATTGATATCGAATAAGGTACTACATTGTGGAGTTAAAAACTGAGTTCCACATCAGGCATGTTCTAGGTTGATCTAGGCTTTGTGTTTACAAGGAGACTCAATTGTAACTAGATTGGTCCTTTTGGGGTATAGCATAGATGTGGCTAATGCCTCTAAGCTTGAATGTATGTATATGAGTATGTTATATATATTCTTCTTTTTATCTATTCAAATCTCAAATCACAGAAATACTCACTTGTCAGTTTGTTGGGTGTTATTGTCTTCAACAACAGTGCTATGCTTATGCTCAGCTTCATAATTCTTCCCTTCCTTTGTTAGTCCTTTCTTTCTCTTCTTTGGCCTTTCAACATCTTCAGGGCTCACTTCAATGGAAGGCAGTGAAACAGTATCTGGCAGTTCAACTCCCCTGCACAAGTAAATTCACATAAGCACAAGGATCGACAAACAGAGTTGTCAGTAAAAACCTTCTGATTAAGAATTTTATATGTATGCACAGTTGCACACTGATAAGAATTAAGAATTCTAGCATATTTGGTCATCAACCTTTAACCTTTGTTTCAAAATCATCCTTATAATCTAAAATGTTTTACGTTAGTCACTACAATTTCAAAATTGTTTTTAATATTTCCTTATCATCATCTGATGGATAGAAAATTCTGACATGGCAAATAGAATTCATGCCACATCCTCAAAGTGACCTTTATTTCATAAATTTCATTAGCTACGTCAACATTCTCCATCGCTGAGACAAGAATAAGGACCTTTTTGAAACAATTTAAAGCATCAGAAAGATTTTGAAACAAAGGTCAAAGGCTAAGGACCAAATATGCAATTTAACCAATATTAAAAATTCAAACCACTGATCACAAAATCACGAACTTGTCATTGGCTGCCTCCCACTCCTGTCCATTTTTCATACACATATCTTGCCCCATATTATCAACCCTTGCCTCATCTTTAGGGGCTTTATCCTCTTTAAGAATATTACTAGAGTTAGCATTGTCAGCCTTGAGAGGTTTCCCCTCCTTAAACCGCTCTTTTCTTTTCCTCTTTGGCTTTGCACCATTTACGGGGCCTACTTCAGAAGCAGATGGCATTGAATTGATTGGCAGGTCAGATTGCCTGCACCAAGCATGGAAAACAGAATGAACACTTTCCCCAATGTTGCTCAACACAATTACCATTGACATAAGCAGTAAAGGAATAAAAGAAACCTTTCTTGAACTTAAACATTTGAGAAAACACATCTGATTGTTTTTGTGTGACCAAAAAAAAATTATAAACCAAGCAGACTCTAAACAAGATAAATTGCCACACCAGTCATGCAGTACTCACATTTTTGGCCGAGCATCTACAATCACATTGTCCGCTTTTATTTTTGGTTCAATGGCATGATTAACATCATCTTCTGTCTTCTTGTCACCGGTTCCACCTGTTCCCTCATCAGCTTTGCTTTTTACTTCCTCAGTAGTTTTCTTTGTGGTGGTTTTGCTCTTGTAGAGAACTACAATGGGGAAGCTGTCCTTATCTTCACTTTGTAATACTGGCTCACCACTACTACCATTGACTATATTTTTTGGTTGAGAACATCCCCCATCATCAGAGTCACTCATTTGGTAGCTCTTCCTAAGCCATCTACAGCTGCCCTTCCCATTCTTGGGTTTCTCATTATACAACATTTCCTCTGTAACCTCCAAAAGACATAGAGCAAAAACTCAGAGCATATATTCCACAAATATTTACAAACATGTACTACTGAGTGGGTATATCTTAAATGGACAATGGAAACACATGAGACATGTATTCAGCAGGAACAGAAAGAGAACGATGAGGTTAGCTAAACAAGGAAATGAGCAGCATAACCCTGAATTCGAATATATGGAAAATGTTGAAGAACATAAGTAGAGCATATGCATGAGAACAACCAGGAATGTGAGGAGATTAGGTATATATATATATATATATATATATATTATTTGATTTAGGAATAATTTATCAGAAGTGATTCAATAATCTGATGGTTGTAAAGTACAAAGCTCTTATCAACATGACCAGTCCAACCACACTATCATATTTATTGTTAACTTTGACTATGATCAAATTCCATTCACAAACAAGTTTGATAATTGTAAGTTTGTAACTACCATTAAAGAAAAAGGTTCAATATTGGAACAAACCCAAGTCTGCTAAAAAACCAATTCTCTCATGAAGCACAAATGCACATTGCATGTATTAGCAGAACAAATAATTGTTCGCACTTGGGATATGAGTGCTTCAATCAAAATGATATGTAGAAACTACCACATCAAAGATGACACATACATAGTCCCCTCCATCTGGTGTGATCTAACCAATGACAAAAAATTAGAACTAATGTTATAGGCTAAATTTTAACATCGTATAAGAAAAACTCATGAGGAAAAAAATGAAGCTCAGAAAGTGTTTTTTAACATACTTTCATCATTGGAAATGGGAGAAGGTGGATAGACTTCTGGCTCATCATCATCAATAAAACTATTCTCGTACTCGTCTTCATCACTATTCTCAGATAAATCTGTTTCCGCGTCAGCAATATCTTCTCCACAGGGTTCTCTTGAAAGTAAAGGAAACCCCTAAAACAAATTCTCAAGCAATTAGTCGATAAACTCTTTCTACCACCAAATTGGTTGCTAGTAAGTTGTGAATTTATGTAACTTTTTTTTTTTTTTTTTGGAGATGAGTAGATAGTGGAGAAGAGGGAAGTGGGAAGTGGGGTTTCAATCACAGATTTCAAGCCTAATGTTTTATGTTGATTTTATCTCCAAAAGATGGAAAGCTCATCTAAACTGATCCAAACTTACCAAGCATAATTAAATGAACAGCTCCAAATTAGGGGATAAAACAGCAAACCGTAATTCTGAATTCTTTTTTTTTCCCTACTTTTCCCCAATGACCAAACAGGTATTAAGTGCATAGACTTTTTAACTAATAACAAAAGTTAAAATAGCATAATTTCTTGTCATAATCAATACCAAAGCCCTAACCAACAAAAGGATACTGCTCACTAGTGCTCACATAATAACCAGAAAGGAAAATACTCCGAGGTCCAAGCACTGAGAAAACGACATCATCAGCCTCCTCAAATTCCAAATTCACTTGCAGCGACTCAGAATTCACAGGATATAAAGTGCAAAGAAAAACAGGACTCTTGTTTCCTATATTGCACTGAAGTATACTTCTTCCTTCGGCAGTACCAAGCCCCAGTGTTGCCTGAGTAAACCCAAATAAACATCATCATTCACAATAACAGTCAAAACCCAGTTCAGGAAACCTCAAAATCTCTTCAAAACTCACACGGCACAGAAGATTTAAATCAAACACATCCCATACCATTTTTATGAATCGAAATGAACAAAATTTTCAAAACCCAGTTCAAATAAAACTCAAACTCTTTACAAAAAGCAGCCAATACCAACAAAAAAAAACATCAAAACCGGAGCTTTTTCCTCAAAATCTATTCAGAATACAAAACCAATACATAGGATTAAATAGAAATTGGCAAGCTCAGCCTTGTAAACAGTACCATTGATAAGTGAAGGCGTCCTTTTGTGTCATCATGTTCATGTCTGAAAGGATTCCCGGGTTTTACTTCAACTCCTGAAAATATATATATATATATATATATATATAGACAGACGATTTTAAGTTATAACACATGTGGATTGAGAATACATTGCAAAAAGAGACAAGTAGTTAACTTTCCAGACTATTAACCAAATGATTTTCTAAAAAAGAGAGTTCCTTTTTTTGGGGAACTTACCCCAGAAAGCCATAGTTTTGGTATAGAATCAGAGCTCCAAGTCCAACAGAGGCGTTTGTAAAAGTAAAACCATAGAATGAGCGCAAATGGCCTTTGTCTCTTTTTGTTAAACCCTAGAACAACCACAGAGCTCTTTCTTCTCTGACTTGATGGAGACACACAAAATGAGGATGTTCTATTTTAAAACACAACGTTGCCATATTATTATAGGTGAGATCCAGATGGATTGTGACGTGGTAAGCGCTTATGGGAAATTAGGCGGTACCCGCTGTTACGCTAGCTGGTCTCAGCGCGGGACGCTGATAACTTTTTTGTATTAATTTTGAATTTTTCTTTGGTTTTCGTTTGAATTTTACAACTTGCCTTTTTATATTGGAAAATTCAAAATTTCTATATATCTTCGCAATCAAGTAGTAGTAGTAGTACTATTCTCAAAAATAAAAAATAAAAATAATAGTAGTAGATAAAATAAAATTAAAAATATTCTATAAAAAAAATAGGTGCTATGTTTACAACATTTACACAACAATTTCAGAACAAATCATAAGTGTTTAAGTTGTTATTGGTTCTAATTTGAATCAATAACTTAAATTCAAACTTTTGCTTACTTGAAGGATAGAATTTGGAAGAAGTTGCAGGGTTGGAAAGTGACAATGTTATCCAAGGCCGGGAAGGAAGTACTTATCAAGGCAATTACCCAAGCCATTCCCACTTATACCATGGGAGTTTTTCAATTACCAGTGAAGTTGTGTAATGAACTAAATTCCTTATGTGCAAAATTTTGGTGGGGTCAAGTTGGAAATGAAAAGAAAATTCATTGGAAGAGTTGGGATTGCTTAACTCAACCAAAGAAGGAAGGGGGAATGGGTTTTAGAGATTTGAGGTATTTTAATCTGGCCATGCTAGCTAAGCAAGGTTGGAGGATGCTGAAAAACCAAGACTCTCTACTGTTTAAATGTTTCAAAGCTAGATATTTTCCTCGGTACAATTTTCTTCATGCGAATGACTCACCTAACAGCTCTTTTGTTTGGAAGAGCATGATGGCTGCCTTGCCGATTTTGAGGAGTGGGTGCTGTTGGAGAGTAGGTAATGGTGAATCCATTGATGTCACAAAAGATAAATGGATCCCAAATTACCCTTCTAATAAACTCCTACATCCGGTGATTGATATGGAGGAGGGCTGGAAAGTATCAAATCTTATTGACTGGGATATTCATGGCTGGAGGAGAGATATATTGATGGCCAAGTTCAACAGGGATGAAGCTGAGGCTGTATGGAGAATACCATTGAGTAGACGGGTTGTGGAGGATAGTATGGTCTGGCTGCATAATAGAAGAGGTGTGTATACAGTTCGGTCTGGGTACCATTTAGCAAGACAGGTGCTGAAGGATGAATTTCGAGCTGAAGCATCAAATAAAGGTGGCTGGCAGCAGGTGTGGAGAGCTTTATGGAAGTTAAAGATACCAGGAAAAATTAAAATCTTTGGTTGGAGAGCTTGTCATGATGCACTTCCAACTTGGGTGAACCTAGCAAAGCGTAAAATAATTTCTGATATGTTGTGTCACTGCTGTAAGCGTGTACCTGAGGACATCTTGCATGCTGTATGGGGGTGCGGTGCAGCCCAGGACGTTTGGGCAGGGAGTCTAAATGTGCTGCAGAAATTTCAGACTAACCATGTTGATTTTTTGCAGCTTTTTGAAGCTTTGGTGGACAGATTATCAACAACTGAAATGGAGCTCTTTCTTGTTCAAGCGTGGCTCATATGGAATCAAAGAAATGTGATAGTGCATGGAGGACAAATGAAGAATCCGGGGTGGTTGACAAAGCGAGTAGCGGAATTGCTAGAAGAATATAAGAAAGTTCAAGCAACTTGGGAGATTTCAAGTGCAAATCCAGGCAGAATCTATTGGAAACCTCCTCCACAAGAGGTGTATAAGCTGAATTTTGATGCAGCGATATTCTCGGACCTGAATTGCTCTAGGGTAGGTGCGATCATTCGAAACTCTGATGGTGAGGTGATGGCTGGGATGGCAGCAAAGGGAGATTATGTACACAATAGTGATGATGCAGAGGCTTTAGCATGTCGAAAAGCCTTGGAATTCGCTAGGGAGGCCGGTTTCTCAAGTCTAATAATTGAGGGTGATAACTTAAATGTGATGAGAGCAATATCAAGTACTGAAACAAATAATTCTTTCTTTGGTCATATTGTGGATGATATTAGACATTTAATTTTGGGTAGGCAATCTGTTGGCTTTAGCTGTGTAAAAAGGGAGGGAAACATGGTGGCTCACTCTTTAGCTAGATTTGCTAGGAACATTGTGGAGGATTTGTATTGGATGGAGGATGAGCCCCCAACTGCTGTAGATGCTTTACATCATGATCGGATTCATATTAATGAATGAGTGATAGATTTGTTTTCAAAAAAAAAAATAACTTAAATTATTTTTTACCTACTCATAACAACAAATAACAATCTACCATTTAGGATTTGTTGTGAACATAGAATTTATCTAAAAATAATGACTAAAATGCAAACTGTACTCTTAAAGTTTGAGTCTTTGAATTTTACATCCTAAAGTTTCAGAATTTAAATTTTACCCTCTAAAATTATATTTTGTTTATATTGTTAGCCGCACCGCTAAAAATATGATAATGTGTATGTTAAGTGATATATCAGCTTGCCACAAGTTTATGGTTGGTAAATAAAATAACATCACGCAGATTTCTTATGCCATATCATTAAACAACTATTGAGGACTTTTTTTCACGCCACATGGCATTACTTCATTAGCAACCCATGCCACATTAACATATTATTGAATTTTGGGTAAATCTCTTTTAAAACCCAAAATAAGCTTATATCTTATCCAACTACATGGATTGGGCTCACATGACCCACAAGATCCTTACTTCAGGAGGTGAATTTATGGTCCACATTTCCTCTTCATCAATTGGAATCGTAACCCACGGCATCATCAACATCAACATATGGATCGGGCTCAAGCAATGAATCAAAGCTCATGGCCCATATTACTTCTCTCATATTCATGGAAGGTAGTTTCTCCAACAAAAACCCAGATTTACACAAAATGACAACATAGCCCAAGGTACATCATCTCATATTCAACTCATGATCCAAATTCATGAGTCTCTTTGGGGAAACTTTAGGAGTCGTGGTTTAAAGGCCCAAGAATTATGTTTAGTAAAGCTCCAATAGTTTAAAGTTGATAAAATAAAAAAAAAAAAAAAAAAAAAAAAAAAAAAAAAACCATGTTACTTAGCATGTCTTCTCCAACTCTTTGAACTCTAACGAGTCAATGTGTAACAAGTAACATTTGGTAAGCCTCTCTTATCACATAAAAACTTAAAATGATAAAACTCTTCACTGCTCTTTGACTAAAACATAATACTCGTCATATAACAAATACTCAAAAACTCCAACCATATAAATGCTGACAAAATCACTATTAATTTTTTATCTCTAGCTGTTACTATACGAATTTGGAAACCTAATCATATTATTCAACATAAACTATAATACTATCTTCAGCTAAAATTCAACTCAAACACCTGGTTAAATTTGATTGGCTATCTTTAATCTTCAAATATAAAATATTTATAATATCTTTACTATCCAGTTGCCATCTACCATGATCATACCAAATATTCCCCTGCCAAGAGGGAATGGAATGGAATGAAAAGAATAATTTTAGAATATTCTTCCATTCCCTTGTTTAGGAGTTTTAATGGAGGAAATGAAAAGTCCATTCCCTTATTTGGGAGTTTAAGTGGGAGGGAATGGAATGAGTAAAAAGGAACACTCATTCCTCCATATTTCCTTAAAACCTCAATTTTAGATTCCCCCAGAAATTGGGAGGAATGGGAGGGAGTGGAATTAGATTTAATGAATTTTTTATTAAACTCCCAAAATACTCCTATATATTCAGCACTTTATTTTAAAATAGGGGTCTAATAGTAATATTGTCATAAAATGATTCCATTCCATTCTCTTTATATTACTTCCGAACAAAATTACTTACATTCTATTAATTTTTATTCATTTCCATCCTTTCCATTTCTTTATTTTAAAACATCAAATCAAGGTTACTTAATTTCATTCCATTCTTTTCCCTTACTTAAATACATTCCATTCCTTTCCATTTCCTTATGATCATTCTATTCCATTCCACTTCATTTCCTTATGAACTCTCAAACGAAACCTTAATGCTCAATCCCAACAGCCAGCTGCTATACTCAAAACATCAAGATATCCTTAAAAGAGATCTTACCATTTTCAACTAAATCCAAGAAATAAATTCTGAATATTCTCTCTACCAGCCTAACATCATTAAGCTGACCTCATCTACTTTAGTTCCAAGCAACAACTGTCTTATGACAACTATGACAGCTGTGAGGGGTAAAAACCCATAATGCACGCTTGGCCTTGGGCCCTATCTTAAGCCGGGAGTATCCGAGGAGGGGTGATCAGCTGGGAGAAGTCTCAAGCCCAGGACTATATAGGATGGAGTGAATTGAGATGATCCGAGGGGAACTCACCCTCGGACATTGTCAAATACCGGTCGGTTTTATGCCTCTCAATTCAGGTGATCCACCAGAAGATTTTTATGACGAGGAAAATCCCTACACGTGCAGAAAAGATAAAAACCCAGAAGTGTCTAACAGAAAAGCTACTGCCTCCACATTAAATGCCCATCAACCACTTTCTTAGCCACATTTATGTGGAAGCTGCATTTATGTGGAGGAGACCCCTGAATAGTGTTACATTGGCAACAGCATCTCACAGAAGGCCAGAAAAGGTGGCTGATGGGACAAGTACTTAAGTAGTAACCCAAATAGTTGACAAGTGGACGATCAAGATGATCTAGGGATGAATATAAAATGTAAGAGACCCTCCCTGCAAGGTGGGGGAGAATTATTGAATTTCACTTGTAAAAAAGATCAAGAATAGGAAATGATGAAAAAGAATCTTCTCGGATAGGGCATTGATCCATTTTCGTGTAGCGTTCTTGTATGCTCTTGATGGTAATGCCACTTTAGCAGTTGACAATCTTGCCTAAATCTAGCTCTTCAATCCACTCTCTAAAAATTTATTGGATCAGGTTCTTTAGACCTTGACCCAATCCTTTGTTGGGCCTGGGCTCCAAATTGAGACCTTACAACAGCTATTTCAAAACAGATGGGATAGTTGACTCAACAGCCTTAACATTATAGAATTTCCTTATTTGGCTAAAAACCAAAACGAACCAAAGAAACTATCTTTTTCTTGCTAAAATCCTTTCATTTTTTGTTGGTCTTTCCTCTAGCTGAATTGATTTAGTTTCAGACTTGGCTCTATATGAAGAGGATCAAGCTAAAGCCTAAGACACACCATTCCATACACTTACTACACCATTACTCCTGTTATGCCCATTCTCTCACTCTCCATATTTAGAAAATACAAATGTTATGAATACTGTTTCGGAACTCGTTTCGATTTGTTCATTGGAATGAAATATTTTGGTATCGGTCAATTTCAGAAACTGTTTCGGAATTACAGCTATATATTTATATATTATTATTAATATTATATAAAATAATAAATTTAATATAGTTTTCTATTAAAAAAAGTGGGATTATTATTTTAAAAAACATTTACTTATGGTTTCTTTTTGTAAATAAAACTCACATTTTGGATAATTGTACACAAGTGAGCTTCCAAGAAGCTTCCTATTGACTACTTTTTCAGTGTTTCCCATTTTTTAGCTTCCTAAATAAATTAATATTAACAATTTTTTAGAATATTATAAGATAAAATGTATATAAATAATGAAAGATGAAAAATAAAAGCTGAAATTTATTTTTATAAAAAAGCTAGAGGGGGCTAACAAGTCAACATAAAAAGCTGAATTAAAGCTTCCCTTTCAAATACTAGTCAGGCTAGTCATGTGAAGGCTCACAAAACTAAAAATAATAATATTACAAAAAACAAAACTAAGCACAATAAAAAGTTGAACTGGGCAGAAAATAGCCACAACAAGAATTAAAAAGAAGAGTTGCAGAGGATGAAACACAGAAAAACTGAAGAAGAAGAAAAAGAAAATTGCTGTGATGGGATGCGTTTCTTCAGGTGATCGGCGCTGTGACAAGATAGGTTGATCGGGTTTGATTTCAATACCGACTGGAATTGGTATACCGACAGAAACTCATCAAAATCGACTGGAATGAACGGAACGGGCTGGAATCAACTTGAATTCAACCCCAGGTGGAACAAAGGGGTGCTTTGTGCCAGTAAAGTGACTGGTATGAAATTTTTCGGCCGTTCTGGCAAGAACAGAATGAAATCAATAGCAATGGAAAATACATCTATCTTGCTGCCCATATCTCTAAACATCTCTTTTTCCATTTCTCTTACACAATCTCATACACACATTACACACCATGACCATTACATACAACACACCACAACTCCTCTAAACTCTACTTCAATACTCTCTCATTCTGAAATTCTACTATTTTGCTGCCCATAAACACATCTCAATACTCTTCTCCACTTCTCTTATAAAATCCCTTCTCTTCGAAAGCAACACAAGCCATCACTATAATCTTTCCAACAGCTCTTACATAATTCCTTTACCATCTTACATATCTCTCATGCATCTTACAAAGTACATATCTAACAAAATACCTATACATATCTCTCAAATTACTTCTCTCACAATTTATCCATACATATTCCTCATATATATTACAAACTCATCTCTCACCAAGTATCCATACTTATTACCCATACATATTACAAATACTACATCCCACAAAACATTTATATCATTTACCATCTCCATACTTCTCAAGAGATATCAAACACTGATACTAAAAGTCATTCTCATGGAAGGTATAAACATCTAATACTAAAGCCCTTCTCCTAGAAGACACAAATACTTCTTACAAAAGCCCTTCTCAAGGAACGCATAGACTTCTAATACATAAAGTCCTCCTAGAAGGCACAAAGACCTCATACTAAAGCCCTTCTCATGGAAGGCACAAATCTATCTTATAAAAGTGCTTCTCATGGAAGGCAAAACTATTCATAAACTTTACTAATAACTAAAAGAGCATTACCAAGGGGGAAATTCATTTAAGTGTATGATAAAAGGGAAAAACTTAACCAGCCTCTACACACAATTGGACATACTCTTTTTCCCTCCAGTTGTACCAATTTTTCCCCTTCAATCTTGAAGTTATCATGACAAACTACCTCTCCACCGCTGGAGTCATTCTGCTGGAATATTATCAACTCACTGATGTTATACAGCTGGAGCTACAAACCATACAAAAATAAGTCACTACATTTCCATATCTCTAAATCTACATTATTGAATACATAATTACTTCACCTTTAAATACATATTACTTTATTTCAACTACTATTATGACTATTAATCAAAGCTATTATATCAAACACATATTATTTATTTATTCAACCATTATTATCATTCTTAGACTTTGGGCTTTACCCCTTTTGTAGGCCTAAAAATATGTTGGAAGCCATTGGACTACGTGGCCCAATGTCAAGTTTCGGACGCAACTCCTCAGACATATTCGGGTCTAACAAGGTCACCCCTCCAACAAACAACATGTGGTTGTGCAACGGAAAAACGGCCCCAAACAACAACCTAAAAAAATCTTCTAAAAAAAATTAAAATAAGTACTAAATCTAATTAAAAAAATTAGTTTAATTTAATTTTAACTTTTCTTCAAAACTTTTTTAATCTGGATGCAGAACAAGCAGCAAGGAACAGGGAAATGAGTTTATCCTTGCAAACCCAACGACTAACCCATCTCAAACCAAATGAAACTCACAACTATAAACACTTCAAACCCGCAAACCTATTAATTTCTCTTTTAATAAAACGGAATAGATTACGCTAAACAAATGTTGGGTGAAAGAAATTTTGATGTTAGTTTCAACAAAAGTTTTTACGTAATCTATTATGAAGAGAGGCTATTACTTGGTTTAGCTAAAAGGTTGGTTTGAAAGCAAGTTTGGTTTGGATGGTATTTGCTTGACAAGGTTCATATAAACCAATTACAAAGAGAGTGAGATGCAAGAGAGTGCGATCTAATCTTGAGAGAAGAACTTAGAGATCTATGAGGGGAGAGAGAGAAAGTAGAGTTGGCTATATCTTAAATAGATCTGATGAAATCTCCACTGGATTTGGCAAAATTTTGCCAAATTTGGGGAGATTTTGCTAGATCCAATGATAATATCACTGGATTTTCATTGATTTCTACCATTAACTTGCTGAATTTTAGCCTTTTTTAGATTTACAAATCCAACTAAATTGATCGCCACTTGTTGAAGGTCAGATCCACCCAATACAATCAACGTTAACCACTCCGATCAACAGTGGGTTGAGATCTGCTCCACTCAATCAAGATGGGTTGGATGCAAGTCGAGACAAAACCTAATTTGACTCGACCCGTGGACAACCCTAATCGTTAGTGTTTTTTTTTTTTTTTTTTTGGGTTAAAATTAATGTATTTTGTAGTGGTGGGGGTTGTTGAGGTTTGCTATGGGTATTTATGGTTGGGATCGGGGATTATTTATGGTTAGATTTGTTTTTGAGGTTGAAATTGGTGGTTGTAGGTTGTGCTATGGTTTTGGATTTGTGATATAGGTTATTGGTTGAAATGGCTATGGAGCACACCTGCAAAGTCACCACTAGTGGCCGCCACCCGCTCTCTCTTCTCTCTCTTCTATCTATTTCTCTCATTTTCTTTTTGTTTTTCTATTCTTGTTTTTCTTATGGTGTTTGTGTTTTGGTTTTGGGATGAGCTTTGTCATGGTTTTGGTGTCTTTGGAGATGGGTTCCGATGGCAGTGGTGGAGGGTTTGAGGGTGATGGACGATGGTGGTGGGATTTGGGGTGATGGATATGTGTTAGGGTTTGGTTTGGTTTTTTTTTTTTTTTTTGGTTAATTTTTTTAATATAGTTGAGTTTTTTCTTTAAAATTATTTTAATGTAATGTAACGCTAAAATATAAGATGTGATATAAAGTGTATTGTAAAATGGTGTTCTAAAATTGATAAAATAAGTTTTGGTATGTTAAAATGACATTTGGCATAGCATAGTTGATGCCAATGCTTTTACATGCTATTATTAAAACTTACATGAAGAAATTCTTCTTGCACATGTATGATATATATATATATATAGTGTTTATTTGTGTCCAATTTTTTTTGTTAGCTTTTAGGTTTTAACTTTTATGCACAATTTTTTAAAATCTTACTTTTCATCACCTTTTTCAAAATACAAATATATCATAGTACACTTTCAGTAAAAAGCAATCAACAAAAAGTTAAAGTTGATGTCAAAGGCACACTTACTAGTTGGTAACTGCACCAAAAAGTATTAATATAGGGTCTAGCTCACCTCCCATTGAAAAACTCTCTTATTCGTCCTATTTTTAAACAAATATAAGACACCTAGAAAGCATTAAATCTAACGGTAAAAAAAGAAAGCTTCCCAAATCTAATCCCTTGTAACCCACATTTACCCAAAACAAAAAGTTACCACATAATCTTTGTTCCCACCCTTATAGCCCTTGTTAATTTTTTTTTTTTTTTTTTTTTTTAATTCTGCTAAAACGTATATCACTTTGTTCTAATTATTATTATTTTTAGGATAAGGATCTGCTACACACAAGTGAGCAGGAATTCCTACAAACAGTGTTAGGTGGCAACAATTCATGGTGACACTTGCCCTAGTATCATGTGAAACGCACATGATCAGTTTTAGTTTGTATTGTGCGTTAAGTTGCAACATTTCTTATTGTCTAAAAGTCAAACATGCATATCCATATCTCTCTCTCTCTCTCTCTCTCTCTCTCTCTCTCTCTCTCTGAAACCATTACTCTCTCTCCTCTCTCTTCGAAATCATCAGACTCTTTCTCCATCTTTCTTCCTTACTCTTCCTCCTTTTTTGTTCCTCTCATCAGAAACCACAGCCACCTAAACCCATAAAAAAAAAATCTTGCTGCCAATCCCTCCTAAAACTGAAGATCCAACATGCAACAAGGAATCCTTCAAAAATTTAGATCTGATCTGTGCACAATGAGGATTTTGGCTCCAATATGTGCAAATTTTTTGGAAATTAGGGTTTAGATATGGTGCTATGTGCGCAACCTTGAAGGTACACAAGTCTCACTAATTTATAATCATCAGTTATGGGGTCATAGCCAAACCCAAGATGGGCTTATAAGAAGCTGGGACATTAACAACAAAGCTTGGAAGGGATATGGCTTTACAAATAGAAGGGTTCTAGAGAATTAGAAAAATGACATGGTCGCCACTGGGAGCATCATCCGTCAGACAAACTAGGCCATTACATGAACCAACTATGAACAATTTGTTCAATTGGGTTTTATGGGGGATTATATATATATATATATATATATTTTTTTTTTGGGATTTTGGATTCTTGCTGTTTGGATGCCAAGAAAATATTCAAGATTGAAATTAATGTACTTTTTAATGAATGAAACTAATTCAAAGCTTTTTGAGATGAAGGCAGATTTATCTTTGGCTAGTTTTAATGCTTGAGATGGATGTGTTTTTTTTTTTTTTTAATTTTAATGTGTGAGACATGTTAGGGACATATTTTTATGTAATTGGCATATCTTTTGACAAAACACACTTTACTTGTATTTGGGTAAATCTAAGTAGGTTCAAGATAATCATTACAAGTGGTTAAATTGAAGACATGAAGATTACTCAAGAACTGCTCAAGAAAAGTGCAATCTGCAGGTCTCGATACTTCCTCGACAAAAGCTCAATTTGTCGAGATTCATTAAGGGTGCATTTGTTTTGGCTTCAAACCAATCCCGGAAATGCTTTTCCATAAAAGTGGGTGTTTGGTTGTTACTGAAAATTGGTCAAATTGAAAATGTTTTCAGTGTTGACTATAAAATAAGGGCAAAGAAGTGTAAAATATTTTCCGTTGTTATTTTCACTTCAAACCATTTTTGGAGACGCGAAAAGAGAGAAAGAGAGAGAGAGAAAGGACTCAGACGCGTAAACAGAAAGAGAGAGAGAGAGAGAGAGAGAGAGAGAGATTGCGCCGTCGAGTTCGAGATCACGCCAGAAAATCAGATCGCCGTCCCTGTCCCCTCCACACGATGGTGAGATCGCGCCACAAACCCACGAACCGATCAACCCACCTCGTCCACTGGTGACATCGCGCCACGATCCCATGAACCGATCAACCCATCCCTCATCCTTACTAACCCATCCCACTCCAGCGACCCATCCCACTTCGTTGACCCACTCTTGAGCCGATTTGTCCACCAGCGAGTTGCACCGCAACGATCAAGCAAAGATTGAACCCAGTCGCCTCACACGCCTTCGCCTTCACCTTTGCCTTCAAACCCACACGCCTTCACCTCAAGCAAAGATCGCAGCACCGCACCGACCCACACGCCTTCGCCTTCGAACCCAGTCGCCTCTCTCTCTTCCTTCTTCCCTCAATTTGATCAGATTTGATGATTTTTTTTCTTTGGTTTTGTTTCTTTTGTGTTTGTGGACTGAGAAATGATATTATATATTTGTTTGGAAGCTAAGAAAATGTGAGAAAATGTGAGCAACAAGTAGAAAATGTGTTTTCTTTAGTATTTTCAAGAATACAGCCAAACACCAGAAAATATTTTTCAAAGCATTTTTTGAAATGCAACCAAACACTTGAAAATATTTTCCTTTCCCAAAAATCGCATTTCCGGAAAATATTTATTTTCCGGAAAATATTTTACATGAACCAAACACAGCCTAAAGCTCGACAGATGTCTCGATCTCTCGAGCTTACGGGATTCAGTCTATGGCCAGCAACGTTGTTATTCTAAAAGGCTATTTGTTAATGGATTTGTATAATCCTTATTGGACTAGGAAAGCCCAAGGCTTGTGTAAACCTATTTGAAATAGGAGAGCCCATTAAGCTCCTATTTAAAGGAAGTGGAAAAAGAAAAACCTAACCCTAGAGAGCTTCATAAGGTTTTTTTTTTGAAACCCTAGCCTCCTCCTACAGAAGAAAGAGTTCTTATTGCGTTTCTTGTACGTTTTTGGGTTTTGTAACCAAGCAAAGTCTCTTGCACCAATATTGAAGATCTTATTGGTGTTTCTATGTGAAGCTATTGCAAATCAACTACAACAATCAAAGGGTTGTTGTGGTGTTAGTTACATACTGGGATTCGTGCAAAGGAGTAAGCCGCGTACTGGGATCCGTGCATCAATTGGATAGTCACGAACTGGGATTCGTGCAAAGGAGTAAGCCGCATACTAAGATCCATGCATCAATTGGTTAGTCACGTACTGAGAGCCATGCATTGAAAGGAGAGATTGTCACTACAGATCCAATTGTGTATTGGGGTAAGGGTTCAACTGTAGGTTGGTATAAAGTACTGGGATTCTTTTACTTGTAATCGCTTGTTTTGATAATAGTGGATTCTCGGGAGCGGTGACCTTAAATTCACCCGGTAGGGTTTTGCCTCGGTGGTTTTCCCCATTCTTAAACAAATCACCTGTGTTAAATTTAATTTTCCCTGCATTTAGTTAGTTGGTGATTTGTTTATGCTACCACACGTATTGCATGTTAATTAACTTAATTAATTCACTTGGCTAATTATTTGGTTAATTTATCACAAAGGGTTAATACTTTTTTGGCCTATCAAGTGGTATCAGAGTAGGCACACTCTAATTAGGTTTTAATTTTTGTTGTGTGATCCATTGACCCCTGTTGTCATGGAAATTCTTAATTGTTTTGATTTGTATGATCTTATGTTGAATGATGATGATGATGATGATATTCAAGATGCCTATTGCAAACTTTATAATTTTTGTATGAAATCTCTTAAATGTTCTACAAAATTAAAAGCTAAATTTTAGAAAGGTTAAACTTGAAAAAGATGATTTGATTGCAAAATTGGATGAATCAAATAATTTGAATGAAAATTTTAAAAATCAAATTTCATCTCAGGTGGACAAAATTAAGAGTTTGGAAGAGCAACTAGTTGAATTTAAAACTGAAGTTAAAAAATTAACTAGTGCCAAACTTGTTATTGAGCCTAACTTAAAAGAAGAAGATTTTTATATTCCTCCATTTAAAAGGAATAATGAGGAGTTGAAGGCTAATATTGCTAGGATAGACAAAGGTAAAAATTCTGATGTTAACGTTGAAGTTTCTAAACCTATGTCTAAAACTCCTCCTAGATTGAATAAAAATTCTGAAATTGTCTCCACTTGTCATCATTGTCATATTGTTGGTCATATTAGGCCAAATTGTCCTAAGTTGAGGTCTCTGTCAACGTCTAAGGTTAGACCTCCTTCTAGGAAGCTGAGTAGCTCTAAAGCTACTCATATTTATCACCATTGTGGTATTTTTAGACACATTCGTCCTAATTCCTTTAAGCTGTATCCTCAAAAGCAAGTGTCCAAACAATCACAGATTTCCTCACAAGGACCTACACCTTTGTTTGGAGAGTTATTAAAAACCTTGAGCTTTTTAACTCAATTTCAAGAGAATCTTAATTCTTCTATATCCTTTAGTAGACATACTAGACACATGCCTTTTCATCTTCACGGCCAAAGACTTGTGCTGTGTGGGTGAGAAAGAAGCCTAAGACTTAATTGTCTTTTTCTATTGTCCTCTGCTTTAATTCTTTCTATCTAAAGTAGGATTCTTTTTGCTTGATTTTTATCTACTTTTGGAATCATGCTTTCATGCATCTGCATCTTTCTTTCATGATTTCATGTTGTTTGTTTGTTTTTGCTTAGGTGATTAGTTTTTATTTTGTTTTGTATTCAAAATAAATTTTTTTTTGAAAAATCAGAAATATACAAAAACAGTGTGTGTTTGTGTACATTGGTACTTATGTACCTTGAATGGCCAATGAAACAAAGTTTTCTAAACTTTGTATTTCTTGTAACTTAGATGAGCATCTCTATGCACAACTAAGCAAGTGAGCTTTGTGGCTCATGTTTGTGATGAGTAAGATTAAGTAATCTCTTGTACTTAATACTCGTATTACTCTTTTTTACGGGAAGGACAAAAAAATCTTAAGAGAAAGGCATAAATAACCATCTCACCATTGTTGCCCGCCAATCATGGAATGACATCGGTATGCTTCAGCATAGCAAAAGTGCAATGTCAAAAGCTTAACATAATTGAGTATTTCTTTTCTCTCTTTTATATGCCCATGCATGATATGCTTAAAAGAAAATATACAAAGAAAAATTAAAGCAAAAAGAATCAAAATATTTTAAAATATGATTGCAAGTGTGTATTCTAGGAGATGTGAGAGTTATAGGATGTACCTCAAAGGTGATAGTCTGCATCAAGCAGTTATGATTGTATGTGAGTTAAAATGATTTCCTCATATCCTAAATTGTCATAACATGTAGACACTTATGTAATCTTGCGATGTTTTTCACAAACAACACGCAATATTCTTTGCTACTTTTGATACATGTGCAGGTATAATGTGATTCGACCATCACAAGGTTTACATGTGTTAATGTATACCCACTAAACTATCTTGACTTGTTTTTGAAATATAAAATTGGTTACACTTGTTGTGTGTGTGTGTGTGTGTGTTTTAGATCTATGTGCTTAACATTTTTTTTTTTTTTGAGAGATGATTTTGAGAACTTAAAATGTTGTCTGGATCCTTGGTTGTGTAGCATGCTTGATTGCATTCATGTTTGTGTTTTTCTCTTTTTGAAAAACTATTTTTAAGCAATTTCGATAGCTTTGGACACCTCTCGACAGCTAGGCTATCTATCGAGCTCTTTAGCTTCTTTTTATCGCAATTTCGATAGCTTTTTGATCCATCGAGAAAGTTTCTATCTCCTTGATAGATGCTCGATAGTTGTTCGATCCATCGAAGTCTGCTTGATAGCTGCTCGACAGCTTCTCGATCTATCGAGATCCTCTTGCATGCATTGTTTTTCACATGTTTTGCATCTTTTCTATTATCTTGTCATCCATAGCATCTTGTTTTTCTTTTTCTTGTAGGTCGATGGTTCCTTGTTCTCCTCGTTCCCTCTATATTAGTTTTCTATCTATCTCCGGTCAAGTTTTTTTGCTTTTTATGCCCTTTGACAATCATGTCAAAAAGGGGGAGAAATTTGAGAATTGTAAGTCATTCCTCAAAGGGAGTAATAGAATTAGGGGGAGAACTTCATGTTAAAAGGAAGAAAGTTTTTGTTGCAACTAACTTAGGGGGAGAGTTAGTTTGATACACTTTGATATTGATATATATTTTGTGTTGTGTATCATATGGTTTTGTAACCATTTACATACATAATGTGTTGTTTTTATATTTGATGATGATGTATGTGTTTCACTCTTTATCTCGCATGTGTTGTTTCTTTTCTCTGTTTATACACATGTTTCTTGTTTATTTAACTTGTCACTATTTTCCACATGGTACCTTGATGTGTTTTGTTTAGTGCATTTCAGGAAAGACAAGTTAAAGCCAAATCAAGATTTCGAACTTTCTTCTTGTAGCAACTTCCAAGGTTCAGATATTTTAGACAAGGCTTATTTATTTGTAATCTTGAGTAGAATGTATTCTAGGACATTCAATGTATGCTTGTGGTTTTGTCACGGATTGCTAAAGGGGGAGATTATTGGGACATATTTTTATGTAATTGGTATATCCTTTGACAAAATGGACTTTGCTTGTATTTGGGTAAATCTAAGTAGGTTTAAGATGATCATTACAAGTTGTTAAATTGAAGACTTGAAGATTACTCAAGAACTGCTCAATAAAAGTGCAATCTACAAGTCTCGATACCTCCTCGACAAAAGCTCAATTTGTCGAGATTCATTTAATCTCGACAAATGTCTCAATCTATCAAGCTTACAGGATTCAGTCTATAGCTAGCAACGTTTTTATTCTAAAAGGCTATTTGTTAATGGATTTGTATAATCCTTATTGGATTAGGAAAACCCAAGGTTTGTGTAAATCTATTTGAAATAGGAGAGCCCATTAAGCTCCTATTTAAAGGAGGTGGAAAAAGAAAAACCTAACCCTAGAGAGCTTCATAAGGTTTTCTTTTTGAAACCCTAGCCTCATCCTACAGAAGAAAGAGTTCTCGCTGCGTTTCTTGTACGTCTTTGGGTTTTGTAACCAAGTAAAGTCTCTTGCACCAACATTGAAGATCTTATTGGTGTTTCTATGTGAAGTTGCTGCAAATCAACTACAATTCGCAAAGGGTTGCTGTGGTGTTAGTCATGTACTAGGATTTGTGCAAAAGAGTAAGCCGCGTACTAGGATCCGTGCATCAATTAGTTAGTCACGTGCATTGAAAGGAGAGATTGTCACTACAGAATAAGTCCAATTGTGTATCAGGATAAGGGTTCAACTGTAAATTGGTATAAGGTACTGGAATTCTTTTACTTGTAACCGCTTGTTTTAATAATAGTAGATTCTTAGGAGTGGTGAGCTTAAATTCACCTAGTGGGGTTTTGCTTCAGTGGTTTTTCCCATTCGTAAACAAATCACTTGTATCAAATTTAATTTCCCTTGCATTTAGTTATTTAGTGATTTGTTTCTGCTACCACGCAAATTGCATGTTAATTAACTTAATTAATTTACTCGACTAATTAATTGTTTAATTTATCATAATGGATCAATACTTTTTTAGCCTATCAAGTGAGATCCAAGGTTCTAGAAGGAATTGAAAAGTTGCTTCATTAGTAAGTTGTTCCTTATCATTGATCTAATTTTGTGTTTTTATTTTTCTTCTTTTTTAAAGTTGCTATGCTAAGTGTTTAAATGATATCCAAACAAATCATGAGTTCCTTATTGATTTGGAATTTTGTTTATCTTTTTCCTTATGCTTCACTGTTATTTCAGTACTCTATTTGATTTAGTGCCTAGGAATAGCTAAAACTCCAAAATAATTCCTTTTTTATGTTTGGTGCTTTGATCGAGGGTTTGCACTTTGTATAGCTGCTATTGCTTATCAATGCAATTCTATGGATAATGCTTGTCAATAAAATTCTATGAATAAAGTCACAATGTTAATAATTCCATTGCATTGGTTAAAGATAACTTATATTCGTATTTGGCGCTATATTTTAAATTTATTTTTTGTGGTTGATACTTTGACTCAACAAAACTAATTTAATTTTCTTTAATTTGGTTTGTAAATTTCAATTTAGGTGTTCTCTTCTCTAATAAACTTGTAAGTTCAAATGGCTATAGACAATTATGAACGAATACGTACTTAAGGTGATAAAGACAAGGATGATATTCATGCTGGGTAATTCTACGTTACTTCCTTTTTGGTAACTTGCTATACCATGTTACCAAATTATCACATTTGACAGTTTTATTCTCATATTGTACAGTTCCAACATTACATGTGACTGCTCTTTTGTCACATTTGATGGTTCCCTTATTTTTTTCTCACATTTGATAGTTTTATCATTACATTATGTAGTTCGAACATCACATTTGATAGTACTTTTGTCACATCTGTGGTTTCCTTATTTTTTCCTCACATTTGATGGTTTCATCCTCACATTGTGCAATACTAACATCACATGTTGTATGTTTTTAGACCCGTTAAAACACAATTAGATTAGCTTAGTTAACAAGTCAAGTTATTACTTAGTCCAAATTTCAGATTTAGGTTAACACAATAATAATCATATCAATGTAAAGTGCGGAATATAAAGAGCAGAAAGATATATGACCCAGGAAAATCAAACCAGTAAAAAACCTAGGGAGGATTTAACCTAACTATCCTCAAGGTAAAACTGAATTCACTATGAAAGAATTGAAATTTTACAATAGCGACTTAAACCACTAACATCCTATTGCTACCTCGTGTAGAAAACTTATTGACACGACTATGTGCAAGCTCCGAGACCACAGACTCCTTCTTTCTTGGATTCTCTAGCAAGTACAAGCACTCCCGCTTGTGTATCTTTAATCTCTTTAGTGCAACAACTGAATGATCATCATTCTCTTAATAAAATCTCATTCTTGATAATCCTAAGCATGTGTGAAGGCAACCACCTCTCAGATTTCACAAGAGATTCACACACACAGCAAGAAGAACAACCTCAAAAATGTGGCAAGGGTTTCCCTTTTATACTTAAGGCAAAACATAAAACTCTACATGTTATTTGGGCTTAGGGTTGAGTTGGAAATTCTGCAGAAAAATATTTTGCCCGACTTTCGATCGGTTGAGTCTAATTCTAGATCGATTGAGCCAGACTGAATTGCACAATGAATTCTACAGTAGCTCGATTCCAACTTTACATAAATCACACACTTTGAGCAAGTCTAAAATAAGACTAAACAACCTGTTTTGATCATGATTTGCTAACAATACAAATTAGAGTTCTAATACATTAATTCCTAAGTACTTAGAACCTAATACATGTGACGGTACTTTTGTCACATTTGGTGGTTCCCTTATTTTTTTTCTCAAATTTGATAGGTCCATTCTCACATTGTGCAGTTTCAACATCACATTTGACAATACTTTTGTCACATTTAGTGATTTCCTAATTTTTTTTCTCACATTTGACAGTTTCATCCTTATATTGTATAATACTAACATCACATGTGACTGTACTTTTGTCACATTAGATGGTTCATTTATTTTTTTCTCACATTTGATGGTTTCATTTTCACGTTGTACAATACCAACATTACATGTGACTATACTTTTGTCACATTCAGTAGTTCTTTTATTTTTTTCTCACATTTGATGGTTCCATTGTCGCATTAACATCACATCCAATTGTACTTTTGTCACATTCGGTGATACTCTATTTTTTTTTTTTTTCACATTTGACAATTCTATTATCACATTGGGTAGTATTAACATTACTTCTGACTGTATTTTTGTTACATTTGGTGATACCCTTATTTTTTTTCACACATTTGATAGTTCCATCGTCATATTAGGCAGCATCAATATCACATCTGACTATACTTTTGTTACATTCTGTGGTACCATTATTTTATTTTTTTTCACATTTGAAAGTTCCATTGTCACATTGGGTAGTACTAATATCACATATAACCGTACTTTTTTATAGAACTTCTGACGTAGTAAATTCTTATTAGTTTATATTGGGCCCACCACTGATGTCATTTTTTTTACTTACTAATAATCACTCATCACAATAGCAATTTGTAAAAAAATTTGTAACTCTATTATTTTCCTCCTTTCTAAAGTTATAAATTTTTTTTTTTATATAGATTTAAAATTTAAAACAAAATAAATATCCCAAAAAATTAGCTCAACAACAAAAATTACCAAAGGGCATATTCGATGGTTCCCTTATTTTTGTCACATTTGATGGTTCCATTGTCACATTAGACAATATCAACATCACATATGACTATACTTTTATTAAATTCAGTTATGTCCTTTTTTTTTGTCTCTACAGTTCCATCGTCACATTGGGCAGTATTAACATCACATATAACTGTACTTTTATCACATTCAATTTTTCTTTTTTCTTTTTTTTTCCTTATATTTGATGGTTCCATTGTCACATTAGGTAGTACCAACATCACATGTAACAAAATTACCCTCGAAACTCTCAAAAATGACAAGGATACCCTTAAAACCTAAAAAATGACTGATATACCCTTAGAACCCATAAAATGACCAAAATAACCCTAAAACCTAAAAAATGACCAAAATACCCTCTAATACCTTTAGAACTTAGAAAATGACATAAATGACCCTGAAACTTAAAAAATGACCAAAATGACCTTGTAATGTAACCTAAAAAGTGACTGAAATACCCTTTAGAACCTAAAGAGCGATCGTAATGCACCTAAAACTTGAAAAATGACTGAAATAACCCTGAAACGTACAAACTGACCAAAATACCCTTAGAACCTAGAAAATGACCAAAATGACCCTGAAACCTAAAAAATGACTAAAATGACCTTGTAACCTAAAAAGTGATTGAAATACCTTTAGAACCTAAAAAATGACTGCAATACTCTCGAAACCTAAAAAATAACCAAAATATCCCTTGAAACCTTCTAAAATTACTAAAATACCCATAGAACCTAAAAAAATGACCAAAATGACTCTAAAACCTAAAAAATAACTAAAAAACCCTTAGAACCTAAAAATGTTTATAATGCCCCCAAAACCTAAAAACTGACCGTAGTAATACCCCCAAGCCTAGAAAATTACCAAAATATCCTTGAAACCTAAAAAATGACCGAAAGACCTTTCAAATCTATAAAATTATCAAAATACCCCTTAAAACCTTTATTTGCAAGACCAAAATGACAATAAAATTTTATATAATCACTTTACTTGCTTCCCCCCCCCCCCCCCTAAAAGTCTCAGTGGAACTTATAAATTTTTCTTTTGTCATTAAGCTGTATTTTGTTGTATTCTTATTGAAATTTAAAATATGATAAGTTATCTAAAAAAAAAAACTATCTAGCGCATGCACGCGCACACACACATGCATGTATTTATACATGTATGTGGGAGGTTTGTCTTAACTAATATATCTAGTAGATAATACCACAACTTAGTGCCCTAGTGTTGACCTAGACCTTATGCTTTTAAAATTTTTTAAGTTTTATTTTGAAATTCCCCCCAAAAAAAAAAAAAAAAAAAAAAAAAAAAAACCTTATTGTGTTTGGATGGCAATATTTGGGTTTGGATTCAGATTTTATACAACAAAGGATTTGAAATTTATTATTTGAATACCCAAATTGAATTTGGGTTTGAATTTAAATTTAGATTTGGATTTAAGATCATAAAATATTTTTTCCAGTTATTATTTTTCTTAAACTTTCTGCATTTTAATTTTAGTAACATTTTTATTAAATACACGAGGTAATGAAAAAGCCATTGATAATTCAATTAGCAAGATGATGACTAAAAATCTATCATCATAGCTGACTAATAATTTGCTATAGTCATAACTTGGACTTGCAAAATATGAATTTATCATATAACTAATTGAATTGAGAAACCCCTATTTGAAATTCTATGAGAAATTTCCTCAAGCACTTGCCATGCCTCCTTTTTAAACCCTAGATAGAGTTATCCTTGCAAAGACCAACTCATTAAAACAACCAAGACAATCATTAAACACCAGAAGCTTACTTTTTGAAGTTCAAATTACTAAATCCTGTTGTTGGAATTTGGATGATTTGGCTGCCTCTCCAGAAGGAGAAGGAAAAGGCCTGCTACAAATAGAAAATTGGAAGAACTCAACAAATTTTGATGTTTAGCAACAAAGTAGTCTTTGTTTTTGTCTAGAAGTTGATTTGACTGATACTGAACCTGAAAAAAGTGCATGAAGTCAAGATACATTAAGAGCAGCCCACACACAAACAATAAACAACATAGAAGAATAAAAAATCAAACTTACCTCTCTTGCCATAGAGGACAAATATAAGTAGCCCCCTTTTCTTTAAAAAAAAAAAAAAAATAGTATACCTAGTTTATTTGCAAGAACAAAAACACAAAGTAAAACTTAACTTAGGCCTTCCAATAAGCAGGTTTCATAGTGACATAGGATATACCAAATTATGCACTAAAGGTGGCCTATAGCAAATTTATTTTAGAGCGTACTATCATCAAAATGAACCCAAAAATTGGTTGAACAGTATGAAACTATAGTGCATATTAACTCTCTTACCTCTATAAATACTAGTGTTGACTAATGAAAATGATATACAACACACACAGAAAAAAAAAAAAAAGAAAAAAAAAGAAAAGAATGAGAGGATGATGAAAAACACATCAACTAAACTAGGACAATTAATCAAAAAACACATGTAATTAATCGTTAAGACATCAAAAAAGTTGGACTTACCAGCCAAACACGTGTGTAACCCAATTGACCTTGTTTCCATAAGAAATTCAATGCTTTCAAAACATAATTAGTCTCAACCTCTTATTTTACATTGTAACTTGAATCTTCTAACATGGCATCAAAAATTTTTTAATTTTCAACAAAAAGAAACCTTAAAGAATGAAATGTTGCTCCATATGACATGAGAAGATGCATAGCAAAGACATAAAGTAAAGAATATTTCAGTATGATGGCTATAACTATGGTTACCTCATTCCTTTGAGAAAAAAAGCTTTAACTTACAGCTGAGACTCCTTTACATATTATAATAGCTATTGATTTCTATGCAAGTATTCTTCATGCATAATCACCAATTGTTCTGCCACCTGCTTAATTATCAAGAATTCAATAACATATATGGACAAGAAGTTCAAGCCAAAAAAACCTATTTTTATCAAATAAGATCCAAAAGATTAAACTAGGTTCTTTATAGCCTAGATTCAAGTTGTTAATAAACAATCATTACCCAAAGAAATTCATTTCATTGACCAACATAAAACAAAGCACGTTGCACCAAATATAGCTTGAAGCATAATTTTACATTGAAGCATGACATCTCCAACTGAAATATTCCTTTGAAGGGAGCAACCCTGGCCTTGCTATATATGTGTGTGTATATATATATTTTCATTTAGAAGTCAAACCCAATTTAAGATGAACTTTACTCTTCTAAAAACCTACGTTGCACGGACACGCCATTTTTGGCGTGGTGTCGGTGTCCGACATGTGTTGGACACCGGAACGGGCACGACGCGCCAAATTCCGGTGTCCGGCGGTGTCCCTTTTTTTTTTTTTTTTTTTTTTTTTTTTTTTTTGCTTCTCCGACACGGCTCCGACATGGCGCTAACGCGGCTCCGACACGGCGCTAACACGGATCCGATGCGTCCGACACGCCAATAGTGAAAAAAAAAAAAATCACAGATTCCACCCTCTCTCTGACCTCTGCTCGCTGCCGCTGCCCTCTGTCCCTCGCCGGAGCTAGATCGGGTTGATCGGCGAACTCCATAGACGTCGACGCTGTGCCGGCGTGCCCTGTCCCTTCCGATTAGCGAGCTCCTCCTCCCCCTTCTTCTTCTTCTTCTTCTTCTTCTACTGCTGCTTTTTTTTCATTTTCTTTTTCTTCGCAGGCCCACTGTCTTCTTCTGTTCATTTTAACTTTCATAATACTTTTTTATATTTCCTCTTTGTTTTGTGTGTCTTTTGCCAACCCACGTGAAAGTCACTTTGAAACTTTCCATTTCAAATTTCAACTTTTGAGCACCATATGTCAATGCCATGATGTTATTAATATGCCATTGGTCCAAAAGAAAATAATTTATATTATTATTTTGACTATTATTATTAGTATTTGAATGTAGTCTATTTAAACTTTTGATTTGTACTCTAAACATTTTTTTTTTTTTTGAGAAACTACTCTAAACATTTTATGTGCATTATTGTATTACTTTGGGTGCTAGTTTATTTATTTGTAGTTCTTACATAATTTAAATTCTAGACATAAACGTATTTTATGTCTAAAAATATTAAAAAATATACCTAAATATAAAATTTAATTAATTATTTAACCGCCGTGTCCCCGCCGTGTCGTGTCCTTATTTTTTAAAAATTGCCGTATCCCTGTATTCGTGTCCGTGTCAATGTCCGTGTCCGTGCAACATAGCTAAAAACTAAGGACTAAAATTATAGTTGTACTTGGAAAAAACAAATTGAGGCTCTAACATACTGTATCTAACCAAATCAGCTACAATAATGGTGACTAGATTTAAGGCGATGTGAAGGGGGGGGGGGGGAATATAAGAAGAAGCATTATTGACTAAGAAGATAACAATACTAACAAATATATACTCTTAATAGACCATCAGAAAACCATCCTAATATCAACATTATAAGACTAGCCATAATTGCTGTTGAACAGAGCCTCGAGTGTGACAAGTCAACTACAACCCATTCATACTCGTGTCCTATAGTTGTTATTGGCTTCAGTTTGCATAGTTGACACAATACTGCTAGTGCCGTCTGAAGCTATAGGCTATTTAGGCCACTGCCTAAGGCCCCCACTTATAAGAGGCCCCCAAATAGTAATAATATATTACATAATATTGCTTTCTCATCTAAAGAAAAAAAAAAAAAAATTTACAAACGGCCATCACCAAATCCCATCAAGCCATGAAGGCTCGTTTCTCACAAAGAAAAAAGCTGAAGTGACATGAAGGCTAATCCCATCAGGCCATCACCAAATCTTTAGCTTGCAGAAGAAAAGATTACAAATTGCAGAAACCTTTAGCTTGCAGAAGAAAATATTACAAAAGGTAGAAAGAAGAGACAAATAAGAAAATGTAGAAAAAAGAAAGATGAAAAAATACACCCACTTTTGGACTCTCTCCATCTCGATTCTAAAAAAAAAAACACTATTTTTAGTTAGCTTACTCATCAGTTGGTGTTGACAATAGACTTGGTGTGTTCAAAGATCTTCATTTCAGGTTCGTTTTTTGTTTTTTCTTTCTTTGCTTCTTTCGTCTTCTTCATGTTTGCTGTTGGGGGTCTGAGTTTGTTTGTTTGTTTGTTTTGTTTTGTTTTTTTTTTTTTTTTTGTTTTTTTTTTTTTTTTTTTAAGGAGTTTGCTCATTGCTATTGGGTTTTTATTTTCTTTTTGGCTGAACTTTAGTTGTACACTTGTACTTTTAAGTCTTTTTTGTTTGTTCTCTTAAATTTTGATTTTTTTAGATTTATCTAGAAAGCTATGGAATGGTTTGAATGGACCCACTTAAAGAGTTAAAGTATTGATTTTAGACTTCTAGTCTTACACGTTTTGTTTTGTTTTAAAAAAAAAAAAAAAAAAATCAAATTAGTGGAATAGAAGTAGTATTGATCCAATGATCCTAGTCTTACATTTTTTTTTTTTTTTTTTTTTAAGAAATTAGATTTAATGGGATGGAGCCATGGAGGGATAGCGGGTTGGTTTTTAGCCTTAGTGAATCAAGTTAAGTCCTACACATTTTGCTAGTGGGCTGGTCTTAGTGTTAGTGGATCCAATCAAGTTAACTACACATTTTGTTAAAAAAAAAAAAAAAAAAGGTTTACTGCTACACAAAATAAAGAGTATTGATAACAAAATTATAAATTTAGAATAATTTACTTTATATTAATATTAATTTTAATTTTTTGTGCAAGTTTAAAGTGTAAAATGGTCATATTAAGTAAAGTTGCAATTGTACTTTTGATAAACCAGGTTTTATTGTTTTATACATTAAAATTATATTATTCTAGTTAAATTATAATTTTTTATTATTATTATAGATTGTATTTCATTTATTCATGAATATTTTTTAATTACAAATATTAGCGGAACTTGAATGCAAAAATTTAATTAGTAATTTTGCCTCTCAAAAAGCAAGAAAAATAAATTTTAATCGAAAATAAATATAAATTTATAATTAAATATAATAAAAGGTCCCATTTAAAGTTTTCGTCCAGCCCTCAAATTCAGCCAGCCCTGAATTCTGCATTGAAGTCAAACCCAAGTTATATTTTAGTAAAGCTTGCAAAGGTATGATGCATAACTTAAATGCCTACTTGACTAAATAACTGAACTTTTTGACGCATCATAACTCATCTTCAAATGAAAATTTAAACATTTTTAGCATTATGAAGGGGGCAGAAAATCTGGAGATTTTTTTTACCATTAAAACACCTCTAAAACATTATAGAATTGTCTATCATTGAATAGAAAAGGAACATTAAATCTTTTGTACGTACATAAATCAAGAACTAGGCATGACTCATGAGCATCACTTTGAATAAACACAAAAAGTTACAAAATTAAGAGTCTCTACACTATTAGAGCTTGATCATCCGCCTGACTGCTTTTGGTCAATGACCTGCAACTTAATATTTTGACATACCTTGTTTCAACTGCTAGGTTTTCTGAATTTTTTTTTTTGATAAGTACAAATAAAAAAAATAAAAAAACCTCAATATCATCCAGCTCCCGAAATAAATACATAAAAGGGAATTGAGCAAAAAAAAAAAAAAAAGAAAAGAAAAAAAGAACATAAAAGGGAAAGAAGCAATGATCACAGAACAATATACATAGGCGAACTTCACCCTTGTCAGCAGCATTTGGCATAAGATTCCTACTAAATAGTACATTTACCAATGTTGGAATGTCAAAATACAAGGGAAACAACATAATTTAATACCGTTCAGTAAAAAAAAAAAATTCAGGCTTTTGGCATTTTGAAGTAATTCCAATTGTTCTTGTTTCAGTTGTAGGCAACTTGCTACCATTCATCTCTGCTTGTGCAGTTATACTGATTTTCTAGGCTTCTATGTCATACTTCTACTTTCAATAACTCATTTCTCGTATCTCAATATTTCTTCCAAGTACCTGATGTTTGGATAGATATATAGCATATGAATCAACTCAAATCTTTTTTTGCAAGTTATTCTATTCATGTATCAATCTTATTTGGATGTATATGGATATCACTGAAATACGGATGAAATACGGATGATTTAATTATAATGCATTCTAAAATCAAAGGCACAAAAATAGTCTGCCTCACAGGTGTACTTGTGTCTGTCTGTGCCAGTGTAATGGTGCCTTGTATGCAGATGTAGAGGAAATTTTAAGTTATCAAATCTTACTTCTACCTAGCTAGATAGCTAGCTTTTTAGAAACATTCCTCTGGAGCATCAATAAAATTATTTAAGGGATATTTTTATGGTATAAACATGATCACAAAAGACAAACCCATAAACAACAAATGGCATGATTAAAATAACAAATCAAACAAAAAGAAGAAGTACAAAAATATCAAGGGAAGAAGGAGAATTGAAGCAAAAACTTCTATACTAAACGCAATAAATTGCTCACTATTAAAAATTTTCAAAATCAAAATTGTTTCATTAAAAAAAATTAAAAATTAAAATTTTTGAGTAGCTCTATGAAATAAGAAAATTTGAGAGAGAGAGAGAATAAAGTCCAAGATTTTTCTTTTGGGATAAAGAAATACGAAATCTTCTTGTAGAAGCACAGGTTCAGAGGTAATCTCAATATCAAAATCTCTTGCAGTGTACTATCAAACTACTAGGTAAATTTACCCCAATATTCATAGCAAATTACAAATGTCTCTAGGCACATTCAAGTTAAGGAGACAAGTTTTAAAGTTTAAGCTATTGAAGAGATAACAACATCCTTTATCTTTTTCAGAATTGAGGGGTGAGGAGTGAATACCCGAATTGAGTGCTGACTGCTGCAGATTGGGTTTTAGTGCATGTATATACCACATATGGGCACAAAGAAATGCTATAAAGCATTTGGGAACTCTTAAAACAGAGGGTCAATTTGCTGGTATTATAAGGAAATAGGTGAAGGCAAGGATTGAAAGTAAAGGACCATATCCTAGGTATAGTATCAACACCAAAATATGCATCAGGTGGGGTATTTCTGATGTTGTGTTAAAGTCTAAGGATTTGATTGGAAGGGCAGAATTCTGGGCTAGCACTTTATTACTTGCTGGTAGATTAGTCCTAGTTAGCTGTGTAGTATGTCTGTAAAAAAATTGTAAATAGATTGTACCATGTAAGCCTGAACCTAGCTGTGTTCTTTGAGTTTGGGTTGCGGTTTGCACTTGACTTGTTTGTTCAGGTGTTTTTCCATTGTTATTCTGATCTGATGTCGTATTGCTGGTTGCATGTTCCCTGTTGTAGGCTTGGGCTTGTTGGCAGCTTGTTAGATTGGCATGAAGCAACTCCAGATGAAAACAACACTGAAACAAGATTATTAAAGAACTCCAAACATTTCATCTCTTAGCAAATACCCAATTTTGTAACCAAGAAAAAATATAAATTTTCCTAAAGCAACTTTGATTTGAACCCCCTCCTTCTTTATCCCTCGAGAGATTAAACTTCACTCTCAATGCAACTATTTAACCCAACCAAGGCGATCTTCTCAATTGGAATAAGTAAAAAATAAATAAATAAAATAACTTTCTTTTCTATTGTATCGATCAGGTTTCCCAGCAACCAAACACAGGTCAGTCGAAGAAAGCTAATTAACATCAATAACCCATTTTTGTTTCCCCTCTACTAAACCTTCAAACCCAAAATCCATATTGAAACAATCAAAAACCGTAACTCCCACATTTCCAAACACACAAAATAAACACTAAGACCAAATTTTAATAAGCAATGTATCAGATATGATAAAGCAATCATCTTTCAAAAAGAAGAAGATAATAACGAAGGCTTTGCGATTTTTGTACCTTAGAGAGAGTCCAAGAAGGTAATTCTATCGGAGATCAAGCACTAAGTGCTCTGCCAAGGCCATTTTCCGGTCCTCGTTGGGCGGAGCTCCGGTGGCAATTTTCTTAGAAAGAGCGAACCAATCCCTTCATTCGCCCTTCAGAATTGGGAAAGATCTGGTTCTATTATTTATTTTATTTTAATTTTGTGCTTTTATACGCTAACTTGCCTTACCGGTATTCGGTATCCACTAAATTTAAATAAAACCATTATTAGAGAGATTTGCGTGGGTACCGTACTCTCCATAAAAAGAGAAGGGGTATCCTTTGAACTCAAAAGACAGTGATTTAATTGATGCAGAACAGAAGTCTTGGAACTTGAATCTGTTGAATAGATTTTTCCTTCCTTTTGAAGCTGAAGAGATTGCAAGTATTCCTTTGAGTATTAGATTGCCGGATGATAACAGGTGTCGGCAGCAACTTTAGAAATTGGACTGTTTTCAGTTCGAATAGCCTATAAATTGGCTTTAAAATTAGAGAAAGATGATGAAGCCAGTTCTAGCTCTAATGGAAGTCACTTGCGTCAATTCTGGAAAAGATTATGGTCATGCCAAATCCCTCACTACATCAGACATTTTGCATGTAGAGCAGCTCGAGACATCTTGCCAACTAAGGCTAATCTGGTAGCAAGGAAAATTCTGGTTGACAGCAATTGTGAGGAGTGTGGGTTATGTGCAGAATCTTTTTATCATCTATTTTGGGAGTGTTCAAAAGCTAGAGACACTTGGGCTCATTCACCTTTTCTCAGCTCTTTATCAGTGGTTCCTTTTAGGAGCTTTTTATTTTTATTTTTTGTGGTATATCATCTTGGAAGCAGATTGGAGTATGGAAGATATTGGTCTAGCTATAACTATTGCATGGGCTCTATGGTCTAATAGAAATGAAGTGATTCATGGGAAGCCGAGGAAGGTAGGTCTGAACTTGGTTGACTGGTGTAAGAACTACCTAGATGAATATTGGTCAGCAAACAGAACATCAGTGAATCCACCAGCTCATTTGGAAGAAGCTTGGTCTCCTTCTAATTTTCCTTCTTATAAAGTTAATGGGGATGCTGCAAGGTTGATGGCTCAAAAGGCTGTAGGTGCTGGTGTTATTATTCGAGACCATGAAGGAAAATTCATTGCAGGTTTAAGCAAGAAATTCCATGCTCCATTGGGGATTGTTGAAGCTGAAGCAAAGGCATTTGAAGCTGGTATAATCCTTGCTAAGGAGGTGGGAATCAGAGACTTGGTTTTAGAAGGGGACTCATTGATTGTTGTACAGGCTCTAAAGCAAGTTTCGTATGCTCCATCAACTGTTTCTAGTCTGATATATGGGATGCTAGCTGAATGTAATGAGTTTAGGAAAGTGTCTTTCTCTCATGTTAAAAGGCAAGGTAATAAGCCTGCTCATTTATTGGCAAAACAAGCTCTTGGCTTGGATGATTTCTTTGCTTGGATTGAAGAGTGTCCTTGTTTTTTTAGAACAAGCTCTTGTCTATGATGTATCTGTTTCTTTATCTTCATAAATAAAGTTTTAGTCTTTCTCTCAAAAAAAAAAAAAAAAAAAAAAAGAATGAACCCCATTCATGCTAGTATTATGCAGAGTTTTGATTGTGAGGGGAAAATATGTGATTAAGATTTACTAATCGAGAACTTGCAATGATAAAGGCAATATCTGTAGTGATGCCTGATACTTATCATAGATTGTCATACATATTTATCAAAATGCTCTTAAAAATCTTAATCATATATTTAAGACCCAGAAAACCTTCAATGCTAATTTTAGTCGTTGGATGGTGAGTATGAAGAGGACTTTATTGGTGCTTGTGAGAATATGTTGGAAAATATCATGATCTTCAAGAAAATGAATGGTTGCAAGATTCGTTCAAAGTGTGAGAAACGTGGGCTATAGTGTAAGGGAGAAATACTTTTTTGCAGGTAAGAAAAGTACACGGTCATTTAAAAAATTATTTGAAGTCTGATTTGAACTTGGTACAATTTTTCAAACATTTTGAAAGGGCTGTTGAATGTTGATGATACGTATGCTAATGAAGTTTGTGCATCATTTGCCTCTCTTAGCTTTCTCTTTATTTAATTTTTTTACTTATATAAAAGTAAGACCCTATGTATTGCATCTAAATTGTATGATAATTTTGCAATCAATGGAGCTTAGTAGTGTAGCTTCCAGGTTGAAGAGGTCAAAATCAAATGGTCTTTTTTCCCCTTTCTTGAGACAAATTTCTTTTAAACTTTCAGTCAAGTTTTCCTTTTCTTATGCTTTATTGGCAATAATGTAGTACTAGTTATATCTATTTAAGCTATTTTTTGCACAATTGCTTTTCTCAACCAAGATGAGTGAAGCAAAGCAATTATGTAAAAAATTGCAGTGTTCCAGTTGTTCGATTTGATCTCAACAAATGATTATAATGAAAAATGGATAAAGTTTAGTTACAAAATTACAACCTTACTCAATATTTTTTTATTGGAGGTGAATTTTGACAAATTCACTATTGAATTACATTTTCTTTGTATATCCTTCATGTTTGTAAAATTTTTAAAAAATTAAAAATCAATAGCTATGTCATCAATAAATTGTTTAAATTGAAAGGTTTTGTAGTTTAAAATTATGTATAAAATTAATCTTATAAATCATATAGTAAATAATATCCGATTTGCACAAAATTTGACATGTGTATTAAGAGTGTAAAGAAAGTGCAATCTAATTACGGTTAGATTTTTGAAATATATAATAATGATAATGATATTAAGTAAGGTTGTAGTCTTAAGTTACAATTAATTTTGTAACAAAACTTTGTCCATGAAATATATAGACAAACCAAGAAACTGAAGAAATAAACTATTTTGTCAAAGTTTAGTGCTTCTCCTACATGTTAGTAGCATTAGTACATCAAAATGAATTATAACACAGTTTAACAAGAAAATATAGACCAGCCAAGAAATAGAATTTTTTTTTTTTTGGAGAATCCATTTCGTGGGAGTTTTTATTAATCAAGAAAAAGGCTTATCCGCCAAAACAAGACTACTAATATCTGGAAGAACAGACTACATCCAAACAGTTAGGGACGAACAATATCTAACCTTTTTAGCCAATTACCTTGCTGATAAGTATGAGAAAAACTAAAACTCCATAGAAATTTTGCATACAACAAACTGTCTCGAAAAAGAAGGCCAAAAGCAAATTGAAACATACCACCTTTTTGAAAAGTTTTGATGGCAGTTTTCGAGTCTCCTTCCAAAATGGAATTATGAAGACCTACTTTACGGACAAAAATGTTAGCTCTCCTAGCTGCTAATAATTCCAAGAGGGTGACCAAAGAGGGCTGTGGTATTTTTTGTGACAGGGCTGCCATCACTTCACCTTCATGATTTCGAATCACCACACCTAAACCAGCCTCACCTGTATCATGGAACATGGTGGCATCAAAGTTTGTTTTATACTCACACTAATCTGTTGGTCTCCATTTCATTCTTGTGGGCCTGGGCAGCTTCAACTTTGTCATCCTAACCGGGTTGTGGAGAGATAAAAATCTCTTTGCTTCCAATACAACCTAATTTAATGGAAGGACATCCTCCTTCAACCTGAGTTTATTTCGGCGCGACCATAAGAACCATGCAGTGACCGCAAACAGTTCCAACAAGTGTGGCTTCTCAAGGACTATCTCTACCAGGTTTTCGAAGGTACCATTAGAAGCATAATGCCGATTAATCCAGTTGAAATCTGCATCCCAGACCTGGCGAAGTGGCTCACAGTCCCATAGTGCATGAAGACAAGACTCGGACTGAGTAGAACATTGGTGGTAGGTGTCCTCTTCAATAATTCTTCTTTTCTTCAAATTCTCCTTTGTCGGCAGCGCATTAGTGCAAGCTCTCCACAAGAATTGTTTTATCTTTCTAGGCACATTTGCTTTCCAGATTTTTTTTCCAGAAACCTCTGGACCTCTCAGGATTCGAAACTGATGCTGTATCAGAATTTTCCTCACTGCGCAACCATTGATAACCCGAGCTTACCACATAGGACCCATCATTACTCTTTGCCCAGAACATACAATCGAGTTGTCTGGTGATGCACAATGGGTTAGCTTTTATTTTCTGGGCTTCAAAGGGCAAGAAAATACTATCAATGAGGCTGTCATTCCATCCATTTTTGTGGGTCAATAAGGGCCGAGATGGTGGCATTTTTGAAAGCAGGGGAGGGGGGGTGATAGGACTCAGCCTTGTGACTCCCCAGGCCAATTGGACTCATAGATCATGATTTGAGTCCCATCGCCTATCCTCCATTTTGCTCCCTGTGAGATAATTCTCCTAGCATGGAGGATACTTTTCCATGCAAACGAACCTGCAGAAACCTTTACGTCAAACACAGACCCATTTGGAAAATATTTTGCTTTGAACACCTTATAAAAGAGTGATTTAGTGTCATGAACTAGTCTCTAAACTTGTTTAGCTAACATAGCTTCATTGAACTTGCATAATTCTTTAAAACCCATACCTCCCTCCATTTTTGTCTTGCATAAAATTTCCAACTTTTTCCAATGTACTTTCCGTCAATCACCCCGTTGTTCCTACCAAAATTTCTGAATCATCATCTCAATGTCTTTACAAAGGCCCACTAGTAAGCGGAAGCAACTCATAGCGAAAGTGTGGATTGCTTGTGCTACTACCTTAAGAAGAACTTCCTTCCCTACTTGTGATAATAGCTTCTACTTCCACCCTTGAATTTTCCCCCACACCATTTCCTTGATAAAGTTTAAGCTTGCCCTTCTATTCCGACCCACCACTATAGAAAGGCCTAAATATTTTTCATATTCTTTTAACGCGGGGACCCCAAGATAATTTTTTATAGAATTTTTAACCTCCAAAGAGACAGATTTACTGAAGAACAAAGTTGTTTTTTCCTTGTTTATCAGCTGCCCTGATGCTTTCCCATATAAATCTAAAATTTCTTGGATAGTTTGAATGTCACTGATCTAAGCACAACATAAACGTAAAATATCATTAGCAAAAAAATAAGTGAGGGATTTTGGGCCCATATCGACAAAGGGAGCAACCCCTTATCTTATCTTCATTCACTGCTTTTTGGATTAGGGCATTAAGACCCTCAGAGCAAAGGAGGAAGAGGTAGGGTGACAAATGGTCACCTTGTCGAATACCTCTTGTAGGAGAAATATTACCCTTAGGTTCGCCATTCACTAGTATGGAGTAGGAATTAACAGTGCTGATACACTCCCGAGATCAAATTTATCCACTTGTTATCAAACCCCATTTTTTCCATCAATTTCAACAGGAAAGCTCACTCCACTCTATCATAGGCTTTACTCATGTCGAGCTTGAGTGTCATAGAGCCTATTTTTCTAGATTTCTTTGTTTTCATGTGGTGAAGAGTTTCATAGGCAACAAGTATATTATCTGAAATTGCTTTGTCAGACTGAAATAGGAGATATATATCGGTAAATGAAATAGGAGATATATTACATTTACATTGCGACTTGATTAACCAGTCTTTATTGGGCACAAAGCTTTTGATAAACAAAAATTTTCATTAATCAATATAAAATATAACGGTTACATAAGTAGAAGATACTGAAACAAGCCTAGTAATCAAACCCAGGAAAGCTCATTCCTTTGTTATCGCATTCTTGAGTTGGGGTTCATGGCATAGAATTAGGTTTAACTCCCATAGCCCCCTCCTTTTGTGCGCCCCTCACCTCCTCCATGAGGATGATCCACTAGATTCATTGCAAGCAAAAGATCAGATTGATGTGGTTGCTATCAAATTGATGCCTTTTGTGAGGTATTTTTACAAACATCTCCACTACTTCTCTTCTTTTTGAGGGTCACCAATACTTTTCATCACAAGTTGCCCAAGTTAGTCCCCTTGGATATCCCATTTGATCAGAGCAACAAAGATTACATTTGTTGTGTGCTAGATAACAACCCAAAATATTACAGAGTAGAAAAAGAAGTTCCCATAACATTTCTGACAAAATGAAGGAAGTGGAAAGAATACTTGAATTTTTGCAGCAAATGTACCATAATATTACTCCCATTATGCAGGTGAAGAATATAGAAGGCTAGAACCTTTTAGCATAAATATAAGAGAGAGGGAGCATCGAATGGGAGGCGCAGTGCATGTTGTTGGGTAATAGATATTTTTTTTATTGGATTGGGTAATAGACATTGAATTGACTTTTAGTGAGATAAGAATTTGTACAAATATAGGTGAAGAATTTACCTTCAGTGGTAACTTTTTATTTTGGGTAAGTGCATGTTACAAGAGATTAGAGTTGGACAAGATTCTTTCTTGACTGATAGATTTAATGCTTGCCAAGTGTCTGAAATCTGTTTAAAAATGGAAGGAATGAGAGAGTTTTTCAATGAGAGGTGAGCCGTACCCATTAATATAATATAATCTTTTCCTTCTTTTTTGTGGGTCTAAATATGATATTTTTTTTCTTTGATAATTCAATAATTGGGAGAGGAGAGATTTAAATTCTAGATGTATATTTTAGAAATATTAAGATGTGTCAACCAATTAAGTTACAAGACTCTTAAGATACATATATTAAAATCTTTCCTTAGTTACCAACTAGTAATAAATATGGAATTACGAGTTCAAAAAAAAAAAAAAAGGAATTACATACAATTTTAATACTATGATAGTTACTAACAAAGCATATATTATTATTATTATTATTATTTTTTCTGATACAAGATATAAATTCTACTCTAGCCTAATCTAAGTGTATATGTGTGCGAAGCTTCCTCCTGGAGACTTAAACTTCGGCCTTTACCCCCCATACCCCACACCCCACAAGCACTTATACTTGTGGAGTGATCATCGCGCCAAGAATGTGCGGTGGTTAACAAGCATATATTATGATTGCATTTGTAAATGGAGCTAAATATTCTAAGCATTTATTATGATTGTGTTTGTATATGTAGGTAGATATGATAGAGCAACTTATGATGTTAGTGTTATGATGATTACTCTTTATTATTAGGCTAAAATACTAATTAGTTTTTGGTGTAAACTCTTTCAAACCCCAAATTTCTTATATAATTATATATTCTACAATTAAAATAAAATATGATGTGCCAAAATTCTAATTGAATGTTTAAATATATAGAATGAAATATAATTAATTAAGAAATATATATTATAGTTTTTTTTTTCCCAAAAGAAGAAATCTATATTAGAATAATGATTTGTAAATTGTTAGGTCTCAAAAGATTGTGTGGCAAAATATTATAAGATTAACTAAAAGTCAAACCTCTTCAGTTTTATATAGAGTATAATTTATAAATTTTATTTTATAATAAAACTTAAAAGACAGTTGCTTAAATGTTGTATTTTTAAGTTACTCAATTAAATTCAAACTCATATAGCACAAAGAGTATTAATTTAGTTAAAGATCGATTAAATTTAATATGACAGATTGAATTTAAATGAGTAGGTCTAATGTGTAGAGTTGAGGAATTGTACTTAAATAGTTATATTTTGTCCTATACCCGTATGACTGATAGAAGGTCCAATCAGTTTTTGATAAACTGATTTATCATTATGTATGGTATCCAATCATCGGAATCTTATCACCGCTCTCGCAAGAGATTTTGTCCAAGTTTTGTCATAATCTTTGTCAGTGATATTTCTACTGATATTGAAATCATAAGGGTTGTTTCCAACCACGAGTAGGGGTGTCCATGAGTCGGTCGGACTCGAGTTGAGGGTCAACCTGTGACTCGACTCGATCTCATCAGGTGTTGGAGTATGTCACCCATCGTGGATTGACAATCATCGGGTTTTCGACTGCCATTTGCCTTCGGGTCTATGGATGGGTTCAATTGGGCTGGCGGTTGGCTTTAGATCTACAACCACACATAAAAAAACCCCAAATCACAGTACAATGCATAACATCAAATCGCACCACAGCCACTTCACCATATTCATATTACCCATGGCCAACAGTTGCATTTACAATACTAGAAAATTGCAGAATTGATGAGCAAGAGTAAGTGAAAGTAGAGAGGGATGAGTTGTATTTTATTTCAAAGAGAACGATGACAAAGGAACTCAGTACCCACACTTGCAAATGAGATGAATTTGGTTTTTAGCTTTAGATTTCAAAGAGAAATCCCAAAAGTTAGAGCTTCAGATTAGAGGTAATGTTTGATAAAGATAGAAGATAAGTTTTAAAATGTAAGAGATAAGTTTGCATAGAAAAAGGGAACAAAAGAGATAAGGCTTAGTACGTGTCAGCCATGCAAAGAGGTAGAATTTTAAAGGCCAACCAAGTAGAGACATGTGTTATACATGTAGAAAGAGTTACTTATCTCATGAGGGTCGGTTGGTTTGGTTATAACGGGTTGCCATTATACAAAACCAACATCCGAACCGAGTTTTGTTGGATTTAAATGTTTACACCTGTAGCTGACTGAAATTTATTTGGAGCTGACCCATATCAGATCAGGTCGAGTTGGTCCAGTTGGTTTTGTTTGAGTCCGGGTTAGTTTGGACATCCTTAACCATTAGTTCTCTAAAAGAACGAAACCTCGACGCCTGTTCATAGTTCAGTGAAAGATTGCAAGAGTTGGAGTGTGCATTTGGTATTGGCTTAAAAAGACAGTTTTTTTTTTATTATAAATTATTTACCTTATTTTTGTTATTATTTATGGGTCTCATTTCACTTTTTGGTACTATTCATAAGTCCCATGGTACTATTTTAGCTATTTTTTATCTTTATCTACAGTACTTTTAACAAAAAATTTTTCAGTTAAATAAGCTGTTCCCCAACGGACTCGCACAATTAACGAATTGTAGATATTAATTTTGGGCTGTAGTATACCATCTCATCTCCATGTTCTTTGAATCACAAATATTGTCCTAGTTTCCATTGATAATTAATGATATGTTGCAGCATGACATTATAATTACGTTAATTTGATATAAAATCAATGGTTGCATCTATTGTTATCAACTTTATTTAGTGACAGCTCTAGGAATTGATTTTTAGGGTGGTCATTATAAAACTTAAATTATATAAAAGATAAAATGGGAATTGAAAATACTGATTAAGAGTAATAAAGTAAGAGATAGTTTAAAATGATGAGAGAGAGAGAGAGAGAGAGAGAGAGAGAGAGAGAGATATTTATTACAATTGTGAGTCAAGTTGCTAAGAAGAGCAAAATTGTTGCAACTTCAAAGTCAAAGAGAACATAACTTCCAACACTGCCAAGGAGAACTCACGACCGCACACTACAACAAAGAAGGCCCATGGTGACAAAATATAGTGAGGAAAATTTATTTCGTCGCCAAATATGAACATTCAATGACGAAACTTATATTTTGTCACCTAACATGGAAAAAGGAATCAAATTAGTGATGAAATGAAATTTTCATCACCATATGTCTCAAAAAATTCTTGCGCCAATATTATTTTTGAGCATGAAATGTGGTAGGAGAGTATGGTGACGAAATATTTCATCACAAAAGGGAGCTCTAGGGTGACGAATATTTTCGTCACTAAATAGAGACAATAGGCGACGAAACACTAAATTTGTCACCAAATATATATATATATATATATTAAAAAGATTAGTATCATTGGCGACGAAAAGCTAAATTTGTCACCAATAAGTCCAAATAAACCAAGCACTAAACTAAAATGTTGAGCACGAAAAGGAAATTTATGGTGACGAAAAATGACATTAGGTGACGAAACATTTTCGTCACTGTAGAGTTTGACAAAATTTCAAATTTCAATACTCCCAAAGTCTAACTTTACCAGATATCACTCTCTCTCATTTTATTAAAAAAATATCAGTCTCTCTTTCTTCTCTCACCTCAACCCTCATGACCCTCACAGCCACTCATGTAGCCACCATCGTAGGAATTCATCACCTTGCCGTCATCTTCGATTGGTAATATCTCTCTCTCTCTCTCTCAAACACAAACCCTAGGTCCTTAGTCCTCAAATAGTGATGAGGTTTTTGTTTATTGCAGAAATTTATTATCATTAATAATCTCAATCTCATATTTAATTTTTTTTTAAGTATGACATTGTGAAGAAGGTAATAGTTTGTAGATTATGTAAGACATGGCTATGTTTCCCTTTAAATTTGGTGTTGTAATTGGGAATTATAAATACAAAAACATTGTTCAATTTAATGGTCTCACAATTTTGGTTCAACTTGTATTAGATTTAGAATTGAACTAGTTATTTCATTTGTAGAATATCTTCCTATGTTTTTTCCTTTTTCCTTTTTCTTTTTTAATGAATAAAAATTACATAACATGTGAATGAGGACTAGAGGTACAACTTTAACATAGTTATTGAGTTATTTTGCTTTCAAAAAATATACTTTTAATTTTTCGATAAATGTATGTGATTCTAATGGAAGGTTGTATGCTTGGTTTTGGCCTTTTATGTTTTATTTTTGTTCTTTGTTTTTTGCTCTTCCATTTTCAATTTTTCTTTGTTTTGTGTCTTTAGTTGATTAATATTTAATTAAACTATCCAAAATGGTTTGTTTTTGTTCCAATAACACTTTGAATGTTTCTCATCAATTTTTATTTATTTATTTATTTTATAATTATTGGTTGTGGTGTACTAGGAGGAAAGTAGTGCACAAGAGCACTAAATGAAGGGCAAGTGGACTAAGAGGTGAGTTAGTACATTTGACTTGAGTATAGTTTGTACTTTTTTTTTGAGAGGGGAGTATAGTTTGTACTTTAACTTAAATACTTCTAAAATTGTATAATGCAAATGATATGGTTGATGTTATGGTAGATTGTTGAGTTGGAGCAAAATGAGTGACTTGCATGATGTTATAAGGTGGTTTAATTTAATATTGGAAGTGTTGATTATTTTGTATATAAAGTGTTTTGCTTATAAGGTGGTTTAAGTTAATATTTAACTAACAAAGCTAATTCCATGTCAACACTTGAAATTTTGTGCTTCTGATGGCCATTTTTAGTTTTTACAAATTGCATAGCTTATTAAGAAATAGCTTTGGATTTGTGGAAGTAGATGAATGTGCAAATCCATTATATAATATAAAATCTCTTTCATAATATATTTATATATTGTGTCTTGACTTTTATGTATGATTGGGAATTGTTTAATAGTATATAGATGTGTATGACTGGCTTGGTCATGGTAATTTGTCAATTTGGCATACGTATTATCAAAAGAAAACTAAAAAATAATGCTTGTAGAAATGGCCAAACATAGTTAGATTCATATAATGGCATCAAATGGGTGGTAATACATGTGAATTACCTATATTAGTTGTTTAAAAATAAATGAAAATTTCCTCATGCTCTTATTAGTATATATCATATTTTGCATATGATTAATAAGTTTCATGTTTTTTAGCATTTTTCTTTATTGTAGCTTGAATTAAGGTATATCAATTATCCATAATTTAAGCTTAATTAAGGTCTTTATGTTAGGACCAAAATTCCAAAATTTGGGAATTATAGTTTTTCTATATGTCTAAAGAAAAGAAAGGTGGTAGGAGACAATGAAGCATAAGAGCCCTTGGTCTTGGTTATCAAGCTTTTTCTTAAGTAAGTAATCTCTCTCACTTTCTCAGCCCTTTAGTGACATAGTTTTAGTTTTGAATCCTTCAATATGACTTTGGAATGCTACTATAACTAATAAGCCATGTTTATCCACCTCACATTGTCTTGTATATTTGTGTCTAATCAGCGATTAATATTATCCACAATAATGCAACACCATCTTATGAATGATTTCTTATTAGGAAATCCAATCTATAGGATTGCATGAGCATGCAAATTTACTTACTTTCATTATAACAAGTGTGGTTCACTTTTGAGTTTGTACAAATAGGAAAAACCATTTTAATAAGTTTTATAGCTCTTTTAAAATCTATAATTATTGAATTTGGTTCAACATGGGTTCTTATAGGGTGAATATTTTGTAAAAATGTTTGTGATGTAGATAGAAAGACACATGAAGCATCAAATTGTTGGATGCCTTTAGTGCATCAAATTGTTGGAGTATGATTGAAATCTTTGAATGCATTGATGGTTAGTTTGATGATAAAATTTTATTATTATGAAGTGTAACATATATTAATGACACTTTCTGTGACACTAATCAAATATACATGAAACTTGTGAACTTATTAAAGCATTTCATAATAATAGACATTACAAAGTTATCTTATTTTTTCGTTGTGGGGGGGGGGGGGGGGTTGGAACGAGACTTTGGCCTCTAGGGGCCAAGAAAGTATATGTTGTTTCAGGAACTCCAAATCAGCATACAGTTGGTGTTTCTAAGCCCAATAAGAAATTGACACCTGGCCTAAAAAAGAAATGTAAGTGTATTGAGCCATTTAAACTAAAATGACTAAATTGTCCCTGAAAAAATTTCAAACACCCGCCATTTTTACTCTCTACAAAACCAAAAACCAAAAACTTTTCCTCTTTTCAAAATCAAATCTCATTCTCTCTCTCTCTAGTCCTCATGCCACCATAGCCCCAGCTCTCTCTCAAACCCCAACCCTGACAGCCACTGCCCAACTGCAGCGTCTCCAATAGCACAACACTGCCGAACATTGCAAGTTTCGACAAGACCAACCTTTGTCTCGTAAGAAAATCTCAATCTTCTTTTTCTAGCAAAACCATCCAACGCCAGAAGCTTTCTTGCTCCTTCCAACACTCGACAGCCACAAGAAAGTTTTTTTTTTTCCTCTCTTTTTTTGTTTTTTTTTGTATTTTCACATCTTTTTTATATGCTTTCTTCTTCCCAAAATTACAGATTTAAAAAAAAAAAAGAAACTCCAAATGAATGTTTGTGTAGAAAGGAAAATTGTACATGTTTGATAAAATGTCTCAATGAATATCGATGCACTCCTTTGTTCTTAACTATTATCAATCAATGGAATATACAATATACAATAACGGGTTAAACTTTTTTTTTTTTTCAAATGCTCTTTTGAATCAGATTAAAGTTGGGTTTTTTTTTTTCACTTTTTTTTTTGGTTATAGTTTCATATGTAGCTTTTGAGGAGAACATAAATCAATAGTTTTTGGTGGTAATGAAATATGATAATTACTCGATCAATTTCCTTTTTGTTTATGCCAAGGTGCAAAGGTTGCTTATAGTATGAGAGACAATGATTGGATTCTACCTTGTGATGATGTTGCCTTCTAAAATGGTTAGATTTATATGATGATTAAGTTTGATGATACGGTGGTCTTGAACAAGTTCATTTGAAGTGTATGAATTCATTATAATATTTGGATTATAATATTCAGAGAAAAGCTCTTGAAGTGGGCTCTAGCATTCTCCTTAACATCAGTGCTAGATTTACATGATGTTAATTTTCAGGGCAATGTTGTTTTCTTTTACTGTTCTGATTGCATTGTTGATAAGCATGAGTTATTTGCATATGTTAGCTGTAATATTGGCATGCCATTAAATTGTTTTTTGACGATTTGGAATGAATAATGAATTGCTTTTGTTAAAGACAGTAAAGAAATGGACCAAACTAATGACTTTTCTTCCAAATACTTGATTGTTATTACTTATTAGTTGATGGTTATGATGTTCAGAAGCTTATTATTCTTAATTTACTCTTAGTGGTAATTTATCAAAAGCCTATGAGAAAGCTCTTTTTTTTTTTTTTCCCCTACTAAAGCTAATATTTAATACAGAATAGAGACAACAACAACATTGAGGAAAATGATTTAAATTTTGAGATTCACCATGGGAGAAGGCTTAGGAATCTTAATGGGTTAATTCATGTTCAGGAATCTAATGAGGCAAGGTTAGCTTTGTGCTCTTACGTTATTTTTATTTTTTAGGGGGGATTAATATTTTGATGCTTATGTATTTATTGTTTTGTGTGTTATAATGTAGGATACATTGTCTACCAATGGTCATAAGACACCTACAAGGCGACAACAAGTACAGCAAGTGTTGGAGGTGAAATTACTACTACTACAAGGGCTGTTTTTGTAACTGAAACTACTACAAGGGCTGGAGAAGCAAGGGTTACTATTACAAGTGCTAGAGATTCAACAACTGCTGCTACCACAAGTGCTAGAGATGTTGAAGATTCAATAGTTGCTGCTGCAAGTGCTGGAAATTCAAATTCAAAGGATGTAGCCAAGAAAAAGAACAAACCTTGGAGGATTTGAGAACATATAACAATAATCTGTTTTATGTAATCCACATACATTTGGTGGTGATAATTTTGGAGCTTTAGGTGATATAGATTATGTAGCCACAAATAATTCTGCAATTTTTTTTTTTTTTTTGTCCTTAATATAATTCTGTAGCTTTAGGTGATAATTCTCACCTATTTATCCTAAATAAAGCTACATTTTTACAGATTGCATATTTAGGTGATATACATGACTGTTGCTACATCAATAGCATGGGAAACTCTTATGGGAATACCTATTATATCATACTAGAAAACATGTCATTGCAAAATGAAATACTTCTGTCAAAGCTTGAGTAAGATTTTCTTTTTTCTAGACACAATTATGGAATTTAGATTATATATAGTGTGTCAATGTTGTTTGTCTTAATACCTATAATTTAGATTATATAAGATGCAACAGTGTTGTTTACCTGCCTTAATTAGTGGTGTTGGTGTTGTCTGTCTTTGGTACCCAATGATTATCAAAGTTAACAAAAAGCTAAACTTTCACTTAACTTCATAAACTCAACAAAAGGTAATATTAATCTACAATTGTCTAGTAAACCAAAAGATAACATAAAGATACATTTTCTGATACACCACTATTATTGGTATCAATATTCAAAAAGTTACATCAAGATAACATCATATAGGCTGCTTTTGTTTTGCCAGCATACATAATCACACCAAAACAAACTACAAAAAATAGCCTTGACCTTATTGATGCCTACTTCAGCTTCTTCACAACTATTTTGTATTTATCCATCATTGATAGATACTTTAGAGCTTCAATTTATCCCACTGCTTCATATTGACATCTTCATTGCTTTAATGAAAAATCTTACATAGTTGACAACCCCTTACAATAATCCAACAAGAAACAAAATTTAATAATTAGTATAGCCAACAACAATACTGGATTTTTTTTTTTGGATAGGAAAATAAATCTTCACTGCAATTATGATGAAAAAGTACAAAGAAAAAGACAAAGCAGGCAATGTGCTAAGTTCATATTGCCATATGCACATGTAAGAAAGTATATAAATAATCAATGTGCCAATGTGCTAAACACCATAAAAATAGAAAACTAATATATAAGTATAACCATCTAGCAAATCTGGTAAGGAATTAAAAGCAAAAATATTTGAAGTATGCTTAGGTCACTCTTCGTGCTTACTGCCTCAGTTTAGATTGCCATATGCACATGTACGTTGAAATGAAGAATAAAATAATAGTTGGGTAAGAAGATGCAGTTATAGATTTGGAATTTAGTTTAGTGATTTGTAAATCATGTAGAAAAATTTTAATTTGCGGGAATCAATGAGGGGTGTGAAGCGAGAGACCGAATTCAATGTTTTCAATTTAGGGTAATTTTAGTCTTTGTGTTTTTTGGGACTAGGTCTGGAACTGAGGCTAGCAACTAATCTGGGACAGAGTATGTAGCACAACTTCAAAGTACCTTCACCAGTCTACTCAACTAAAGCAATACAAAGTATGGGATTGGGGTCAACAACCTTCACACATGAAATCAACTTGTTCAAGACCAAAATTTCAACCACTGTATCAGCAAATAATTAATTTTTTTTAAAAATACATTCAACCAGCCCCAAATTGACAGGGGTGCAAGATTTTGTCAAACAAAGAAAGAAGCTTTATGTTTCTACATATGAAACTATAACAAAAAAAAGTGGAAACCCCCCCCCCCCCCTCCCAATTTTAATCTGATTCAAAAGAAAATTAAAAAAAGTAAAAAAGATTAACCCATTACTGTATATTGTATATTCCATTGATTGATAATAGTTTAAGAACAAAGGAGTACATCCATATTCTTTGAGACATTTTATCAAACAGGTACAAATTTCCTTTCTACACAAACATTCATTTGGAGTTTCTTTTGTTGTTGTTGTTGTTGTTTTTTTTTTTTTTTTTTTTTTTTTTGTAATTTTGGGAAGAAAAAATGACACAAAAATGATGTGAAAATACAGAAAAGAAACAGAAAAAGAGAGAAAAAAAAACCTTCTTGTGAGTGTCAAGTGTTGGAAGGAGCAAGAAAGCTTCCATCATTGGATGGTTTTGCTAGAAAAAGAAGATTGAGGTTTTTTGACGAGACAAAGGCTGGTCTCGTCAGAAATTGCATTGTTTGGCAATGTTGTGCCGTTGAAGACGCTGTAGCTGGGCAGTGGCTGTCAGGGTTGGGGTTTGAGAGAGAGCAAGAGCTATGGTGGCGTGAGGACTAGAGAGAGAGAAAATGAGATTTGATTTTGAAAAGTGGAAAAGTAATTGGTTTTTGGTTTTGTAAAGAGTAAATAGCGGGTGTTTGAAATTCTTTCAGGGAAAATTTTAGTCATTTTAGTTTAAATGGCTCAATACTTTGACGTGTCTTTTAGGCCAGGTGTCAATTTATCATTGGCCTTAGAAACACCAACTGTATGCTGATTTGGAGATCTTGAAACATCATATACTTTCTCCTAGGGGCCATAAGTGAGCTACACAAACACCACCTTCAAGCCCAATATAACATGTACAAACTTGGGCATACTAACATGACTCATTGTTAGAGAATTAGACGTAAGTGTTCATTACATAATACTTGAAAATATATATTTGCTTTATACAACTTAGCTTTTTTGAGTTGTGGTGACTTATGCAATGGTGACATAATACTTTTAGCACATTGCTAAAGGTGTTTCTCAAACAGATTAGCATGATAGTGTCAGAGTATGAATGTTTCCTAGACATAATTTTTCAAATGACTTTAGTGCATCAAATTGTTGGAGCATGACTAAAATATTTTAAGCTATCAATGTGGTAGTAATTAAGCCAATTCAAAACTTGGGTATATTTAACATATTGGGTCCATTTGTTTTTATAAGCAGCAGATATAGATCTTACAACATGGCTTTTGATGAGAAACTTGTTGGTCCAATATAACATGTACAAACTTAGGCACACCAATAGAACTCACGGTTATAGAACTAGGTGTAAGTGTGCATTACACAATACTTGAAAATATATCTTTGCTTTATAAGTTTTTGTGACTTATATACAAGGGTGTTATTACTTTTAACTCATTGTTAAAAATGTATCTTATATTATTAACATAATTAATGTTTGTGCTTGATGGTATTGATGTATTTTATTCATATTTGTGTAGATAAAGATTGGTGGCAAGAATACATTTTTTTGTGGTGCTACTTGAACCCATTTTTGTTTTTGTAATGTATGGGAGACATATCTCATTTATATATATTGTTGTAATTATTTTGTAAACTACTTACTTTAATGGGTTTAATAGTATAACACTTTTTTATTTACTTTTTAGATTGTATGGATGATTTGGTTCTGAATGTGGTTGGAAAAGATTGTATGAATGAGTTCTTTATGAATGTGATTGGAAATAAAAAGGTTAATGTATAATGTAATGGCAATTTAATGGAAAGAACAGGTTAATGTAATTGGTGACAAAACATTTTGTCACTAACAAGTTGAACTCTGAGTATGCACAAAAATTGGTGAAGAAATAATTCGTCACCAAATCCATTAAAACTGGAAAATTAAAAATACAAAAATACAATTAGTGATGAAATATTTTGCCACATAATATGTAGAAGTAAAAAGAATTAGGCGTAAATGCACTTTTGATCCCTACATTTTGGGCTATTTCTCGATTTGGTCCATAAACTGATTTTGCTCCTAGATCAGTCCCTGATTTCAGAAAATCGTTTTTATTTTAGTCCTTGTCGTCAACCTAGTAACAGAAAATGCATACGTGGCAAACAGAATGTACTGTTTGCTGACGTAGCTAATAAAATAATAATTAGTAAATTATATTTATCATTTTTTAAATGCCACATCAGCATTTAAATTAATAAAAAAAAGCCAACTCAGAATTAAAAAAAAAAAAGTAAATTAAATTTAAAAAAAAAAACCTTAAATCTAATTTAAACTAAAATCATTTCTTAAAAAATAAAAAATCATTATCTTTTTAATTCTTTTTGATTTTGTTTTTATTTTTCTTTAACCTCATCACTCATCAACTTTAAAAAAATCCCTACACTCGAAGACTAATCTCAAATTCTCTCACTCTCTTCACGCTCCATGGATAGAATCTCTCACTCTCCACTGTCCATGGCCGGAGCTCATTGAGCCTTCTTCTCCACCACGCGCTAGAGCTCACAAGCTCACAAGTAGACCAACGGCAAGCAGATTAAGCTTCTTCTCCCTCTCTCTTTCTGCAAAAATCTGGTCTGAAGCTCGCTCTCTCTTTCAACTTTTCCTCGGATCAAGATCTTTCTCTTTCCCCTTTCTCTTTCAGATTTGGCTTTGATCTAGGTTTAGAGAGAGAGATGAGTTGAGATCGGTGGTAGTCGTTATGAAATGGTGGTTGGTTCGGTGGTGGGTGGGGTTGGATCATTGGATGGGTTTGTTGTTGGCGTGGGTTGCGGCGGCTTGATGGACTGATCGGTGGCAGCGGTGGTGATTGGTGGTCTGATCTATTTATGTGGGTTTCAGATTGCAGGATCAGCGGCTTGATGTGGCTTGATCAGTGGGTTTTTGATCTAGGTTTATGGGTTTGATTTGTTGAAGGTTTCGGTTGAGGATAGGGATTTTGTATGAATTTTAAGCATCGGTTTATTAAATGTGAGTTATTTTAGTGTTTGGTTTGAAAGAAAATCTTGATTTTCTGGGGAAAATGTTGATGATTATTCAAGGAAAATTTATGAGGTTGGTTGGGTTTGTTGTTATTGTGAGCCAAATTGACTGGGTTTATGTGTGTATGTTTGTTTCATAAGAAAAATTTTGGTTCTGGGTGGAAAGAAAATGTTGTGATGAAAATCTTAGGCATCAACTTGTTAGGTGTGAATTTAACAGTGTTTGGTTTGAAAGAAATTTTCTGGGAAAGATGTTGAATACCCAGATATTTTTTGTGTTCTTGAGTTCTTGTGATTTGGGTTTATATTTTTGAGTATTCATTTTCAAATATGAATCTATGTATTTTTATATTTTTTTAATTTTGTTAAAATGGATAAATTATTATTTTTAAATCAGATGCTGACATGGCATGCTGATGTGGTTTTATTAGTATTATTTTATTAGCCACATTAGCATATAACACGCCAACAGTGCATTCCATTTGCCACGTATGTATTTTTTGTTATTGGGTTGACAGTAGGGACTCAAATAAAAACGATTTTCTGAAATCAAGAATTGACTTAGGAGCAAAATCAGTTTAGGGACTAAATCAAGAAATGACCTAAAATGTAGGAGCCAAAAGTGCATTTATGCCAAAGAATTAAAAATTAAAAATAATTTGTGACGAATTTATTTCGTCTCTAAACATAATGTTTTGTGAGGAAAATATTAGGTGACAATTTTTTTCGTCACCTATAAATATTTTTATTAAAAAAATTAAAACAATTTAGTGACAACAATTTTCGTCACCACAACTTTCTGCGACTGAGATTACGTGACGTATTACATTTCGTCACCATATGTTGTAGGTGACGAAATAAGGGTATTTAGGCTGTGTTTGATTCAATGTAAAATATTTTCCAGAAAATAAATATTTTCCAGAAATGCTATTTTCGGGAAAGGAAAATATTTTCAAGTGTTTGGTTGCATTATGAAAATTGTTCTAAAAAATATTTTCATGTGTTTGGTAATATTCTGAAAATGCTATTTTCCACCACCACCCACACACAACCCACTACCACACAACAGGAAAACCACCAAAACACCACCACAACCAACACCTCAACAACCTATCCACATCAAAAATGGCTATCAACAAACCCACTGCAACCCAATAAAAACCCACACAACTGACCACAGCCCATAACCCAAGGACCCACACCACCGATCCCCACCACCATCGACTCACAGGCCACAACCCAACGATCCATTCTCTTCAAATCGGAGTGATCGGAGCCATCAATTTCGTTGGAAGAGAAGGTAAAGATCGAAGCTTTGGAGGAAGAGATCGCAGTGCGATCGGTGCGATATCGGCGGACGATCTTGGCGATCTTAGCGGGACGATCTCGATGCGATCCTAGGGTGCGATCGATGCAAATCTCGACGGACGATCTCGGCGATCTAGGTGCAATCCTGGGGTGCAATCGCAGTGCAATTGGTGCGAATCTCGCCGGAGCTTGGCTGGCTTGGCTTGGCTGGGCTGGCCTTGGCTTGGCTAGGTGGCCGGCTCTGGGCTCTCTCTCCTTCCCCTCTCTCTCTCTCTCTCTCTCTCTCTCTCTCTCTCTCTCTTTGCACGTGAGTCTGAAAATGGTTTGAAGGTAAAATAAAAATGTAAAACCATTTCCGGGTCAAAGGCTTATTTTACACAGTTAACTGAAAATCATTTCCGGAAAATTGATTTTCCATGCGCAACCAAACACCCGCATTTACGGAAAAGCATTTTCGAAAATGGTTTTCACCCGAAACAAACACAGCCTTAATGATGAAAAGTGTTTGTCACCATAGGTCTTGTTTGTTGTAGTGGCATTATTTCTCTTGGTACCATTTTTTAAGAAAAAAAAAATGAAATTATAGATCTTTTTTTTGTAATGAGTTGAATGAATTACAAATTTGAGTGATTAAAGATTTTATTTAATTTTATTTTTTTGTTTCTTAATAGGTTTTTTGTTGAATAATTGTACACTTGTTGTTATTTAGTTTAGTCTTGTTTTTGTTTGGGTTATTTTTGTTGTTATTATTTAAGTTTTTTTTAAGGGGTTAAGGATTATGTTTGGGAGGCTAGAATTATTTTTGAAGTAATGTTACATTTTCACAACAAATCTTATGCAACAAGCTATTATTGATAGATTTAAAAGTGATGTTATTTGAGCCTAAATTAGAATCAGTAACAACTTACTACATAGTATTTCTTGTGAAATTATTGTAAAAGTGATGTTAATATTGAGCCTAAATTAGAATTAGTAACAACTTACTACATAAGATTTCTTGTGAAATTATTGTAAAAATGTTGTGGAAGTAATATTACTCTTATTTTTATTTAACCCAAATTCTTTTGATTTTCAAGTTAAGGTATTTAACATTTTTATTAGGGTGATCACAATAAATTAGTTTAGCATTTAATTTAATTTTTTTGCAAATATAAATATAGATTTTTTTGCAAGTCAGGTGGTCAAGCTTAGGTGTGGAGCTGCCACTGACTTTATTCATGTGGACCAGTTGGGTTGTCTGTTGATGTCGACATGCTCCTAATGGGGATGCCTTGAAAGAGTTTAGAGTAGATTGGGTTGTGACAATGTGATTAAATTAATCATGAAGGGCTTTTGTCTCTGCTCAACTCTTGACCAAGTTGAAGCAGAACTTCTGAATCTAAATAAAAAGATACAAGAGAATGACTCTAGTCTTGGCACACGTTACCCATCAAGAACTTTATACCACACAAAATAGTTGATAAGGTTATCGAATTTGATGGTGGATAATTTAAAATGCAATTCCACATATATAAATGATGATTTGATGGTCTCCTCCTGTAGAATTTGCCACCTATTATCTGAGAGCTTGTTGGATAAGTCTTTATCCCATTAGGAACACACAAAATAAAGATCAAGCATTAATTTATTCATCTTGCTTCGTCGAAAGCATAGGCATAGGCATTTGCCTTCAACAGAATATTGCGTACTATTCATAGTTTCATACATGCACTCATTATAAAGCGTACAATCAAAGTTCCAAAAGCAACGCAAAAACCACTCACTAGACACTTATTTTTATTAATAAACCTAGCTAGCTATAGACTGCCACAGACTTTGAAGAATCCTACTCTTACAGGCTGAATCACGAAGACACAAACAAAAATAATATTAAGCAAGAGAATCTCTGGAAACAATTTTATTGGTTGATGAACTACACATGAAGACCTTAACCAGTGCCGCCAAGAACAGCTTTAAGCTTCTTAATCTGAGCAGAGTCAAGGAAAGTAGTTGCTGCTATCAATTCGGTAGGTAAATTGTTTCCAAACAAAGCATAGTCCAGAAGTTGGAGACCTGGGCTTGAACTACTAAAGCCAACATATGCTTGGGCGACAGTGTTTCCGGCATTTACTTGGAAGTGAAGTAATCCTTGAGGGAAAACCATAACGTCAGCCACCTTAAGGGTTTTAAAGTAAACAGTGTTAGCTGAGGAAACAAACCCGGCAGAGATTGTTCCTTGTAAAACAATTAAGATTTCGGAACCTCCAGGATGTGTATGAAATGGCACAACTCCACCAGGAGCCAAGTCTATACGAGCAGAAGAAATTCCAAGGCCATTGACACCAGGAAATTGTGCGGCGAACGCTGGTGTCACTGCGGCTTTAATAAGATTTGAGGTATTGCCGGCAATGCCTAGGGCAGAGTAAACAAAATCATTCACTGTGACAGTTGAAGGGTTCTTGCAAGAGTAGCCTGCAGGGCCTTGAGGAGCTGTGAGGTCACCTACACAGAAGTCTTGTACAGCAGCATGGGAGCTACTGCTGGAGGAAAGGAGGAGACAAGAGATGAAGAATAAGGGAAGTATCATCCTCACAAATTAAGATAGCTTTTAGGGGTGTGTTTGATGTTGGTCTTGGTGTCTATTATATATATATAGAACCTCGGATACATGGATTCTTAGACCATAGAAATTCAATCTTTGGAATATGCCCATGCAACAACAGGAAGAAACAGACTATTTCATACCTGGAATATATTGTTTCTATGTAGAAAATATCTGTTCAAAAGTTCGTTGCTTGGGACATGCCAAGATTACACGGGCAACAACAGCGCAAGAAACAGACTGTCACCGTTTTTTTGTGAAAAAAGAATACCACAAAAAAAGACATAATACGCATGATGTGGTACCTCAAACTGAAAGACACTGTCCATAGTCTTAATTTTCACGTGAACAATATCGAACCTACACAGCCATTCTTGAGGAAAATATCCACGAAAAAGACATTATGCAATTTATTACATATATATGCCAGTTACTTCAGCTACGGACATTTTACACCAGCTGGTAATTTTATCATCATGTCATCATATGAAACTTTTAGCTCGATTTGTAGTGAATTACTACACATGAGAATAATAATAAAAATTGTAACTTCGATTAAAAGATTGCTAGCCTACTACTGCACAATTCCTGACTGAAGGTTTCCGGAGTCTACCTTCTAAATGGACCAAATGAAAATGAAAAGTATTACTTTTGATAGTAATTTCTTAATTAGCTAATAATTAAAAATTACGAGATGCAACATAATCTCTTCTGATTATGCAAATAAATTTTTGTGCATATGTATGATAGGCTGACAGCTTCAATTTACAATCAGGCAATTCGAATCCACATGAACTTAATGGCACAGCATTCAGCAGTACTCAGCATACAATTCAATTAATAACTAAATACAACTCATAAATGTGCAACAATCTACTTAATGACTCTGGCCTTTTGAAATATTTCTAATAAAAGCATCAAGATTTGTTTCTGATGATCCACCTTTAGCAATTGCTTGTCGACTGGTCTCTTGAAGTTCTTTCGCTCTTTTCCTCATTTCATTCCCTTGTTCGCTTTTTTGATCCATGAACCTTCTCACGAGCTCTGAAATTTCTCCTCTTGTCACAAAATTTCCAGCTCCCACGCCCTTCTTAACTCTCCAGCCGATCTTCCAATCCTCCACAATTTGTTTACAGTTTAAGATTTGATCCCAAACAATAGGGAAAGTAAGCATTGGAACACCAGCAAAAATAGCCTCTAGAGTGGAATTCAATCCACAATGTGTCCAAAACCCTCCTATTGAGGAGTGGCACAACACCTTCAATTGGTCACACCAAGGCACAACCAAGCTCATATCATCAATAACATCATTAAACCGACCAATTTCCCCACGTGACACCCACAAGCACCGAACACCACTATCCCTCACCCCACCAACAATTTCATCCATTTGGGCATTTGAAACCGATAGGAAACTTCCCATTGAGATATACAAGACCGAAGATGGAGGTTGACAATCTAGCCACTGGAAATAGTTGACACCACTGTTAGCATTAGTTATAGAGGAATTATTTTCAAGTTCTAAGTAGGGTATGGCAGGGCCAATAGGGTAGAGAGGAAAAGGAAAGTTGGCTTTTAAAGCATCAATGGCTTGAGCTTCAAGTTCGTGAAACGTAGTGAAGAGAAGATACTGCCCTTTCGACACCAATGAAACACATTCCAGAGCTCGATGCAAAGTTTTTAGAGAATCTCCTTTAGTAGAGATGGGAAGATCTGCAATACGTGTGGCAGAAACTCCGGGGATGTATTCCACGAGCTCATCTCCTCGTTCTTTGTCACCCACATGGCAAAGACAAATTTTAAAAGCAAAGTATGTGAAAATTTTGCATTGGAACTATTCCAATTTATTAAAACAATTTTTTTTGTCGCACTATCTTATCATTTTTGGGACTCACACTTAAGAGCATTTAGATCAGCTCATACAAAAATTTCCATCTATTTTAACATAAGACCTATTTTTTTTTTTACACAATTATTTTCAAAAACACCCACATTATTAATTTTAGAAGTTATTTCAATAAAATATTCATTTATCATTCACATAATCACTTTTTTTTTAAAACCCATATCACTCTCACACACACCAACTGAAAAAGTGAATTAAGAAATAAATAAAATATACTTTTTTTACACATGAACAATAATCTTTTAATTTACCTACGTACTGTAGTTGTGGATAAAAAATGCACAATTTAAAACAAATTGATGTGGATAATTTTTTGGGTTAGTTGGCCGAAATTTTGGGCCATTTTACATTAATTGATGCAAGTGCTCTTTACACATTATTTTTCCTTGCCTATTTTAATCCTTCTTGCCTTTGACAGTATAAAAGAACATTACTATCATGTGCAGAGGCTAAACTGCCATTTGTATGAGTGAATTAAATTTAGTAATAGTGAAAACAAGAAAACAACAAAATGTAAGTTAGGGCTGTAAATGAACCAAGTCAATCATAAACAACTTGGACTCGGCTTGATAAAAAGTTCGTTCATGTTTATTTATTTATATATAAGCCAAGCTTGAACCTTAGTTTTAGGTTTGTTTAATAAACAAGCAAAGCCCAAGCAAAAAAAATGAACAAGCTCGTGAGCTATTAAGCTTGATACAAAATAATTCAAGCATAGACTCATTTATAAGTTTACATGTGTTAACTAAATATACTCATTACACATATTTTATAATGACATGGCGAACATGGGACCACTACTATTACCTTAATTTTTTTCATTCCCTCTAAACTGACCAAGAACCACTTTAGATTATAGTTACATTTAAAAATTAATTAATTAATTAAGTGGGCCACATATGATTATTCCCTATCAATCATCTAAATTAAAGTTATGAAATATGAGTATTTTCTCATTTATAATAGTTACAAACAAGTATTTTTCTAGATCTTCACCATTTAACGTGAATGTAAAATTTGTATTTTGAACAATTATTAAACCTGTAAACAAGGAATGATGAATTGAATGAATTTAATTATGTAAAATTTTAATTTGAATAATGGCTAATCATAAGTAGGATTAAATGCATGATAAAATGAGTATACTAATTTCTTTTTCTTTTTTATTGATTTTGGAGATTTAAGTATTTGATAATGTAATTTTTTTAAATTTCAAGCTCAAAAGCTTGACCTGAGCTCGAGTTTGAGCTTGATATTAAGCTTGAGTTTGGCTTGAATAATTAATTAAGACAAGCCAAGCCAAGCCAAGCCAAACTCAAACTTTTTGGCTTTCTCACAAGTTCAAGCTCAAGCGCTATTTTTAAGTTTGTCACGAGCTAAAGCCAAGCTTGAGATTTTGACTTTTTCTGACGAGCTAAGCTTAAATATGCACTACTTAACAAAGTTTAGCTCGTTTATGATCCTAATGTAAGTTTATCCAACACTACAAGTAGGGGTTGTGCATCCAACCCAATATCTTGGGTTTGCTTTTCGTTTAGTGGGGTGGGTTGGTATCGAAAAACCAAGGGCCGAGTTAAGGGTAAATGTCCCGTGGCCCAAACAAAGAAACCAAAATCCTCCCTCCCCCAAAAGTCATTTTATACATTGATGCTTTTCTTTATTTTCTACATTTATATATATATATATATAATAACAAAATTATTGTTGATATATTGCTCTTATATTATAGTTAATATAACTACTATTTCTTTTGTATGTTGACTTCATTAAAGAAATAGAAAAAAAATATTTATTTATTTCATCAACAGCTTTTAACGTTCAAAAACTATAAAATAAAAATAAGAATATTAAAAAAAAAGCAAGATTTTTAGTCGAAGAGAAAAATTCAAAAAAAATATAATAAAAAATATTATTATTGCCTTTTAAAAGTGATAAATTAAAGACCGACTATCAAAAAAAAAAAAAAAAGTTCAAATTCTTTACATAAAAATCTACAAGTCCTCATAAAAATTAGTGCAAAAGCAATAGAATTTGTGAATATTTATATAATTCTAAATTTTTTTTTTTTACTTTCAACTTTTTTTTTAGAAGAATATTACTTTCAACTCACAAATATTTCACTCTAAAAATATAAAATATTTTACATGTAAAAAATTTTATATGTTAAACATATGAGTAAAATATCATTTTCATCCCTAAACTTTCATAAAAGTTATTTTTCGTCCCTAAATTTTCAAAATTTTGTTTCTTGTCTCTAAACTTTGCAAAACGTTCTACTTTTCATCATTTCTGTTTATGTCCTACATGGCATAATAGGGTGTTGATATGGTACATGACTTGGACCAAACTAATTTATTTTTAAAATTATAAAAATGTGGCATACAATGATTGTCACGTGGACTAAAATTTTCTAGTGAGACAAAATTAACCTCACACCCACATAACCCGATCCAAACAACCTAGTCTCAAAAATCCACAAATCTGAAAAGATGAAACCCCAACGCCGTAATCCCATGACCTCAATCGGCAACCCTAATTGGCAATTCAAAATTGGCAACCCTAACCCGAAGATGGAGCACTGGCAACAGAGTGCCTAAAGGAAACTTCCACCATTGATTGTACAGAAATCCACATGAAAGTTACGACCAAGACATGGGTATATGGGTACAGAGCTCATTAAACCCATAGCCCACCAACAAATTTCATGCAATACAGTACCAAATGTGACAAAATTCAAACACCGATTTAGTAACTTTCGGCCAACCCAAAGAAACCAAGAATCCTCCAAAGATCTCTCTTTTTACTCCAAACCAGACCAGGCAAGTTAATTTCTAAAATTTTCAACCAAGCAAAACAGTTTCCTTCCTTAGAGTTTTTCGAATAAGAAAATGAATTTTCTTCTCTTCTATGTATAGCAAGAATGTTCAAAATTTTTGTATTGCTTTAGTATCTATTAGCTTCAACAACAAAGGGAGGTAGCCTTTTGAACTCTTCATTGTGGGTTGAGGCCGCCGATTGAGGCCAGTGGGAATATGGAGTTGGGAACCAAGGGTTCATCCATTCAGATTTAGGGATTTTTGAGTATGGGTTGTTTGGATCAGGTTGTATGAGAGTGAGGGTAATTTTGTCTCATTGAAAATTTTAATCCACATGTGCCAATCATTGTATTCCATGTGCTTATAATTTTAAGAATAAATTAGTTTGATCCAAGTCAGATAACACATTAGCACTCCATTAAATATTTAGAGTGAAACTATATTAGTTTTATGTATTAGTATACATGTACATATCAAATGTGTGCGTGCTGCGCACGTGTAAATCTACATATGTATGTATGGAGGCTAATTTATGCTAGTTATAAAATTTCTGCCTAGTTAAATCCTAGTTCTCCACTAAAAACTGAAAAATAGCTACAAAAGAACACGTCAAATTTATGAGAAAACACCTCTATTGTGCAAAGAAAAATCGCATGACCAATTTGATCAATCTAATACAACAAAATATAATTACAAATACTCAAGCTTACATGTTATATCCCAAAACTTGAGTATACAGAAATATTAAAAAATACATTTAAGTCTTGGCAAAGCCGCAAAGCTAGTTGGAGGTAATAAATTTTGTGAGGAAGCAATGAAACATCGATCCCTTAAAACTAAAAAATAGTCAAGTTAAACTAGAATTCCTTAAAACTCTTTAGTACTTCCCCGGTTTTGCTCTTTATAGATACAGTACTAGTTTGGGGGTTGCACGTGAAAATGCTGCCTTTGAGTGAGAAAACGAAGATATAATTTTTTTTTTCTTTGGAAGAAGTATAATATCAATTATAATTTTTTTAATAGCTATTTAACATATGAATATCTATTTATTATGATAATTTCTTAAAATCTATTTACTAAAGGCAATATCTTTTTACTAAAAAATTCTACTAAAAATAATATTGAATTTCATCATCTTCCAAACAATAAACAATTAAGTTTTGATAACATATTGTCACAATATTTAAATTTTTGCAATGAATGATGATATATACTAGTATGCTACAATTGAAACTCTTCATCAAATTAAATATCTACAACCATCTTCAATGAAAATTTTCTTATTTATACTTCATTTTTTATCATCTTATTTTATGACTCTAACTACAATGTTTAGCTTACTTAGCTTTTAATGAATACATTTTTAAGCAAGAAAACAAATAAAAAAAATAACAACGTAACAAAAGACATATGCCGTCGAAGTTTTCATTAGATAAAATTTTAAGTCTAGAAGATTTAAACCTCTAATAAATTAATGTCTCTAAATAACAAATAGAATACCATACATCACCAATCTAACTTTCCAAGTATGACTAGACTACCACATAAAATTCAAAACATATGAAGAAAATTTTAGTGGAGGAATTTTAGGAATCATAAGATTTCGTTATGGTTTAATTAAGAGAGTAACATTAGGGGGTATATGCTCGTTTACAAAATATAAATAAGGAAATTATTCGACTTTAAAGTTTAGGGGGAATGAAATTACACCATACATAAAATGAGATAGTGCTTTTTCCAAAAAAAAAAAAAAAAAAAATTGGTGTATAAAATTGTTTTTTTTTTTTTTTAAAAACAATTTGTTAAGGAAAAAAAAAAAGTTAATCCAAGAAAACTGTGCGTAAAACAGTGAGTCTTGGCTTAAAAAATTGAATAAACAAAAAAGAAATCTAGAAACACAACAAACTACCATAATATTTTTACAATAAATTTATTTTTAACTAGGGTTTTGGTTGGATATATTATTATTTTATTTTAGAGTAATGTTACGCTCACAATATTTTCGTAATAAATCATAAACGGTAAATTATTATTAGTTTTAAATTGGGTTAACTACTTTAAACAACACATTAAAAAAAAAACCAAAAAAAAAAAAAATCAATAAAAAAAAATTGTGCATGAAATAGTAAATTTTGACTCATCAAATTTGACTAAACTAAAAAAAAGAAGTTGAAGAACACAACAAAATAATAAACATTTTCACAATAACTTTTATTTTCAGCCGTAGTAGATCTGGTTTGATATTTACTAATAATTTTTTACATCCTTGATATTTCCAAAATAATCCTTAAGTGAAAAATTATTATTAGTTTTAAACTGAATTTACCACTTTAAAGTGTACATTAAAAAACAAACAAATTGTTATTACTTTTAAACTCAGCTAATCACTACTGATATCACTTTTTATTGGTCAATACTATGCTACTAAAAAAAAGTACTGTTCTAAAAAAAAAAAAAAAAAAGGGGATTGAAATGAAGAAAAAACAGGATTGAAGTTGAAGGTTTTGAGTAACGCACCAGAAAAATCAAGAAGGAATTGCCCGTTCTGATGGAGCAGCTCAAAATGATGAAACACTGAGAACACCGATGGCGACATAGTCCAAAGTGAGGCCACCGGAATATTCCTTCGGTTCCCCAAACCGACAGCCCAAACAAGGAAAGGATCAATGACGATGGCTGTCACCGGCGGCTCAAGCCGGTCCAGAACATCCTCAACGGGCGCTCCCATCTTCGTACCCACGGCTTCTACGAACCCAGGAAAATCTTTACTTCGAATCAGCTCCGAAGGTATAACGTTTGGTATGGTGGCATAGCTTATATTACTTGGCTTTGGGTCCGAGCTGATGAAGCCGAGCCATTCTTCAGTAATGATGAAGGTGATGAGAATATCGGGGGCTTTTGAAACCAGTTGCTTGCAAAGGTTCATCATGGGGTTGATGTGGCCTCGACCGGGATAGGGCAGCGCCACCACGTGGCAGACGGCGGTTGGTTCAGTTTTGGCAGCCTCCATTTCTGGGAATTTGATGGAAACTTTTTATTTTTAAATATAAAAAGTGAATTATATTGAATGAAGATCAGAGATAGATGAGGGATAAGCCAGAATTAGGGCCTGATCCAGCCAAATTTACATTAACAAGTGAAGGAAGACTTGGTCAAAAGTTCCGGCTTAAAAAAAAAAGAAAAAAAAGAAAAAAAAAAAAGGTACAAATCCAGACCCAGCCTAATGTCGACACGCAAAACGCCACCACGTGGCAGACGGCGGTTGGTCAGTTTTGGCAGCCTCCATTTCTGGGAATTTGGTGGAAACTTTTTATTTTTAAATATAAAAAGTGAATTATATTGATTGAAGATCAGAGATAGATGAGGGATAAGCCAGAACCAGGGCTTGATCCAGCCAAATTTACATTAACAAATGAAGGAAGAGACCATTTTGAAGGAAGACTTGGTCAAAAGTTCCGGCTTAAAAAAAAAAAAAGAAAAAAGAAAAAAAAAAAAAGGTACAAATCCAGACCCAGCCTAATGTCGACACGCAAAAGTGACAAAAAATGTATATTATAAATATACATTAGTTTTATTAAATGGTGGACGTGGTTGGTGAGAATTAAGCTCACCAACCCCAACATCAGATTACCTCATACTCACGGTTCTCTCTTTAAAAAATCAGCCTCTCCTCCCCATTAAAATAATAATAATAATAATAATAATAATAATAATAATAATAAAATTTCAGCCTCTCCACAAAATCATCACTTTCCTTTCTTTCTTACTTTTACCTATCTTGCCTTAACCAAATCAAATCCCTAGCAAATATCCTTATAATATCAGTACATGTTGAAGGAAATCTAAGGGATAATTATGGAGTGCTCATATCTTAGGATGTATGGACGTGGATATGCACACGGACACGGACATAGACACGGACATCGACACGGGTATGGTATGAAATTGCGACATGAGTAATTTTTTAAAAATTATAACATGATACGGCATATTAGATACCGTTATGACATGGGTACAACATGAGTACGACACTCCAAATAAAGTGTCTGTGCATCCTAGTTCATATCACGACAGATTCTTAAACTTTGTGTTGGAATTTTGTCAGCTCTTTCACGAAAAATATTCCACCGACTCTTCTATATAAACAAAAGCTTATTCTTCTTTCAAATATGTGAAAAATAGGGGGAAAAAGAGTTTATCTAATACACTATTTCCTCTATCTTTCTTTAATCTTTATATTGAGCATTCAATGACAAGTTCAAAGTTCTGTTTGTGAATGCACACTAATAGAGCTGCCATTGTATCTTAGATAGCGACCACCTGAGCCATTTGCACTGACAGAGTCATTCCAGTGGGGGCGAAATTGCTTTTTTAGGACAGCAGATTTAGTTCCGTGCCTCAGCTCAAATCAATAAGTTTATATGATGTAGGACACAATCTTCAAATTAATTTCTGTAATTTATTATTTTTGGTATTTTTATGTAATTTTTGTTATTTTAGGTTTAGGGCATATATTTTCTTGTTTTTAGGTCAAATTTGATTTCTGTTATGGTTAGGTATTAATTATGACTTATTTTATAATATGATTTTCTTGTCTATCAAGTTTTACGGAGCTCTTAAATAGGCCTCTAAATTATTATTAAAAATACAAATTTTTTGTCGAATTCTTTTTTTCGTGGATTCTAATTTATTACCTTGTGGATTCAAGGAACTCTTCGTGGATGTGAGGTTTACTACTAGAAACTAACAGTTTAGTTTCTATTCCATTAAGAGAGTATCGTGTGCTTTCTTCATACTTCTGCGATGCTCTAAAGAAAGCACATACGATACTTTTCGGTAGTAAATCTCGAATCTGTGAGGAGTTTCTTGAATCCACAAGGTAATAAAGTGGAATCCACCAAATAATATGTATATATATATATATATATATATATTATTTTTGTAATTGCCTCCCTTCCAAAAACTTAGCTCTTTGCAACTAGCAACTATCCAACCCAAAAACTTATTAAATTGAACCAAGGGTGGGCGGGCCCCTCGGGCTTTCACCTAAGTGCGTCCTTATCTCCACCTCTTCGGTTTTGTCTACTTTCCACACTCATACATAAATCAAACTAATTGACATATGGTTATAGATCTTTATTTACTTCTCTGACATGAGCTGTTCTCTCTCTTCTGGTTTTGCTATGTGAGGTATCGATATGTGAATTATTGAGTGCTTAATTTATTTGTTTAGTTTAAATTATTGGTAAAATTTCTGATGGTTGAATAAGAGATTTAGGATTTAATTTTCGCTTACACCAAAAACTAATTGATGTTTTGGTTTGATGATAAAGAGCTATCATTAAGAATGAACGCTATAGATTGAAACTCTCTAAAAAAAAAAAAAAGTTTAAATTATTGATTGTTTGTTCTGGTGTGAGTTACTCACACCGTGTCAATTTGTTTGGTTAAGCCACACCCACAATCTCACACATGTGTAGACATTATACAACCCGATTGCTTCCTTTTTCTTGTTTCTTATTTAAAATTTTATTTTAACAATAGGGAAAAAGACAAACCCAATAATAATAACCATCTGAACTAATAGTCCATCACCCAAGTGAACCATTGCTATTTTATTAACATAAATGACTCGTACTAGGAAGAGCAGCCACTGTTTCTTCCACTCTCTACTGTTGCCTAAACCATTCGCTTTTTTTTTTTTTTTTAATTAAAACCTCTATCAATCTTTAACTAAATTCTCAAATGGCATACGTCCATTAGATGAGCTGGCTAGTTTTACTAAGGAATAGAATTCAAACTTCTAAAATAAAAAAAATTCAAACTTCTCTACGTGTATCAAACCAAATTTCCAGCTTGTATTGTGCTCTAGGTCCACACTGCAGTCATTGTGTCTTTTGTTAAAGCCTAAAGGCTCAAAGTTAGTATTTGCTTTGGTATATTTCAACAATTTAGACTTGGCAATTGGCATAAGAGAAGTTCCTGGATGTGCTTTAAAAAATAGAGTTTTGGGGATCAAAAAGTTCTGGATTTCAATGTAATTAAGTTAATTTCTTAACTCCCAAGTCCCAAACTCCAAAACCCATGGTAACCATCTTTGCTGCTTTATTTATTTATTTATTATATATGCAAATCAGAAATCACTCCCACACATTAGCTTCCTTAAAACCTAAGTTCTTTTCAATCACCAGCAGACTACTCCATAAAGTGCCTGCTATTTTTCTGTTAATTTGTTTCTTTCACCCTTTGTGATTTTATTCAGTTTTTCCTTTTTATTTTCAAACTTTATCTTCCACCATGGTTTACTGGAGATCTGTCATTATTATTTAAATGTTTTATCTCGGCTGGACTTTCTACATGGTTTGATGGCACTGACGGAACTGAAGGTGTCAATTTTTTTTTTAGTAATGCCACATACACAAACTACATGGCTTGATGGCATTGAAAGAACTAAATGTGGCTTTAGTAATTTTTAAATAATTATTGATAATTACTTGATGGCACTGAGAACTAATAAGAATTTGTCATATCAATAATTTGTAAAAATGTTGTAAAATAGTTTGTGACAGTAAAATTACTTTTTTTTTTTTTTTTTAATAAGAAGAGTGACATCGTCAGGAAGAGAGAGACATTGAGTTATTTAATTAATTTTCCATGACATTTAATGCTATGAAGCCACTATTTCTAGGTTAATGACATGACATATATATATATATATATATATTGTGTGCAGGCATATTTAATGTTCTGTTTGTTTTGAAGTAAAATATTATTTAGAAAATTTTTCCTCATTTTCAAGTGCTTGTTTATGGGTAAAATATAGTCAAACTTGTAAAATATTTTTCGTTACCCGTAAAATCATTTATAAAAAGTTGTAAAATGTTTTATCTTAAAAAATTTGGTATAACATTTTTCAAAAGCATACAGTGGCTTCCCTTCTCTCATCTAGTTGCAAGGTCATCGGTCTGGTGGCCAGAGACATCACTCTAGTGATTTGGTGGTTAGAGACTTTGTTCTAATGATCATGCTAGCGGTTCGATGTTTAGAGGCTCAACTCCAATGACCAGTCCTAACACTCTAGTGGTAGGAAACTATTAGGAACCCCTATAGGTATATAGATAATAATTGTTGTAATATTCCATTTAGTTAGTTAGTTACAATTCCAAGTATATTCATCACATTTAACACATGTTAGAATTATTAATGCACATGGGGAATAATAGGATCACTATGATAAGATCATGTGGGCCAATAGAATAGTTTTATGATTCTATAAATACCTACTTATAATCACATTTTCATCATTGATGAATAAACCAATTGCTTAGATCTCTTAATCTCTTTCTTTCTCTATAGAGAGTGACTACCTCGAATTAAGTCAATTTCCCACCATTCCCATACACTCCCTTACAATTCCTATCAATCCCCATTAGGAACCACTAGGTTCCTAACAAAGATGTCTCATCGGTAATCGGTGTTGGTGGTTTCAATGGTCAGAGACACACCACCGGTGACCAGAGTTAGCGGTTCGGTGGCCAAAGACACTATATCACAATTGGCGTCCCAGGTCCGGTAACCGAAAACATCGTTTTGTAATGTTGATTGGTGTTGGTGGTCTGGTCACCGAAGATATCACTCTAATGGTAATCGTCAGTAGTCTAGTTGTCGGAGCCACCACTCTAACTGCTGGTTCCAGCATTCCGGTCATCGAAGCTACTTTTGGCTACCGATACCAGCGGTCCGGTCATCAGACTTCTGGCACCAACAACTTTGGTGCTGAATCATCGGTTTTAGTGGTTTGCTTGAGAAATTTTACTTGTCATACCAAACATTTGAAAATGTTTTGACATATAAAATTTTACGTTTGAAAATATATTACTTCAAAATAAATGGAGCATAAGTGTTTGAGGTTAAAAAGGGAATTTTGTTATAAAGTGAGGAGTGGTGACACTTCAACATACGGGATATGACCCTGAATTCTTGAATTAGAAGATTTTAGACCTTGACCAAAAGAAAATTCAACAAATTTTGCATGACAGAGAAGGGCTGTAGCACCCCATAATTTTGATACCAATTTAATTGTTGTACATAAATTATAAAAGAGGCCTACAATTAAATGGATTAAATTAATTTGGGCCTAAGATATTAAAAATAAGTTAAATACTATGGAATATGAAGCCCAAATGAGGTGGCATAAGTAAATATATGGGCCTTGATAAACTTTATTAAAAATAAGTTAAATACTATGGAATATGAAGCCCAAATGAGGTGGCATAAGTAAATATATGGGCCTTGATGAACTTTTAAAAACCCTAGTCTTTTACCTATTAAGCTACACGTATATATACTTATGAGGCTTCCTTTTGCTTCAGCCGCATCACATTGCTAAACGCTTTACTTCGCTATGGCTGTGAGTGAGACTGCAGGTATGGCTCTCTTCTGCTCAAAACTTAGGAAGGTTGAAATACTCAATGGCTAGTTTTTGTCCCCACTCTTATAGCATCTGTTATTGGCATTCCTAGTAATAAAAAAAAAAGGGGGGGCTGTTGTTATGGATCTAAAGCTAGGATTATTATATTAAAAAAAGGGTGCCTTGTGGTTTATATATGGTTGTTTATGGTCTTGCTGTATTCATCGTTAATCTGACCTGTATCCACGCCCTTTTCATTGTCTAAATCCTAGTCCAGTGGCATCAAGAGAGCATAGTAGCACTAGATTGATAGATTAAAGCTATCACGTGGCTTTCAATGTTAAGTTGAATATATATATATATATATATGTAATGTTAAAGTCAATGGACATCCAGTGGCATCAAGAGGGAATGTTAAGCAACAAATTAAGACAATACTTGGCTTCCAATATTAGATTGGGTAGATGTAATGTTAGAGTGAATGGATATGAATAAATAATATGGCTGTTACATTCAGGTTGGTCAGATATTCATTATTCGGCCCTATTGAAGTTTCATGAATACCTATGATGACGTTAATGGAAAAATCTTATTAGGCAGCAATATCTTTAAGTCCAAAAATCTGATCAAAGCTGAAAGTGAATTGGATAGTTAAGTGAATAAATGAAGGATTTTGGATATATCAATATTGTCTAGGATAAAACCATTTAAGTGTGAAAATAGATTTGTAAGTGGGAAATTGTGTATTGTGAACCTATTTTTGGTGTTACTAGGTTCTACTTCTACTAAATTGTTGTGATTCAAGGGAGGTTGATTTCCTTTATTTTTGCAACTAAGAGGTAAGTGGTGTTTACTAATTTTGGGGTTTTTCCAAAACAGCATTGATTATTAAACTATTTATACTAGAGAAATATGTTGATATTCTATATGTAAATCGATATTTTATAAATGCTTGATGTGCACATTGGTTATTCGTTTTATGAAAAACTTGTGGGACAACCTGAATTTATTTAAACTTATATGCGTGAATATATTTTTATATTTTTGAGAATTATGAATGGACTATTTTGTGAGCATCTTGAATGGATTATTTTTGTGAGCATATTGAATATGTTTTGAAAACCTATGACAAGTCGTGATTAAAAACCCAGTATTGTATTAGTTCTTAGCAAGGGACAATCATACTGCAACTACTCCTTAGCAAGAGACGGTTCCAGAAAAGGGGATAGTGCATATTTGATAGCTCCTTAGCAAGAGAGTATACTATTGAGGATCCAAAAAAGAAGTTCCTTAGCAAGGGAGTGCACCTTTAGGTTCCAAAGGAACCATCCTTAAGAAAAAGGATGAAAATGAGGTTCCAATTCCAAAAAGGGGACAACACAACCCTGTCAACGGGGCGTAAACATTGACCTCGAGAAAAGCCTAGGAAATTGTTTATGTGATGATATTAATATATATATTAATTATGATGGCTCACAATATAAAGATATTATATATATATATATATGAAGTATTTGATGATAAATATTAATGAGTTACAAGTTATGAAATTGTTGTAAGAATTATTTATTTGAAAGGTTTGTTCCCTCACCTCAATGTTAGTAAATTCCACTTATTGAGTTTATCTCACCCCCTTTATTTTCCCCCTTACAGATACATTAGAGGGATTATTGGAGTAGAGATTCTTGAAAGACAGCTGTAGGGGCCCAAATTGTAATGAACCCTTAACAATAAAATTTGTAGAGAAGTGGGTATATGGATTTGGCGTCACCGAAGTGAACAACGGTTAATTTGGTGTTTACGATAAGTAATAGATGACAAGAAATTAATAAGAATCTCATCAAATGAATTTGGTTAAGTATTTTTGTAGGGAATGATCATCACTTTGGTTATGTAACTAAAGTGCCTGTTTGTCCTCGGACCAGGCCGAGGATCTATTTTTCTTAGAGTTTTTCCTCCCCCTTTTTTTGGTGGGAGTCCTCTTGGTTATATAGTATTGCTTTAGTTAATCTCAATCGTCCATCTGTCGGTTATTCGGTCACTCTAGATGAGAGTTTGTCCCATCACCTGTTTTTGTAAACTTTACGTTAGTTCTCAGCCGTCTTTGCAGGCTTTTCTATTAGTCGGAGTAATCGAGGCAATTGGGTTCGTTGGTCACATCATCATTAAAGCGGTCAGAATGTTGGTGGGGTATTTTCGATGGATGGAGGATATTTCCCTTTAGTAATGTCGGTGTGCCGAGGACAGGTCATCCTCGGTTTAGGCCTTGGATGTTGTGGGCTCTTTCCCACTGTCCTCAGCTTTTGTTTTATCCTCGGCGCGGGCCTTGGTCCGCATGTAGTGGCCCAGCGTGGTTAATGTAATAGGGCCCCACAATAGCCCCTCAAAATTCTGCTGCACGTCCCCTTGGGCGGGGAGGAGGATTTTGATTATCTCGGCGCGTTTTCTCGGCCTGTTGGGTTCTATCTTATCATCAGTGTTTATCACTACTTCGGTTGTTTTTGCAGCTTTCTTTTTGCGCAAAGTGTCGTCCGAGGATGGTTTAGGCTTGGGCTGTTTGTGCTATAGCATTCAATTTCTCATGGTTTTTGTCCCTGATGGGGCTCGTTCACTTGGTGCCTGAAAGGGAGTTGACTTCGCCTTAGTTTTGAACTCATGATCCGTATAGGAGCCTTGGTCTCGTTCAGCATTCGTATTCTCATGTATCTGGTTTCACCTTGAGGCTTGGGTCCGAGGACCATGAAAGGCCTTGGTTCAGTTCAGTACCTAGTTTTCTCATTTTTGAATCATCTGAAGTATCTGGTTTCACCTTGAGGCTTGGGTCCGAGGACCATGCAAGGCCTTGGTTCTGTCCAGTACCTAGTTTTCTCATTTTTGAATCATCTGAAGTATCTGGTTTCACCTTGAGGCTTGGGTCCGGGGACCATGCAAGGCCTTGGTTCTGTCCAGTACCTAGTTTTCTCATTTTTGAATCATCTGAAGTATCTGGTTTCACCTTGAGGCTTGGGTCCGAGGACCATGCAAGGCCTTGGTTCTATCCAGTACCTAGTTTTCTCATTTTTGAATCATCTGAAGTATCTGGTTTCACCTTGAGGCTTGGGTCCGAGGACCATGCAAGGCCTTGGTTCTGTCCAGTACCTAGTTTTCTCATTTTTGAATCATCTGAAGTATCTGGTTTCACCTTGAGGCTTGGGTCCGGGGACCATGCAAGGCCTTGGTTCTGTCCAGTACCTAGTTTTCTCATTTTTGAATCATCTGAAGTATCTGGTTTCACCTTGAGGCTTGGGTCCGAGGACCATGCAAGGCCTTGGTTCTGTCCAGTACCTAGTTTTCTCATTTTTGAATCATCTGAAGTATCTGGTTTCACCTTGAGGCTTGGGTCTGAGGACCATGCAAGGCCTTGGTTCTGTCCAGTACCTAGTTTTCTCATTTTTGAATCATCTGAAGTATTTGGTTTCACCTTGAGGCTTGGGTCCGAGGACCATGCAAGGCCTTGGTTCTGTGGGTCCGAGGACCATGCAAGGCCTTGGTTCTGTCCAATACCTAGTTTTCTCATTTTTGAATCATCTGAAGTATCTGGTTTCACCTTGAGGCTTGGGTCCGAGGACCATGCAAGGCCTTGGTTCTGCCCAGTACCTAGTTTTCTCATTTTATTCGTTTATTTTAGCTATTTATCCGTAGCCGTTTGGTTCTTTATTGCTATAGTTTACAATAAGCCATAGATAATTACACTTTTCAAGCAGAAATAATAATAAATACAAGCTGGAGTTGGTGAAGGATAAGACCCTGCCGTGTTCTGCCTCTTCGTTTTGATGGGACTCTTCTGATTACGAGGCGTCTCTTGGGTTGTCCAGGTAACGTGTTCTGACGCTTCGGTGCCTTCTCATTTAATGAGACGCCTCCTCATTAATGCTAGCCGTGGATCTACGAGGATCTAACGGCTGTTAGGCCCTTTGGAATTTGGGGCGGAATAATGGTCTTCGGAAATCTCTCCCTGGGATTTATTGTGGATAGGCCCTCATCAATGTTCCACCTTCTATATAAGGCGTTTCTAGGGCAGCCTTCTCCTTCACACTTTGACAAACCTCCATCTTACACTTCCCCAAAAATATTACTCAAAAGGGTTCTCCCCAATATCGCCGCTTGAGCCCCTTCGAATGAGCTGGCCCTTAGAGAGGGCGATCTCGAGGGGGCACAGCCCCTACCAGGAGCCGAGGATGACATTCCAACCCTGGCCGCTACGCTGGGATGGGTGGATTAGAGATCCAGAGATTCTCCTTCTTTTCAACCTAACCGGAGACAGAGCCCTCCTCGCCGCCTGGAGGAGGATCCGGAGAGAACGTAACCTCCCTCTCTTGGGTCTGGGTTCTTGACCCCCCAGGCCGGCTGCTTAGAGGGTGGGAGGGGAACCAGGCGGAACCTAAAAGCGGAACCGTCCTGTGTCTCGGCCTCTTCCGCCTTATAGGTTGCCTTCCTTTCTTCTAATCCTTCTTCTCTCTTCTCCTTCCTCTTCTCTTGCTTCACTTCTTTTCCATCTTCTGATCTTCAGCCAGCTTTGCTTTCTACTTATTTGTTCTTCATCTCTTCTTCCGTTTCTTTTTTCTTTCTTTTCTTTTGCTCCTCAACCAGCTTTGCTTTCTACCCTTTGCTCCCTTGCCGGTTTTATCAAGCGTCTGCCTTTGTAGTTAGCTTTAGAACAAGCCCCACGGGCTCCACTTGTAAAAGAAGTTATTTTTTTTTTCAAGTATGAATAAAAGAAGTAGACCTGTTTTGTATTATCTATTTGTGTTATATATATATATATATATTTTTTTTTTTTGCGATTATAAATCTCTGAGCGAATGTTGTTCCTATAACCTGTGCTGTTCTTGAATGAAGATTTTTTTTTTTTTTTTTTTTTACCAACCGTCGCACTTGCCAGCGCACAACTTCCTTCCCACAGACGGCGCCAATTGTAGGGGCCCGAATTGTAATGAACCCTTAACAATAAAATTTGTAGAGAAGTGGGTATATGGATTTGGCGTCACCGAAGTGAACAACGGTTAATTTGGTGTTTACGATAAGTAATAGATGACAAGAAATTAATAAGAATCTCATCAAATGAATTTGGTTAAGTATTTTTGTAGGGAATGATCATCACTTTGGTTATGTAACTAAAGTGCCTGTTTGTCCTCGGACCAGGTCGAGGATCTATTTTTCTTAGAGTTTTTCCTCCCCCTTTTTTTGGTGGGAGTCCTCTTGGTTATATAGTATTGCTTTAGTTAATCTCAGTCGTCCATCTGTCGGTTATTCGATCACTCTAGATGAGAGTTTGTCCCATCACCTGTTTTTGTAGACTTTACGTTAGTTCTCAGCCGTCTTTGCAGGCTTTTCTATTAGTCGGAGTAATAGAGGCAATTGGGTTCGTTGGTCACATCATCATTAAAGCGGTCAGAATGTTGGTGGGATATTTTCGATGGATGGAGGATATTTCCCTTTAGTAATGTCGGTGTGCCGAGGACAGGTCATCCTCGGTTTAGGCCTTGGATGTTGTGGGCTCTTTCCCACTGTCCTCGGTTTTTGTTTTATCCTCGGCGCGGGCCTTGGTCCACATGTAGTGGGCCAGCGTGGTTAATGTAATAGGGCCCCACAACAGCAGTTATGAACTATTTTGTGGAATTGAGGATTTTATTGTTATTTTTATGGCATTAAATATTGTATTGGAGAATTATTTTGAGGATGTTTTGTCTTTGGTGAATTAGAGCTCTGACATTTTGTGATGAGATTTAAGATTGCTGGTTTCTTTTATTTAATATTTTTATAAATTATTCAGATTAAATAGATTTTTGTTTCTTATGATTTTGGGGCGTTACAAGTGCTACCACAGAGATATAGGTACAAGAACAATTATGCTTGCTATGTCAATACTCAATACTAAGACAATACCAACCCTTTATCACCACAACTTTGCACGTTGCCCTGTTATAGAAATTGTGTGGGCAAACTCTAGACGGCCTTTAAGAATAAAAAATGTTGGGATGACTTGTGAACTGGCTAAAATAGAGAAAATAAGCCCAAACATCCCCTCAAGTTCAATAAGTGTGATGATAATTGGAGAAGTCAAGCCCAAAATTATAATACCCAAGGAGTGGAGGCTAGGGGGCCGGAGAGCCATGGCCCCCTTAGCATTTTAATTTTTCCTTTAGAGCCCAGGATTTTTTTTTTAATATAAATTATACAAAAATATATTCACTGTCCCCCTTGAAATTAGAATTTTCATTTAAAATTTAAAATTGGCTGCTGAAAATTTTAAGCTAATCCAGCAAAAGTAAAACACAACAAAATTAAATTGGTATAAACAAATATATAATAATAATAATAATAAAATTAAAAAAAAAAAAAAACTCAAAGAAATAACCCAATAAAAATAAATAATATTCCCCATGTTCAACAAGCAAAAACTTTCATAAAAAATTAATCCAAATATTCAAACGGGCATTAATGAACATAAATTAAGAACAATCGTTCACTGACTACAACTCGTCTAGTCACTGACAACAAATAACAAAACTTCTTAATGGTTATTGCCTTGTAAAAAGTCATTAACAAATGCATCCAAGTGAGAATGAGATGATCCACCTTCAGCAATCGCTTGATGACAAATGTCTTTTAGTTCTCCTGCTCTTTTCCTATCCTTTTTTTACTTCAAAGCTTTCAAGATCCATAAATCTTTTTACGAGTTGTAATATATCTTCTTTTGCCACCAAAATTTCATTTCCCAATTCTGACCTCTTTACCCTCCACCCAATCTTCCAATCTTCCACAATTTGCCTACTATTAGGTACTTGATCCAAAAATAAGGGCAAAGTAAGCACAGGAATGCCTGCATAAACAGCTTCTTGAGTGGAATTCCAACCGCAATGGGACCAAAACCCCCCTAGAGAAGGATGGCATAAGACTTTCAATTGGTCACGCCAAGGCAATACCAACCCTTTATCACCACAACTTTCTTTTAGCCAAGAAGCTTCTCCACGAGCCACCCACAAGAACCGAACACCACTAATACGAGGTGCAGTTGCAAACTCATCCATTTGGGTGTTCGAGACCACAAAAAAACTTCCCAATGAAATATACAAGACAGAGCCTGCAGACTGAAGATCCAACCATTTTAAATAGTCAGGTCTGTTGTCACCAGTTGTAGTTGTAGAGGAAATATGTTCAACTTTAAATTCCAAGTAACGTATGGTAGGGCCAATAGGGTACACAGGGAAAGGGAATATTGCTTTCAAAGAGTCGAAGGCATGAGGTTCAAGCTCATAAACAGAATTAATTAGAAGATATTGTGCTTTGGACCCCTTTGAAATGCATTCCAGGACCATTTCCATTCCCAGTGGGTCATTTTCATGAAACACAGTTCGTAGGTCTTCTACATGTGTTGAAGGAATTCCTGGTATGTCGTCCACATGCTTGTCTCCGTGATCTATCACACCAAATTAAGCAAATATGCACCAATCGCAAATCAATTGTTTGCATTTCATATATAGGTTAGCTTAGTGAAAAAAACAAAGAGTGGTTAGTTAGGAAAGCATGAAATTAGATAGAGAGTTGCTCCCATGAATATATATATATATATATATACTATATTCAAATTTACCAATGTTTGAAGTGTTGGCAAAAACAATTTGACAACTCAATAGAGGGTTCCAACAAGCTTACATACTATTAGTCCAGTAGGGAACCGTGATTCATGATAGTTATACATTCATGGCTTTATTTTACCAACAAATGAAATTCCAAGGATACAAATTTTTAGTACTTCTATTTTCACTTTTTTTTTTTTTTTTTTTAAATATACTCTTAGATGCATATATTTTCTTACTTTAACATGCATATATAGAACCGCATTCAACCCACCTTCAATTATTGGGGCATTTGTTACTAAATTAAATTGTGAGAGAATTCCATAGCACACAACACAGATGAATTAAAATTGTGGTTGATATGTATAGACATAGAGTTTGTTTTGTTTATTTTATTTTTTCCTCTGTACTATTACCACCACAAAAAGAACTGATGAAGGAAGAATGGAGAGATGGGGAAGGTTCCATCGATATTTGTTACATGTAGCAGACCATGAGGCTATCAAATTATGTGTCTAGGAACAAATTTGACACTCCAGAAAAAATAACACAAAAAGAGAAGAAGAAAAAGATAGACAAGATCTAATGTCCTTGTAACATAAGCAATAATTCAATCAGGCTGTGTAGATCTGTTCTATAGTTGAGCATCAGTATCTGGAGTTGTAAAACTCCAGATATGTTAAACTTTAGCATCAAACCCCATAAAAGATGCATTACTTGGACTCGCAATTCTAAAAAAATTTACGAATTTGCTACAACACCATCCTAAATTTATGATAGTACTGAAGCAATGTTTTAAACCTAAATAATATATTTTATTTTCTAAAATATGTGCATTTTTCTCTCTCTTCAATCTCTTCAATCTCTCTCTCTCTCTCTCTCTTCAAAGCCACCATGGCTGGACCACCATCACCAAGCCAAGCCGAACTCGTTGCTCTATCTCTATCGCCACCACCACTCACGTTGGTGGCTTACTTGTGCTCTCCAACCCCTAAACTCTCTCTCCTCTCTTCAAAGCCACAATGGCCGAACCCACCATCACCAAGCCAGGCCGGACTCATTGCTTTCTTTGTCGCCACCACCACTCACGGTGGTGGCTTGCTTATTTTCTCCAACCCCTAAACTGTCTCTCTTCTCTTCAAAGCCACCATGGCTAAACCCACCATCACTAAGCCACCATGGCTGGACTCGTTGCTCTCTCCTCCAACCAATCACTTGTGTGGCCATGGATAGCTCCATTTTCATATTTAGATTTGGTGGGTTTGTGTTGGTTTTATGGATTTATGGTTTGATTTGTGTTTATGTGTTTGGTTTGATCTGATTTCTATTGATACGAGTTTATGGGTTTGATCTGATTTATATTGATGTGGGTGGTCGATTTCTGTTGATGTGGGTTGTTGGTGGTGTTGTGGGTGGTGTAGCAGTGGTGGGGTTGTGGGTTTGGCTGAGGTGATGCTACAAAAGTGATTTAAAAGTTTTGGGTTTGGGTGGTGGTTATGTTGTTGATGATGGTGGTGCAACAATGGTGTTGTTGATGATGATGGTGGCATGATGTATTGTTGATGATGGTGGTGGGTTGTGTTGTTGATAATGGTGGTGGTAGGTTGTGTTGTTAATGATTAATTGGCAGGTGGTGCAGCAGTGGTGGGGTGGTTGGGTTTGGATGGTGGTTGTGTTGGGATTTGGGTTTGTTCATAGTGGAGAGAGAGAGAGAGAGAGATTAATGAGAGGAAAGAGATGGTTTTGGGTTATATATTTTATTGCGTAGATATATTATTTTAATGTGTTATATTGGAAAATAAAAGTTGGGATGTTAGGTATATTGTAAAATGAGAATATATAATAGATAAAGTAACTTTTAAGATGATAAAATGAGATATTTTTTAGAAATCGGATGCTAATACTCTTAGTAATTCAATATAGTTTGTAGGTATGATAGGCCCAGTAGTATATATCTATATATACATTAGGCCGGGGGCCTAATTTGAGGACAACTAGTAGTCCGAGGATGGGTAAACGCTGTCATGGAAGTCCGCATTAGTGAATAAAGAAATGGGTTCTGGTCATGAGGGTCCAGGAAGGTGGTCCGAGGAGGAATGCCTCCTCGGCTGAGCAAAGCAAAGGTCAGAAGGTGTGGTCTTCCATTTAGAGTAACATTCCAGGAGATTCTATTGATAAGGATACACATCATGAAAGCACAGGACAAAGGAGAATTGTGAAATATCTAAGAGAAAGCTGCTACTACCGCATTAAATGCTTTGTAGATAACTCTTTGGCTGCATAAATGTGGAAGTGATACCTAAACAGTAATTTTCAGCCTTACAACTACTCCCAGAGACTTCAGAAAGGTGCTAATAGGACACAGATCAATGCCAGAAACCTGGTCTACACATGGAGGGTGGAGATGAAAGAAGGAAGACAGTAAAAGAGAAAGAATACCTTGAGGAGGGGGATCGAGAAATTAGAAGAAAAACACTGTAACAACAGAACTAGACTTGTAATCAAATTTAAAAGAGATATATATAAGAACACATCTCCTCGGATTGTGCTGAGGACGATTTTCTTTGGATAAACCTGTTTATCTTTGCTTTTAAGCCATCTGGACCCACCATAATTGTTGTCCAATTCATTAAAACCTAGTTTTCTCATCCACTCTCTACAAATTCATTGTATTAGGCTCTTTAGACCAAGATGCTTTTGACTTTTGGACTTAGGAACCAAATTGGGTCCATACAATTGGCATCGTCTATGCGAAATTCTTGTGTTGTAGTGAGTTTAACGTTCAGTTATGGTAGGTTCAGGTCCGAATTAGGAGGAATCTATGGGGTCCTAACGTCAAGACCATTTTCTCAATCTTAAGCGAAGAAGGGACCGAGAAGTTAGTGTGCATACTACCTATACTAGCAGGAGCCATGTCTCTCATGAGGAGAATACTAGAACCATGCAACTGGAAATTGATCGTTTGAGAAGGAGGTTGCGCCACGAACGACGAAGGTGAACTTCTTCCAATTCTGACTTCTCTTCTAACGATGATAGAGATGGCAGTTACAAATCTAGGTCAAGGACTCCCCCTAGTGAGTCTTTCTTGTGTGATGAGGACAGCCACCATTAGCGCAGAAATAAGAGCTCGTCTTGCAAAGGCCTAGAAAATGACATTATGAGCAGAGCATTTAACCAAATTTTCAAATCACCTTTCGCATGCAGAACTGAAGGGGGAAAACTTCCTCGGCGGTTTACTTAGCCAACATTCACCATGTATAATGGTCGAACAAACCATGTAGAACACGTGAGCCACTTTAGCCAGAGGATGGCTATTCACTCCAACAATGAGGCCTAGATGTACAAGGTGTTCCCATCCAGTTTAAGGCCTGTGGCAATGAGATGGTTTGATGGCTTGGGAGGAAGTTCTATTGATTCCTTTAAGGAACTCACTCGGGCGTTTGGATATCGTTTTGTTACTTGCAGCAAGTTCCTCGGCCCTTAGACTCTTTGTTGTCCATAACCATGCGAGAGGGGGGGACTCTGAAAACATAGTTTGACAGGTACTAGGAGATGTTCAATGAGATTGATGGGAATTTTGATGACATAGCTATAAGTACTTTCAAGGTCGGCCTGCTTGCCGAGCATGATTTGAGAAAGTAGTTGACCAGGAAGCCTGCTAGAAGTGTACATCAGCTCATGGACCGTATTAACAAATATAAGCAGGTCGAGGAAGACCAACAGTAAGGGAAAGGGAAGGCTAAGGTTATCCTTCAGGATAGAAGGGATTTCAGGTTAGACAAATACAACAATAATTAGCCCCGAAGAGACTTTGTTGGGCAGTCAAGGTCTATTGCTACTCAGGTGGTTGGCACAGTGTTCAGGGAACCAGTGCATCAAGTCTTGGAAAAGATTAAGAATGAGCCATACTTTAAATGACCAAATAAGATGGGAGGAGACCCTATGAAGCACAATCAAAGCTTTCATTGCCAATACCACCAGGAGCGAGGACACACCACAGAAGATTGCAGAACTTTGTGGAATCATCTAGAACAGCTGGTTAAAGATGGAAAGTTAAAGCAATTTCTACATTAGCCCAGTGGGCAAAGCGGCCAGGCAGGATCCAAATCTCAATGAGATACTTCTTCAAGGCCACCTTTGGGCACAATTAATGTCATCCTCGCTGCTCTAGGAAGGACTGGTTCTTATTCCTCTAGGATAATGTCTGTAGCTCAGCCACTTGCCGAAGACTTTAACCCTGAGCTGAGGAGGGCCAAGATGGAGGTTCGACTAGCGTTGAATTTCTTAGATGAGGACGAGGTTGGAACCATACAGCCACATGATGATGCCCTAGTGGTCACCCTTAGGATAAGGGGTATGATGTGAAGAGGGTGTTGGTAGATCAGGGAAGCAGGGTAGAAATTATGTACCTTGATTTGTATAATGGGCTAAACTTGAAACCTGAGGATTTTATAGGTTATGATTCACCATTTTTAGGCTTTGATGGGAAAGTTGTTGTTTTTAAGGGTTAGATTAGACTATCGGTGCAAGCAGGTTTGGAAGTGGTGAGGGAGAAGTTCACTGTAATGGATGCTTACTCTCCCTACACTGCCATTGTGACAAGACCCTAACTTCATGCCCTAAGGGCTATTTCTTTCACCCTGCACTTAAAAGTAAAATATCCATCCAGAGACCAGATTGAGGAGCTGGTTGGGAGCCAGTCCATGGCTAGGCAGTTCTTGGTAGCTGCAATTATGCATGCCTAAAGTTGGGTCCTCGGCCTCAGCTGATAGAGACTTATAACAATCAAGGATTCTGGTGTAATCCATGGTTGCGGTATCAGAAGGGGAAAAGTGTGAGGAGTTAGAGAAGATTGTTGTACATGATGATTCAGAAAAGTTTTTTCTGGTCGGAACTCAGCTGCCTCTTCGAGAGAAGGAATAGCTGATAGTGTTTCTCAAGAGGAATATTGATGTGTTCACATGGAGTGCTTACAAAGCTCTTAGGGTGGACTTAAACTTCATTTGCCATCATTTAAATGTCAACCCAGCTGTCGTCCCCAAAAAGCAACCACCTCGGCTTTTACCTAAAGAGCATTCTGATGCTGTCAAGGACGATGTGATCAACTTAAGCAGGCCAGGGTTATTAAAGAAGTGTTTTACCCTGAATGGATAGCTAATACTGTAGTGGCAAAAAAGAAGAGTGGAAAGTGGCGAATATGTGTAGATATCACAAATTTGAACAAGGCCTGTCCAAAAGACCCTTTTGCCATGCCTCGGATAGACCAGCTATTGGATGCAACTGTAGGCCATCCTCAGATGATTTTTTTAGATGCCTTTTAGGATACCATCAAATACCACTGGCTATGGGTGATCAAGAGAAGACCACTTTTGTTACTCCTACTGGAAATTACCACTAGAAGGTGATGCTCTTTGGATTAAAGAATGCAGGGTCTACCTATCAAAGGATGATGACCAGGATGTTCGAGTCACAATTAGGCAAAAATATTGAGGTTTATATAAATAATATGGTGGTGAAAAGTACAATGGTGTCCGAGTACGTGGGAGACCTTGGGAATATTTTTGAAATACTAAGGCGACATAAACTGTGCCTTAATGCTTCCAAGTGCTCATTTGGCGTGGGACTAGGAAAATTTCTAGGCTATATGGTCACTCATTGTGGAATTGAGGTCAACCTGATTAGATTAAGGCAATTAACAATTTACAGTCACCTCGGAATCCCAAAGAAATCTTGAGATTAACAAGAATGACTGCTACTTTGAACCGATTTATCTCTCGGTCAATGGACAGGTGCAGACATTTCTTCCAGTTGTTGAATAAGTGGAAGGGATTTGAGTGGACCGAGGAGTGCGTATTGGCCTTCCAGCAGCTCAAGGAATACCTTTCTCGGCCACCTGTTATGTCCAGGCCCAAGGTGGATGAGGTTTTGTTTGCTTATATTGCTGTGGCTTCTCATGCTGTGAGCTTGGTGTTGATACGGGTTGATAGTGGTGTGCAGATGCCAGTTTACTATGAGAGTAAGTCGTTGCATGAAGCAGAAGTTCGTTATTTACCACTAGAGAATGCCATTTTTGTAGTAGTACATGCTACATGTAAACTCCCTCATTACTTCCAAGCTTACACAATTGTAGTTCTAACCCAACTCCCGCTTCAGTCAATACTTCGGAAGGCTAACTACACAGGAAGGATTGCTAAATGGGGTACAATCTTAGGAGCTTTTGATATCAAGTATATGCCTCGCACCTCTGTCAAGGGCCAAGTCCTTGGTAACTTGATGGCCGAGTTTGCTGAATCCCCACTGGAAGAGGAAGGAGACAAGCAGAACATGGATGGAAAATCAGTTGGTGTGGTCTCCCAGTAAAGGCCTTTATCTTGAAGGGTATACATTGACGGTGCAGCTAATCAAAGAGGATCTGGAGTAAGGCTAGTTTTAATATCTCTTAAGAAGATCACTTTTGAGAAATCCTTAAGATTGGGTTTCTCAGCCACAAACAACAAGGCCGAGTATGAGGCTCTATTGGTTGGAATGGCTATAGTTCAAAAAATGGGAGGAAGAATAGTGGAGGTATTTTTAGATTCGAGGCTAGTTGTAGGCTTGGTGAAAGGAGAGTTTGAGGCCAGGGATATAAGAATCCAAGAATATTTAAGTTCGGTTAGGCACTTGTAATCAAGGTTTGAGTCTTTCAACTTACTGCAAATCCCTAGAAGCGGAAACACACATGCTGACTCTCTATCCACTCTCGCAACCTCATCGGCACTGAGCTTACCTCGGGTTATCCTTGTTGAAGACTTGTATAAACCTACTGAGACGAAGAAAGAGATGGTCCATATTCATCAAATAAGGGTGGGACCTAGCTGGATGGATTTTATTATGCTATTCTTTAAGGAGGATATCTTGCTCGAGGGGAAGTCTAAGGCTGACAAAGTGCGGAGAAAGGCTTCTCGGTTTTGGCTATCTGAGGACTAAAAGTTGTACAAGCGCTCTTTTTCTGGACTATATTTTATATGCATACACCTTGAGGCAATAGACCTACTCTTATAAGAGTTACATGAAGGGATTTGTGGAAGCCACACAGGAGGCAGATCCTTGTCTCACAAAGCCCTCACATAGGGATATTAGTGGCCGAATATGTAATAGGAAGCACAGGAGTACATAAAGAAGTGTGACCAATACCAAAGATTTGCCCCAAACATTCATCAACTAGGGGGTGTCCTTAATCCTCTGTCCAGCCCTTGGCCTTTTGCTCAATGGGGCTTGGATATTGTAGGGCCTTTCCCTAAGGCAGCAAGGAATAAGAGATGGCTGCTGGTCGGCATGGATTACTTCACCAAGTGGGTTGAAATTGAACCATTGGCAAATATCAAGGACGTGGATGCCAAGAGATTTGTTTGGAAAAATATTATCACTCGGTTTGGGATCCTTCATACCTTCATCTCGGACAATAGTCTTCAATTTGATAACAAAGCTTTCAGAAGGTACTGTTGTGACCTGGGCATTACGAATAGGTATTCCACCCCAGCTTATCCACAGGGGAATGGACAGGCCGAGGCTGTTAATAAGGTCATAGTGAATGGACTCAAGAAGAGGCTGGCTGATGCAAAGAAAAAATGGGTGGAAGAGTTGTCACATGTCCTTTGGACATATCGGACTACACCTCATAGATCAAAGGGGAGACACTATTTTCAATGGCTTATGGAGCCGAAGTTGTGATCCTTCTGGAGACCAGATTCCTAACGCTGAGGTCGAGCTCTTTCACTCCAAGCAACAATGATGGATTATTAGAGAAGAGTTTAGATTTAATTGAAGAGCGAAGAGAAAATGCCATGGTTCAGTTGGCATATTATCAACACTAGCTTAAGCGAGGGTATGATGCCAATGTGAGGTTAAGGCCATTAGTGCCTAGAGACTTGATATTAAGAAAGGTTTTGGATACTGCAAAGAATCCAGCATAGGGAAAGTTAGGACTCAACTGGGAAATGCCATATCGTATCACCTCAGCAGCTAGAATAGGTGCGTACTACTTGGAAGATCTAGATGAAAAGGTTGTACCATGCCCTTGGAATATAAATAGCCTGCGAAGGTATTATTATTAATGAAAGTCATTTCTGCCATATTTTCTGTATATGACGTTATGCGTTACTCTTCATAATACTCTTCATAATTGGTTTAAGTATTAAACGGAACTTTAGTTATGCCTGACTCTTCGGACCACATATTTTAGGTAAATTAATACTTCATGTCATTTTTTTAAGTGTTAAACAGAATATTAGTCATGCCTAGCTCTTCGGACCATATACTTTAGGTAAATTAATACTTCATGTCATTTTTCTAAGTGTTAAACAGAACCTTAGTCATGCCTGACTCTTCGGGCCACATACTTTGGGTAAATTAATACTTCATGTCATTTTTCTAATCGTTAAACAGAATATTGGTCATGCCTGGCTTCTTAGACCACATACCTTGGGTAAATTAATACTCTTTATAATTGATTTAAGTATTAAACAGAACCTTAGTCATGCCTGGCTCTTCAGACCACATACTTTGGGTAAATTAATACTTCATGTCATTTTTCTAAGTGTTAAACAGAACCTTAGTCATGCCTGGCTCTTTGGACCACATATTTTGGATAAATTAATACTTCCTATTATTTGTCTAAGTGTTAAACAGAACATTGGTCACGTCTGGTTCCTCAGACTAGTGCCTTGGGTAAATTAATACTTTCTATTATTTATCTAAGTATCAATTAGAACTAGCCATGCTGAATGGCAGAGATCTTCATTGTAGTGACTTCATCAAATGGGCACTCATGAGCATCACTTAAAGCATTTGTAAGATATCTATGATCTGTTTGAGAACTGATTATCACCTCCAGTTCCTTAGACTTACTGATAAATGGAGGGCGAGCCCGACATGGATGGATGCTTTACCATTGTGTATGTTTTTGAAGTTAAGGGTATAATTTGTTGAGATGGTAAACTCAATAGATTTAGCCTGTCCTGTTGCTGAGCATGTGGGATGTAGTAACTGTGCTACCACTTACGCAGATAACTAAATGGAGCTATATCTCATTGTCACATTGGTTAAGTGTTAAATGAAATAGAAACTATGTTAGGATTCATGTAAATACCACAAGTATGAAAGAAAAGCTTATAATTGTCATTAAGCTGAGCCTCAAAAAAGGGCAAATAGATTACAAAAGGGTAAACTAATTACAAATCTTGGAAACAAAACAATAGTTCAAAAAAAAAAAAAAAAAAAAAAAAAAAAGACAACTCATGGCTACATTTTTATTACAGGCTTGTCTTTTAGAGTCTTGGTGGGCTAGGCAGTTGCTGTTGCTGAGGATGCTGGGCTTTTACCCTTGGGTTCTTCCTTGGCAGGAATGGGGAAAGTTGCCAAAACCAACTCGTGGCTTTGGGAAACCAACCCTCCTTTGGAAGAATCCTCGGGTGCAGCTAAAGGCTTTGTAATCTCAGGGGCGACCTCTTTGGGGTTCTTTTTCTCCCTCTCAGCTACTCCAGTTTGCCTTACCCCTTTTGAAAGACTGCTGGGAGGAGGAAGGTCCTTGGTCAGAACCTTTTTAATGGGGCTCGTACCTTTGGGGGCTGCATCATCCTAAGAGGTTGAGAAGCCTGGTGCTCGGACTGTAGGGGAGTAGTAAACATTCTCTGCTTTCCTAAGTGCTGAGAAGTCCTCAACCCCGGCCAAGTTGAGGGCCTCATTCCACACCTGGAGGCAGTATGCTCTACATACCCCTGAGACTTCAGCTCTGAGGGCCTTCTCGGTCTCAGCTACCCCCACGTCATAGCCATCTTATTCGGCCTGGTCCCTAGCCTTCTCAGCATTGTCCAGCTTCTTCTTCAGCACTTTTATTTGCTCCTTGGCCACAGCAAGCTCATCCTTGGCCTGGCGGAGTTGCTTGCGCTAAGTCTCGGCCTGCCTCTCCGCCCCTTCCAAGGCTGCCTCAGCGCTTTTCTTCTCCCTCTCGGCCTTGGTGAGCTTGGCGTTTAGCTCCTTGACCCTCTTCTTGGCCACGTTGAAGGCCTCAACAGTAGCAATCTACCTGCCTTTCTCGTCCTTCATTTGTCGTTGAGTGATATGCACCAACTTTTTAGCCTTAAAAGTGGCTGGAACAGCCTGCAAAGGAAATGTAGCAGCATGCAAAGGCAAAAGTAAAAAAAAAAAAAAAATATATATATATATATATAATAGGACAGCAAAGAGAAAGGGAGCTTAGCTTGAAAGACTTACCATGGCAAGGTCTCTTTTCAGACCCAAAAACACCTCGTGTCTCTTCATGGTCTTCAGATTGGCCATGTCATTGGGTAGTAACAAGGCTTGCTCTACGACATTTTCTACGTACCCGGCCTTCCCCTGTTGGAAGTCCCTTATGAGAAGTACGCTGGGAGAGGAGATTCGTCTAACACCAGGAGGGGATTCCAGTTTGGAACGCTAGTGCGAAGATCACGTCCCCTGTCTCCGGGTGCCCCATCACTCGAGGACCTGGTCTGGGTAGTTTTGGCTACCTTGGCCCCTTTTGAAGCTCATTCTCTTTGAGAGGGACACCCTTCTTCCATCACATCCTTCCCCTTCTGCTACTGTTTCCTTTTTTTGTCTGTAAGTTTAGGCTAATGGTCATGAGGAGTGGGGAGAGAGGGGTGTTTAGCTTAGCCGGCCACCTTGGATGCCTTGCCCCTAGCTTGAGACTCCATGATCTCTAGAAGACTAGCCCTGGTCTTGCGCTATATCCCTATAGCTTCTGGAATTGAGGAATATCCTTGTGTCTGGCTTACTTATGCTGAAGGTAGATGACTGAAGTCACCAATGGGAGCCCTTAGGGATTGAGGTCAGTTGAAAACCTCGAAATCATCCTCAGAATCAAACACTTCAACTACTTATTCTTTTTCTTCTTCTTCCTCTTTGGTGGCTAGCTGTGAAGGGGTCACTTCGTCCACGGCCTTGTATTGAAGGAGTGGCTCTACCTTTAGTACACCTTGTGGTCCCAAACCTGGGTTGAGAAAGCCAGGCACAGCAACGTTGATCAAGTGCAAGTGTGGGTCCTTTGCCTTTATCACACACTTTGGTGCTTGGAAACTCGACGAAAGAAGGTTGTTGCCGAGGATTAGGTGGGCCACTTGTAACTGACTGTCGTTGTGCACAAAAACCTCGGCTTTAAGTATCTTGTCTAGGTTTGGCTGGTTAATGAGATTGAAATTTGGAATAGCGGCGTGCTTGTCTGCAAAACCACTTGGAAAAAAAAAATCATAAAAAAAAAATGGCACAAATCAAAGGAAAGTTCAATTACAAACACAAACGGAGAAAAATGGGTACAAAATATGTCAAAGGGAAAAAAGGGTGACTTTGAAGTAATAAACCTAGACCTAAAAACCCCACCTCGTATCCCTTCTCTCGTCGGGCAGTGGAAGCCATCGTACCATTCCCCTGAAACAATTAGAAAGTTTTTGTTCATGCCTTTGTTGGATTCAGGGAGGCATGAGATAAGCCTAACCTCGGGGTACCTAGTTTTTAGGTAATATCCCTGCCCTTTTAAGTGGTGAAGGTTATAGACCCAGTTGACATCATGATGGGTAAGGTTTAAGCCCATTTTCTCATTAAAGGCGTCTATGCTACCTAAAATCCTAAACATATTTGGGACACATTGGGTGGGGGCTAATCTATGAACCCTTAGGTAATCCGTAGTGGCTATGCCCATAGGGATTCTCATCCCTCCTTCTATAAAGGCAATCATCGGGATTACCATTTGTCCCTCTTGCCTTTGAGTGTGCTAGTCCCCTTCCTTACAGTATCTAATGGAGACTGTTGACGGGATTCTATATTAAGCTTTAATCTATACTCTCCATGGATTCTACCAAGTAAGCAAATCTACCCATTTATGAAAGAGGGTTAAAGGTACTAAGATGGTAAAGGGAAATTAAGAGGGCCAAGTAGAAAAAGGGCTATGTGTAAAGAAAAGTAGAAGAGAAAATAAATGAAAATGTTTAAAAAGACTTACGCAAAGAAAGAAACTCTCCTCGGACTGGCTCTTGATATTTATGAGTGCAAAAGTGAAATGAATGAAGTGTTCAAGCAATATTTGTATCAGAGAGAGACAAGCGGGAAAATTCCCGCCCGAGTTCCAATAAAATCCCCAACTGTTGGATCCACATCACACCGTAGAACATGGGGAACATGGAGCTGTAAAAATTTAATGAAGCCACGTCTTAGATGCTGAAGCGACAAGAGCGTTCGTTGGGCAGTTAAAAAGGTACCTGCACAGACAGAAATGATGTATGATAAGAGCAGGGTAATTGTAGTGATATCGAAATCCTCTTTTCTTCCCGAGGAGCAAGAGAGGAGAATTTCGAGGGGCTATTGTAGGTACGATAGGTCCAGTAGTATATATCTATATATATGTTAGGTCAGGGGCCTAATTTGAGGACATCTAGTAGTCCGAGGACGGGTAAACGTTGTCATGGAAGTTCGCATTAGTGAATGAAGAAATGATGTCTGGTCATAAGGGTTCAAGAAGGTGGTTTGAGGAGGAATGCCTCCTTGACTGAGTAAAGCAGAAGTCAGAAGGTGTGGTCTACCATTTAGAGCAACGTTCCGAGAGATTCTATTGATAAGGATACACATCATGAAAGCACAGGGCAAAGGGGAACTATGAAATATCTAAGAGAAAGCTGCTGCCACCGCATTGAATGCTTTATAGCTAACTCTCTGACCACATTAATATGGAAGTGATACCTGAAAAGTAATTTTTAGCCTTACAACTACTCCCAGAGATTTCAGGAAGATGCTGATGGGACAGGGATCAACGCCAGAGGAGGGGGATCAAGAAATTAAAAAAAAAAAAAAATACTGTAACAACAGGAACTAAATTTATAATCAAATTCAAAAGAGATAAATATAAGAACACATCTCCTCGGATTATACCGATGACGATTTTCTTTGGATAAAAAAAAAATACTGTAACAACAAGAACTAAATTTATAATCAAATTCACTTAAAAATGCTTATGATTCTTTCTTATTACTTATATAAATAAAAACAAAAACAAAAAGAATTCTCTCTTATTCAAACTTCCTCTACGTCCCCATGTTCCACTTTTCATCAATCCTTTCAACTTTTCTATCAAAATTTTTCAAGTACTTTGTTTGGACCAAAAACTCTCTATAAAGACAATAACATCCTTTCACATTGTTGTTTGAATATATATATATATATATATATGTGTGTGTGTGTGTGTATGTATGTTTCAACTGAAAAAACTGAAAATGCTAAGAAATAAAGAGACCTTGATAGAACTAAGACTGGTGCTAATTTAGGATTTACCAAATGAAAGCACTGAAAAGCTTCTAAGCACAAGCATAGTGCGTACAATGAGGCCTATATGACAAAATTCTCCTTGCACATGTATGACATTAATTTATATATATTATTTAGTTTTAGAATAAAATTGAAGTAAACTTTTGGCAAAAATGCACATGAAGAAATTAATTTATATACTAACCTCATTGCACACACTATGCACATGCTTAGAGGCTTTTTTTTTTTGGTTTAATGTTAAAACTTTTCCGTCATCCCAATTTGAAGCTTATGCATTTATCCAATGATATTTGTGTATTTGCCAGTCACCAATATAGCTAGGGATGTATCAATACCTAGCACCAAAAAACTGAAAAATGAAATAGTATTGAAATCATTAGTTTGTGTGTATGGGTGCGGTGCTTATTAGTGACTAGGAAATGCATAAATACCATGCGACAAATGTAGAAATGTCGAATTGGGATAAAGGGAAAGTTTTGACATTAAACCAAAAATAGAAAAGTCTCTCAGCACGCACTATTTTATCATCCATTTTCTACATTGATTCTAATTTGGTTGGATTTTTTTTTTTTTTTTTTTTTTTTTGGTAACATAAAAAAAATGGTTAGGAGGAGGTGATCAGTGTAGCTTGTTGGTGTGGGTGCGTGTGTCAAAAACACTTTGCCTTATGTTGTTTGTCCCACATTAGTTAGAGATGAACCATCTTATGTGTTTATAAGCCACTGTTCTACTTAAGTGATAACTTAAGATAATGGGCTAGGTGTTGGACTTAGGCTTTATATTTTTCCCTTTCTTTCTTTCTAGCCCAATCTTGGATCTGCCTATTGGGTATTTAATGAGCTGCACGTTGGATATGCACAATGACCATTGGAGGTTTAGCCCATTAGATAGCCCACCAGTCCTTTTATTTTGCCTCTCAACTCCTTTGTTCTTTTCTTTTCTCCCACTGAAATTTCAACTTCTATGTTGGTTTATGGAAAAACAAATAAAGTTCTTCTTTGTTCTTCTTGATTAGGTGTGCGTCCAAACTTGACGAAATTGCTATAGTCTAATTCTGAGGGGTTGTTTGATTAAGAGAATCATTCGCATCGAGTTCTATTCCGTGTGGCACGAATCAACCTTTAAGGATAATGCTATTCTCGTGATTCTATATTATTTAACAATTTTTAAACCTAATCAGCCCATTTATTTTAATCCTATGCAACAAGTTATATTTTAAGACATAGACACAACCAATCACCAAAATTCATTTTAATTAATTTTTATTAATCCTGTGTGATTAGCTTCACCCAATCAAATGCATGCTGTAGGGTCAATTTTTGATGGGCCAAGCACAAACTTTGCAGACTCAGCCCAATGAACCCTGAACAATGAATTTGTAGAAAATGGGTTAAACAGCTGGGCTGGAAATGGATTTAGCAACGATTCAAATAGACAAGTAAGGAAAAAATGATGTTCAGAATATCATTCAGTATGAATCCTCTCGAATCCGAAGAGGTTTTAGGTTTACAGGATAAAAATGAAAAATCCTCCACTCTTCTATGAGACCTATTCCCTTTATATATACACCTTCCTCATCATCTTCACCATACACTTGTTCTTCATCTAAGTATCCACTTGAGTACTAGTCACATCAGATGTTTGCTTTAGTCCGCCGTGAGTGGTAGTAGTTGAGGTTGCACTGTTCAGGTGTCTTCTCCACATAAATGCGGCAAAGAAAGTTGCTGCAGTGCATTAAATGCGGTGGTAGCAGCTTTTCATTTAAGATATTTTATGTTCTTCTCACCCCTAGGCGTGCCCAGAGCTCACTCTTTACCGTGGAATCTGCTGGGAGGGTTGCTGGGGTCTTTAGTATATTTACTTGATCAAGTTCTCCAGCGATCCGATGAGTGGAACCTCTTCGGACCAACCAGATTGTCTTCGGACGTACCATTCATCCCTTCTCGAGTGCACTTTCACCAAACGGACTCAGCGCTGATCATTTTACCTCTTCGGACAAACGGTGATATTCAAGTTGGGCCCCAGGCCCAATACGTGGCGCTGGGCTTTCTCACCCATACATGCTAACTGTTAAACTTAATCTTGTGATATCTTTCGATATGACCGTTTGATTGAGGAGCTAAATGTATCGTTGTCACCATTGAAACCTTAAGATCATTTTTATGGGATGTGATTAATAAAGTAGTGACTAAATTACAATCATGCTTTTGAATATGTCAAATAATTATTTTGCCATCTTCTAAGATTAAATTATAGGTAAGAAATGGGGTGTCTAATATATATATATATATATATACACTAGTCTTATCACACACACTTCGCGCGTGCAATGAGGCTTTTTTTTTTGGTTTTGTATTATAATTTTTGGTATATGCATTGCTATTGAAGTTTCAAGAATAATTGGAAACATAAAAAATATAAATAAAAACTACATTAAATCACAGTTCAAATTTTTATTCAAATCAAAATTTAAGATATATGAAAACGTTTAATGTCTTTAATTAGTTTCAAATTAATTCGCTAGGTCTATAAAACTAAAAAAATACACAAAATAAGGCACAAAAGTATTTATATCAAGGCATAAATTTTTCAATTTCCCCATTCTCGCAACCTCAACACATAATAAGGCACCACAAAAACCTTTATTAAAACTATTGATGGTATCTATCTTTCATCTCCAAAAAAAAAAAAAAAAAAAACTATTGATGGTAAAAAGATACCTAAATTTAAAGAAAATTGAAAGACATAAGAATATAAGTTGGACATTGAAAAACATACACTGCTCATTTAATTTCAATTAGATAAAGGGAGTAATCAAATCAATGTACAAACTCGATTCCTCAATGTTAGCAGTCCTAACAACCAAAATTGATGGTAACGAAAGATCTGCAAGATTAGTTAAAAGGAATGGTTAGAAAAAATAAAATATGCTTTAGAAAGTTGATGAATTATATGAAGGGGCCATTAAAAAAATACACATAATTAAAAAAATTTGTACTTCTCAAAAAAAAAAAAAAATTGTTAACAAAATAGATGGCGAGAGAGGAACTTTTCAAGCCAAGTTGTGCTGCAACTTTTAAAGATTGCTTCTTTTTCTATCTTGTGTGTGTTCTAATTACCAGAGAATTTTATCTTTTATAGTAGTAAATGGTGGCTTGGCTTTTGATATATAACTGGTTTGTATTGAATACATGGGTGAGTTAGTGGGAGAGTAGTCCAATTTTTAAGGCATGTATTTTACTGGGTTCCAATTTTGTCTCTGCTTAGATAAATGAAAAAGAACAGTGGATAACTGGATATTATTTTACCTACATGGGATAATCTCATTAAAAATAAAAATAAAAAAATACATGGAATGATGGGATAAGAAGAAATGTTTTTATTTTTATTTTTTTATTATTATTATTATTATTTTTTAACTCTATGTCATTCTTAAAATCTAAGTTACCGTGGTTTTTTATTCCCAAAAAAAAAAAAAAAAATTTAACATGGTTTTTTTTTTTTTTTTTTCCTTAAGAAGATGAGAAAAATAAAATGTGAGATTAGAATTTAGAAGAAAGGAAACTGAAAAAAAGAAAAAGGGAGAAACTTTTAAGTTGTGATAAAGGGGAAAAAAGGAGGAGGAAAAAAAAAAAAAAAAAACATTGGGTTTAGTGGTCCTATTTTGTAGCCAAAAAAAAAAAAAAAAAAAACCTTGTGCTTTTATTTTTTATATATAATTTTTTTTTTTTTTTTAGAATCTAATTTATGCATGTATAAAGCAATTTCAAAATCAACAGGAAAGTAACCCTGTGGGTGCAATGCGTGGTTTGGGGGACTACGTAGCACCTTTATGTGGAAGCACTGATCTTACTACCAAAGTATGGGTTTGGTGTTTAGGTTTGATTTTGGGAAGGTGTTAGATACCTAAAATCGCCTGACCCGTGGGTCGGCTTCCACTCATTGTGTCTTACGCCTTAATCCTATTAAAGGCATATTCAACATTGCATCTTAAACCACACACACTAGCACACATTTAAGCATACAACATGGCATTTCATCCCAAACCCTAACATACATCTATCATGGAAAACATATGAAACCTAGCATACATCTACCATACAAATTAACCATCACAAATCCTAGCATGTTCCTATCAAATGCATCTCATCTCATATGGCATCCTATCATGGTCAAGGTAGAACACAGGCATGGCAGCAAGCAAGCATACATCATATCTAAGTAGCAAAAAAGTCATGGCAAAAAGGTAGGCATGGCAACAAAGTATTAATCATCAAATATATCCCAAACTTCTAGACATGGAAACAAGCATCAAACAAACATATTCATCCTCAAAATGCGTGTTCATATCAATGCATGACTTACCTCACTGCATCACAGCACTTATGGCATCAATGTATGATCATATTAATCCAAATTCATGGCATCAAAGCAAGAAAAGAAAAAGAAAACCCTAATCTAGAATGTTAAAGGAAAATGAAAAATTCAAATAGAGGAAAAAAGAATCAAAAGGAACCAAAAAGAGGCATATGGTGTAAAAGAAACAAAGAAATAGTAGTAGAAAACCTAAATTAGGGTTTTTGGGCATGATGTGTGTGCGTATACAAAACGACTCCTAGACGATGTGACATTCATTTCAAACCTCAATCTTTAATGTAGAAAACTTGTCTTTCATAGGTTTCTAAAACCTTAGTTGTGTGCGCTGGTCTGTGCCTATGTACGCATGCATCAGACTTGCGTACACAAGCCTAGGGTTTCCTTGGCCTTTTATTTTCCAAAAATAGATTTATTTGCTCATAAAAAGTTATATTTTCCATTTTAACACATCTCAAGTCAATTCGTAATTTGATTGAGCCTTAAATCAACTTTGGGCCTTAGAATTTCAGCATTATTGGGGAACGGGGGCCTGAGTTGTAAGGGGTACAAAATGTGGTATCTACAGACCCTATTTTGTAGGCAATGTTTTAATGGGAGTTAGAGTTGTATTTTTATTGGATTGTCCTTTAGTTTTGTCTCTACTTAAACATAGGGGTGTAGGGGTATTTTTGAACAAAAAAAAATGAGGATCCCAAACAGAGGAAATCCCTTAAATAGTAGTAGTAGTAGTAGTAGTAGTAGTGTGTGTGTGTGTGTGTGTGTGTGTGTGTGTGTGTTGTAACCCCGAAATGGTATACCAAAATAGGATGCTAACAAAATATTCATTTACAATAGACAAATCGAAACGAGTCCAAAAACAGTATTCAAAATATTGGTTTGAAATATCTAGAAAGTACTAGACATATATATTGTGATCACAAAATCAAACATGCATTAGTCTGTTAAGAATTATTAGTTCCACACCTCCCTCCCTCCTTTTTTTCTAGGTGAAAATATCATTTTGGTCATTACATTTTTAAGTTACAGTCAATTTGGTCCATATATTTTGGTTGCAATTAACTTAGTCCATGTTATTTTCAACTTGCAATCAATTTGGTTCCTTTTATCAACTCACTAATGGAAAATGTTTACGTGTTAAAGGGGGTGCACTACTGGCACACTTAAGACTTATGTGGTTACTTAAATTAAAAATTTATTAATATTAAAAAATGACATGTCAACTAAAAAAAAAAAACACAAAATCAATTTGTTCTCTCTTTCTTTCCACTAATCTCTCTATATTCTGTTTTCTTCTTCACTGTGGGTTTTTTTACCAATTTTGATGATCAAGACATGCAACTGCCTCCACTTCGTCGATTATAGGTTGGGTCAATAAATATTTGTGAATACGCATTATCTCTTCAACCACGAGAGTCCATTGATTTCACACTTCTTAAACCAAATTTGAAATTAAATCCCAAACATTCATAGATTAACATTTGCTTGCTAGAAAAAATTGGTTTTTTCATTTAGTACATATTCATTGTATTCATCTCTCTTGGTCTCTTCGATGTACTCTTAGGGTATGTTTGTTTGGAGGGATTTTAGGGAGGATGGAAAATTTAGAAGAGAAAAGTAGAGAGAAATAAATTTTAGTGAGCGTTTTCTCCCCAAGTCTACCAAAATGTTTTCTCCCAAAAATGGGGAGAAAGCTAAAGGGGGGAGTCTGATTTCCTTGATTGATGAAAATGCCCATGTGCACTTGCACATGGGTTTCATCCAGTTGCCTTTTTCTTTTTCCTTTTTTCTTTTTTCTTTGTTAAGTTGTGGAACCCTTGACCTAATGTGCCTTATGGGCTTTGATGTCAAGCCTCCAATTTACTTGTATAATGTGGGTAAAGAGTTTCCTACAATGGGAGAACCCCCTGAGGCGAATCCAACGGCCCAAGTGAAAGAGTTTCTGGCCCAGCCCGTATTCCTCTACTCTATGTATATCCCCTGAGAAGGCACAAGATTAGAAGTGAATTTCCCCTTTTTAGTTGATTCTCATAGTTTTCTCTCGTGTGTCTCTTTTACCTTGATTTTCCAACCCCCATTCTCAATCCTTCAGCCCCTATTTATAGACTTCCATTAGTGGGATTGTCATGATAAAGGGGGAAGCTTTTTATGTTGATAGGGCTCTTCTGGGATATATTCCTAACCAGATAGGACCCACTTGCACTCGCTGTCAACTGGTTCTCGGCAGGCGATTTCCCCCAAGGCATTATCGTTATCGACCAGTCTGATCCCTGATCTATAGTTGAATTCTAGACCGATGTGGCCCACTACCTGCTATTGGGCTCATAGTTCTCAGGAATCCTAAAGCTAATGGGTTGGGCCTATATATTGTGCCCGTACATAAGCTTTTGCTTTTTCGGGCAACATTGGCTCTTCTTTTCTTTTCTTTGCTTTCCTGGACGTTGCCTTTTCCTTTTCCTTTTCCTTTTTTTTTTTTTTTTTTTTTTTTTTTTTTTTTTTTTTTTAACTTCTTGTGATTTTCTTTTTCTGGACATGATTTTTTTTTTTTTAATAAGTTTGGGTGATTGGTTTTTTTTTTTGGTTGTCTGTTACTTTTTTGTTTTAATTAGGCATCATATTTTTTATCGAGGATAATGAGTAAATTTATACGAACTCACTTTTTCCATCACTTCACTTTTCCATTCCCAACTAAACAAAAAGCAGGGAAATTAAAAATTTTTCTATTCTCCCACTTTTCTATCCTCCCACAATTTTCTGTCCTCTCACTTTTCCACCTCTCCAATCAAACAGACCTTAGAATTTGTAAAAACAAAAAAGTGGAGTGGCCTCTTCACTGGTAATTGTTTTAGGCCTAAAGAACCGACACATATTTTTTTGAAAACGAAACTATCATTCATGTATTCATTAAAATTGAATCCTAGTATATAGCTTCCAAGGCAGTTGGAGGTGCATCCTCCATCCAATACATATCCTCATCTAAATTTCTAGCATGTCTTGCTAGCAAATGAGCTACCCTATTGCCACCCCTTTTAATACAACTAGTGGAAACCCTCTTTAACCCATAGAGAAGACACTGAATATCAGCAATCACATTTCCAAGCATAGACAAGTTTGAAGTTGATGAAGAAATTGCTCTCATGACGTTAACATTATCTTCTTCAACCACTAGCTCCAAAAAGCTCGCATCAACAGCAAATTCCAAGGTTTTCCTGCAAGCCATTGTCTCAGCCTCCTCATTACAGGTTACCGATGGCCCTTTGGCAGACAATACATCCATCACTTCTCCTTGTTCATTCCAGATCACAACATCGAATTCGAAACTATTACTCTCCTTAAAGATGGCAGAATCAATGTTCAGTTTGAAGAGTGATTGAGGGGGCGAACACCACACATTCCCCTTAGATTGCCTCGGTGGGATAGACAGATGCTCTTGTGCCTGCTTAAACTCCTCAAAATACTCCACAGCACGTTTATTCAGCCAACCAGGATCCTTGAGCGTCCCTCCATGCAACACGCTATTTCTTTGACTCCAAATAATCCAAGCATGCACCAAGAAAAATTCCACATTCTCTTGGTCCAATCTATCCATCAGGTAGTCAAAAAGCTATAACATGTCTTGTTGGCCGAGAGGGCATTTCTGCAATTTAATCCAACTCCCATCCCACACATCCTGAGCTGCGAGGCAGTCCCATAATGCATGTATCTCGGTCTCAGGAAATTGAGTACAGATCAAGTTGGCATTATCTCCAGTAATTTTTCTTTTTACTAAGTTAACCCGTGTTGGCAGAATCTCATGGCATACTCTCCCACCGAAAGCTTTAATCTTACTTGGAACTTTCAACTTCCACAAAGCTTTCCATACCTTCTGTACATCACTTCCCCTAGAACTCTCTACCCAATTCTCATGCTTTAGGACTTGTCTTGCCACATGATAACCGGATTTAATAGAGTATCCTCCATTCCTACTGTGCAGCCAAGCTATGGAATTAGCAACCTGTCTTCGGCTTAAGGGGATTCAACAAATAGCCTCTGCATCCTCTCTATGGAATGTTGTCATGATAAGATCTCATCTCCACCAATTCATGTCCGGATCAATAAGGTCTGAAACCATCCAATCCTCCACTTCTTCATTGGCCGAGTAAAGGACCCTATTTGTCGGGTGGTTTGGAATCCATTTATCTGACTGAAATTTTATGGTTGATCCATTTCCAACTCTCCAATAGCAACCAGCCTTTAGAATGGGTAGGGCTGCCATGATGCTTCTCCAAACATAGGAGCAATTAGGCGACTTAACAGCATCAAGAAAATGAGACCGTCGAAAATATCTGGCTAAAAAAAATTTGCAAAGAAGCGACTCCTTTTCTTGTAACAATCTCCATCCTTGCATGGCTAGCGTAGCTAAGTTGAAAGTTCTCAAGTCTTGAAACCCCGTTCCATCCTTTTTCTTTGCAATTGTTAATTTGTACCAACTTTTCCAATGAATCTTTCTGTCATTCCCCACCTGTCTCCACCAGAATCTTGCACACATCGAATTTAGCTCTTCATATAATTTCATTAGTAGTTGGAACACTCCCATAGTGTAAGTAGGAATAGATTGAGTCACCACTTTAATGAGGACTTCCTTACTAGCCCTAGACAACAGCATGCCTTTTCATCCCTATAACTTTTTCCAAACTCAATCCTTTAAAAAAGAAAAAGTTTGGTACTGTGCACGTCCAATGAGTGTAGACAACCCCAAATATTACTCAAACCTCTCCACCTCTTTGACACTCATAGTTCCCATAATCTCTTCCTTTTTATCACAAGGGGTATTACCACTAAAATACATTAATGATTTCTCCAAATTTATACTCGGACTTAAAGCCTTTGCATAACTTGAAGAACATCAATAATCGCCTTAGCTTCATTGTGGGTTACCCGGCAGAACAACAAAGAGTCATCTGCAAATAACAGGTTAGAGATTGTTGGTGCTCTTCTACAAATGGATACTCCATGAATATGCCCCTCCAATTCTGCCTTTGCCAACAAGGAAGTAAAACCCTCCACACACAAAAGAAACAGACATGGTGAAAGAGGATCTTCTTATTGGATTCCTCTAGATGGATGAATATTACCAAATGGTTTGCTATTAATAAGCACAGAGAATGATGGTGTAGTCACACATCCCATCACCATTTTTATCCACCCTTCAGGAAAGCCCATTCTTTGCATAATGCCCTGAAAGAAAGGCCACTCTACCCTGTCATAGGCCTTGCTGATGTCTAGCTTCAATGCTAGTGAATCATTTTTGCCCTTTTTCCTGCTATGCATGGCATGTAAAGTTTCATAAGCCACCAAGACACTATCCGTGATGAGGCAGCCAGGTACAAATGCACTTTGAGTAGGAGAGATGATATGGGGGGAGAACCTGTTTCAATCTATTTGCCAGAACCTTAGATATAATTTTATAAATTACATTACACAAACTGATAAGTTTGAAATCAGTCATTTTCTCCGGGTTTTTCACTTTAGGGATAAGAACAATGTTAGTATGGTTAATTTTAGGGACCATATAGCCAAAATTCAAAAAATCCAAAATAGCAATAATTACACTATCACCCACAATATGCCAAAATTTTTGGTAGAAAAGAACATTTATACCATCAAGTCCAGGAGCCTTTGTTGGTCCCATTTGGAACAACGTCGTTCTGATCTCTTCTGCATTAAATTCACTGGACAAAATATTTTGCATATCAGGGGTTACCTTGCAAGACACTGCATTAAAGCACTTATCCATCTAATCACACGGTCTTGCACTGAATAGATTATCAAAATAATCTGAAGCTACCTTCACTATATCCTCCATTTCTTCCACCCATTTGTTCTGCAAATTTCTAATCCCTTGAATATGGTTTCGCCTCCTCCGCTAAGTTGCTTTGGAATGGAAAATTTTTGTGTTCTTATCTCCATATTTTAACCAAGGAATTCTGGATCTCTATGCCCAATAGATCTCCTGCTTCAGTAAAAGTTCATCCATCCACTTGCTCACTTCCAAAAATTCTGCCCTATTTTTCGTTGTAACATCTGCTTCAATTAGATTCTCAATCCATTTCTGAAGTCATTTAATCTAATGTCCAGATTGGTCTTAGCTAAACCCTAAGCTAGTAGTTCCTCTCCACAAAGCTTTATTTTTTCCTTTATCAAACCCAAACCAGTAGCTTCTTCCCTAACCTGATTCCAAGCTTCCTTTACCATGGCTTCACAGTTATCCCACAAAAGCCATGACCCCTCAAATTTGAACTTTCTGTCTCTCCAAATTCGGTTCTGGCTAAAGCTTTTAGTTTGGAGAATAATTGGCAAATGATCTGACGCATGGGACGAAAGGTGTGTGACTGAACTTAGTTGATATTTCTCCCTCCATTCCTTTGTCGCCACTGCTCTATCAAGCCTCACCTTTGTATTTGCATCCCCAAGCCACTTATTATTCCATATAAAAGGGTAACCTTTAAATCCCAAGTCTTCCAATTGACATAAGTCCAATGCCTCACGGAATGCTTCAACCTGGCCATTATTTGGTGGACGTTTACTAAGCTTTTCCGAGGAACTGAGAATGCGTTAAAGTCACCTATACAAAGCCACAATCCATCAATAAACATTTTCAAATGGGCTAAAAGCTTCCAAGATTTATCCTTCTGACTTGCTTCTGGCCAACTGTAAAAGCATGTCAAATACCATTCAAAGCCATCAACTTCCTTCACTTTAGCCAGTATGTGATTAGCAAAAAATTTATTACCTCCAACTCTACCTCGTTCTTCCAAATCAATGCCAGTCCTCCTCCTAAATCCAGGTACTTTAAAATAATTTGGTTCAAAAAAGGCAAGTTGTCGTAGAGTTTCACAAAACCTTCTTTATCCAATTGAGTTTCCATGAGAAAGCACACCGTGGGAGCTTGTTCCCTCACAATCCTGCGAAGGTCGCGACCTGTCCAAGGGTTCCCAAGCCCTTGCTAGTTCCAGCTTAGGACCCTCATTGCTCCCAGCAAGGGTAGGCCACCACCCTCGTCGATATATCATCCTCATTTGTGCTGCTTCTGTCAATCCTACCACATTTCATACCTTATTCTTCTTGAATATTCCTCTAGTCTACTTCGGTGTCCAATAATGAACCTCTCTTCCCAAGTGTTGGTAAGTTGAGAGCCTTAGTAATCCCATTCAACCTAAAGTCCATTCAGTTATACCTTGTCCATTTGGCTTGGGATTTTGGTGAACGTGGCCCAACAACTTTAGAGGCCCAAATGTCTATAAGGATAGAGGGCATGGTACTGCTCTCCTTATTTGAAACTAAATCCACATCCGCAAGAATCGTAGTTGCTCCTTCATTCACATTATCATTTATCCTAATGTTTACGATATCAACCTGCTGAGAATCAAAAACAATCCCTTGAATTTCGTTCTACTGGGAATCAAGAGTAATCCCGAAAATCACGGGCTTGCCTTCATTGTGATAGTTACACAGCTTGGGATGTTCTGCAACCACCAACTCCGCCACTGAAAGCTTCTCCACCATTGGTGTGTGGGTTAATTTCTGCACTGGAATTTCCCCTGCATCATCATCAGAACCATTCTTAGACTTGTATCTCGTCTAGGAGGAGATCTAGGATGACCACCCAATGACTTCAACCAATCCCCAGACTAATATTCCACCCCATCTCCATTCTTCTTCATCGCAAAGTGTTGCGCACATTGGCGCAGATCATGTCCAAGCAGTCCATAGTAATGACAAAATATGGGGAGTCTCTCATATTTAAAGGTCACCACGAACGTAACCCATCCAATCCAGCTATAAAACTACCCCGTCAATGTGGCTTTTCAAGTGGTAGAGCAACTTGGACACGCATGAAGAAATTCTTATCATCTTGTCTGCGTCGCCTTTCCATTTCCTGCACTTCCCCCAACCTACTTCCTACCTCCAATGCAAACTGAGGGGAGACCATATCAAATAGAGTTCCCCAAATTTGAACCCATAGAGATGCATGAGTCCATCGTATATTACTTACATTCATCCTTTTCTACCATCGTTGGAGCATAAGAAGTTGATTTTCAAACGTCCAAGGTCCACCTTTAATAACTCGAATCATATCAAACTCTGATTGGAATTTGAACTGAAATAAGTTTGAGCCAACCTCCAAAATCTAAAACTTATCATCCAAGCCCCATGCTCGTCGTAGGATGTTCTTTGTTGCCCTTTTATTGAAGGATTTACACATGAGAAACTTGCCAATGAGACTAAGGTTGCAACTTTCAATTGCTTCCAATCGTCCTTCATGTGAAATTGCTATAACCTCTTCTTCGTCCACTGTTAGTTTCGTATTCTTCAGTCCATTGATCACATCATCAGCCATGGTTATAATGAGTAATGTTAATGTAAAGTTGAATTTATTCAACTATGTGTTGACTTTATTCCGTGTCAAATTTACTTGTAATTCAACATTTAGAAACCCTATTGAAAGCTCGAAAATGTGTTGAAAACACAAGAGCCGTTTAGACCCCCAAATAAAAATTACGGCTCGATAGATTTTACACAACTTTAATACAAAGTGCGGAATAGTGTAAAAGCGAGCGGATGAACAAGTAAGCTACTCTAATCCATAAACTAAGCAACACAGCAGTATAATGGAATTAAACAAGAGTAGGAAAGAAGGATGCAAACACAGAAAACACCAAGACGTGTTCTAGAAGAGGAAACCGAAGAACTCGGTGAAAAACCTCTCCGCCGCCCTCCAAGCGGAAATCGATCCACTAGACAATCAGTTGGGATACATGGGTTAGCAAAAGACCCTCCAAGCCTAGTCTACTTGCTGTACCTAAGCCCTCCAAGCTCCTACTCCAACAAGGCTTCTCGGAACCGTGTCTTGTCCTAGTTATCCGGATCCCGCAACAAGCTCCATGTTGCATCTGCCATTCAAGGCTTCTTCCAATGCTTCCCAGCAGCACCAAAACGTCACACAGCACTCACAAGGTGTGGTAAGTGTTTGGGCTATCAACCTCTCAAAGATATGGATAATGGAGAGGGAAGGGTTGAGGAAATACCACAAGCAAATGTATAGAGAAAGATGGGGAAGACAATCTCTAATTACCAATGTGTTTGGCTAGGGTTTTCTCTCTGAAGCATTCCTCAACAATTGTGGGTAATGATGGTATATATAGGAGAGGTGCAAAAGGTGTGACTCAAAAAGTACAGGCTGGCAGAACAGCTAGTCTCGCGGGAAGGCCTTACCCGCGAGATACTCGCGAGACACAGTTGTCTCCACATGGCCTGACTCTTCGCATTCCAGCATGTGCCTGGCACATGGTTTACTTCGCGGGATGCTTGGTCGCGAGATACCCGCGAGAATCCTTCAGTTTTTCAAATGCTTGAGTCTTCAAACACTCTCTCTATCACACAACCCTTACAACAAGTCCCACAACAAATACAGGGTTTTAAACGATTGAACATAATTACAATCAAATTTGGCACGGAATAAAAGCCAACAAAAACACAGTTGTAAATCACAACTTTACAATCTCCCCTTTGGCTATTCCGTGACAAAACCCTAAAACAGACTCTAGACTTAAACGTGAGTTTGGGAACAAAGGCAAAACTCAGTCACACCTAATTCTAGATTCTGAAGTGCTCTTGAAACATATGAACAAGTAACTCCTGAAACACAACAACACAATAACATCATTGTATGCAGAAAACTTGAAAAACATATGGAGCAATAATAGCATGATCGAGCAAAACGAAATAGAAACACTAGATCATGGCAAGATCAAACAAGTAATCACTATACAGAAGCAATTACTATGCTCATTCACACATGGAACGAACATCCGGATATGCAAGATGATAAGCTCATTTGAAGAGTATCATTTGCATCTCCAACACTCAACCAATGCAAACTACACGAAGTATTTGCATCTAGGAACAATCCTACATGGGCACAAGAGTGTTCATCACTCAACCAATGCATAGAACGTGTATGCATCTAGGAACAATCCTACATGGGCACACGAGTGTTCATCACTCAACCAATGCATAGAACGTGTATGCATCTAGGAACAATCCTACATGGGCACAAGAGTGATGTACTTGAAGTAGAATGCATGACATTGAACAACAAGCAAACATGCATGAAGGTTGCATAGGCAAGGTATTGCAAATGCATGGCACAAACCACAAAGACCTACAAAACAATGCATGAAACAAACCCTTAAAGCTTACATAAGCAACATGGGTACATATATAAAAGTGCCACATAGCATATATGCCACAAAGCATAGAAATATAGCACAAACTACTGAAAATATACTGAAATTAATACTGAAGTTAAAGCATAAGTGTAGCTAGTAAACAAAAAGACATCATCTTCATCTCCCCCTATCACTATACTCCCCCTGTCGATGACATCATCTCCCCCTTTTTGTCATGGAATAGCTAGTTATCATTTTCTTCCAATTTCCTTTGAATTTCATCCATCTGAGTTTCGAGGGAGGTTAGCTGTTTATCAAGACGGGAGTGTTGGGAGTACATAATCTGAGTAAGTCCTGAAAGTTTGGTGCTGAGATCTTGAAGTGCAACCATGATGGTGTCAAACTTGTCATCATAGGAATGAGAAGTAGAACTTGAGGTACCATGAGCAGCATGATGTTCTTGTTTGACATTCTTCTTGGTGTGACTCAGACTTGCTTGAAGGGTACGACCATTAATTGGACTTGGCCTAGGATGAGGGCGCTCATCAGCAGATGGACGCACACCTTTGAGTTTCAAAATCCGAGAAACGAGACGACCAAAGGGAATGCAATTCCGTGAAGCAGTACGGTTGACAGTTTTAGCCAAAATGTGGAAAATGTGAGAGCAGACGTCAATTTCCACATCAGATACTAGATCATGAAGAAATAATGCTCGACCTAGGTTGATGAAACCGGTGCTTGACAATGGATAGAGGTTGCTGCACATGATTGTAGACATGAGTCTTAATTTTGGAGAAAGTGAAGCCACACTTATTGACGTTCCACTAGAGGAGAATTCTAAACTTGCTCCTAATTGTCCTCGGAGTAATTCTTCATCCGGATTGAGGTCATCATACACAGGTGGTATAGGTAGAATCGGACGGTTTATGTGTAGGATTTCAGACAGGTACACAGGTGTTACCAAGAATCGCTTTCCTCTAACCCAGCATCTGATCTCTTGTCCTTGTACAATAGCATTGGCATAAAATTCTTTTACCATGTCCTCATAAGCATCTTCAAGATCGAAGAGAAGAAAATTCCAGTCTTTTGTGGCAAACCAAGTAGGAATTTTTGTGTCCAGAAGAGATGACTGATCAACTGCTCTCTCAACCAACAAAGGAGCATCTCGGAAGAGATTTTTATAGGATTTAAAAGCAGCATAAGAGCAGAACAAACTATGATCAAAGAGTCCTGTTGAAGCACGAGCTCTCTTTGGTCTCGGGGAATCTTCATCAACATCGATGATTGGTTCTTTCCCTTTGTTGCTGCCACCTTTCACAGCTGAAGTCTTGAACGGAGACATCTGTGAAAAAGAACATCCAAAACCACCAGGAAACACGAGCACAGCAGACACAATAGAGCACAGGGCTAGATTAGATGGAGGTTAGAGTAAAACAAATGTAGTGCTCTGTGTGAAGAGTGTGCAGAATGAGTAAAGTGTATGAAGCACACAATCAATGACCAAATGGAGTGACAAATGATTAAAGAAGTGAGAGTTCACAGATTGAAATCACTTGATTTCAAATAGGCACAAAAATGTCATTCGGACATTTTATCAAACACTAAGTATGCACAAATTCAAATATGACATGAATAATGCATGAACATGATGAAAACAGGCCTAAATACACTTCAAAACGCCACAAGGGGCCAACACAGAATCACTAACACTAAAGGGGACACAGCCCAGTCAAAAGATTTGAGACAAATACACCCAAGTTTGAAAACAACCCAAAAATCCGAAAATCCCCAAACATCAAAACCCTAACATAAAACTGCAAAATTGAAGCAACAACAAGAAAATGATGCTTTAGAAATCATACCTTGAGGGAGAAAGTGCAGAAAAAATGTTTGATTTGAGCGGATTTTGATGAAATAGCGAGGTGGGTTAGGAAGGGCTTTGAGAGAGGTTAAGCGAGGGAATGGTTGAAGGTTTGAAAAAAATCACATCAGCCCTATAAAACTGAAAACACGCGTTTTTCACGGGTTAGAGAAGGGCGAAACAGTCGCGAGACAGTCGCGAGAAGTGCCACTGAAGCAAAAAATTTTCGCGAGAAGCGCTAAGTCGCGAAACAGTCGCGAAACAGTCGCGAGATTCTCTGTCTGATTTTGAAAAAATTCCAGTTTTTGCCAAACAGCATTTCGCGAGAAGCTGTTGGTCGCGAGACAGTCGCGAAAGTCTCTGTGTAACAAGATGAAAATAAGTATTTCCCTCAAATCTTTTCGCGGGAAGCAGCTTAGTCGCGAGCTTCTCGCGAAAGAACCCCTGAACCAGTTTTTTGATGAAAAACACACAAAAAGCATTTTGACCAAAATGTAACACAAGAAAATATAGAATCACTTTCAAAAACTAATAAAACTCACAAAAATCTTTTTGGATTTGATCAACAAGTTCATGGGCATTCACATCACATTTGGACATATACAATCACACAAATGAGATAGGCATTAATTGAATCAAACACTTGTGTGTTGTGTGTGAGTATCAAATGTGAAATAGTCCTTAGACCAGAGCGAAGCTTCAATGATCAATTCACACGAGTCATACACAACTGATACGAAATCATGTGGACTATCTCCATTATAGAAATGAGTATATATGACCTCCCACACAATGAAAACATAACTTAGAAGCTTTTCATTTTGCTTCTTATAACTCATAACAATTGGTCCATTTTGATTTTGATTGGACAAATACATCTCTTTTTGAGGAAGGTGCTTGAAATTTATGATATTTCAACATTGATGAGAAGCCTTTGGCCTTTTTGAGCACCATAACATATACTTTAAAAAGAGTCGCTTTCCCTTTTTCCTAGTCAAATATTAGTGTGTGCGACAGGCTTTTGCAGCTCAATATCTCTTTTCATTTGGAGATTTACAATTTGTGAGCTCTTTTTGCAAAAACATAAAAATAAAGTGGGAAGAGATATAGACACAAGTCTATGCAAGTATCAAGACTAACAAGACTATTGATCAATCATTCATGACAGGCTTGAAGATCTATTTACAACAGTCACTCATAATTTTCAGGGTTTCTTCCACATAGAAAAGAGTGCATACGAACAAGCGAAGATCGTAAAAGCACTATGCCATAAGTACGAAGGTACTAGGCCAAACTCACATGAGATATGCACACAGCAAGTGATCAAACTTTTTGAGATTTTTCAATTTTTATGAGTTTTTGAATTTTTGAAACACACCCAAAACAAAACAAGAAAAGTAAGATCAACAAGAACAGGTTAAAACAAAAAAAATAAAAATGAAATTAATGCATGAAATGATGCAACTACAAATGTCCCTACACATGGAAAGAATTGATGCATGGACATATTACAATGCTTATGCATGAGTACCCCTCTTCACCCACACGTCACGTGCGTTTGGGGTGATATCCTTGACGGATTGGGTACGAGAGTTGGGACTTTCAAACCTCCTTGTGAAACTCTCCATGCAAGTGGTGAAGGCACCTATCATCTTCATCATGTCTGTCACTCCGGGATCACGATTTTGGCTTCTTGAGTTCTCACCGCTCCAAGCTCTATTGTCATTTCTTCTTCCTCGTGACCGCGGTGCGCTTGCATTGTTGTCTGCTCTCAACCTTTGGCAGTTTGGTCTAGTATGTCCTCGCAGTCCGCAATAGTGACATACATAATCTGTTCTAGGACCCCATTGAGGTCTTGAAAGAGATCTTGCTCTGGTTTCGTGTCTTCCTACAGATTGATTTCGGGGCTTATTCACCATCCGTTGCTCAATTACATTCTTCTTTTCAACCTTAATATTCTCAGGAACGGCCTCCTCTACACTTTGCTCTACGGCCTTCACAAATTTTACTTCTTTGGTAGCTTTGACTGATGAGCTACTTACTCCGGCATATCCCAATCCGGACTTGTCTGAGGAATGTTTTTGGGATGAGATAACATCATTCAACTTTCTGGAGGAGACCCTATCTACCTTGGCTTGCGCTTGAATCACCTCTTGTTCAAGAAATCTGATCTTTAAGTAAGCTTCTGACAGCTCACCATTCATCCTTTCTATCTCGCATTTTGCCTCCCTATGTCTGACCATGAGGCTTCGGTAATCTTCCTCAGCCTTCTTCATTTTTCTGACGGCCGCCTTGGCTACCCTTGCATATTCTCCCGACTTTTCAAGGAGTAATGAGTAGTTTTCTTGAAGATTAGCTGCACTCTCATCCTTCTCTTCATCTGATTCTTCTACAATTCCAATGGACTCTGAATCAGAATGCTCACCAAGTTCCTTCACAAGTGCACCCAAGTCATCCGAGGAGTCTACATGATCAATTGTCATGAATGCGGAGTAGTTTCTCTCACCGTCACAGCTCTCTTCCGAGTCAGTATCAGAAGAGTCGGAATCACTGAGCATTGTAGCATAAGCTTTCCCTTTTCCCCTCAAAAAATTCGGACACTCCTTCTTTAAATGTCCATGGCCATTGCACTCATAGCACACAATGTCTGAAGAAGGTTGATAATCCTTCCCTTCTTTTCCTTTAAACTCTTTCTTGTCACCTCTTGATGGAGAGAACTTTCCTCTGTTGAACGGTTTTCCACTGTTCTTCATTTTCAGAAACTTGCGGAAGTTCTTTGCAAGATATGCTACTTCCTTCTCCATTCCATCTTCTTCGGAGGAATCATTTATTCTTTCGGTGATGGTTTTAAGAGCAAGCGATTTGCTCGTCTTATGGGAAGGCAGTCCCAGCTCATACGTTTGGAGAGACCCAATCAGCTCTTGAATCTTAATCTCATCCAAGTCTTTGCTTTCTTCTATGGCTGTAACCTTTGCTCTAAAACTTTCAGGTAAGGACCTCAAAATTTTTCTCACCACCTTGGTGTCTTCAATCTTCTCCCCAAGATTGAGTTTAGCAATGACAATTTCATTGAGCTTCCCATAGAATGAATCAAATGGTTCATCATCACCCATCTTGAGTTCTTCAAATTTGGTGGTAAGCATCTGAAGCTTCGTGTCCTTAACTTTCTTTGTACCCTCATAGGTAGTCTCCAAAATCTCCCAAGCTTCCTTGGCTACTGTCATATGAGAGATCCTGTGGAATTCATCAGGGGACACACCACAAAAGATGGCATTTAAAGCCTTACTGTTAGCATTGGCTGCCGCTAGAGCTGCCTTATCCCAAGTGGACTTAGGAGCCTCCGGCTTAGTCCAACCTATCTCAACCGCATCCCAAACGGTATCATCAATAGAGCATAAAAATGCTCTCATTCTAACTTTCCAGAATGCATAATTATTTCCATAAAAAAATGGTGGAACATTGAGCGATTGAGACCGGTCCATCTCAACAAGGGTCAAGGATCACACTTAGGTAATTAAACCTCAGCAAGTGTACCTGCTCTGATACCAATTGAAAGCTCGAAAATGTGTTGAAAACACAAGAGCTGTTTAGACCCCCAAATAAAAATTACGGCTCGATAGATTTTACACAACTTTAATACAAAGTGCGGAATAGTGTAAAAGCGAGCGGATGAACAAGTAAACTACTCTAATCCATAAACTAAGCAACACAGCAGTATAATGGAATTAAACAAGAGTAGGGAAGAAGGATGCAAACACAGAAAACACCAAGACGTGTTCTCGAAGAGGAAACCGAAGAACTCGGTGAAAAACCTCTCCGCCGCCCTCCAAGCGGAAATCGATCCACTTGACAATCAGTTGGGATACATGGGTTAGCAAAAGACCCTCGAAGCCTAGTCTACCCGCTGTACCTAAGCCCTCCAAGCTCCTACTCCAACAAGACTTCTCGGAACCATGTCTTGTCCTAGTTATCCGGATCCCGCAACAAGCTCCATGTTGCATCTGCCATTCAAGGCTTCTTCCAATGCTTCCCAGCAGCACCAAAACGTCACACAGCACTCACAAGGTGTGGTAAGTGTTTGGGCTATCAACCTCTCAAAGATATGGATAATGGAGAGGGAAGGGTTGAGGAAATACCACAAGCAAATGTATAGAGAAAGATGGGGAAGACAATCTCTAATTACCAATGTGTTTGGCTAGGGTTTTCTCTCTGAAGCATTCCTCAACAATTGTGGGTAATGATGGTATATATAGGAGAGGTGCAAAAGGTGTGACTCAAAAAGTACAGGCTGGCAGAACAGCTAGTCTCGCGGGTGTCTCGCGGGAAGGCCTTACCCGCGAGATACTCGCGGGAAGGCCTTACCCGCGAGATACTCGCGAGACACAGTTATCTCCACCTGGCCTGACTCTTCGCATTCCAGCATGTGCCTGGCACATGGTTTACTTCGCGGGATGCTTGGTCGCGAGATACCCGCGAGAATCCTTCAGTTCTTCAAATGCTTGAGTCTTCAAACACTCTCTCTATCACACAACCCTTACAACAAGTCCCACAACAAATACAGGGTTTTAAACGATTGAACATAATTACAATCAAATTTGGCACGGAATAAAAGCCAACAAAAACACAGTTGTAAATCACAACTTTACACCTATATTTATGTGGGAATAATGTGAGGGTTGTGTGTGAGAGAGTGTGAAGAATTGATCAAGTGTGTGCATCAAAAGGCTTCTCGCGATTGGACCTCGCGACTAACTCGCGAGTGGTGACTCGCCAGAATCCAACACACGTGTGAAACATGTAGGAAGTTGAAGGGTTAGGACAGCTGGATCATTACAGGACAAAAAATATAGTTTGGTCATTCTGTTAACTGGCAACTAGAACTTGCAACTTGTCCCAGTCACGAGTGACTAGCCAATGCACCCTGTTTTTTAGAAAAATGACTTTTCATAGTCCTTCTCATACCCTACTATAAATACCCTATACCCACGAAATGTAGAGAGTTTCCAGAGAGAATTTTGAGAGATAAACCCTAGAGATCAATAAGATTGATTCATCCACAATCTTATACCTTTGATTCTCCAAATTCCTCTACTTTCACCCTCTCCATTGTCATACCCTTAAGAGGATCTTAAGCCAAATCCTTACCTCACCACATTCAGAGCAGTAAGAAGGTTATTGGTGTTTAGGTTGCAGTTCAAGAGAGAATAATTCATTTTGGTTGATGTAATGGGCTAACTGCAGGATCCGGTAAGTTAGAGAAGACAAGGTTAAGCGTGACCCTGTTGGAGCAAGAAGCTTAGAGAGCTTAGGTGCATCGGTAGATTAGGCTTGAAGGGTCTATTGCTATTCATGTATCCTAACTAATTTTCTAGTGGATCATTTTACCGCTTAAAGGGCGGTAGAGAGGTTTTTAACCAAGTTCTTCAGTTTTCTTTTCGATAACACATGCCGGTGTTATCTTGCATTTTCTTCTCTCCATCCCTTACTCTTTGCTTTTAATTACTATTGTGTTGTGATTAAATTATGACTTAGAGTTGTTTGCATGTTTGGGTATAGCTTATATTTATCATTCCGCACATATATTGTTTGAGTATAAGCTTGTGTTGGTTATTTTGTAATTGGGGGTCTGAACATTCACTAGTGTTTTACACACTAAGTGAGCTTTCAGTTAAGAAAGCAAAGCAAAATGCCCTCAGGTCTAGCCTAAGGGAGGGAGAGACTCAATGCCAGACGAGAGGGAGAGCTCCTACAAGGAAGAGTAAGTGGTGTTGTGTTTGTTGTTGGTCTTGAAAATGTAGCAAAAGTAACTGACACATATTTTGAATCCAGCTCAATTTATTCCATAATTTATGACTTACCATCTAGTCATATTCCAACTTCTAAGTTCCAAAGCACTAAAACCAAAAACAGTACAAACAAAACCCCTAAACTAGAATCTACATGAAAAGAAACTAGGATCAATATATTAGCAGTAGAGGAAGACAATAAATCTTCACAATTTGGATGGTAAAATTGATCTGAATTCTAGAATAGACTTTTTTTTTTTTTATGAAAGAATTCTAGAATAGACAATTGTTAAAACTTCATGAGAGATAGCTAGATTGCATTCTCAAGAAGGTTCAAGAAGGTGTTGATGTCTTCGACAATATTTGGAACAGAGTCAATATTCACTCACACTAGCTGCGCTATAAATTAGGCTTGTCAAATGGATAGGTTTAGGGTGGGCATAATTGGGTTGGATATATAAAACTCATTTACCCCCGTTATAACCCATTTAACTAATTACTTCTAACCCAAATCTAACCCAACTCAATTATTATGGGTAAACATCAATCCGCCCAATTACCCAATTATCAAAATTACCAAAATGCCACTAAACTGAAAATGACCAAAGTAGTCTAAAATCTTCAAAAATGACCCCCAAAAATTATGTAACAAGTTGTTAACAATAGATAAAAAAACGTGATGTAAGTAGTAATTCCAAATAAGAACTAATAATAATTTGCTAAATATTATAAAATTATTGTGAAATTATGGTGTGGACTATGTAATAAAATATCATAATATTTTCATGAGTTTTTGTTATTAATTGTGGTTTGTCCAGTTTAATATTTTATTAATAAATTTAATTTTCTTTTGATGTTCACACTACAGCTATTGTGATATATTTTATTTTTAATTTGTTGTGGACTAGTAAAATTGTAATTAAAAAAAAAATCCCACCAAACCCTCTTCCCTCTTTTTTGTCTTCTTTTCATTCCAATTTTTTTTTTCGTCTTTTTTCTCATCCACCCATTTCTTCCTAATCTCATAAAATATCTTCTCTTTTCCTTTTCTTTCCTCCACCAATTCTTTTGTGGAAAAGTCTTTCACTACAAGACCAAGGAAAACACTTTGTAGATTTCTTCAACTTTCACATAACAAAGAAAACTTCTTTCGATCTTCAACCCTTATTGGTTTTTGTTTTGATTAATTTGCAATTTTTTGAAATGGGATATGGGTATTAATAATGAGAAATGTGAATTTGTTGTGGAATGGTTATGGATATTTCTGGGTTTTGATGTATTTTCCTGTATAGATAATGCTGGGGTTGGTGATAAAAGTTTCAAATTTTCATTTTTCCTTTCTTTTCTCTCACTTTCTTAGAGACCAAACAATGCAAAGTGGTGAATATAAAGAAAGAAAAAAGACTGAAATTTGAAAATTACCAAGTGAGCTTTCTGAGGAGACAAAGATCTGAGAGAAATGACGAAAATCTAAGGACTCTTTGAAGCTTTGAAGTTGCTTGGGTTTTCAATTAAAACATGATTGGAGGCCGAGAAAATGAAGGAAAATGAAAACCCTCATAAAACACTGAGGGCTGGGTGTTTTTTTTTTTTTTTTAATAATGGGAAGAGCTGGGTTGAATTTGGGTATATTGTTTTTGGGTTAAATAGGCTTCAATGAGTTTTTAGTTAAA